>JAYEPQ010000010.1:30232508-30832508 GCA_036321105.1 Dracaena cambodiana | reverse complement strand
AATCATCTGTGCACCTTCCAAATATTCAGCATGCTTGGGTGGAGAGAAGAGACAGAGTTTTTTCAACCATACCAAATATTGATACTCGGATACCCCGAGCATTAGCAAAAATTTGACCCCAATTACAACATCGAAAGAGTCAATTATAATTACTTCTGGTGCAACAATTTTATCGAGATCGTCGACAGAGCAAGAAAACTTATCAAAAATATCGACAGCTATTCGATCATGACAGACGGAAGAAGGATAGTCGCTACAAGAAACTATCATGCAAAGTTTAGCTTTCTAAAAGGACGGAGCCACGAAGCAACGAAGCTACTACGGGATATAGTTTTCAACCAAAAAAATTTAAATATCCCAACAGAATTCAAATGGATAGCTGAACATCTCCAGACATCCACAGTGATGCGAACCCTGTCAAGAATAACGAGACCCGTAAAACAAAAAGAAAATCCAAGAACGTCCACGATCAGGTTTGGTTAGGAGATCTCGACCCGTTGCTTCAACAAAAATAAGAAGTTCGGTATAATTGACCTCAATTTATTATTTAATGCGAAACAAGAACCTTCGTATAATGAAGACGCCACAAATGATAGTGGAAAGCCGTTTTATAAGTCGATGATGAACGCCACGGAAGAATTCCAATAAGTTCGAATAGTCCTTCAAAGAACCAAAGAGAATAAAACTCACCAATTTTCAGAAAAAAATCTGCCCTTCTATTCCTTTAGATGCCTGTTAATTGCTAAAAAATACAAAAAAATTTCCAGAAATAGAAACAAAACAAAAGGAAATAATCAGCCTCTTAATTTGGCTGATCACACGCCCATAAAAAAAGGAAACAATAAAAAATAAAAACGAAACAAAAGAAAACAATCAGCCCTTAATTTGGCTGATCACAAGCCCACAATAGAAAAGGAAAACAATCAGCTTTTAATTTGTCCGGATTCTTCTAGTAGTTGAATCATGTTCATGCATCTTTGTTGAATATGTGAACCATCCTCAATGGGCCTCTACGAATTTGCTTGAGCCCAAACCTCTTGAATCAGTCCATTAAATGTATCTTTGAACTTCTTTTCTTATACTCTTGTAACCGGCCCAGTTGGAACTTGAACTGGCTCCTTTGTAGTCATGTCATTATTTGCATCATTCCCCCCTCTTGAAAAGGATTTGCCCTCAAATCATCACCTACATCAACATGACTCAAATCAGTAACATTGAAAATAGTACTAACATTGTACTTACTGGGCAAATCTAGCTTGTAAGCATTGTCTTTGATGCGCTCTAGAAATTGGAAAGGACCATCCCCTCTTAGAAGCAGTTTGGAACGTCTTTGCGCCGGAAATCTCTCTTTTCTCATATGCAGCCAAACCCAATCTCCAGGGTCAAAAATAAGCTTGTGGCGCCCCTTGTTGGCTTGTTTTGTATACTGCTCCGTTCTTCTCTCAATGTTGAGCCTTACCTTCTCATGTATCTGCTTAACAAAATTAGCTTTTTTTTTCCATCCAAATTAACACGCTTAGAAACAAGTAATGAAGATAAATCCAATGGAGTTAAAGGATTAAACCTATAAACAATTTCAAACGGTGAGAATTTAGTGATGCAAATAATGACATGCCCACAAAGGAGCCGGTTCAAGTTCCAACTGGGCCGGTTACAAGAGCACGAGAAAAGAAATTCAAAAATGCACTTAATGGGCTGATTCAAGAAGTTTGGGCTCAAACAAATTCATGGAGGCCCATTGAGAATGATTCACGTGTTCAACAAAGATGCATAAATATGATTCAACTATTAGAAGAATCTGGTCAAACCTGATTGTTTCCATTCCTATTGTGGGCGTGTGATCAGCCAAATTAAGAGTTGATTGTTTCCTTTTGTTTTGTTTCTATTTATGATTATTTTCTTTTTTTATTTTGGGTGTTTTGTTTTATTTTGTTTCTATTTCTGAAACTTTCCTTGTATGAACTTTCCTTACTTTTTTTAGCCTATAAATAGGCGCCTAATGGAATAGAAGGGACATCATAGTTTTCTGAAAATTTGGTGAGTTTTATTCTCTTTAGTTATTTGAAGGACTATTCGAACTTATCGGAATTCTTCCGTGGCGTTCATTATCGACTTATCAAACAGATTTCCATTACCATTTGTGACGTCTTTCTTATACCAAGGTTCTTGTTTCGCATTAAACAACGGGTTGAGGTCAATTATACCGAGATTCTTATTTTTGTTGAAGCAACGGGTCGAGGTCTCCCAACCAAACCTGATCGTGAACGTTCTTGGATTTTTCTTTTGTTTTACGGGTCTCGTTATTCTTGACGAGCTTCACATCATTTGGTATCAGAGCCAAGCATTTTTTATCTCAGGTTTACCTATCCCATTTAAATTTAGTTTTCTTTTCTAATCTGGCCGAATTTGTTGTGGCCGAATTGGTTCTAGCCCTAGGTCCCCATTCTGATTGTAATCTGTTTCGAAATCTTGTTCTGCTATTAACGAAAGAAAGAATCTGATCATAAAAAAAAGGGGTCCAAAAAAAAAGGGTCCGAAAAAAAAGGGTCCGAAGAAAAAAGAGTAAAAAAATTCTTTTTCATTTGTTTCAAATAAGCCCGAAAATCACCTCACCCCAAAGACCAAAAATTTTCGTGGAAATTTTGCTGAATTGTGCTTTAAAATTCTAATCACCCATATCCCTTGTTTTCTTACCTTTTGAACCTGAATTCCCTTGGTAAGTTCTTGGTGAATTGTTGTTGGAATTTTGAATATTGTCCGAATAGTTTCAAAAGAACTGAAAGAGAATTACCGAGTGGAAAAAAGCAAGAGTGGTGAGCATATTAAAGGGTAAATGCCGATTATACTGAGTGAAACACGAGTGGAATAGAGTGAATCATTCTTTGAGTGAAACACGTGAGGGAGTGTGTGAGGTCTTTTTTCTTTTTTTCTTTCTAACTTTGACTTGCAGCAATCATGTCTTACAACAGTGAAAAGAGCATCGCCAAAGGTGCTACAGGGATGGCTGACCCAAAATTGCTCATGGAGGCCATGATGAGTGAGATGAGGCGTGTAATGAGGTTAGAATTGGAGTAGGTACATGAACGGATTGATCGGATGGAGAATACACATTTGGAGCACCACAAAACACTCATAAAGTGCATAGGAGAGAAAGAGTTCAACATCGGGGGTGAGAGATGAAGATGGAGAGTATTATGACGCTGGTTTTGATGAAGAAGAAGATCGGGATTCAGTTGTTGGTAATAGGAGATATGGATGGCAGTTTAGAGGAGATAGGAATCAGGAAGATAACAACTTGGGTAGTATTAAGATGAAAGTTCCAGCGTCTTAAGGAAGAAACGACCTCGAGGCTTATCTTGATTGGGAGAAAAATGTGGAGTTAGTGTTTGATTACCACAACCACTCTGAGATAAAGAACATAAAACTTACTGCCATTGAGTTTTCTGACGATGCTATTTTGTGGTGGAATCAGTTAGTGCTGAACATGCGGCAAAAAAGGGAACGACCAGTATAGATGTGGGAAGAGATGAAAATAGTAATGAGGAAGCGGTTTGTGCCCAGCCATTACCACCGGGAGTTGTACAATAAATTGCAAATGCTTCGACAAGGTAACCGGAGTGTGGAGGATTATCATTAAGAGATGGAGAATGCTATGATACGGGCTAATATCGAAGAAGACCGAGAGGCTACTATGGCTAGGTTCTTGAATGGTTTGAATCAAGAAATTCATGATAGAGTAGAAATGCAGCATTATGTGGAATTAGAGGATATGGTGCACATGGCCATCAAGGTGGAGCAACAACTCAAGAGGAGGGGTGGTACACGTGCATCGCATAATTCAGCTTTTTCCCTATGGAAACCGAGTCATGTGAAGAAAGAGGAGAAACCAGCTGCTAAACCTAAATTCGAGCCAAAACAAGAGATAACCAAGTATGACACTCAAGGTAAATATGACCCTTCCACTTCTCAAAATCGTGACATTAAGTGTTTTAAATGTTAAGGCAGGGTCACATAGCAAGTCAATGCCCGAACAAAAGAGTCATGGTAATAAGGGGTAATGGAGAGATCGAAACCGACGACGAGTCTGATACCGGCTTTATGCCACCATTGGAGGACGTGGATGATGTAGAATATGCGGTTCAAGGTGAATTGCTGGTGTCAAGAAGACTTCTAAGCTTTCAAGTAAAAGAACTTGAAGAAGTGCAGCGGGAGAACATCTTTCATACTAGGTACTACAACAAAGACAAGGTATGTAGTATGATTGTTGATGGAGGAAGTTGTACTAATATTGCAAGCATAACCTTGGTGCAGAAAGTAGGACTGCCCATACTGAAACAGCCTAAACCGTACAAATTACAATGGCTGAATAATAGTGGCGAGGTAAAGGTGAATAAGCAGATTTTGGTTTCATTCCGCATCGGAAAATATGTAGATGAAGTTTTGTGTGATGTAGTTCCGATAGAAGCTGGACATTTGCTATTAGGCCGACCGTGGTAATTCGATCAGAGAGTTAAGTATGATGGCTTCACCAACAAATACTCGTTCGTGCTCAATCATAAACCCATCACTCTTATGCCGATGACACTGAAACAGGTTTATGAAGATCAAGTGAGGTTGCAAAAGGAGAGTGATCAAAAGAAAGAGAGTGAGCAAAAGAAAATGAGTGAAAATCGGAGAGTGGCTGAGCAAAATGAGAGAGAAAAAGAAAATCAAAATTCAACCATTAAGAGAAAATCAGAGAGAAAACAAAAGAATTTCTATGCAAAAGTAGTGAGATTAAGCGAGCAATGTTTTCAAATCAGCCGATGATTGTACTTTGTACAAAGAGGCATCTTTAAACACTAACGAACTTGACCGTATTTGCCTAGTTCTGTTGTTTCTCTTTTACAGAAATTTGAGGATATCTTTCCCTAGAAAACACTACATGGATTACCACCAGTTTGAGGGATTGAATATCAAATTAATTTTATTCCCGGTGTGACAATTCCAAACCGGCCAGCCTATAGGAGCAATCCCGATGAGACAAAGGAGCTTCAACCGCAGGTAAGTGAGTTGTTTGAGAAGGGGTACATGAGGGAGAGTATGAGTCCGTGCGCCGTTTCAGTTTTACTTGTACCTAAGAAGGATGGGACGTGAAGAATGTGCGTTGATTGCCGAGCCATCAACAACATAACGCTAAAGTATTGTCATCCTATTCCTCACTTAAATGACATGTTAGATGAGTTGCTTGGTTCTTGTGTGTTCTCTAATATTGATTTAAAGAGTGGTTATCATCAGATTAGAATGAAAGAAGGAGATGAATGGAAAACTGCCTTTAAAACAAAATATGGTTTGAATAAATGGTTAGTTATGCTTTTTGGATTGACTAATGCACCAAACACTTTTATGAGACTTATGAATCATGTTTTGCGAGCATTTATAGGCAGATTTGTTGCTGTCTATTTTGATGATATACTCATTTATAGAAACAAACTTGGATGATCATGCCGTACATTTGAAATTGGTTTTAGATGTCCTTAGGAAAGAAAAATTATTTGCTAACCTGAAGAAGTGTACTTTTTGCACCGATAAGCTAGTATTTCTAGGATTTGTTGTTAGTGCACAAGGTATACAGGTTGATGAAGAGAAGGTACGTGCAATCCAAGAGTAGCCGAGTCCCACAAGTCTAAGCAATGTTCGTAGTTTTCATGGACTTACTAGTTTTTACCGGCGGTTTGTGAAGGACTCTAGTACCATAGCCGCACCACTTACCGAAGTGATCAAGAAGAACGTCGGATTTAGATGGGGAGAAGAACAAGAGAAGGCGTTTTAGCTAATCAAAGAGAAGCTAACCAACGCCCCCTTAGTATCTTTACCTAACTTTTTTAAAACGTTTGAGATTGAATGTGATGCTCCAGGTATTGGCATAGGTGCAGTTCTTATACAGGAGGGACGACCAATTCTTACTTCAGCGAGAAATTAAGTGGGGCAGCCTTAAACTAGCCGACTTATGATAAGGAGTTGTATGCATTGGTTCGAGCTTTGGAGACATGGTAGCACCACCTATGACCTAAAGAGTTCGTGATTCATACTGATCATGAGTCCTTAAAACACTTAAAGGGCCAACACAAACTAAATAAAGGCATGCTCGTTGGGTAGAGTTCATTGAGACATTTCCATATGTCATCCGGTATAAGCAAGGTAAGGAGAATGTGATTGCCGATGCACTTTCTTGCAGGTATGCATACTCTCTACACTTGATGCAAAATTGCTTGGTTTTGAACACATTAAAAGTTTATACATTGATGACCACGAATTTTGTGAAGAGTACCAGACTTGTGAGAAAAATGTTTGTAGTAAGTTCTTTAGACATGATGGGTTTTTGTTTCGAGAAAATAAGTTATGTGTGCCTAACTGTTATTTGAGGGATTTGTTAGTGCAGGAATCCCATGGAGGGGGATTAATGGGACATTTTGAAGTTGCTAGGACCTTAGCTGTTTTGTAAGAACACTTCTATTGGCCACACATGAAACGAGATGTTGAGCGAATTTGTGGCAGATGTGTCACATGTAAGCAAGCTAAATTCAGAGTGCAGCCCAATGGTTTGTATACTCCTTTGCCCATTCCTAGTGAGCCTTGAATTAATATTTCAATGGACTTTGTTTTAGGATTACCTAGGACTAAACGTGGAAGAGATTCGATTTTTGTGGTTTCGGATAGATTTTCTAAAATGGCAAACTTTATTCCATGTCACAAAACTGATGATGCTCCACATGTTGCTGATTTGTTCTTTAGGAAGATTATGAGATTGCATGGCATGCCTAGAACTATTGTTTTGGA
Organism: Dracaena cambodiana; assembly: GCA_036321105.1. Taxonomy (NCBI): domain Eukaryota; kingdom Viridiplantae; phylum Streptophyta; class Magnoliopsida; order Asparagales; family Asparagaceae; genus Dracaena; species Dracaena cambodiana. The sequence goes on along the minus strand of JAYEPQ010000010.1, from coordinate 30,825,689 downwards.
TAGAGATGCTAAACTCTTGAGCTATTTTTGGAAGACTTTGTGGTGTAAGTTAGGTACCAAGTTTTTATTTTCTACTACTTGTCACCCACAACTGATGGTCAAACTGAAGTAGTAAATAGGACTTTGTCTACATTATTGAGGGTAATAATTAAAAACAATATCAAAACATGGGAAGAGTGTTTACCACATGTTGAGTTTTCTTATAATTGGTCTAATCATTCTGCTAGTAAATTCTCACCGTTTGAAATTATTTATGGGTTTAAACCTTTGTCTTCATTAGATTTATCTCCATTACCTGTTTCTGAGTGTGTTAATTTGGATGGAAAGAAAAAGGCTGATTTTGTTAAGCAGATACATGATAAGGCAAGGCTCAACATTAAGAGAAGAACGGAGCAGTATGCAAAACAAACCAATAAGGGGCATCACAAGCTTGTTTTTGATCCTGGAGACTAGGTGTGGTTGCATATGAGAACAGAGAGATTTCCGGCGCAAAAACGTTCCAAACTGCTTCCAAGAGGGGATGGTCATTTCCAAGTTCTAGAGTGCATCAATGACAACGCTTACAAGCTATATTTGCCCGGTGAGTATAATGTTAGTGCTACTTTCAATGTTACTGATTTGAGTCATTTTGATGTAGGTGATGATTTGAGAGCAAATCCTTTTCAAGAGAAGGGAAATGATGCAAATAATGGCATGACCATAAAGGAGCCGGTTCAAGTTCTAACTGGACCGGTTACAAGAGCACGAGAAAAGAATTTCAAAGATGCACTTAATGGGCTGATTCAAGAGGTTTGTGCTCAAGCAAATTCGTGAAGGCACATTTAGAATGGTTCACGTGTTCAACAAATATGCATCATTATGATTCAACTACTAGAAAAATCCGGTCAAAACTGATTGTTTCTTTTCCTATTGTGGGCGTGTGATCAGCCAAATTAAGGGCTGATTGTTTCTTTTTTTTTCGTTTCTATTTCTGATTGTTTTCTTTTTTTATTATGGACCTGTGATCAGCCAAATTAAGGGGCTGATTGTTTCCTTTTATTTTGTTTCTATTTCTTGAACTTTTCTTATATTTTTTTTAGCCTATAAATAGGTGTCTAATGGAATAGAAGGGACACGAAAGTTTTTTGGAAATTGGTGAGTTTTATTGTCTTTGGTTCTTTGAAGGACTATTCGAACTTATCGGAATTATTCCGTGGTGTTCATCATCGACTTATCAAACGGATTTTCACTACCGTTTGTGGCGTCTTCCTTATACCAAGATTCTTGTTTCGCATTAAACAATGGATTGAGGTCAATTATACTGAGATTATTGTTTTTGTTGAAGCAACGGGTCGAGGTCTCTCAACCAAACCTGATCGTGAACGTTCTTAGATTTTTCTTTTGTTTTATGGGTCTCGTTATTCTTGATGAGTTTCACATCATCAAGAACTTAGCATCTCTATCTGAAACAATGATTCTAGGCATGCCATGCTAATGCGAACCTCGTCAAGAATAATGAGACAAAAAACATAAGGAAAATCCAAGAACGTCCACAATCAGATTTGGTTGGGAGATCTCGACCCGTTACTTCAACAAAAACAAGAACCTCGGTATAATTGATCTCAACCTGTTGTTTTAATGCAAAACAAGATCTTGGTATAAGGAAGACGCCACAAACGGTAGTGAAAATCCGTTTGATAAGTCGATGATGAACGCCACGGAAGAATTTCGATAAGTTCGAATAGTCCTTCAAAAAACCAAAGAGAATAAAGTTCACAAATTATTTGTAAACTATGATATCCCTTCTATTCCATTAGTTGCCTATTTATAGGCTAAAAAAAATACAAGGAAAATTCCTACAAGAATAGTTTCAGAAATAAAAACAAAACAAAAGAAAACGCCCAAAATATAAAAAAGGAAACAATCAGAAATAAAAACGAAACAAAAGGAAACAATCAGCCCTTAATTTGGCTGATCACACGCCCACAATAGGAAAGGAAACAATCAGTTTTGACCGGATTTGCCTAATAGTTGAATCATATTGATACATTTTTGTTGAACGTGTGAACCATCCTCAATGGGCCTCCACGAATTTGCTTGAGCCCAAACCTCTTGAATTAGCTCATTAAGTGCATCTTTGAACTTCTTTTATCGTGTTCTTGTAACCGGCTCAGTTGGAACTTAAACCGGCTCCTTTGTGGTTATGTCATTATTTGCATCATTCCCCTCCTTTTGAAAAGGATTTGCCCTCAAATCATCACCTATATCAAAAAAACTCAAATCAGTAACATTGAAAGTAGCACTAACATTGTACTCACCGGGCAAATCTAGCTTATAAGCGTTGTTATTGATGCACTCTAGAGCTTGGAAAGGACCATCCCTTCTTGGAAGTAGTTTGGAACGTATTCGCGTCGAAAATCTCTCTGTTCTTATATGCAACCATACCCAATCTCCGGATTCAAAAACAAGCTTGTGACGCCCCTTGTTGGTTTGTTTTGCATACTGCTCCATTCTTCTCTCAATGTTGAGTCTTGCCTTCTCATGTATCTACTTAACAAAATCAGCATTTTTCTTTCCATCCAAATTAACATGCTCAGAAATAGGTAATGGAGATAAATCCAATGGAGTCAAAAGATTAAACCCATAAACAATTTCAACGGTGAGAATTTAGTAGCAGAATGAATAGACTTATTATAAGCAAACTCAACATGTGGTAAACACTCTTCCCATATTTTGATAGTCTTTTTAATTATTCCCTCAATAAAGTAGACAAAGTCCTATTTACTACTTCGGTTTGATCATCAGTTTGTGGGTGATAAGTAGTAGAAAACAAAAGTTTGGTACCTAACTTACACCACAAAGTCTTCCAAAAGTAGCTCAAGAACTTAGTATCTCTATCCAAAACAATAGTTCTAGGCATGCCATGCAATCTCACAATCTCCCTAAAGTACAAATCAGCAACATGTGAAGCATCATCCATTTTGTGATGGAATAAACTGTGCCATCTTAGAAAGTCTATCCACAACCACAAAAATCGAATCTCTTCCACATTTAGTCCTAGATAATTCTAACACAAAATCTATTGAAATATCAATCCAAACTCACTAGGAATGGGCAAAGAAGTATACAAACCGTTGGGCTGCACTCTGGATTTAGCTTGCCTACATGTGACACATCTCCCACAAATCCGCTCAACATCTCGTTTCATGTGTGGCCAATAGAAGTGTTCCTGCAAAACAGTTAAGGTCTTAGCAACTCCAAAATGACCCATTAATCCCCCTCCATGGGATTCCTGCACTAACAAATCCCTCAAATAACAGTTAGGTACACATAACTTATTTTCTCAAAATAAGAACCCATCATGTCTAAAGAATTTACCACAAGCGTTTTTCTCACAGGCCTAATACTCTTCACAAAATTCGTGGCCATCAATGTATAAACTTTTAATGTGTTCAAATCAAGTGTAGAAAATAATGCATACCTGCAAGAAAGTGCATCGGCAACCATATTCTCCTTACCTTGCTTATACCGGATGTCATATAGAAATATCTCAATGAACTCTACCCAACGAGCATGCCTTTTATTTAGCTTGTGTTGGCCCTTCAAGTGTTTCAAGGACTCATGATCAGTGTGAATCACGAACCCTTTAGGTCATAGGTAGTGCTGCCATGTCTCCAAAGCTCGAACCAATACATACAACTCCTTGTCATAAGTCGGGTAGTTTAAGGCTGCCCGCTTAATTTCTCGCTGAAGTAAACAATTGGTCATCCCTTCTGCATAAGAACTGCATCTATGCCAATACCTGAACATCACATTCAATCTCAAACGTTTTAGAAAAGTTAGGTAAAGACAATAAGAGGGTGTTGGTTAGCTTCTCTTTGATTAGCTGAAACGCCTTCTCTTGTTCTTCTTCCCATCTAAATCCGACGTTCTTCTTGATTATTTCGATAAGTGGTGCGGCTATGCTACTCTAGTAAAATCTAGCAAGTCCATGAAAACTACGAACATTGCTTACACTTGTGGGACTCAGCCAGTCTTGGATTGCACATACCTTCTCTTCATCAACCTGTATACCCTGTGCACTAATAACAAATTCCATAAATACAAGCTTATCGGTGCAAAAAGTACACTTCTTCAGATTAGCAAATAACTTTTCTTTCCTAAGCACATCTAAAACCGATTTCAAATGTATGGCATGATCATCCAAGTTTTTACTATAAATGAGTATATCATCAAAATAGACAACAACAAACCTGCCTATAAATGCTCGCAAAATATGATTCATAAGTCTCATAAAAATACTTGGTGCATTAGTCAACCCAAAAGTCATAACTAACCATTCATACGAACCATATTTTGTTTTAAAGGCAGTTTTCCATTCATCTCCTTCTTTCATTCTAATAAGATGATAACCACTCTTTAAATTAATCTTGGAGAACACACAAGAACCATGCAACTCATCTAACATGTCATCTAAGCGAGAAATAGGATGACGATACTTTACCGTTATTTTGTTGATTGCTCGGCAATCAACGCACATTCTCCACGTCCCATCCTTCTTAGGTACAAGTAAAACAGGAATGGCGCACGGACTCATGCTCTCTCTCAGTACCCCTTCTCCAACAACTCACTTACCTGCAGTTGAACCTCCTTTGTCTCCTTGGGATTGCTCCTATTGGCTGGTCGGTTTGGAATTGTCGCACCGGGAACAAAATCAATTTGATGTTTAATCCCTAGAATTGGTGGTAGTCCATGTGGTGTTTCCTCAGGAAAGATATCCTCAAATTTCTGCAAAAGAGAAACAACAGAACTGGGCTAAGCAGGGTCAAGTTCGTTAGTATTTAAAAATGCCTCTTTGTACAAAAGTACAATCATCAGCTGATTTGACAACATTGCTCAATTAATCTCATTCACTTTTGCATAGAAATTCTTTTATTTTCTCTCTGATTTTCTCTTAATGGCTGAATTTTGATTTTCTTTTTTCTCTCTCATTTTGCTCGGCCACTATCCGATTTTCACTCTTTTTCCTTTCTTCACTCTCTTTCTTTAGATCACTCTCTTTTTGCAACCTCACTTAATCTTCATAAATATATTTCGGTGTCATCGGCACAAGAGTGATGGGTTTTTGGTTGAGCACGAACAAGTATTTGTTGGTGAAGCCATCATGCTTAACTCTCCGATCGAATTGCCACGGTCGGCCTAATAGCAAATGTCCAGCTTGCATCGGAAATATATCACACAAAACTTCATATTCATATTTTCCGATATGGAATGAAACCAAAACCTGCTTATTTATCTTTACCTCGCCAATATCATTCAGCCATTGTAACTTGTACGACCTAGGATGTTTCAGTATGGACAGTCCTAGTTTCTCCACCAAGATTGTACTTGCAACAATAGTACAACTTTCTCCATCAACAATTATACTACATACCTTGTCTTTGACGTAGCACCTAGTATGAAAGATGTTCTCCCGCTGCACTTCTTCTACTTCTTTTCCTTGCAAGCTTAGAAGTCTTCTTGACACCAACAATTACCTTGAACCACATATGCTTTATCATCCACGTCCTCCAATGGTGGTATAGAGTCGGTATCGGACTCGTTGTCGGTTTCGATCTCTCCATTACCCCTTATCACTATGACTCTTTTGTTCGGGTATTGACTTGCTATGTGACCCCTGCCTTGACATTTAAAACACTTAATGTCACGATTTCGAGAAGTGAAAGGGTCAGATTTACCTTGAGTGTCATGGTTGGTTGTCTCTTATTTTGGCTCGAATTTAGATTTTGCAGCCGGTTTCTCCTCTTTCTTTACATGACTCGGTTTCCATAGGGAAAAACCCGAATTATGGGATGCACGTGTACCACCCCCTCCTCTTGAGTTGTTGCTCCACCTTGATGGCCATGTGCACCATATCCTCTAATTCCACATAATGCTGCATCTCCACCCTATCAAGAATTTCTTGATTCAAGCCATTCAAAAACCTAGCCGTAGTAGCCTCTCGGTCTTCTTCGATATTAGCTCGGATCATAGCAATCTCCATCTCTTGATGATAATCCTCCACACTCCGGTTACCTTGTCGGAGCGTTTGCAATTTATTGTATAACTCCCGGTGGTAATGATTGGGTACAAACCGGTTCCTCATCACTGTTTTCATCTCTTCACACGTCTCTACTAGTCGTTCCCTATTTCGCCGTCTGTTCAACACTAATTGATCCCACCACACAATAACATCTCAGAAAACTCAATGACAGCAAGTTTTACCTTCTTCATCTCAAAGTAGCTATGGCAATCGAACACTAACTCCACATTTTTCTCCCACTCAAGATAAGCCTCGAGGTCGTTTCTTCCTTGAGACGCTGGAATTTTCATCTTAATACTACCCAAATTGTTATCTTCCTGATTCTTATCTCCTCTAAACCGCCCTCCATATCTCCTATTACCAACAACTGAATCTCGATCTTCCTCTTCATCAAAACCAACCCCATAATACTCTCCATCTTCATCTCTCACTCCCTGATATTGAACTCTTTCCCCCCTACGCACATTAAGAGCGTTTTGTGGCTGCTCCAAACGTGTATTCTCCATTCAATCAATCCACTCATGTACCTGCTCCAATTCTAACCTCATCACACGCCTCATCTCACTCATCATGGCCTCCACGAGCAACTTTGGGTCAGCCATCCCTGTAACACCTTTGGCAATGCTCTTTTCACTGTTGTGAGACATGATTGCTGCAAATCAAAGTTAAAAAACAAAAAAAGAAAAGACCTCACACACTCTCTCACATGTTTCACTCAAAGAATGATTCACTCTATTCCACTCATGTTTCACTCAGTATAATCGGTTTTTACCCTCTAATATGCTCACCACTCTTGCCTTTTTCCACTCGATAATACTCTTTCAGTTCTTTTGAAACTATACAAACAATATTCAAAATTTCAGCAACAATTCACCAAAAACTCACCAAGAGAATTCAGGTTTAAAAGCTAAGAAAATAAGGGATATGGGTGATTAGATTTTCAAATGCACAATTCAGCAAAATTTCCACAAAAATTTTTGGTGTTTGGTGTGAGGTGATTTTCGGGCTTATTGGAACAAAATGGGTGAAAACAAACGAAAGATTTTTTTGTCAAATCTTTTTACTCTTTTTATTTTTTGGACCCCTTTCTGTTTTTTTTTTTATGATCAGATTCTTTCTTTCATTAATAACAAAACAAGATTTCAAATTAAAATTAGAGCAAATAGATTACGATCAGAATGTGATAAAAGAAAGAAATTTGGCTAAATTATGATATGTTAAACCGAATTTTGGAAAGCTAAATAGCACGGAATTAAAGCATAAGGAAACAATAAAATTCGAACCTAGGACAGAACCAATTCGGCCACAACAAATTCAGCCAGATAAGAAAATGAAACTAAATTTAAATGGGATAGGCAAACCTGAGACGAGAAATCCTTGGCTCTCATACCAAATGATGCGAACTCCGTCAAGAATAACGAGACCCATAAAAATAAAGGAAAATCCAAGAGCGTCCACAATCAGATTTGGTTGGGAAACCTTGACCCGTTACTTCAACAAAAACAAGAAGTTCGGTATAATTGATCTCAACCCGTTGTTTAATACGAAATAAGAACCTTGGTATAAGGAAAACGCCACAAACGGTAGTGGAAAGCCGTTTGATAACTCAATGATGAACGCCACGGAAAAATTCTGATAAGTTCGAATAGTCCTTCAAAGAACCAAAGAGAATAAAACTAACCAAATTCCAAAAAAAACAATCTGCCCTTCAATTCCTTTAGACTCCTTTTAATGGCTAAAAAAATATAAGAAAAGTTCAAGAAATAGAAACAAAACAAAAGGAAACAATCAGCCCCTTAATTTGGCTGATCACACGCCCATAAAAAAAAGAAAACAATCAGAAATAGAAATGAAACAAAAAGAAACAATCAGCCCCTAATTTGGCTGATCAAACGCCCACAATAGAAAAGGAAAACACTTAGCTCTTAATTTGTCCGAATTCTTCTAGTAGTTGAATCATATTGATGCATCTTTGTTGAACATGTGAACTTCTTGAGTTTCCACGAATTTTCTTGAGCCCAAACCTCTTGAATCAGACCATTAAGTGCATCTTTGAACATCTTTTCTTGTGCTCTTGTAATCGGCCCAGTTGGAACTTGAATTGGCTCCTTTGTAGTCATGCCATTATTTGCATCACACAGTAAATCAATAAGACATCAACAGTAGATATTCCAGACAGCAACATCAACATTAGAGATTCCTGGCAGACACCTGACAACGACAAAATATCAACAGTAGAGAGCAATATCAACAGTAAACGACAAGATATCAACAATGAAGATTCGTGACAGAGACTTCTATAGTAAGATTCCCGAGATGCTTCTTATATAAGGAAGCTCATCTATAAAAGGGGCTTTCGAGGGCATCAACAAGGCATCGGCTCATCGACTCTCCTCAACGCCTCCTTTCCTCATCACCATCCTCTGTCTTCCTCTCATCCTCACCCATCTGGTTTGCTGCCGATCAAACCATCATCCACCTATAGTTATCCACCACCACCATATGTATTATTAAGTGTGCTTGAGTGTATTAGCTTTTCTTTCTACATTAGTGTGAGTCATGTACTATAACCCTAGTACAGAGCCTTGGCATTCCTTTTTTGGACGGTAGGGGTCTACAGTCTGTGAATGCCAAGGCTCTAACAATACGAGTTAACAGTATAGGTGGATTATTGAGTTAACAGTTACTGTGAACGCCAAGGCTCTGACAATAAACAATACATATGGAAATATGTACAAATGTTAAGAAGGTATACTAAGTTAACAGTATAGGTGGATTCTTGAGTTAATAGTAACTGTGAACGCCAAGGCTCTGACAATAAACAATACATATGAAAATATGTACAGACAGATAGACTGTAGACCCCTACAGCCCAAAAAAGATATCAGAGCTCACTTAATAATACATATGGGGTTAACAATATAGGACTCACCATATTACCTATAGTATTGTAACCCTAGTGTTTGCCCGAAAAATTGAATCTTCCTTTATATGCCAATTTAATTTTGAATTACAGCAATAAAAGAAAAATTACAAAATAGAAAATCGAGATTACAAGAATGAGGATCGATTGATTTCGATTCCCCTTTATTTTTGTGGGTCTGGCAGCGGTGGAGCTTTGTTTCTGTACTCCGTTGACGATCCGATCTCTCTGAATTGAGGAACTCCTCTCTGGATATTTGGACTCTTCCCGAAAGGATCTCCCCCCAATCCCAAAAGTCCAAAAAAAAAAAGTCAAAAGTCCCCTCTCTCGTTAAATTACTATATTTTATAAACCGAAGAAGCTCGAAATCCGGCTCAATTCTCTCCTGAAAAAGCGGATCACGGATTATCAGGAAAATAAAATAGGAAATAAAACAATGGGAAAACAACGAAAAACAACCCGCGGGTGGCAACCCGCGGGATCGCCCCCGTGGGTTGCCACCCGCGGGAATCCTCCCGCGGGTGGCAACCCGCGGGAATCCTCCCGCGGGTTGCAACCCGCGGGTGCTCCCGCAGGTGGCATCCCGCGGGGGTCCCGCGGGATGCAACCCGCGGGTGGCAACCCGCGGGTGCTCCCGCGGGTTGCATCCCGCGGGTGCTCCCGCGGGATGCAACCCGCGTGTGCAACCCGCGGGTGTGCCCACTTAGCAAAAATGATTTTTTTTTTTTTTTTTTTTTTTGGTATCTACATAACCCCCTCCAAAGTTTTCGAAGTTCTATATTGAACCGTACTGAATTTCGAAATACTTTGGATTCTTTAACTTTGGTTATAGACCTTTTAAAAGATTTGGTCGATAGAGATAACTGTTAATATATTTATTTATTCCATAACAAGCAGAGGTATGATTTTAACGTACTCATTAGAGGACAAGCAGAGGTATAATGTTAACGTGCTTATTTTAGGTCAAGCAGAGGTATAATATTAACGTGCTTATTTTAATCCTAACCGTTCAGTGACATCTAGTATGACGAATCAGGAAAAGACAGAGGTGACATTAAACGTGTCTTGGAGCTTAACCTATTCAGAGGATCTGGTCGTGATAGGGACAAGCTGGCTAAACAGAGGTGACGGTTAACGTATTTAGTTTTGGAATCGGACTATCAGAGGTAACTGTTAACTTGATAGAGAGATGATTTTCGTCAGAGGTGATTTTCAACTTAACGATATCAAAAGCACGTTCATCAGAGGTTGTAATGTTGGACTTGATGAAGTGTGAATTTTCTTTTCTGTCAGAGGTGAAATCTTAACGTGACAGGGGATTTAATCGGATCTTATCTCATTTGATTTTGAATTATGATGTCAGAGGTATGATTTTAACTTGACTAATATTTTGGAGTGTCGCTTGCTCTGTTGGAGCAAAATGACAAGAAAAGTTTTGCTGTCAGAGGTGAAATCTTAACGTGACAGGAGATTTATCTGATTAGGATTTTTAGCAAACCCCCAGCTATCAACGGATTTGATTAGTCTTTACCAACTACCGTTTGAGTTGGGCTAGCCATGCTATTCCCCTCAGCATGGTGAGTTGTCAAGGATTTCGTTTGGGTTTAAATACCAAACTTTTCCTCTTCCCTTTGCCTTAGCAGCTTAGGGCAGTGATGTATTCTTATATTCGGATAAGAATACTGTTGTGACAGATTTGTCGTGGGATTTTTAGCAAACCCCCAGCTATCAACGGGTTTGATTTTGCCTTTACCAACTACCGTTTGAGTTGGACTAGCCATGCTATTCCCCTCAGCATGGTGAGTTGTCAAGGATTTCGTTTGGGCTTAAATGCCAAACTTTTCCTCTTCCTTTTGCCTTAGCAGCTTAGGGTGATTCATGCCTTTTACCCCCAGCATGGTGGGGTTGGCGAGAATTTTATTCTCTTCCCGTAGCCTTATCGGCGTTGCGTGGTTCGTACTTATTACCCCCAGTATGGTGGGGTTGGCGAGAAATTTATTCTCTCCCCGTAGCCTTGTCGGCGTCGGGCAATTCATAATTTTTACCCCCAGTATGGTGGGGTTGACGAGAAATTTATTCTCTTCCCGTAGCCTTAGCGGCGTTGGGTGATTCATACTTTTTACCCCCAGTATGATGGGGTTGGCGAGAAATTTATTCTCTCCCCGTAGCCTTAGCGGCATTGGGTGATTCATACTTTTTACCCCTAGTATGATGGGGTTGGCGAGAAATTTATTCTCTCCCCGTAGCCTTAGCGGCGTTGGGCAATTCATACTTTTTTACCCCCAGTATGATGGGGTTCTCGAGAAATTTATTCTCTCCCCGTAGCCTTAGCGGCGTTGGGCAATTCATACTTTTTTACCCCCAGTATGATGGGGTTGGCGAGAAATTTATTCTCTTCTCGTAGCCTTGTCGGTGTTGGGCGGTTCATACTTTTTACCCCCAGCATGGTGGGGTTGGCGAGAAATTTATTCTCTCCCCGTAGCCTTGTCGGCATTGGGTAATTCATACTTTTTACCCCCAGTATGGTAGGGTTGGATAGAAATTTATTCTCTTCCCGTAGCCTTATCGGCGTTGGGCGGTTCATCATTTTTTTTATTTTATTTTATTTTATATATACATTTTTATTTCTTTATCTCTCTTTTTTTTTGTTTGCAATGATGTCCTTTTTTTTTTTAAGTGATGACGCCTAGCATTTTATTTTTTATTATTTATTTATTTATTTATTTTGGTAAGTGATGAGGCCTTGCAAATATATTTTTATTTATTATTATTTTTTTGTTTATTTTTATTTATTTACTTTTTTTTTGTTTATATTTTTATATATTTTTTAATATTTTTTTATTTTTTTATTTTAATTAATTTTTTTTATTTTATTTATTTATTTTTTTGGCATCCGCGGGTGCATCCGTTGGATACAACCCATGGGTAGAGCACTCATACTGCCTGTTTTTTTTTTCTCCTTTTTTTTTTAATATTTATTATTTTTTTAACTTTGTCAATTTTTTGTGGGCGATAACACCCTTTCCTTTTTTTTTTCTTTTTTTTTTTTATTAATATTATTTTTATTCTTTATTTTTTTTTTGTGCGGGAGAGAGGGAGAAAAGTGCGGGTGACCTAGATGGGTCCCACCCATCTGTGGGTTGCGTCCCGCGCCCGTGCTTCCATCTGCAGGTTGTGTCCCGCGCTTCCATATGTGGGTTGCGTCCATGTGGGTCCCAAGATTCCATCTGCGGGTTGCATCCCGTGCTTCCATATGCGGGTTGCGTCCACGCGGGTCCCAAGATTCCATCTGCGGGTTGCATCCTAGAGTTGTATCCAGTCTTGTCAATTTTTTTTTTTTGGGCGATAACGCCTCAAAAAAATTTTTTTTTTTTTGACAGACGATGACGTCTTGTCATATTTTTTTGGGCGATGACGCCTCAAAAATTTTTTTTTTTTGACAGACGATGACGTCTTGTCATTTTTTTTTTTTGGGCGATGACGCCTCAAATTTTTTTTTTTTATGGGCGATGACGCCTCATAATTTTTTTTTTTTTTTTATGGGCGATGACGCCTCATATTTTTTTTTTTTTTTTATGGGCGATGACGCCTCATAATTTTTTTTTTTTTTTTATGGGCGATGACGCCTCATAATTTATTTATTTTTTTTTTTTATGGGCGATGACGCCTCATAATTTTTTTTTTTGACAGACGATGACGTCTTGTCAATTTTGGTGGGCGATGACGCCTCACATTTATTTATCGTTACCCGGCGATGACGCCTAGGCTCCGAAAAAAAAATTTAAAGATTGGATTGCGCCGCCCAAACTCCCACTGTGGTCGCCAATTCTTGTTTGCCCGAAAAATTGAATCTTCCTTTATATGCCAATTTAATTTTAAATTACAGCAATAAAAGAAAAATTACAAAATAGAAAATCGAGATTACAAGAATGAGGATCGATTGATTTCGATTCCCCTTTATTTTTGTGGGTCTGGCAGCGGTGGAGCTTTGTTTCTGTACTCCGTTGACGATCCGATCTCTCTGAATTGAGGAACTCCTCTCTGGATATTTGGACTCTGGAAAATTGGACTCTTCCCGAAAGGATCTCCCCCCAATCCCAAAAGTCCAAAAAAAAAGTCAAAAGTCCCCTCTCTCGTTAAATTACTGTATTTTATAAACCGAAGAAGCTCGAAATCCGGCTCAATTCTCTCCTGAAAAAGCGGATCACGGATTATCAGGAAAATAAAATAGGAAATAAAACAACGGGAAAACAACGAAAAACAACCCGCGGGTGGCAACCCGCGGGATCGCCCCCGTGGGTTGCCACCCGCGGGAATCCTCCCGCGGGTGGCAACCCGCGGGAATCCTCCCACGGGGGTCCCGCGCCCCGCGGGATGCAACCCGCGGGTGCTCCCGCGGGTGGCAACCTGCGGGTGCTCCCGCGGGTTGCATCACCGCGGGATGCAACCCGCGGGTGCAACCCGCGGGTGTGCCCACTTAGCAAAAAATGATTTTATTTTTTTTTTTTTATTTTTTATTTTTTTTTTTTTTGGTATCTACAGTTTGCTCCTTTGGTAATGGTATAGGTAATGGGGGGGTTGAAGCTCACCTTCGTTCATTTTTCTTTCAGCGCACTCCATCAATCCTTGGACGTCGAGCTATGAACATTCCATTCTTTATCTCGGGGTTGATTATCAATCGATATAGCGCACTGAAATGACCAAAGAATCAATGGAATTGACTTCGTTGTTGCGAAAGGAGTCGACGAAGGAAGTCCCCGAAGCCCCTCAGAGGCACTCGAGAATACCATTCTGATAGGGCCCATTCTGATAGGGCCCATCCATATGGGGGATTCCGTTCTGTATCAAAAGCTCCTTCGATCAAATAGAGCTTCCTATCCTCAACTCGAACGGTGTCCGGAGAGATTGTGAGCCCCGTCTCCTTGTGGATTGTCACCACAATAGAACCTCAAAAATGAATGCACCATGTCTTTTTTATAGGTTACCGACCCTTTTCCCGGAGTATGACGGAAGGATTGATCTTTCACTTGACTCCCATCATATTTCTCGATTGAGGGAGAGTCTTGTTGTTTTGAGATCGATGCCTATCAAATTCAAATGAATGGAATGGGAGAGAGATATATCAATCAATTATGTCTAAAGAACTTACCACAAGCATTTTTCTCACAAATCTGGTATTCTTTACAAAATTCGTGGTCATCAATGTATAATCTTTTAATGTGTTCAAAACCAAGCAATTTTGCATCAAGTGTAGAGAGTAATACATGCCTGCGAGAAAGTGCATTGGTGAGCACATTCTCCTTATCTTGGTTATACCGGATGACATATGGAAATGTCTCAATGAGCTCCCAACGAGCATGCATTTTATTTAGCTTGTGTTGGCCCTTCAAGTATTTCAAGGACTCATGATCAGCGTGAATCACGAACACCTTAGGCCATAGCTAGTTCTGCCATGTCTCCAAAGCTCGAACCAATGCATATAATAACTCCTTACCATAAGTCGGGTAGTTTAAGCCTGTCCTGCTTAATTTCTCGCTGAATTAAGCAATTGGTCGTCCCTCCTGCATAAGAACAGCGCCTATGCCAATACCTGAAGTATCACATTCAATCTCAAACGTTTTAGAAAAGTTAGGTAACGACAATAAGGGGGCGTTGGCTAGCTTCTCATTGATTAGCTGAAATGCCTTCTCTTGTTCTTCTCCCTATCTAAATCCGACGTTCTTTTTGATCATTTCGGTAAGTGGTGCGGCTATGCTACTAAAGTCCTTCACGAACCGCCGGTGAAAACTAGCAAGTCTATGAAAACTACGAATATTGCCTACACTTGTGGGACTCGGCTACTCTTTGATGCACGTACTTTCTCTTCATCAACTTGTATACCCAGTACACTAACAACAAATCCCAGAATATAAGCTTATCGGTGCAAAAGTACACTTCTTCAAGTTAGCAAATAACTTTTCTTTCCTAAGCACATCTAAAACCGATTTCAAATGTACGGCATGATCATCCAAGATTTTGCTATAAATGAGTATATCATCAAAATAGACAACAAAAAACCTGCCTATAAATAGTGCTAAAAAAAAATTCTTGGAGAAAAAAATCCGAGTCAACAGAACTAGAACTGTAACTCCAGTAAAGGGTCAGCTAAGCTAGTACCGACGTGTCCCAAGTCACGTATCCAGGATTGACCACATCATCCCTCTTTTATCGACGGTGTGGCCATGGTATCAATTTTGTCAGTCTTGACGTATGTCCAAGCTTGACAATAGCAGTGGAGATTTTTAGTCCCTCAAAACGCGACTCCCATCATGAGGTAGAAGACAAAACAGACACATTCTACGTCGGTACGGTACCGTTCATGTCACGCGAAGGCTCGCTCAGAACACGTACCAACGTTTTTCTCCAAAAGGAACTAACAGGAGTACTCCACCTTGAAAGAGAAGGAACGGAAAGAGCAGGTGACATCTCTCGTCGTCTTCACGGAATTTTTCATCTGAATGACTAAAAAAAGAGAGCCGAACGGTATTTGTTTCGGGATCGAAAAGGTCAGCCAATTTATTTCCGTTTAAATCGAGTTCATACCAACTCAGTCTTTGGCTTGACCAACTGCAAGACGGAGGCACCGGATCATTGACTGATTAACCGTCATGCTCCCCCTTTGACCTTTGCGACTTTGCTGTCTGACTGGGGTCGTTGCTTTTTCCGTGGTTGTTTATGGAAGGAAATGGCGGTACGTTTGGGCTCCCTAAGCATAATCATTCACGATGAAAGGTAGACAGTGTGAGTATATCATCAAAATAGACAATAAAAAACCTGCCTATAAATAGCGCTAAAAAAAATTCTTGGAGAAAAAAATCCGAGTCAACAGAACTAGAACTGTAACTCCAGTAAAGGGTCAGCTAAGCTAGTACCGACGTGTCCCAAGTCACGTATCCAGGATTGACCACATCATCCCTCTTTTATCGACGGTGTGGCCACGATCTCAATTTTGTCAGTCTTTACGTATGTCCAAGCTTGACAATAGCAGTGGAGATTTTTAGTCCCTCAAAACGCGACTCCCATCATGAGGTAAAAGACAAAACAGACACATTCTACGTCGGTACGGTACCGTTCATGTCACGCGAAGGCTCGCTCAGAACACGTACCAACGTTTTTCACCAAAATGAACTAACAGGAGTACTCCACCTTGAAAGAGAAGGAACGGAAAGAGCAGGTGACATCTCTCGTCGACTTCACGAAATTTTTCATCTGAATGACTAAAAAAAGAGAGCCGAACGGTATTTGTTTCGGGATCGAAAAGGTCAGCCAATTTATTTCCGTTTAAATCGAGTTCATACCAACTCAGTCTTTGGCTTGACCAACTGCAAGACGGAGGCACCGGATCATTGACTGATTAACCGTCATGCTCCCCCTTTGACCTTTGCGACTTTGCTGTTTGACTGGGGTCGTCACTTTTTCCGTGGTTGTTTATGGAAGGAAATAGCGGTACGTTTGGGCTCCCTAAGCATAATCATTCACGATGAAAGGTAGACAGTGCGTGCCCTACCGACGTTCCCAATTGATCCGACGATGGCTTTGGCTTTGACGACTCCCTCGTCTAGATGAAGGTGAGCTCTTCTTCGCACTATAACTTCTTCAATGAAAGCCTCTTCGTCGGCACCCGAGACTATCCATCGATAGCTACCATTCATCATCGATTTCTACGAATGACGCTCCCTTCCCCGAAGGACAAGTCAGAGAAAGATTCCCAAACAAGCATCAATGGGATGAGTTTGTCATGGCATGTCCCTTCCAACTTCCAATGCCGATTGATTAGTCAGGGTCAGACAGATCGAGGAGTGGCCCCATTGGTCCATTGAGGCCGGCGAGTAGGGCTTCTTTGCTCAATGAGTAACTCGCTTTCGTATTGACGGGATGGCATTGAGACTCGACAAATCTAGGTGGATAGGTAGAATCAGAGGAGGGCGCAACCCACATAGAAGTTTGACGAAAAGAGGGGATATGGGAGATCATTAATCCCCTCGCGCCCGGATCATCAGCCGACGGATCGAAGGAGATGCTGCAACTAATCGGATCCAGTGGAGATTGTGCCACTTCCGTCAACATCCTATGAACAGGGATGAGTGAATCCCGTGGAACCAGTAGACAGAGTCTCCATATCAATCGCTGCATACATGGTCGCAGGCTTCAAGAGGCGTACTTGGGACCGAATTCCGTCTTCCTGCTTCCTGTTTGCCTTGTGGATGGAATCCCTATGTAGATGGGTTGAAGGAGGCTACCTGAACAAGTCAATGAGAGTCCCGCTGTGACGAATGTGCACATCGTTGCTTCGAGGTTTTCAACCGACGACTGTCTTCGGAATTCATTCAATGCCAATGAAAACTGTTGCTATTGAAGCTAGGGATGCCGTTTCTTGTGAACTCTCAGCGATAGTACCGAAAAGGGAATCAGAGACTCTTTCATTCAGAATTCACTCCAGGGATATTAAAAGAGAACCTTTTCTCTTTCTTCCGCCCTCTCTGATTTCGTTGAAAAAAGCTCTTCCTTGAATAGCCGAAAGCCCATAGATCGAAACGTCAGGAAAGGTGAACCGAAATCTGGATCCGTCGATAGTGGGAGCGTCGAAACGAGTTTCTTACTCATCAGTACAAGGAGAATAGAGTGCTACTACAGGAGAGGGGAAGTACTCCAAACTTCGCGTCAGGGAGTGTGTGAGTTGAACGGTAGTTGAAAGACCAACTGCTCCTATGACTGAAAGACATACAGAGGAAGACGGGCCCGGAAGGATCACTCGGTAGCCGGCTGCCAATAGTCCAGCTCGTGGATCGACGGAGAAAACGAAATCTCAGTTCGGCCGTCGGGAGGGATTGCGAACAAGATTCCCTAGTGAGACGATACCCCCCATCTGAACACCTCCAGTCTCATCACAATATCGCCTTCGCGGCGTCGCGTCAGTCCTTTCCTTCCCCTCTGTCGTGCTTTCTTTCTGTCTTAGGTCTAGAATTATTTTTGCTTGTTCCGGTTCAATGATGCCAGTTGTTGCGTGCTTCGATGGGGTGCCCGCCTCTCTCTATCGCGTGGTCCTGGGTGGTTCTTCTTTATCTTTCATTTCTCGTATTTCTTTTGTCGATTTAGCTACCGTCACTTCCCTTTGTTCTGTTCAGTGGTAGTTGTTGTTGTTGATGGTGATGTTTATGTTGTAGTTACTTCAGTTGCAGCAACGTCATGCGTGCGACGGTTTACGCTCGTCGCTATAACCTTCGCTTCTCAGCTTCCGTTTACGTTTCTCCCGAACTGTTGCATCAGGTGCTATAACTTCTCAGCTTTCGCACTGTTCAGGATGTGGCTACTGTTTTAGGTAAGCAACAAGCGGAGGGATTGAAGGAGGAAGGAAGGTTTCATCTCTAAGCCACGTCGCACTGAACTGCCTTACGAACTATCGGGCTTACCAACGTCGACTTGCCTACCGACCAAGACAGGACTAAAGCTAGGCGTAGGCCCTAGAAGCACTCTCTCTCCCCAACCCTATCTCAAAAACTTTTAGACGGTTCCGAAGTCCCCAATACGCAAGCGGTAGATTGGTATCAGTTGTTTCATCTGGTCAATCTCATCGCGCACAAATGACGAAGGAGATTTTTATCTGATGCCTGTACCTTGAAGAGAAAGAGTTATTTGATCTCTCTATAGATGACCGAGTGCCTTCTCCCTTCGCCCGGAAACCGTCACTAACAGGAAAGCCGAAGGCCAATTCGAATTCGGCACTGTCCATTTTGACATAACAGGCTTCTCATGGTATCACCGGAAAGACCACTAGATGTTCACTCCGGCTTCAGTAAAGGGAAGCCCTCGTTAATATTTATTTTAACAAGGGGTCGAAAACCTCCACTTTGTTTTTTTTCTCGAAAATCTCGTATGTCACATCTATTCGTCGATGGCACGATGATCATTACAATTTGATGTTTTCCCTTCAACGAATTTCGGCTATGACCAATGCCCCACTGGGATGAATAGGCGTAATGTAACAAAGCTACCTGAAAAAAGGCGACGTTGCACCGTCGGATTGAAATCGACGAATTGCATTTTGCCAGATGGATTTGTCTAGAAAGACTCTCCGGATAAAGTTTAATATTGAGAATCTAAATAGACGGCGCATACGTGGGCGGGAAGGGGGCCCCACTACTTCTTCATTCAGGGGGGACTCACCTCATGACTTCCCACTGGGCGAGAGATGTACCGGAAACACCTACCCACTCATCAATCACGATGTTCAGCTGTCTTGCACAGAAAGACCCCTATTGTTTGGAGGGGAATGTCGGCCCCCATCTTTTGACTGTTGTCACCAAAGAATTTCCATGTTCAATTCTACTCTATGTTAAAACATTTCTGTGAATGCTATTCTGATCTAAGTGGTCCTATTCTGTGTCCCGTGCTAGGAAGCATTACTCCTCTTTTCATTCCAAATTCAAGAATACGACCGATACGATTGATTGGTCTGTGCGCTTCTCTTATTACTTTTTTGTATACCCCTGTTCCTCGGATACAATTCGATCCTTCTACGGCCAAATCTCAATTTGTGGAAAGCCTTCGATGGCTTCCTTATGAAAACATCCATTTGTATATGGGTATAGATGGTCTTTCATTATTCTTCATGATATTGACCACATTTCTGATCCCTATTTGCATTTCAGTGGGTTGGTTTGGTATGAGAAGTTATGGGAAAGAGTATATTACAGGATCTCTAATTCGTTAATTTCTAATTATCGCCGTGTCCTGCATGCTGGATCCTCTATTATTCTATGTTCTTCCTGAAAGTGTGCCAATCCCTATGTTCTGTGGAGCTGAGCATCTTCTATTCGCTGGGATAAAGCTTTTCCTCTGCAGGGGCTGTTGTGCAGTAAACCCCGTCATGGGCAGTCCTCCGTCATCATAAAGTAGTCATAAGTTGACGTCGTCCCCGCGAAGCTTTTGGGAAGAGGGGTAGTCTTGTGTGTAAGCATAGCATTTCTGGTCGAACCACCGAACCACACATCTTTTTTTGGTGGGAGGGTACTCCGAGTAGTGGGTACCCCGTAGGACCTTGACCCGCCTACTCGGGTCTTGTATGGATATGCAGGAAGGGGCGCTCCTAGGTGTGTGTAGGGGGTGTGTTTGTTCGCGAGAATGGATTCCTCGTCGACGTCAGGGAGGTGTGGACACACTTGCACGAATTCGGGGGAAGGCTACAACGGGCGCAGCGATGAAAGGAAACTGTACCCGACTAGGGATGGATGTAAACTCGGGAGACCCCGAGGGTAGGGATAATCGTCCAGGTCTTATTGTGAAACAAAAAAGCCGCCCCGCCACAGTAGGCAGGGATTCCTTTCCGATGCCTCGGTCGTCTCCGGGGAGCTCATCGGCAAGGAGATCGTTGGATGACGTTGCTAAAACAAACGGAGGCGCTGGGAAAGCCATTCAGTAGAATTCCGATGAAAGACTTTCAGCAGCAGGTGTAGACATTTCTGTGGCCCCCTTCAAAAGAAATGCGGGCAGGGTAGAGCTCGGCAAAGGGTTCGAGAATAGGGTAGGGTCCTGTCCTAAAGATGAAGATCGACAAAAGGGGCGGATCCCGTCTATGCATGCATCTCTGTACGACGTTCCGGCCTGAAAGATCAAATCTCTCTACACCGCTCACATCACAGTAGTCGTAGTTGTGTAGACGGCCATCAGTCGGGGGGCGACCAGGAAATGACGGCAATGACTTTCACAGATCTCTCTCAAGATATCTATAGATAGAGAGAGAGAGATCTACTGCGTGAGCAACCCGACTGTGCCGTCACATGTGCTCTACAGGCCACACTGAAGATTTCTTCCCAACGAGCCCATTTTTCGTAGAGATGGAAGATGGGCGGGTTTGAAAGGCAGGGTTTTTTGACGGTCGGGCCCCCTACCCCCCGTCCGGCGGGATAGTGAGCGGTTCTTTTGGGAGGGAAGCAGGCCGGGCCCTACGGGCTGGCTTCCCCACTACGCAAGCAGCATTGTTCGCCACCACCCAAGAAGCAAAAGAAAAGAGAGTCGGCAAATAGGCTGCAGGATTAAAGCATAGTGGTCGGGAGATAAGGGCCGACGATGGAAGCTTGGGACGGAGCCGTATGATGCGGAAGTCTCACGTACGGTTCCCTAAGAAGGGAGTGGCTACCCACTGGAGCTTCGACCAACCACCACCACCGGTCAATTCTGCTTTGGGGCCACCCCTTACTCTACCATTATTATAGGGGTATGGGGTTCAAGACAAAGAAAGATCAAGGTAGCATGTCAGTTTTTCCTATATACTTCACTTGGATCCGTTTTTATGCTATTAGCTATTTCGTTGATTCTTCTCCAAACAGGAACCACCGATTTACAAATCTTATTAACCACAGAATTTAGTGGGCGGTATGGATTGCTTCTTTTCCCTCTTTCGCCGTCAAAGTGCCAATGGTACCAGTTCATATTTGGTTACCCGAAACCCATGTAGAGGCACCTACGGCTGGATCCGTCATCTTGGCAGGAATTTCTTTAAAATTGGGAACCTACGGGTTTTTAAGATTTTCAATACCCATGTTTCCCGAAGCGGCACTTCGTTCTACTCCCCGCTGGGCTTGCTTCTCATTAGATTGGGTGAGGGAATCGGAAAGGGGCTCAACAACTGGGCTATAGGGCTTTTTGGCACACGGAAAAGGGGAAGTGGATGGAGGGTGCTTCTCAGCTAGAGTTGGGGGTGGGGTCCCTATAGCGGCTAGGTTGAGTCTTCCTACATGGCTGGATTTCGGGATCGAAAAGGTCAGCCAATTTATTTCCGTTTAAATCGAGTTCATACCAACTCAGTCTTTGGCTTGACCAACTGCAAGACGGAGGCACCGGATCATTGACTGATTAACCGTCATGCTCCCCCTTTGATCTTTGCGACTTTGCTGTCTGACTGGGGTCGTTGCTTTTTCCGTGGTTGTTTATGGAAGGAAATGGTGGTACGTTTGGGCTCCCTACGCATAATCATTCACGATGAAAGGTAGACAGGGCGTGCCCTACCGACGTTCCCAATTGATCCGACGATGGCTTTAGAACACGTACCAACGTTTTTCTCCAAAAGGAACTAACAGGAGTACTCCACCTTGAAAGAGAAGGAACGGAAAGAGCAGGTGACATCTCTCGTCGTCTTCACGGAATTTTTCATCTGAATGACTAAAAAAAGAGAGCCGAACGGTATTTGTTTCGGGATCGAAAAGGTCAGCCAATTTATTTCCGTTTAAATCGAGTTCATACCAACTCAGTCTTTGGCTTGACCAACTGCAAGACGGAGGCACCGGATCATTGACTGATTAACCGTCATGCTCCCCCTTTGACCTTTGCGACTTTGCTGTCTGACTGGGGTCGTCACTTTTTCCGTGGTTGTTTATGGAAGGAAATGGCGGTACGTTTGGGCTCCCTAAGCATAATCATTCACGATGAAAGGTAGACAGTGCGTGCCCTACCGACGTTCCCAATTGATCCGACGATGGCTTTGGCTTTGACGACTCCCTCGTCTAGATGAAGGTGAGCTCTTCTCCGCACTATAACTTCTTCAATGAAAGCCTCTTCGTCGGCACTCGAGACCGTCCATCATAGCTACCATTCGTCATCGATTTCTACGAATGACGCTCCCTTCCCCGAAGGATAAGTCAGAGAAAGATTCCCAAACAAGCATCAATGGGATGAGTTTGTCATGGCATGTCCCTTCCAACTTCCAATGTCGATTGATTAGTCAGGGTCAGACAGATCGAGGAGTGGCCCCATTGATCCATTGAGGCCGGCGAGTAGGGCTTCTTTGCTCAATGAGTAAGTCGCTTTCGTATTGACGGGATGGCATTGAGACTCGACAAATCTAGGTGGATAGGTAGAATCAGAGGAGGGCGCAACCCACATAGAAGTTTGACGAAAAGAGGGGATTTGGGAGATCATTAATCCCCTCGCGCCCGGATCATCAGCCGACGGATCGAAGGAGATGCTGCAGCTAATTGGATCCAGTGGAGATTGTGCCACTTCCGTCAACATCCTATGAACAGGGATGAGTGAATCCCGTGGAACCAGTGGACAGAGTCTCCATATCAATCGCTGCATACATGGTCGCAGGCTTCAAGAGGCGTACTTGGGACCGAATTCCGTCTTCCTGCTTCCTGTTTGCCTTGTGGATGGAATCCCTATGTAGATGGGTTGAAGGAGGCTACCTGAACAAGTCAATGAGAGTCCCGCTGTGACGAATGTGCACATCGTTGCTTCGAGGTTTTCAACCGCCGACTGTCTTCGGAATTCATTCAATGCTAATGAAAACTGTTGCTATTGAAGCTGGGGATGCCGTTTCTTGTGAACTCTCAGCGATAGTACCGAAAAGGGAATCAGAGACTCTTTCATTCAGAATTCACTCCAGGGATATTAAAAGAGAACCTTTTCTCTTTCTTCCGCCCTCTCTGATTTCTTTGAAAAAAGCTCTTCCTTAAATAGACGAAAGCCCATAGATCGAAACGTCAGGAAAGGTGAACCGAAATCTGGATCCGTCGACGGTGGGAGCGTCGAAACGAGTTTCTTACTCATCAGTACAAGGAGAATAGAGTGCTACTACAGGAGAGGGGAAGTACTCCAAACTTCGCGTCAGGGAGTGTGTGAGTCGAACGGTAGTTGAAAGACCAACTGCTCCTATGACTGAAAGACATACAGAGGAAGACGGGCCCGGAAGGATCACTCGGTAGCCGGCTGCCAATAGTCCAGCTCGTGGATCGACGGAGAAAACGAAATCTCAGTTCGGCCGTCGGGAGGGATTGCGAACAAGATTCCCTAGTGAGACGATACCCCCCATCTGAACACCTCCAGTCTCATCACAATATCGCCTTCGCGGCGTCGCGTCAGTCCTTTCCTTCCCCTCTGTCGTGCTTTCTTTCTGTCTTAGGTCTAGAATTATTTTTGCTTGTTCCGGTTCAATGATGCCAGTTGTTGCGTGCTTTGATGGGGTGCCCGCCTCTCTCTATCGCGTGGTCCTGGGTGGTTCTTCTTTAGCATTCATTTCTCGTATTTATTTTGTCGATTTAGCTACCGTCACTTCTCTTTGTTCTGTTCAGTGGTAGTTGTTGTTGTTGATGGTGATGTTTATGTTGTAGTTACTTCAGTTGCAGCAACGTCATGCGTGCGACGGTTTACGCTCGTCGCTATAACCTTCGCTTCTCAGCTTCCGTTTACGTTTCTCCCGAACTGTTGCATCAGGTGCAATAACTTCTCAGCTTTCGCACTGTTCAGGATGTGGCTACTGTTTTAGGTAAGCAACAAGCAGAGGGATTGAAGGAGGAAGGAAGGTTTCATCTCTAAGCCACGTCGCACTGAACTGCCTTACGAACTATCGGGCTTACCAACGTCGACTTGCCTACCGACCAAGACAGGACTAAAGCTAGGCGTAGGCCCTAGAAGCACTCTCTCTCCCCAACCCTATCTCAAAAACTTTTAGACGGTTCCGAAGTCCCCAATACGCAAGCGGTAGATTGGTATCAGTTGTTTCATCTGGTCAATCTCATCGCGCACAAATGACGAAGGAGATTTTTATCTGATGCCTGTACCTTGAAGAGAAAGAGTTATGTGATCTCTCTATAGATGACCGAGTGCCTTCTCCCTTCGCCCGGAAACCGTCACTAACAGGAAAGCCGAAGGCCAATTCGAATTCGGCACTGTCCATTTTGACATAACAGGCTTCTCATGGTATCACCGGAAAGACCACTAGATGTTCACTCCGGCTTCAGTAAAGGGAAGCCCTCGTTAATATTTATTTTAACAAGGGGTCGAAAACCTCCACATTGTTTTTTTTCTCGAAAATCTCGTATGTCACATCTATTCGTCGATGGCACGATGATCATTACAATTTGATGTTTTCCCTTCAACGAATTTCGGCTATGACCAATGCCCCACTGGGATGAATAGGCGTAATGTAACAAAGCTACCTGAAAAAAGGCGACGTTGCACCGTCGGATTGAAATCGACGAATTACATTTTGCCAGATGGATTTGTCTAGAAAGACTCTCCGGATAAAGTTCAATATTGAGAATCTAAATAGACGGCGCATACGTGGGCGGGAAGGGGGCCCCACTACTTCTTCATTCAGGGGGGACTCACCTCATGACTTCCCACTGGGCGAGAGATGTACCGGAAACACCTACCCACTCATCAATCACGATGTTCAGCTGTCTTGCACAGAAAGACCCCTATTGTTTGGAGGGGAATGTCGGCCCCCATCTTTTGACTGTTGTCACCAAAGAATTTCCATGTTCAATTCTACTCTATGTTAAAACATTTCTGTGAATGCTATTCTGATCTAAGTGGTCCTATTCTGTGTCCCGTGCTAGGAAGCATTACTCCTCTTTTCATTCCAAATTCAAGAATACGACCGATACGATTGATTGGTCTGTGCGCTTCTCTTATTACTTTTTTGTATACCCCTGTTCCTCGGATACAATTCGATCCTTCTACGGCCAAATCTCAATTTGTGGAAAGCCTTCGATGGCTTCCTTATGAAAACATCCATTTGTATATGGGTATAGATGGTCTTTCATTATTCTTCATGATATTGACCACATTTCTGATCCCTATTTGCATTTCAGTGGGTTGGTTTGGTATGAGAAGTTATGGGAAAGAGTATATTACAGGATCTCTAATTCGTGAATTTCTAATTATCGCCGTGTCCTGCATGCTGGATCCTCTATTATTCTATGTTCTTCCTGAAAGTGTGCCAATCCCTATGTTCTGTGGAGCTGACATCTTCTATTCGCTGGGATAAAGCTTTTCCTCTGCAGGGGCTGTTGTGCAGTAAACCCCGTCATGGGCAGTCCTCCGTCATCATAAAGTAGTCATAAGTTGACGTCGTCCCCGCGAAGCTTTTGGGAAGAGGGGTAGTCTTGTGTGTAAGCATAGCATTTCTGGTCGAACCACCGAACCACACATCTTTTTTTGGTGGGAGGGTACTCCGAGTAGTGGGTACCCCGTAGGACCTCGACCCGCCTACTCGGGTCTTGTATGGATATGCAGGAAGGGGCGCTCCTAGGTGTGTGTAGGGGGTGTGTTTGTTCGCGAGAATGGATTCCTCGTCGACGTCAGGGAGGTGTGGACACACTTGCACGAATTCGGGGGAAGGCTACAACGGGCGCAGCGATGAAAGGAAACTGTACCCGACTAGGGATGGATGTAAACTCGGGAGACCCCGAGGGTAGGGATAATCGTCCAGGTCTTATTGTGAAACAAAAAAGCCGCCCCGCCACAGTAGGCAGGGATTCCTTTCCGATGCCTCGGTCGTCTCCGGGGAGCTCATCGGCAAGGAGATCGTTGGATGACGTTGCTAAAACAAACGGAGGCGCTGGGAAAGCCATTCAGTAGAATTCCGATGAAAGACTTTCAGCAGCAGGTGTAGACATTTCTGTGGCCCCCTTCAAAAGAAATGCGGGCAGGGTAGAGCTCGGCAAAGGGTTCGAGAATAGGGTAGGGTCCTGTCCTAAAGATGAAGATCGACAAAAGGGGCGGGTCCCGTCTATGCATGCATCTCTGTACGACGTTCCGGCCTGAAAGATCAAATCTCTCTACACCGCTCACATCACAGTAGTCGTAGTTGCGTAGACGGCCATCAGTCGGGGGGCGACCAGGAAATGACGGCAATGACTTTCACAGATCTCTCTCAAGATATCTATAGATAGAGAGAGAGAGATCTACTGCGTGAGCAACGCGACTGTGCCGTCACAGGTGCTCTACAGGCCACACTGGAGATTTCTTCCCAATGAGCCCATTTTTCGTCGAGATGGAAGATGGGCGGGTTTGAAAGGCAGGGTTTTTTGACGGTCGGGCCCCCTACCCCCCGTCCGGCGGGATAGTGAGCGGTTCTTTTGGGAGGGAAGCAGGCCGGGCCCTACGGGCTGGCTTCCCCACTACGCAAGCAGCATTGTTCGCCACCACCCAAGAAGCAAAAGAAAAGAGAGTCGGCAAATAGGCTGCAGGATAAAAGTATAGTGGTCGGGAGATAAGGGCCGACGATGGAAGCTTGGGACGGAGCCGTATGATGCGGAAGTCTCACGTACGGTTCCCTAAGAAGGGAGTGGCTACCCACTGGAGCTTCGACCAACCACCACCACCGGTCAATTTTGCTTTGGGGCCACCCCTTACTCTACCATTATTATAGAGGTATGGGGTTCAAGACAAAGAAAGATCAAGGCAGCATGTCAGTTTTTCCTATATACTTCACTTGGATCCGTTTTTATGCTATTAGCTATTCCGTTGATTCTTCTCCAAATAGGAACCACCGATTTACAAATCTTATTAACCACAGAATTTAGTGGGCGGTATGGATTGCTTCTTTTCCCTCTTTCGCCGTCAAAGTGCCAATGGTACCAGTTCATATTTGGTTACTCGAAACCCATGTAGAGGCACCTACGGCTGGATCCGTCATCTTGGCAGGAATTCCTTTAAAATTGGGAACCTACGGGTTTTTAAGATTTTCAATACCCATGTTTCCCGAAGCGGCACTTCGTTCTACTCTCCGCTGGGCTTGCTTCTCATTAGATTGGGTGAGGGAATCGGAAAGGGGCTCAACAACTGGGCTATAGGGCTTTTTGGCACACGGAAAAGGGGAAGTGGATGGAGGGTGCTTCTCAGCTAGAGTTGGGGGTGGGGTCCCTATAGCGGCAAGGTTGAGTCTTCCTACATGGCTGGATTTCGGGGTCGAAAAGGTCAGCCAATTTATTTCCGTTTAAATCGAGTTCATACCAACTCAGTCTTTGGCTTGACCAACTGCAAGACGGAGGCACCGAATCATTGACTGATTAACCGTCATGCTCCCCCTTTGACCTTTGCGACTTTGCTGTCTGACTGGGGTCGTTGCTTTTTCCGTGGTTGTTTATGGAAGGAAATGGCGGTACGTTTGGGCTCCCTACGCATAATCATTCACGATGAAAGGTAGACAATGCGTGCCCTACCGATGTTCCCAATTGATCCGACGATGGCTTTAGAACACGTACCAACGTTTTTCTCCAAAAGGAACTAACAGGAGTACTCCACCTTGAAAGAGAAGGAACGGAAAGAGCAGGTGACATCTCTCGTCGTCTTCACGGAATTTTTCATCTGAATGACTAAAAAAAGAGAGCCGAACGGTATTTGTTTCGGGATCGAAAGGTCAGCCAATTTATTTTCGTTTAAATCGAGTTCATACCAACTCAGCCTTTGGCTTGACCAACTGCAAGACGGAGGCACCGGATCATTGACTGATTAACCGTCATGCTCCCCCTTTGACCTTTGCGACTTTGCTGTCTGACTGGGGTCGTCATTTTTTCCGTGGTTGTTTATGGAAGGAAATGGCGGTACGTTTGGGCTCCCTAAGCATAATCATTCACGATGAAAGGTAGACAGTGCGTGCCCTACCGACGTTCCCAATTGATCCGACGATGGCTTTGGCTTTGACGACTCCCTCGTCTAGATGAAGGTGAGCTCTTCTCCGCACTATAACTTCTTCAATGAAAGCCTCTTCGTCGGCACCCGAGACTGTCCATCAATAGCTACCATTCGTCATCGATTTCTACGAATGACGCTCCCTTCCCCGAAGGACAAGTCAGAGAAAGATTCCCAAACAAGCATCAATGGGATGAGTTTGTCATGGCATGTCCCTTCCAACTTCCAATGCCGATTGATTAGTCAGGGTCAGACAGATCGAGGAGTGGCCCCATTGGTCCATTGAGGCCGGCGAGTAGGGCTTCTTAGCTCAATGAGTAAGTCGCTTTCGTATTGACGGGATGGCATTGAGACTCGACAAATCTAGGTGGATAGGTAGAATCAGAGGAGGGCGCAACCCACATAAAACTTTGACGAAAAGAGGGGATATGGGAGATCATTAATCCCCTCGTGCCCGGATCATCAATGAGTAAGTCGCTTTCGTATTGACGGGATGGCATTGAGACTCGACAAATCTAGGTGGATAGGTAGAATCAGAGGAGGGCGCAACCCAGATAGAAGTTTGACGAAAAGAGGGGATATGGGAGATCATTAATCTCCTCGTGCCCGGATCATCAGCCGACTGATCGAAGGAGATGCTGCAACTAATCGGATCCAGTGGAGATTGTGCCACTTCCGTCAACATCCTATGAACAGGGATGAGTGAATCCCGTGGAACCAGTGGACAGAGTCTCCATATCAATCGCTGCATACATGGTCGCAGGCTTCAAGAGGCGTACTTGGGACCGAATTCCGTCTTCCTGCTTCCTGTTTGCCTTGTGGATGGAATCCCTATGTAGATGGGTTGAAGGAGGCTACCTGAACAAGTCAATGAGAGTCCCGCTGTGACGAATGTGCACATCGTTGCTTCGAGGTTTTCAACCGACGACTGTCTTCGGAATTCATTCAATGCCAATTAAAACTGTTGCTATTGAAGCTGGGGATGCCGTTTCTTGTGAACTCTCAGCGATAGTACCGAAAAGGGAATCGGAGACTCTTTCATTTAGAATTCACTCCAGGGATATTAAAAGAGAACCTTTTCTCTTTCTTCCGCCCTCTCTGATTTCGTTGAAAAAAGCTCTTCCTTAAATAGACGAAAGCCCATAGATCGAAACGTCAGGAAAGGTGAACCGAAATCTGGATCCGTCGACGGTGGGAGCGTCGAAACGAGTTTCTTACTCATCAGTACAAGGAGAATAGAGTGCTACTACAGGAGAGGGGAAGTACTCCAAACTTCGCGTCAGGGAGTGTGTGAGTCGAACGGTAGTTGAAAGACCAACTGCTCCTATGACTGAAAGACATACAGAGGAAGACGGGCCCGGAAGGATCACTCGGTAGCCGGCTGCCAATAGTCCAGCTCATGGATCGACGGAGAAAACGAAATCTCAGTTCGGCCGTCGGGAGGGATTGCGAACAAGATTCCCTAGTGAGACGATACCCCCCATCTGAACACCTCCAGTCTCATCACAATATCGCCTTCGCGGCGTCGCGTCAGTCCTTTCCTTCCCCTCTGTCGTGCTTTCTTTCTGTCTTAGGTCTAGAATTATTTTTGCTTGTTCCGGTTCAATGATGCCAGTTGTTGCGTGCTTCGATGGGGTGCCAGCCTCTCTCTATCGCGTGGTCCTGGGTGGTTCTTCTTTAGCGTTCATTTCTCGTATTTATTTTGTCGATTTAGCTACCGTCACTTCTCTTTGTTCTGTTCAGTGGCAGTTGTTGTTGTTGATGGTGATGTTTATGTTGTAGTTACTTCAGTTGCAGCAACGTCATGCGTGCGACGGTGGGAGCGTCGACGGTGGGAGCGTCGAAACGAGTTTCTTACAGGAGAGCTTCTGCTCCAGTACTCAGCGCTACTATTTATTCACACTATTTTAAACTAAGAAGCAGATCAGAGGAAGAAATATGTTTAGGAAAAAAAGAAGTTTGGAAAGGCTCTCTGCCTCCTCCCTTCATCTGATGTCTTTATTTATAATGTTTTCAAGATATCCTTAGGATTAGAAGGAATCTTTTACAAAGTTGCTTTACAAAAGATGTACAGGAAAAAGGACTGCATTATTGTCCTTTGTACAGGGAAAAGGTTACATTATTGTCCTTCATAGGGTCCCACCATACTGATTGGTGTCCTTTTGTCGGAGGAGAGGATAAGAAGGAATTTTTTTTTGCTGGGTGGATGCTGAGTGGAATGGGCCCACCATGCTTTTTATCTTATTTGGAATAGGCCTTCTTTGTTGCAGTCTGCCCTTGCTTTTCTTCCAATTCTTCCAAGATTAATTGAAGAAAGGTAAGGAATAACCTTGTCTAGCTTCTTTCGGGCAGTTTCGCTTGCTGATAGGTGATCGTAGAGCATGATGTTGTTATTGATAGTAATCGATCTTGCTCCACAAAGGCCATCATTTATTGCTTCAATAAAGAATTCTTTAGCAGCAGCATAGGCTTGTTCTTCATAAATGAATTCTTGTTTAGGATAAACTCCCCATCCATGGGCGAATTGCTGACTCTTGTCATGGAGTTCCCATATTTGGAAGGAAGAGAATAACTGGTATAGGTTCCTTTCTTCCCATATGCTCCAGATACGGAACCAAAACCCAGTTTCCCAAGAATGCTGTCTGGAGTAGGCTAAGACTCTATCACTGCAAATTTTTGGGATGTGATAAAGGAAGTCTGAAGGATGCATAGTGCTAAGATAAAGATTATGCACTATTCCAAGTTTGAGGGCTCTGGCTGATGTAGGAATGTCTCCCAAGTAAACTGACAGCCTGGGACATTCATATTTGTTTTTAACTAATGCATCATCTTTGAGCAGGAGTAGAGGAATTTCTGTTTCTTCTAGGTGGTGGAAGAAGAGGAGGAGATGTTCATGGGACATGCAGTTCTGTTGATTTAGATCTACCATCTTGTTGACAATTGCCTCTGCTTCGAACTGTCTTGACCTTTCAGAGTCAACTTCTAAAGCAGTAAGGAGTTGAGAGAACTCAGTGAGAGGACAGATTGCTATGTCAGAAAGATTGCTCCTGGAAATAATGGTCTTGAGTTCATTTTCTTCAGGCAAAGAACCCGAAAACCAATTCCTTTCTTTCTGTTTTAACTCTTGAGATTTTGAAAGAAAAGAGGATTGGCATAGCTTTCTAGCAAAATCTTGGACTTTGGAAAGCTTCTGTTGCATCTTTCCTTGATGTTGTATGAAGTCTTGTAGGACCTTCATAGAATAATGAGGGCTTTCAGATTGCTCTGAAAGGGGCTGGCTTTCAGGCTGTTCTGAAAGGTGTGGATTGGATCTGGAGGGATCCAATGGAGAGGTCTTCTGTCTTTTTACTTGACTTTTATCCATTGTTTGGCCTGGATAATATATCTGCAAGAATATTAGTATAACCAGGAATATACTTAACATCATATTGGTATATTTCAAGGTATAAGGCAATTCTTATTCTCCTGATGTTTTCTTCAGGATTATTAATAGTTCGTTTTTTCAAGAATTGGGATACTGCTTTGTTATCAGTTTCTATGATAAACTGTCTATTGAGTAAATATATTTTTAAACTCTTTATTGCTGATTTAATAGCCAACAATTCTTTATCATAAGTGGAATATCTTTGTTGGGGTTTATTAAATTTTCCCGAGGTATATGCTATAATTTCCTTTTGTTTGATTATTATAACTCCTGCCCAAAACATGTCTGATGCATCTGTTTGGAGGGTTACTAGGTCATTTTCTTTGGGAAAATATAGTATTGTCTGATGAGTAATTAGCTCTTTTATATGCTTTATCTCTTTTTCCTCTTCAGGAGTGAGCTGGATTCCTATTTTGTCTGTATTCCATTTTCTTGGTTGTTCACCATTTTCTATTTTATATTTAGATTGTTCTATAGTCAATTTTTCTTGTAGATTTTTGACTAATTGGGATAGGTGAGGAATAAATTTCCTCCCATAATTTAAAAGACCCAAGAAACTCTGTAATTGTTTTAGAGTTTTAAATGTGTTAGGGAATTCCTTTATCTTGGAATATATATGTTGTTGTAATTCTATCTGACCTTCTTTTATATATTTCCCAAGGAATTCTATTTCCTTTTTGAATAGATGAATTTTTGTAGGGCTTAAAATAATTCCGTTATCAAGTAGTATTTTTGCTACTTGGAGTAAGTGTTGTTTGTGTTCTTCCATTGTAGGAGAAAAGACTAGTATATCATCTATGTAAACTACTACAAAATGTAGATGTCCGAACATAGAATTCATCCATTTTTGGAATATTTGTGGGGCATTTTTCAAACCAAATGGCATTACTAACCACTCATAGTGTCCTTGGGGACAACTAAAGGCAGTTAATTCTATAGATTCTTTATTGGCTAATTTTACTTGCCAAAAACCAGATTTAGCATCAAATTTACTATAGTATTTTGATCCTTGTATCTGCTTTATTAACTGTTCTGCAGCAGGTATAAAATATCCATCAAATTTTGTATAACTGTTTAATTTTCTATAATTAATGACCATTCTGGCCTTTCCTCTTTTTTGTTCTGCATGTTTTCTGACTAAAAAAGCAGGTGATGAATGAGGGCTGCTGCTAGGCTGTATTAGTTTAAGAGATAATAGCTCGTGTATTTGAGCTGAAAATTCTTGTTTATCTCTAGGGGATACCATTATACTGTTTGTTCTTACATTAGTATTTCTGTATTGATCAAGTAATGTAAGGGTACAATACCTTGGTGCCCGATCAAAATATAATAAAGGGTTATGTGAATATAATGGTTTAAGCATACTGTGTATGATTTCTTCTGTATTAGAGAAGATAGTAAGAGGATAAGTGCAGTTATTTTGGGTGGAAATAAGTCGTTCACCACGTTGGGCTGCAGTATAAGATGATGCTAAGGGGACCGGAAAAGGAACCCTTGGAATTTGATGATTATCAAATAGAAGAATTTGAGAATTGAAAGGGGCATAGTTTCTTAAGTTATTCATGCCAACTAAGCAATCGACATTGAAATCAATTGGTAATAAAGCAAATTCAAAAGTATAGTGATGAGAGATATTATGAATATCTGGAATAGAAATTGGGAGATTTGCTTTATGAGTAATAATAACAGGTCTGCCCATAAAGTCATTTAAGCTTGCTTGCTTTTCTAGGGCTAACCACAATTGCTTAGGGATAAATTTTTCATGTATTAGACTAGTTTCAGCACCTGAATCTAGTAGAGTATGTAAGGTAAGACAAGAGTTATCAGGAAATAACAATGTCATAGGAATGTAAATGTGTAATTGAGGTTTTTTCTTAAGAAGATCCGACATTTGATAAACCAAACGAACTAGATGGTAATCTTATAATATGTTGGTCTTCCGATTTCTTTTGGAGATCAAGGATTCTTTGAGTCCTTCCTTCAAGAGGAGTATTTTCTAAGGTAGACATACTAGGTCTAGCTTGTTCAACCAAAATATTGGTATTTCTATATTCAGAGGTACTAAGACTTCTTGGAATATTTGGATTTATAATCGTAGTAGAAATAGTATTGCCTGAAGCAATAAATGTTTCTATAGGGAGATGTGTCTTAGGTTTCAAAGTTTTCAAGAATATTTGCATCTCATTATCATATCTCAAATGTCTTATATTGACCAATTTTGGTTGGATTATTTTTCCATTCCCAACCTCAAAAAGTTTAATAAACTGTGTAGGTGTGATGGATCTAAAAGTAGATGTTTCGTTTAGTGCTAAACAATGTTCCCATTGTATTCCCAATACTTGAGATCCAGGAAGCATTTCAATTCCTTTTAAATTTATAGAAAGAGTACAAGCTTTTTCTATATTTGTGTCATGTAAACTGATGCAAAAATCAGGATGTATATTTACTCCAAATATTCTATTTGCCAGATTGGACTTTGCTCCTCCTAATATAGCAAGCGCAGATCTCTCGAACCTTTAACAAAAAAGCTAAACGAAAAGCTTTCAAGAAGGGTGATCTGGTTCTGTCAGTCAGAAGACCGATCATAACTAACAAAAAGCCTAGGGGATAGTTCCAGCCGAAGTGGGAGGGACTTTTGTCATTGATACTGTCTATTCCAACGGCGCATATCGGTTGGCGAAACCAAATGGTGATAAGATTATGATGCCGATTAACGGCAAATTCCTGAAGAAGTATTACTCTTAGTGAAATTGCAGAACACCAGTTGTAACGCGATCTGGGTAGTTCGATGTAAATTATAAACAAAAATCTTCTCTGTAATCAGAAGTTCATTAATGGAGATTCTTTATTCCGGACTAAAAATCTTTAGGTCGCGAATCAAATTTTCTTTCTTCCAAACTCACCAAGTTAAGAATACCTCTGGCGAATCAAATTTTCTTTCTTCCAAACTCGCCAAGTTAAAAATATCTCTGGCGAATCAAATTTTTCTTTCTTCCAAACTCGCCAAGTTAAAAATACCTCTGGCGAATCACATTTTTCCTTTTTCCAAACTCGCAAAGTTAAAAAATACCTCTGGCGAATCACATTTTCCTTCTTCCAAACTCGCCAAGTTAAAAATACCTCTGGCGAATCACATTTTTTCTTTCTTTCTAAATTGCCAAGTTAAAAAAAAATACCTCTGGCAAATCAAATCTGTCAACAAGAGTTCTTTCATTCACAGTAATTTTGGGTACTTGGAAAATTTTGATTGATTTTAAGATTATCAAATTAACAGCTACCTCTAGTAATCAACATCAAAATCATCCATCAGATACTCTTAGTTATGTAAAAAAAAGAGCTTTTTATTCATTATCAGATCAAGATTATAGAGAATTCTCTAGTATTATACAGTCAACAAGAGTGAATACAAATCACTGAAAAAAAAGGGAAAAGTTCGCTTAGGTAGCCTCCTCCCCCAAGGATGGCTTAAAGGCAGTAGTTTGCTCTTACAGACTCTTCTGGAATGACAAACTTGCTTCTGTGGCCGTCTCTTTAGTATGGCTCGGACCGAAAAGTTTGTCCCTGCAAAATTTTCTTCTGGAATGACAAACTTGATTCTGTAGCCTTCTCTTTCAACATGGCTCGGATCAAAAGGTTTGCTCCTGAAACTCCCACTTCCAATTTGCTCTTGTAGCCTCCTCTTAAAGGACAATTCAAGAGTATAATCTTGTTTCTTCTTTCCGACCACAATCAGGGACCTCCTGGTTGGTTCTCCAGTGATGATGCCAGTGACTTGATTAGTTCAAAACTGGCATACCAAGTGCACACCCCAGACGTACAACATGAGGGGTTGCACAAGTTCAAGGTCCTGGTCATTAGTACCCCAACCTTGTGGGGTACTAGGAAAGAAGAAAAGCAATGCTCTAGATCCGAAATCATTTCTCTCATGAAAAATTCATGAAACCTTCTAAGACCCTAGAGGTATTGGAAGCAATTACGAGCCCATCGGGTCTGGGTCATTGTTAAAGAGAATGACTACGGTTATCTCCTGCAACCAAGTCAAAACCCTATTAAAAAGGAAGAAAAGAAGGAAGGGGATAATATTAATCAGAAGAAAAACTTATCTTAATTAAAAAAAATGACTACGGTCAGAAGGACCTTTTTTGTGGAACACTCCATTGGATTGATGCGGTCTGGAGGTCTTGTAACATGCCAATTCCTATCCATCACCTCGGATGAAGAAGAAAAAATGGTTGCATTAATAGATTGGCTACCAAAGAAAGGAAGGGAAGAAAGTCAGAAAATTTTTTTCTCGCGGCTGAATGATCTTCCATTCAAAGGATCATGTGTCTTATATAGGCAGTCTGGTAACCGTGATCTTCAGTTTAGATAAGAAAAAACAGAAATCTTCGGTCAAGATTTTCAGTTCAGATCTCAACATAATTTATTACTGTTGCATGGGATGTTTGGATATCACAGTCCAGAAATCTCGTCATTAATGAAGACGTGTAATGCTTGGGATTCCACACCCAACTACTTCATCCCATGGTTCGCAGAAGTCTTTACGAATTCTGAAAGAGTCTATGGTTTATTCCGCAAACTCCAGATGAAGCATCGCGAACCAAAATTCTGGAATCAGGGTCGCGAATTTAGTGTGGATTGTGTTAGTCCGCGAACCTTTGGATGCAAAGTCTCAGACTTCACGTGACTTATGAAAGCCACCTGACTGAAATACAGATACCAGAGTTTTATGGTGGTTCGCAAAATTCAGACGAGAGATGGTGAGTTCGTTACAAATCTTTGAAGAACAACTGCAAAGCCATGCATTAGAAAACCCAAATCAGGTTCTCTATAAATGACAGGGGAACTATTAAAAAAAATAGCAGAAAATTAAAACATATAATACAAGTTTTTACAGTTCATTGATTCAAGAGGGCTTTTATTTTCTCCTCCACATCATTAATATCTTGTTGGAGGTTCTCATAAGCTTAAACAGTAGCTTGACGACGCAATTTCTCGTTACTAGCAACAACATTCTGTGCTGCAGCAGCCTCCACCATATCCAATTCAGCTTGTATCGCCTGGAGATTACTCATTGACTCATCACGCTCCTTAGTGATTTTGGCCAAGAAAGCTTGAGCTTTGGCGATAGTCTCTTGAGTCTAACAATAGTCTGGTCATGGTCCTTGACAATTGAAACAGTAGCCTTCACTTGAAGAACTAGAGACTCATGGTCTGATTGACCCTTTTCTAAGGAGGCTTTGCAAGCATTTGCCTTCTCCTAAGTCTCCTTCTGGAACCTAAGCTGTTCCTCTTTCAGTTTCTGAAAAATAATTTTCACTGTCTCAGATTTATCAGCACTTCTGACTTTTTATAGGAATTCAGTATGCTTTTGAAGCTAAGTTATCATAAGCCTAAAGGGAGCAGCTTTATCCTCTCCACCAATACTGACAATACTAATTAAGTAAATATTGAGAACATCAGCAAGTGAAGCATAAGAAGCCCCATTCAGTATTTTATCAATACAACGGTCAAGGAAGTGAAGGAAGGTCTCCACCGTATCCTACAATAAATCAATCTCAAGCATATCAATCTCCGCATGAGAGGGAGTAGCACTGGTTGAGGCAGAGGCGGATGGATCCATACTTTGATGTATAGGGCAACCAGGCTAGTATCAGGAGGAATGAGACTTCTAGAGACTTCAGCAGAGCTAACAACTGCAGCATCCTGAACCAAAACATCGGTCGGAGCAGTTACGGCCAAAACCGTAGACATAGTAGTCTCGGGGATCATTGCTTCCGTAGTATCAACAACAAAAGTGGTAACTTCGGTCGCCTCATCAGTGTCAGTTCCCGCGATGGTGTCATCTGGTGAACTTACCTTCGCGCCCATGCACTCTAAATCTGGAGTCGAAACTGGAGCTAGCAAAAGGATAAAGTTAATAGTTAAATGTTACAGTATCATTTGATAATGACATTATTGCTAAAGAAAGAAGATGCAGACCTAAAGGTTGGACACTGGATTCTCCAAGTTCGTACACCTCAGGACCAAACAATTCAGGACCGTATACTCAGTCTGACGTCTTCGCTCAAATAGACATACTTATCATGGTCTGATAGAGGGTTTGAAGATCAAAAATCATCGCTGTCGACATTATAGTCATCTCTCCAGTCATCCTGATTTCCCGAAGAAGGTGCTGTGTTTGGGGGATCTGATGCATGAGTCTCCCCCATGATTTGTACTTCATCGTCTGCAATAATTTGAATAGCAAGAGCTGAAAGATTCTCTTTTATGGCCGGAGAAACACCGACTTCAACAGTGGCCTGACAAGTAGGGGGTAGAACCCTCTTGAGTGATGGGAGTAGGATCACTGCAGGGAACAGGTCTTTGAATCCGACGCCTCTTAAGGGAGAGGAGAGTTGAAGATGAGTCATCCTCATCTTCCTCGGGTTCGTCAACAAGGAACTCAGAAACCAGACTGGGTGTTGCAGTGCCAGTTCCAAATGGGGCACTCTACGAATCAATCCCCTGCGGAGTGATAGGCAAGTCATTGAGACGCCTTAGTTTCTTCCATTTATGTGAAGGTTTTTTGGGAGGAGACTGCGGTTGAGGAGAAGTCTTCTTCGATGTCGGGAGAGGAGAAACATCAAGAGATGCGGCTGGAGCTGATGCATTATTGTCCTCTTCCCTTTGTTGAGTTACTGGTTCTGATTCATTGGATGCATTGTCTCCCCTAAAATCTTCCACCCCTGCCACTTGTGTACTGCCAGCTTTCTTCTTCTAGGAATACCAAGCTCTGATCTCCTGCAGGCTGGTATGATTTATGCTAAGTTCTGAGGAGCGGAACTAGCATCCGCGAACCACTTACAGAAGCAGAAGCTCATACTCGAATTTGGGGTCTTAAGCGGAAGATCAAATCTGGCCTGAGTTCCACCTGCGACGAAGTGAAACCGAGCTCGAGCTCCTTCAAGAGCATTCCCAACAAAACTTATCTCCCTATTGGGATTACCAACATAAACCTGATCATACTCGAACTGTCGAGCGAAACAGCTCGGGTATAAGGCTCCATATAGCAATGGTTCCCCAAATGAAGAACCAGATGTCCTGGGAGGATGTTTATCAACCACCAAGCACCCCAAGGACAAAGTAGTGAATTTATCGGCGTCGGCAGTATCCGCAAATTCCTCCCCGTACCCAGTATTTGGAAAGTACGGAAAATATCTGAAAATTCAAAAGTCGAGAAATGATGGATGGTCTTGCGGATCATAGTCATGTAGCCCCCTCTCCATTGCGACCTCTCGTAGTGTTGTATTTTGGGAGCACTTAAGTCAATCTGCGAGTCGGCAGGGCTCATCAAAGTGGGCAATGTAGAACCAACCAAACCATCAAATAAGTATAAGGGAGTGATACACGCGGAGCAGGAGTATTATGACTGGATCTCCTTTCTTCCTCTGCTCCTTCACGTTGCAGAATTTCAGATAATCTCCTTAGTCTGCTTTGGATGTTGCACACCATCGCGGGCAACAGACTGAGTCGCCTACCTAATGCTAGTAAGACGGCTGGGTATACAGCCCTAACGGGTATGTTTTCCTGCGAAGGAATAACACACTTTTTCAACCATGCCATCAAATAACCCGCCAAGAAGGCAGGATCAGATAAAGGTTGAAGGGCCTAATAATGAAAGCTCTCAAAGGACATCCCAGCTTTGAAAACGTCCTCATCAGATTCGGCGACATAAGCATCTGTCTTGAAACTTGCAATTCTTCTCTCAACCTCCTTTTCTGAAACTGGAGGAAGGCGAGTAAAATTAGGATTACCCTTAGAAAAATTGGGTAGAAGATATTGCAGCCACTTCTTTGGCTTCAAACTGCGGGTGCCGGATGTGTGGGTGCAAATATGGTAGTGACAGAGTAACTCCCAGTAAGCATCATAGGCCAAAGGGTCCCGGGTCTTCAGCAGATGGAGTTCTTCCCCAGTGGGGATATACTCTTCATACGGGATGTCTCCCACGGGTAAGCCCAAGATTTCGTACATTTCATGAAGGGCAAAACCAAGTTCGCCTCGAGGGCAAAAAATTATACAAGTATCAGGATTGTACAGTTCTACTAGAGCAAAAAAATGGAATCTACTAGCGAGAATACCGTGATGAACAGCTCTGATAGCATGATGTAACCCCGTATAATGAAGTTGATCTCTGAAAGTTTTCAGGAAAAAGTCAGTCAAGATTGCCCACTCTCCTTTTGAGGACAGTGAACCCATCTAAGAGGACGAAAATCCTGAATAGGAAACTATCCTTGTGCATTGGTAAATCAGTGTAGGAATGTCTGTGTGATTATGGGAATCTCGCCTTTGGAGAGGTCATGTTTAAGCAGTCCCGGAAGCAGTCTACAGAAGTGTTTTCTAGTATTACGAGGAAAAACACCTTGAGCATTAAATCCCCCCAATAAGACGCCGTCCTGCAGCATGTTTATGTGCCAGTCCATTCGTCTGGGCACGGAAAGGGATTGAAACAATAAGAACGGATAAGACCTCTCCATATTGGGGAGAAACAAGTAGCGACCTTCAACTTGATGGAACCACTTGTAATCTCCATCTTCCAAACCGCTATCGGGCTCCGAAACGTGGTCCCCAAACCAAAAGGCGGGTTTGCGTACCGAGGACTGATCATCTCCTTCGAAAGGTGCATTAGTTATCAGTTCTCGCAATGTTGAAAGAAAAGGATCGAGAATTTTGTCTTCTCTCTCTCTTGGCTATCTGATGTTGTACAATGTGGAAAGTTATGACAAAATTTGAACTCTTTATTCCCATCATAGCCATCTGAGTATCCGAAATAATGATCCTTAGGCCAAGGATTCAAGGCATAATCGACTGCAAGAGACGTTCAGATTCAAGATAAAGAAAAAAAAATCTTTGAGAAAGGGACTGCCTTTCGAAAGTTATTTTTATTACCTCCAATCAAGGGTTCCTGCCGAACCACTATTGAACTAGAGGTTGCTTGAGGATCTTGATGACCACTGGCAGCAGCATTGGAGGAAGAAGTTTTCTTCAGCATCTTTTACAGATTGAGGAAGTCCTTCATGCAGAGAATTGGAAGCTAAAGGAGGTTGAAGACGAGAAGTCTGAAAAACTCTAACGAAAAAGTCGGATTTCAAATTTCTTGAGATAAGAATAGCCTCTCTCATAAAATTGAGAATATATAGTAGATGATTTGACGGCCGAGATCTCTGGATAGACGTGATATCTAGCCTGAATCTCGTGGGTACCTTTTCATTTAATGCGGCTCAGAAATATCTCAATTCTTACACCGTAAAAAGCATCAGCCTTTCGGCCTTTCCGCAACCAAAAAGTAAAAGTTTGCATCCCTAATACAGAGTCGCGATCCTTCAGAAATTCCAGTTTGCGACCCTAATATAGAGTCGCTTTCTTCTCCAAAGTGAAAGCTCGCGTCCCTAATACAGAGTCTCGATTCTTCAGAAGTTTAAGTTTGCGACCCTAGCACAGAGTCGCTTTCTTCTCCAAAATGTTAAAATTCGCGTTCCTAATATAGAGTCATGATCCTTCAGAAATTTCAGTTTGCGACTCTAACACAGAGTCGTTTTCTGCTACCAAATGAAACTTCGCGATCCTAATACAGAGTCGTGTTTCTTCCAAAGCGAAAGTTTACGATCCTAAAACATAGTCGTATGCAGCAAATTGTGACACTAATACAGAGTTACATTTTCCTTCAAATACATCAAATTCATGGCACTAATACAGAGTCGTGTTTCTTTCAAAATGAGAGTTCGAGATATTCAGACAGAGTCATGCTGCCCTTAATTGAAGAAAACTCTAATACAGAATTGTACTCTCAGATGGAGATTCTAATACAGAATGTTATATCAAAGTATTCCAAAACTCCTCAAAGAATCATGAGAGTTTTGAAAACTTTGGAGGGGGTTTTGTCGGCGAAAAATTCTAGAAACACAAAGCAGATCCACAGATTTAAAGTTAGAAATCCGCAATTCAGCAGATCCGCAAACCTGAAGATTGAAATTCGCGACCCAGTGACGACATAACAGGTTCGCGAATCTAAAACTGAGATTTGCGATACTATCCATAGCTTTCGGATAGGGGTTTAATACAAAGTCACCCAACCCGAACAAAGAGAGTTGCCACCTCAGATCGTAGAGCTAACTGCCAAACGAATGCAGCGATATTACTTCGATCGTGGGAGCAACCACTTAACGAATATGACGGCACTTCTCGAGTAGTGGGAACTAACGGTTCAGCAAATAAGACGGGACGTTACCCTAGAACCCCTATAAAAGGCAGGGGAGCAAAAGAGAAGAGACAGAGACGAAGAGACAGAGGGATCAATCATCTTTTTTTTGAATTACCCGCTTGTGATCAAGAGTCAACTGAGAGAGATTGTGCTTTTCTCTTCCCAGCCAACTGAGAGAGATTGTGCGGAGTGTCAACAGAGAGCAGGATCGTCCTCCACAGCTACTTTAGAACCCAGGTTTAAACAAAGAGAAAATCCATTTTTCTCATCTTTTATAAACGAAAAACCGTTGAATTGTAATCTTTTATTGAAAAAACTTCAATAGAGTGTCATTTGCAATTTTTATGGCGAACATATATAATGTACACTGACGCTGCCCAACAGCAGACTCATAGGCCGTCAGCCACTTCGTCGATTAGCGATGATGTTGTCATCACCGAGTACTGCATATGACGTCAAACTGAAGTCCAGGGTGAACATGTTCCGCACACCACCACACCAATATATGGTGGGAGAGTGCGAAGAGAGGCAGATTGAGGCATGATGCCCGAGCGGTTGCCCTTCCCCGAATGAAACGTCGAGAGGCTTTCCTTTTCACAAAGGAAACCTTAAACACATTACTCGCCAGTGAAGAATTAACCACACTGGAGGCAAAAGATCGATCCAAAACAGTATTGCATTATCTCAAAAAACAACAAAAGCGGCCACCGGTAGGTAGCAGATGTCGATGGTCAAATGAGTAACAAACACTGCGGCCAACTAAATTATTGATGAGGCTTTATTTGGTTAAACGTCCCATCGTCGTGGGATATGACTGACGGACCTACATCATCCAGTCATGAATGGGTCGAATCAACCTCTAATGAGGTAGTTACCTATGGCAAGGAGACTCCTCTTTCCTCCACCCTCAACAAGCGAATATAGATGACCAACTATAGGCGGACAATTAAGATCCGCGGGAGAAGGCAAATGACGGGCCTATCTTCCTCTCGAAATCTTCAAGATCCCACTCCGAGAAGAGTTTCGTCATTCTCATCCCTAGGGTAACGGACTCTATGTGGCCATAGTATACCCATAGACCATTGCTGGCCATAGGC
This sequence comes from Dracaena cambodiana, assembly GCA_036321105.1. NCBI lineage: Eukaryota > Viridiplantae > Streptophyta > Magnoliopsida > Asparagales > Asparagaceae > Dracaena > Dracaena cambodiana. Next base: position 30,782,492 of record JAYEPQ010000010.1, on the reverse strand, counting down.
TTGTACCCACTGCATAAGGAATTGAAACCCTGAGAGCTCATAAGCCAATGAGGTGAAGACTGAGCGTTTACCACGCGCAACCCCTTTCCTCTTGACAGCACGTAGTTCAACGTCATCCCATCGGTCGATAGGGAATAGTGGTCAACCAGGGCATATATCTACTTACCGACAGTCAGAAGCTGACTTTTGACTGGAAAAACGGAGGTAGAGACCGAGTTGGAATCATCCCATGGTCTGATTATACTGTCAAAGGTCTTCCGACGGAATTCCAGAGCAAGTGCTACCACTTTACTTAAAGAGAAGAATGAAAGATAACATTGAACAAGTAAATCAGCCTTCTCATCACGCTTCTCAATCATATTGCAATGAAAAGAAAGGATGAGACATGGATACCCTGATCGGGTGAGGGAGACTGGTACAGGCAGTGACAGAAGGAACATATTTATCACCTCCATACACCATCTGTGACGGATGAGGCACACTTCTTTAAATAAAGAGCAGTATAGACGGAGTCCGTTATTTTTGAACCAACCTAACCATCTACCTAGCAAACAGGTAGGTTTCTATACACATCTCCGTCATTACAACCATCAGTGGCCAAGAGAATAACCTTCTCCATGTAACCTCTCATGACCCGAGAGTCTTCTAAAACTCTCTACCACTGAATGGGTGATAGTTTGAGTAGTGACTGGAAGAGAGAAACCATGGTTTCGCGTAAAAGTGACGCTTCCTCTCTGGATATACGGTGATATATTTTCTACCTGGCAAGGTCTTCCGCAATACCCTGTTGCTGACCAACGGTCTTCATCGTCGGCCGCTACATCGATACACACAAATCCAAACTCACCTACAGCGACCTTCTTATGGAGGTCCCTAGGGGGCACCGAGGGTAGTTTTGCCTTTGGACTATGTACCCAGTTCACCTGAACAGGTATATAGGTGGGTTGACGTAGCCAAATCAATACTGCAGAACCTAAGATCCTGTCCCACGACGATCCTATAGTGCCTAAAGGGGACTCACCCGGTATGAGGGTCAGACCCCACACGCGATCTAAACCTGGACCGGTACCACCAGTCCATGCCAGGTACTTCACAGTACCGTGACGCCCTACCATCGGTGCATATTATGAACCATTGTGAGTAGATAGAGCCACCAAAGAGGTGCAATGGTAGTGGACAGTCCCTCTGGGGGAGACTGTCCACCACGTCGAACGGTGGATACAGTCGGGTGACGAATGCCGGGGACACTTCGGGGTGGAAATCATACAAGAGAAGACCAGAGTGACGTGAGAAAAGATACAGTTGCTCGAGACCTCCTTCGCTACTAAAACGTAGCACTCCTTCGCCTCTGCTATGGTATCCATGAACTAAAGAAAAAGAGTATGCATGCAGGAGCGGCTCTCTTCACTTCTTCGATGCCTCCGTTTGGTGGAGTAATTGACGGTCCTTCCGTTTTGGGCCGGTTGGGGACGAGGAGGGATTCGAACCCCTGACACCATGATTCGTAGCCATATGCTCTAATCCTCTGAGCTATAGGCCCCACCCCGTCTCCACTGGATCTATTCCCGGGAGTACCCATAAAAAAGGAACCTCTCCTAAGCCATTTCGTTTCGTTTCGGGTGGAGAAGATGTGAAAGCGCATTTCTCTCTATAAGAACAGTGTGTTCCGAGGGTGAGGGGTGAGAGAAAAGATGTCATAATTCGGAGTGGGGTTTTGAATAAGATGACCTTTGCATTTTTTATATTTCTCTTTTTTATATTTTAAAAGTCAAATAAGAGGTTTCCAACTTTTTATCATTCTGGCGTCGAGCTATTTTTCTACAGGACCTCCCTTATAGTATCATTACCGCAGTAGAGTTATAACCACCGACGTTCGGGATGGTTGGTGTGGTTCCTCTACACCTAGGACATCAGAATATTGAACCATGAACGAAGAAAGGCATGAGAGAAAATCATATTGGCTAGTGACTGTGAGGCTCCAATTCGTTGACTGGAAGGAACACCAAAGGCCTCTGTCTTTCCCTCTTGTCGGATAGATAGGGAAGGGCAGAGCTTTTGGTTTTTTCATGTTGTCAAACAGTTGAACAATGAAAATAGATGGTGAGTGCCTGACCTTATCTTAGATTCTCAATACTTCTTTCGCTCCATCCTTGCAGGGGGCAGAGAACCCGTCGTTGTTTCGGCTGTGCAACCGGAGGCTCTGTGGAAGTCGGAATAGGAGAGCATTCATCTTAAGGAGAGCTTACTATGTCAAATGCTTTTAGCAGTTATCTGCTCCGCACTTGGCTACCCAGCATTTACCGTTGGCATGATAACTGGTACACCAGAGGTGCGTCCTTCCCGGTCCTCTCGTACTAGGGAAAGGTCCTCTCAATGCTCGGAAGCCCGCACCGGATATGGACCAAACTATCTCACGACGTTTTGAACCCAGCTCACGTACCGCTTTAATGGGCGAACAGCCCAATCCTTGGAACATGCTACAGCCCAAGGTGGCGAAGAGCCGACATCGAGGTGCCAAAACTTCCCATCGATGTGAACTCTTGGGGAATATCAGCTTGTTATCTCTAGAGTAACTTTTATCCATCGACGGCCCTTCCACTTGGCACCGTCGGATCACTGGTGGCCGACTTTCGTCCCTGCTCGATGGGTGGGTCTTGCAGTCGATGCTCTCTTATGCCTTTGCACTCGAGGGCCAATTTCTGTTCGGCCTGAGGAAACCTTTGCACACCTCCGTTACCTTTTGGGAGGCTTATGCCCATACAAACGATCTACCTGAGACTGTCCCTTCGCCTATAGGTTCTGACACAAGGTTGAAATTCTAGCTCTTCCAGAATAAAATTTCAATGATTCAATAAGTAGGACTTTTGACGGGCCAGCCCTTTTTGATGCGCAGCTTTACCTTGGAAAGAAAATGAGCTTTGCTCTTCTGGGCACTGGGCGCTCCCGTGGTTCGCAAGAAGGAAAAAGGACAGAGCCATTGTTTCATCTAGCACGAGATGAAAAAGAGAGAGCTCCGTCTATCCGCTGTTCATTGATAGACGGAGCTCTTGGCATTGCTTTGTTTTTCTCTCCTTTCCTATCAGCGAGTTTCGATCCTTTTGTTCGAAATTTCATCATTCGTACCGAACCACTTGTAGAATCAAATCCTGTTCCACAAGATCCTATATCAGCTATACATCCTCCTCGCATTTATGCCGGAGACGTCGCCAGTGCTATGGGCTTTGGCTTCTATAGATCAAAAATGATGAATGGGATTGTGGCACTCCATTGGCCGCAAATGCGGAAGTATGCTGCCGAAAAGAATGGAACGCTGCTTCGCTCTGCTGGATGCGTCGGATCACATCATATAAGAAGCTTGCTCTTTACTTGATCATTCAAACATTTTGTGGGCGGCACGCCTACTCTATTGTTGCGTAGCAATAGAAGCCTGCTCATGCAGCTTCGGCGGTGCTTTTCGCCTTCTCTTCGCTCTGGACAGAAGTGCAGAGGGACACAGGGAGGGACCAGGCGAAGCGTGTTGTTTGTAATGGAAAGAAAGAGACCACTACTTCGCCTCTTTGTTGGACCGCCGGCCCGAACACAGTGGTCTCTGACCAGGACCAGGAACCAATTTGAATTTGGATCTTGACATGTCGAGTGTTTTTAATCGTAGGCATCTCGCCAGGAAGTTGGTGGGCTCATCATGAATTTGTCGGGGTGGCTGGTGGTTTCGGGATCCCGTAGAAAATGCATCTTTTATGCCTCAGGTCTCAGCCACAACTCGTATTCATTCAGTAATTCTACCCCTTCTTTATTCTTTGACCTCGGTTCTGAATATTTTGATTCTTCCATGCTGTACCTGAGGAACCTCTTCAATACGGTCCGGATTGCTAGCTCCCGTTCATAGTTCTGCTACAGATGATACACGAGAAAGATTTTTATGGCAGTTCTTTCTTCTAATTACTGGCAGGTATATGAGTCTTTTCTACCAAGTGAAGCAACAGGCATCGATCCGTATAACCTATAAAAAAGAGATGGTTGTGGCGCGATGTACTCTTGTGCGCCTACGTCACTTAGCTCGTGCGCAACCCTGCCCCTTCCTTTCCTGGAAGAATTTTTCCAAATGCTGGGCTGGTTATTCAAAGCCAGCAATTGGCTACAAGATTTCGTCCTGTCCGTAGCGCTTCGGAAGTCACTGTGGCGTGGCTGAATGTAGAGTAGTCCACGACGGAAGCCTTTGATTAGTATATTATTTAGAACTTCAGAAGATGGTCAATGGTAGCTTGCTTCTGACGCCACTGCACTAGATGCACATGTAGTTGTAGCTGCAGTCCTGCCGGTAGCAAAAAGTGTAGCATAGTCCATGAAAGCCGGTTTCAGCCGCAAGCAAGAGTCCATTAGCCCGAAAGCAAGAGTCCATTAGCCCGAAAGAGGGAAGCAGCCAAGGCAGTTCACAAGCAAGCCGTAGCGCCGCCCCGTGCTGTGTCAGCAGTGCATTTGAATTTCCGCCATTTGTAGTAGTCCGAGCATCCTAATCAGTCCAGTCAAGGAAGAGTCCTATTCTTTGGATTGCCCAGCGACATGGGAGCTGTAATGCAAGAAAGGGTGTGGGTCCATTTTTTGCAGGCTGCTTTCGGCTATAAGCAGTCGGCAAGCCAGAGGGCATCAAGCACCATTATCAAGTGACGTCAGTCTCTGACAGAAAGAGATGCAGCTTGGACAGCCATAGTCTTTGCTTTTTCAACGTTCTTTGATTCGATTCGATTCGATTTTTGCTGGCACATCGTTGGCTTGAAAGCCGGAACAACCCTTCCTCAATTGGCAGTTTCGAGGTGATGAGTTGATTATAAAGCTGCTTCCCCTGTAGTTGTCAGCTCGTTCTTGACAGATCCGATCGGGTCTTCATAATCTGGAGTAAAAGGATTTGAACTTTTGCATGCCGGTACCAAAACTGATGCTATAACACTTGGCTATACTCCATACGGTCGGTCCCTGGGGAGATGGGGAAGGGAGAAGCAGGGCTCGAAGAAAAAAAACGAGCCGAGTAAGGACTCCGAGATATAGCAAGTAAGCAGCGATGGTTCCCCCGTCTAGGACTGACTACAACAAACTCAGGACTCAGAGAGAAACAAAGGGTGATGCTCTCTGCTCTATTTGCTTGCAATGCCTTGCCTATCGACAGTCGACGAAGGCAAATGTCGTAGCCTCCTCTTGCCCATCTTCCTGCAACACGCCAACAATGAACCTGGGTTCCATTGTGCCCTGTCTTCCGAGGCGACTATTTTGCACGTTTTGATACATGTCCAATCCGATTCATTCGATAACGTACCTATATGAGTAGTGGGATGGATGGTAAATTATTTTTATGCAGTCTTTTTCGGCAGGACCTAGACGCGGAGGTTCGGGAAGTAGCACGTGCTAGCATTCACTGGTGGAAGGACTGGCAGTAGCGAGAGCATCATAGTTGACATGGTCGGAGCTACAGTCCCAATATCAGTCTCTTGTCTTTTATGTAATTGACTCCCTCCCGCTCCCGACTCTTCTTCTCCCTCCGATGCGGGTATCTCAATTCCGACGACCAAACCCATTGATTCCATTGGTGAAAAAATCACTGATGCGAACTCTGTAGCGCTACTGAAACCACTGGTCTTGCTTGTACATCTTCTGTTGCTGGAAAAGGAAGACGTGTTGGGTTAGTCCGGCACGTCGACGCTTTTCGGAGATGGCCCGGCTGCCCCTATACAGGGGGTGATCGATTGATCGACTTAACATACGCATTTTCTAGATGGACAAGCTCTCCTTCTGTGCGCATCAATCAACCAACATAGGGATTTGCTTGGGGCCTTGCGCGTCGAAGATTGTCTACAGCATATTTCCTATGTATTACGTCTCATATGAGACTGCCTTTCATTTCGTCATTTATGGTCTTCCAAGAGACAAGTGCTCCTTTGCCTTTATATATCATATATCATTTTGAGCTGTTCTCAACATTCATATTGAGAATGGTATGTGTATCAAGCGGTATATGATCCGATCATGGGGAAATAGATCAGAAATGTCCAAGAAGTGTGTTTGGTTCCTTCCTTAACGTTAGATGATGACAGATTCACTGTTACAGAAGGAGTTCATCGGAGAAGGAAAAAGGCCTATACTAGATCTTGACATTGATGATTCCTATTGGGATGTATATAAAACTTCAATTCCATCTTAATCTACTGATCCACCTACCCATTATGGTCTATCTAAAAGATCATAAAAGAAAATCCTTTCTTTTCAATTTCTTATTGCCATGCCAGTTAAATCTTTTGATTTGACAAATGCAATATCATTTCTTTTTATTGATTCCGATCGTATCTGCATACTTTCATCCTCTTTATCTGGCTTGCATCTTGCTAACTCAACTACCGATTAGCTTTTGAGCTTTTTCTTAAGTAGTGCAGCTATGAGATCTTTGACACATTTAGATTGACGAAAGGAATTCGTCTACAGAGACTCTCCGTAGACTTTAGAGGACTACGACTGATCTGTCAGATGGTAAAAAAAAAAGCACATGTAGTATTTATTAAAAACTCGTCAGAATACTATTTCGTCTATATTGTAACCGGCCGGATTTCGAAATGAAGGAGTATGGTGTGGAAGGGGACAACATACATCAATATTTACAGTGGGGTCGAGTAAAGGTGAAGAAATGGATAGAGAGCCCTATGATTGAGATGTTTGCATCAAAAACTCCTCTGATTTATGATCTCTTCTGGTGTAGCCCTTATTGAGCGATGAGCATTTCCATGGTCGACGGAGGATTTTTAATGTGACGTAGTGCAGAGCTGCGTCGGAATGATGATTTTCTAACCGCTCTGCTCCATCGTTCAAAGATGTGTCAATTCCATATAGCGACGGCTCCCAAAAAAGAAATTATGGCTTCAATCAAAGGGGAGGACTCATTGTCTGATAAAGAAATCGAAATAAAACCTAGTAAATCCCTGGAAATAATGCCATTTGGACTCCTATTTTCCTTTTGACTTTTACACAAAGAAGCCGTCGATCCTTTTTATTCCAATAGTGCTCTCCATTTGGCTTCGGATCTTCGCAAACTGTACTTGATTGACTATTGATACGGGGTCCGCAGTAGATGCACGAGAACCATACACTGATGAAGTGAGATCTAGAGACACCGTGCGATGCGACGGTTAAAGAAAACGAAAAATGCATAGTCACCACCGACGCCTCGTAGAATGCAAGCAAGAGATCCACAGCCAATCGAATCGAGATCTAGCCTCTTTTTGACCTGAAGTGAAGGTCGAAGGTTCAACCAAAAAAGAGTTTCGACTCCTTTTTTCAAAGAAAGACTGAGATGAGAGAGATCCCATCCTTCGACGAAAACAACGCGACGCATCGGCTCGATCATTGGTTTCGGGGGAGGGGAAGGAAAGAAAAAGGAGAAGTGACGTCTATGAAGCAGGGGGTCATCACTATGTATTCATTTGTGTTCAAGCTCAATCACTTTCTGGAAGGATAGCTAGGTGCTCCCATTTCCGTCGATCAGTCGAGCAAGAGCTTCGCTACTTGTGGTTCTTTTTGCATCTTCATCCAGGACTAAGGGAAGGCGTCGAATGTCTCACTACTCGTATGAATGCTTTGCTTCTTTGAGGAGGTCTTCATCGGTTCAAAGGATGGAAACGGTTTGTTTGAGCTCTCATTTCTTCTATGTCGTCTTGGTCCTCTTCTCCCTGTCCCAAGTAGGAGAGGCATGGTGTCTTTCCCTCTATGACTGATCCCGGATATGAGAGCTATGCCACTCTCGAAGGGTCGCTTTCCTGATCTAGGTGTGGTTCTCTCTTTTCACCTAGTCCCTTGCAATACTGACGATCATCTCGTCGGCTAAAAGGGAGCGTACAGAGATCTAGACAGGGTTTTCTCCACTCATAATCCAATCATCTTGCTTCCCTTGACCAAGTAAAAAAAGCCAGCCCGTCGATTCGATTCTTAAAGTTGGAGTCTTTCCATTGGTTTGACTAGATACCGTCGAAACTAGGATTTTCAATGCCTCTGGATGCTTCCTAACACATCGAGGTTAGACCATGATGTGAACTGTCGACTTGTTCGCCATGCTTTTTTCGTCGAGGGCCGCGGAAGCTGGTCGAATCTGGTAGGGAGAGGTGAGGAACTGCTCATCCACTTGCCTGCCAACTCGAACGATAGACTGAGAGCCCTAATCCAACTACTATTCATTGCACCACTGCTTGCGTTGCTCATCTCTGTGGATCCGAGACTGAAATCTGGTCCAGGAGAAGAAAGAGCTGGATTTATGGCATGAACTGATCGAGATTGGAATTGCAATGGCTTGATTTAAAGCATAAAGAGGGGAATATGATGCGCCCCTTCCTAGCCACGAGTTACCAGTCGAATATAGATAAGCCAGCGCAAATTAAGCCGATGATTTTTCCAGTTCAAAAGTCAGGAGAGATTGAAAGGGACAACTGTCTTGACTTTCTATGATTGTCGTCGTTTTGAATTTCCAAGCGACGCCGGGCACTATAAAAAAAGATGAGGGGATTTGGGAAGACCTAGGCTAGGTATAGACAAAGAAAGCATTTTCGAATTCTGGCAGGAAAGTGGCGTCGGGTGGTTCGAATCAATGATTGACCCGTCGAGTGGTTCTTCGGAGTATTTTATGCGAAGGGAGATGTGAAATAACATGGTAGATTGAGTCCAGTAGTGTCAATATTCTCAAAAAGGGTGCCATAGCTTTTTCTTTCTACAACTGCATCTTCTACTTGACGCTTTTTCCATGACAACGATGGTTCCGAAGGAAAAACGACTGCCTTTCTCACCGAAGGAAAAACAACTGCCTTTCTCACCCGTCGAATGATCCAATCACGACGAATGATGTCAACCCATCTTTTGCGCTGTACTCAACTCTGATTTTCCCACTATGAGAGCTGATCTAGGGTCCCGTCCGGCTACTGAATTTACGAAAGCCTTTCTTTCCGACTCAATGTATTGCCCTGTAGGAACCAGGATCTGACAAGGAAGTGAGAGAGGGGACACCAAAAATAGGTGTGTACCATTGCCTCAATCCAATGGACTATGTCATGCTAGGAACAACCCATGGAGGTTGTGACAGAAAGAAAGCTGGTTTTGCTTCTGCTTCCTTCCCCAAACTCTTTCGTCAGTCTCTCGTCAGGTGTGGGTCGACGTTCCCTCATTCTAACTTGACTTCCCCTGTCGGGGCACAAAAAGATGACTACGACATTGAGGTAAGGGAAAGGACAACCCCTGTTTCTGGCTGGATTTCAATGAGTGAGTGCTATTCCCATTCCTAAGTTTGGCCAGACCCGATCGAACCTTCTCTTGTTCCCCGACCAGTTTGCTTGCTCCCCCGAAGAGTCAAGCAAGAGCAGTTAGTTTAGGAGGAAGAGGACACCAGGGGCTCTTCGGCCTCACTTGTCGGAGATTGAACTACCGAAACGTCAGCTTGTGTCACTTGCTGATCGACGGAAACAACTTGTAATTTCCACTTATATAATTGGATCCCTCGGTCTTTAGCGCGACGCCCCCCGCTCTGTCGACGGGAGATCGGACTCAGCTTGGGTCAAACTCTAGTCCTGCCCATGGATCAGATCGCACAATAGGATGCTCTCTTCAAAAGTGTCTGAGTTCTAGTTCCCGCGATCCATTCACAGTCTGAGTCTGTGCAAGATTCTTTCCTTGCTTTCCGGCAACAGAAGATGTACAAGTAAGACCAGTGGTTTCAGTAGCACTACCAAGTTCGCATCAGCGATTTTTCCACTAATGGAATCAATGGGTTTGGTCGTCGGAATTGAGATACCTGCATCGGAGGGAGAAGCGGAGCCGGGAGCAGGAGGGAGTCAATTACAGAAAGAGTAGAGACGGATATTGGGACTGTAGCTCCGACCATGTCAACTATGATGCTCTCGCTGCTGCCAGTCCTTCTACCAGTGAATGTTGGCACGTGCTACTTCCCGAACCTCCGCATCTAGGTCCTGCCAAAAAAGACTGCATGCAAATGATTTACCATCCATCCCCCTAGTCATATAGGTACGTTATCGAATGAATCGGATCGGGAAATGGATCGAACCGTGCGAAATAGTCGCTTCGGAAGATAGGGTGCAACGGAACCCAGGTTCTTTGTTGGCATGTTGCAGGAAGACGAGCAAGAGAAGGCTATGACGTTCCCCTACATCGACTGTCGATAGGCAAGGCATTGCAAGCAAATAGAGCAGAGAGTGTCACCCTTTGTTTCTCCCTGAGTCCCGAGCTTGTTGTAGTCAGTCCTAGACGGTGCAACCGTCGCTGCTTACTTGCTATATCCACGAGTCCTTGTACGGCTCATTTTTTTTTTCTTCGAGCCCTACTTCTCCCTTCCCCCTCTCCCCAGGGACCGACCATATGGAGAATAGCCAAGTGGTAGGGCATCGATTTTTGGTACCGGCATGCAAAGGATCGAATCCTTTAACTCCATATTATGAGGACCCGATCGGATTTGTCAAGAACGTGCTAACAACTACAGGGAAAGCGGCTTTGTAATCAACTCGTCACCTCAAAACTTCCAATTGAGGAAGGGTTGTTCCGGCTTTCGAGCCAGCGACGTGTCGCAAAAATCGAATCGAATCAAAGAACATTGGAAAAGCAAAGGCCACGGCTGTCCAAGCTGAACCTCTTTCTTTCAGAAACCGATGCCACTTGATAATGGTGCTTGCTGCCCTACGGCTTGCCGACTGCTTTCTTACAGTTGAAAGCAGCCTACAAAAATGGACCCACACCCTTTCTTGCCTTACAGCTCCCACATCGTTGGGCAATCCAAAGAACGGGACTCTTCCCTAACTGGACTTATTGGGACGCTCGGACTACTGCAATTGGCAGAAATGCAAATGCACCGCTAACACAACACGGGACGGTAGTTACGGCTTGCTTGCGAACTACCCTTACTGCTTCCTACTTTCGGGCTACTGGACTACTTACTTGCGGCTGAAACTGGCTTTCGTCAGCTATGCTACACTTTTTGCTACCAACAGGACTGCAACTACTACTACATGTGCATCTAGTGCAGTGGCGTTGGAAGCAAGTTACCGTCGACCATCTCACCGAAGTTCTAAATAATATACTAATAAAAGGCTCCCATTGTGGACTGCTCTACATTCAGCCACGCCACAGTGACTTCCGAAGCGCTACAGATGGGACAAAATCCGGCAGCCAATTGTTGGCTCTGAATAACCAGCCTAGCAATTGGAAAATTTCTTCCAGGAAAGGAAGTGGCGGGGTTGCACGCGAGCCGAGTGACGTAGGTGCACAAGAGTACTTCACGCCACAACCATTTCATTTTTATAGGTTCTACGGATCGATGCCTGCTGCTTCATCCGATAGAAAATATTCATATACCTGCCTGTAATTAGAAGGAAGAACCGCCATAAAAATCTTCCTTGTGTATCATCTATAGCAGAACTATGAACGGGAGCTAGCAATCTGGGCCGTATTGAAGAGATTCCTAAGACACAGCATGGAAGAGTCAAGATATTCAGAGGCGAGGTCCAAGAATGAAGAAGGGGTAGAATTACTGAATGAATACGAGCTGTGGCAGAGACCCGAGGCATAAAAGATGCATTTTCTATGGGATCCCGAAACCACTAGCCACGCCGACCTAATTCATGATGAGCCCACCAACTTCCTGGTGAGATGCCTACGGTTAAGAGCTCCCGACATGTCAAGATCCAAAATCGAAATTGTTCCTGGTCCTGGTCAAAGACCACTGTGTTTGCGCCGGCGGTCCAACAAAGAGGCAAAGTAGTGGTCTCTTTCTTTCCATTACAAACGACACGCTTCGCCGGCTCCCTCCCCATGTCCCTTCGCGATCCTGTCTAGAGCGAAGAGAAGGAGAAAAAGTGCCGCCGAAGCTGCATGAGCAGGCTTCTATTGCTACGCAACAATAGAGCAGGCACGCCGCCCACAAAATGTTTGAATGATTGGGTAAAGAGCGAGCTTCTTATATGATGGGATCCGACGCATCTAGCAGAGTGAAGCAACGTTCCATTCTTTTTGGTGGCATACTTTCGCATTGGCGGCGAATGGAGTGACAATCCCATTCATCATTTTTGATCTACATAAGCCAAAGCCCATAGCACTGGCGACGTCTCCGGCATAAATGCGAGGAGGATGTATAGCTGATATAGGATCTTGTGGAACAGGATTTGATTCTGCAAGTGGTTTGGTACGAACAAAGATTTTTCTAACAAAAGGATCTGACCTCGCTGATGGAAAGGAGAGAAAAACAAAGCAATGCCAAGAGCTCCATCGATCGATGAACAGTGGATAGACGAAGCTCTCTCTTTTCATCTCTTGCTAGATGCAGCAATAGCTCTGTCCTTTTTCCTTCTCGCGAACCATGGGAGTGCCCAATGCCCAGAAGAGCAAAACTCATTTTCCTTCCAAGGTAAAGCGGCGCATCAAAAAGGGCTGGCCTGTCAAAAGCCTGGTTCCTTCGCGAACAAAGTTCAAGAATCAACAAGGGTTCATAGAACGAAGAGAGTGTACAATTGGGGCGGAGCACCGCTTTTTTGTTGGAGAGATAGAATGGAGTTCTTTGCGAAGTTCAAGACAAAGGAAAAAAGAAAAGCTTCTCTAAAGCCTATTCTTTTTGAGACATTATGGCTTTGGGGTCGACCCCAGTAACAAAAAAGGAATCAATAAAAACTTGGGATCCAACACCATGATAAAATACTACCCTCATGTCCCGACCATGTCCCTGAATTTGATAAAAGAAGGGTGCCTCCACGGTTAATACATTGTAATTTGATAGGTTATTAGGAATATGACGGAACGAAAGACCAAGGAAAGGAAGAAGAATGCACCAAAATGCAGGGGCTGCACCAAACGCTAGTGGTTGTTTCTTGTTGTAAGCGAATGCAACGAAAAGACTCGGAAAGGAAGAATAATGAGAGAATTCATTTATTGGCATTTCATGCTCATTTCAAAATTTCTGCTTTGTTATTCCCATCATCCGGTAACCACATGATGATCCCAATCTCCTGTAAGTAAGGGCATCTTTTTGATATGTCTCAGTCTTCGCGGCAAGGAAGACAAAATGCATCGAGTCGTTTATCGACGAAAGTGGACAAGCATGGTGATCCCTATATCTCTGAGGGGTGTACCACGTCGGGGAGTTTTCAAGTCAAATTAAGAGAGAGCTCGGCTCAAAAGAAAAAGTCACTTTCCTTATTCTTATCCCATGGAATTGAAGCTTCACTCTTTTTGGAACACTTTGCCGAGGAGAGAGAACTATCAGATGACTCAATCCTGACAGGAAGGTGCAAAAGTCCATAGTTTCTTAAGGATCCTGTAAGCAAGTAGTTCAGATTGTCATTGGGTTTCAATTTTTTTCAGTCTCACAAGCGGGTCCGCATGCAACAAAATAAATGGAATTTGCCTACTACTCTGACCGTCGCCCCTCGACGGATAAGGAAATTGGACAAGAGCAATATCCGGACTGAATGTTGGCCTGAGGATCGTGGACGATGAAGACTGACGACCCCCTGTGGCGCTACTCATGACGAAGATGAAGGATTGAAAGAGGACTAATCACTCCTCTTCTTTGTGATCTCTTGCTAGAAAGAAAAACCTTGATCTCAGACTTTGACGGTCAATGAAAGTGAGATTCAAAATGATTGATAGGTACCAAAGCAAACATCCCTTTTCCTCTTTCCTGCCTTCCCATGACTCATCGTTGTCTACCTGGATCTTCAAAGAGTCGAAGAGCCCAAAATTCTAAAGCAGAGAAGCCATTTCTTTCTGTCTCTGGTACGACATTCCCATCTCATGAAATGTCGGATTGATTGCATTTTTCTTAAGAAAAGATAGGGCTAGCCTTAAATCTCGATTCCATAATTGACTTTCTGAAAAGTGGATTTTAGACCCGGCTGACTAACATGTCACGTCTCACATCGGCAAATGTATTTGGAAGCGCATTGAAGATCAAATCTGATTCCAAAACTTTCCAGGGCCCGTCTATGGCATCCATGCTGAAAAAAAAGAGAGCTTGATTATGGCTGTTCGTCCCCTATTGAGAGAGATGCACGTCGAACCAACTGCAAAGAACTACAATAGTGTGTAAGAATGTCTCTGCGATGGTGATCTTTTGCTTTTGAAATGAGAATGGCTCCGTAGTCCCTCATATTTTCTTTTTTCCAAATGACGTTTTCTCATGACGAGGGCCCATTTGTATTTCATTTAATTTCTAATATCAGTGGGGGGGTACTAGTTGTTGAGAAAAAAAAAGTTATTGCATTTGAATTTCTTACCGTCATATCATCAATGTCGATTTGAAGGCCCATGGATGCAATTCCCATGGTAGGAGAGTTCCAAGCCAGGCTCCGTCATGCTTATGAAAACCATGGCATTGAGACAAGGAATCCATTTGCTATTTCTCCGTATATGGTTGGTAAATAACAACAAATGCACCGGAGATTGATTGGCCATGAGGCTGATGGCTGACTATTCGTTGGAAAGATCAATCTTGACTGACTACCATTCTCCACATTACAAAGATAAATTAGCATGTCTATATGTATATATACGTCTATATAATCTCGCTATTTATGACTCAGTCATAGTCTAGTAATCCAATGGTGCACACTACTCATCCAATCGTAGCCCATAGGATTTGGAAAGTGCGATTGAGACTCTAATGCACATGACGAGATATATGAATATGGACTTGCTCACGGGATTCTTTCTCCTTGGAAATGTCAGGCAATGATCTCAATACCATGGGCATATCTATTATGACTTCCTCGAAAGACTAGGATTCTTTCTGCTTGAATAAAATATAGAGATGCTACTTCAACAGGAAGTGAAGATATAGAGAGCTACTAGTACAACCAAAAGGAAGGTCCCCATCCTTTCGCTCGAAAGAAAGCCATATTATGACATGACTTGTCGCCTTTGATCAAAGGAGAAAGGGATTCCATTGGGCTGTACCTATGCTGCTATAGGGATTCCATCGGGCTGTAGCTATGCATCTATAGGAATTTCATTGGGCTGTAGCTATGCAGCTACAGGGATTCCATCACCTACTGGCACCGGTGCCCCACATTCCCAACTGCTTCAACGTAACCTAGAAAAAAGAAAAAATGACGAGATAGAAAGGAGTCCAGAAAGAAAACCCATCTGACGAGTAGACCCAATACAAAGAAGTCGTCAGTAAAAAGAATCGGCAATCGAAGCAATATGACATCTCGAAGAAATCTCGGAGATCTAAGCAAATAAAAGAGCGACAAACCATAATCGAGCAGAGAGTACTGGTATGCATTCTGGGAACCTAAAAAAAGGTGATCCACTGAACAAAACGAAGAAATATGAAAATGGAGACGGGAACAAGAGAAAGAAAGGAATTCCATGAGAGCACAATGTCAACTGAGATTTCGACAACAAAACAGGAGGAAGGCAGGCAATGCTTGCATACGAGAAATCCTGCCCCAGGAATGAAAAGAAGATAGACGGGAGTGAGAGCCCACATAAGACGAAGGGGCCTGGCTCAACAAGAAAGACGTCTTGTCAGAAGAGACAAACCTTCCTTCCGATGCTTTTCTTCGAAAGCCAGAAAAGCATTCGACAGGGAAAGCATGGAGTGCATCCGACGTGGACACACCACACTATATACGAATATAGTTCGATGACTTGACCTAGGAAAGTAGAAGAGAAGATGCAAGGGAAGGGGAACAAAGAGAAATCGGTGATGGAAAAGGAAATCCCCATTTGACGGTAAGGGAAAAGCCTGTATTGGGAGCTTTCGATGGAAAGGGAACCACCCAGATTTTGGCATTGGAGAGCTCCTTAGGCACTTCTGACAGTTCGAGTTCTGCTTTCCATGCTGATTCTTTCAACTCTATATCCATACCTCCTTCAATGAAGGCTGGGTGAAAATGAAAGGTCATTAAAAACGACGGGCCTTTCGCCGTACGTCCAGCCTTTGCTCAACCTGCAGAAATAGAGAAGCCAACTGGGCTTTCGTATCCACCTTTTTTCATGAAAATGAGTCTTCCTTCCGACGTCGGGGGAAGTAGTCCTACTGGTCGTCAAAGCGGAGGTCAGATTAGCTGTTAAGTCAGCCCCTTCTTAGAGAGGGTGTCTTTCTTTGTCTAAAAATTCACCATCGATGCCAGAGCAGAGGGGATCAAACTCGAACCGGGAATCACGCTTTTCATTGAGCAGAGGCAAGAGAACCAGTGCCTGAAATCAGATCAGGAGACTTCGTCGCGTCGGGCTGTCGTCTATGACTTGATTGCGTCACTTCTAACATGCCGTATCAACGCCTCACTCAGCGGGAGCGATTGTTGAAGCTCGTAATCGGTAATTCAGTACCAGGGAATGAAAACTCTCGATCGAAAGATGAGCTCTACTAAATAAGTCATAGTTGCTTTGGAACCATGCCTCAAAGGAAAAGGGCTATCGATGCCGACAAATATGGTCTTTCTCTTTCTCTCGTTGAGCCAGATTCCCCGTTGATTTTGACCTATGTAACCAGCTTTCTGTATTCCACCAACCCCGTCGCCCGGGACCTCCCCTCCGTCACTTCGACTTTTCATGGCTTCAGAAATCGATGAAAGCAGCGACCTAAACTCTGTGAGCTTATCGACATTGTACAATTCCTATTCCCGTCGGCGCGTCAAAGCTCCAAACGGGATCGTCGACCTATAGTCGTCCCAACATTGTTATGAAATTATCCTCCCCGTCTTCGACAAAAGGACCCAATCCCTTGAAAAAAGGTAAAAAAGAGAGTCAACATTCATATTGGACCACTTCTGCATGCTTCCAGGGCAGTGGAAAAGACCAGAAAGATCAGGTCTTCTATAACGCTTCGAATCCCACCATAAGCAGGATCTGTAACCTATTGGGGATCCGCAGCGCTACTGATAAGGACAAACAACAATGGAGATCTCTTGGCATCTCTTTTACGGGGAAAGAAACCAGTAGGAAATACTGGTATGAGATTCGTCGGTATCATTTCGACAATAAAAAATGTAGCAAGCGAAGCCAAAAAGGGTGATCGCCTAGGAGCTTCCTCCCTCATACTGAACTGTCATGTAACAAGTGAAAGCCAAAAGGAAGGTATGCGGCCTGGGCTAGCTCTTTTTCGAAATGACGGAAGCGACGACGAAGAAGTGAGAGTGAATGTGAAAGTCACTTTTGAAATGTCAGCTCGAGAATCAGTCCAATACTCTGGGGAAGCCTCTCCATGTGCAACCTTCATTTGATCAGCTAGTGCTACTCTTTCTTTTTTTTGGCCTGATCTCGTAAAGAAAGGAAGGCTCATGAATGACCAATTCTTGGAAGAAGACTTTATCTCTGCTTTTGTCTGGTCGTACTAGGACATTGACAGTCTCACTACTGACTATTTGAATCTTTGTATCCACAAGGAAATCCCATGCATTGAGATAGCAGGTTGGATCATCATCAAACACAGGAATGGGTTCTCAATCAATGGAATCTTTGCTGTAATTATATCATCACTGGAAATCTTGCTGGAATCTCTGTTCCCACGTCAATGGAAGAGTTTAGGCTGTTAGCATGATGAAATGTACTGTCGACATATTCCAATGTCTGTTTATTAAATGGCATACTTGTCTTTAGGGACTCCATAGGCATGACGAAAGCATATGACTACCGGTTGATCACCAATTCAACTGCCAGAGGCTTCTAGAATGCGTTTATTTGGCACGTCTAAGCCAATCAACGTAGGATCTATCATCAGGGGCCAAAAAAACGAAGAAATTGATACAGAACAATGGCCTGTGCCTTCGTTTCGTATCTATGGCAAGTCTCTAATTCACTTCTCACTCCTGAGGAAAGCAGGGATTACAGTGATATCCAACTTTCGGTGGGGAGACCTTTTGCAGACTGAATTGAAACCTACACTGTTTAGTCGTGTGTAAAGGTTGGCTACTAGTTCGAATGAATTCGTCGTCAGTGTTTAACACCAACTCCTTTTATAAGCTATTTGTCAAACCATAGGGTAGAGAACTGAGTAACCTGACGCTGAAAAGGTGGACGGAGATGGTGATTAAGCCAAATCCCCAGAGTGAGGACCTCCCACTACACTCCATGGAATCTGTTATTGATGCCTGTGTTTGAGCTCTATGCCATTGCGCGCTGACAGCTTTCGTCGGCTAACCCCAAGAAAACCACCCTAATGAGCACTATTGCTCATTCCGCATTAACGTGAGAAGGTACTGAAGAAGATCTATGAGACCCCCGATCGAAGAACAGACTCCATGCTTTAAATTGACTTCTTTCCATCCATCACCGGACTCGGTCCCGCTGATTGAGAAGATGCAAAGAACCCATCCATTTCAAAAGCAGAGAAAATCAAAGAAACAGAACCCAGAGAGAGAAGAAAAGCTTACCGTGGAGATCAGGAATGAGGCTCCGATCGACGATATTCCAAAGGTAAGACGACAATGAGATTCCTCTGAGAATCGAGTACGACAAACGTATTATCGCTGCAGTGGAAGGAAGAGTCCCTAAGGATGAAGAGAGCAGAGATTATAAAGAGCACGAAGAGAGAGCTTTCGCAAATTTCCGCAAAGAAGCGAATTTCCTCCCATCCATCCCCATCGTCGCTCTAGAAGAGAGATGAAAGGAAAGGGAAAAGATAGTGAGACGGAGGGTGCTCGGGATGCACCATGGACTGAGATTGTAACTAAACTGACTCAAACGAACGAATACTAATGACTGAACTGGTCACGTCGACTGCTAAACCATGTCTGTTGACTTTGTTGAAATCCCTTAAAATCGCCCATACGTCATCTTATAGGTTTGGAAACTACTCTGTTATCAAAATAGAAAGATAGGGCTCGAAACCGAAACCCTAACCTGGACTGCGGAAGGCTTCTTCTCTTTCTTTTTCGAGGAATCCATTTAGTATGCTCTCGTCAACCTGCTCGTATGTATCATTTCTATTATGGGACGCTTTTTGCTCAGAATTCTGAGTTCCTCTTCCTCCAACAAGTGTTTAGTCTACCTATTTGCCGCGTCGCGTCGAGAGGTTTCGTTTCTCTATGTTTTTCGGTGTCGATGAGGGTGAAGGTTGATGATTGCTACGAAGAACTAGAGGAACTATTTCTTTTCTTTTTTCTGATATGCCGCTCCGCGAGCGACGGAGCGAATTAAACATAAAGCAAAGAAATGAATATTCTTCGCAAAATCCAAACACTTCATCTATTCCGCTCATATTTTCCACCACTCATCGTTTTTAGGGTTTTTCGTCATTTGTCTGAAAATAAGTTTTCTTTCTTTTTTTCAGACCTTACATTCGACATGTTGGGGTCTACCTCGGGGGTCGAGCCTGGTACTTTGCTCGGTAGTGTCAGGGTTGGGCTTCTCATGAGGTCTGACTGTCGGTGATTGTTTCTTCTTTCTGGGCCCTCCGAAGGGGGAATATGGTGTTACTCGCTGAGGAGGATTCAGGCACATCGACGCTCCGAAGCCAGCGTAAATCAATAGTCTCTTATTTCGGAACTTCACCCTCCTTTACTCGATGACAACACCCGGCGACAGAAACTCAACGATCGCTTTGGTATTCATGTCAGTGGGTATGTCGTACAACTTAGGTTTTTTTACAGTTCTTTCGCAGTCTCGGAGTTCATCTCCATTCATCACCCACTCACTTCTGGGAGAGAAAGGGAAGCAGTACGGTAAATCAATCTGATCTTTTCTGGCAAACAAACCACTATCAATGGATGGACCAGAAGAAGAAATGAATCGAAAGGTTGCTTCTCCATCCTGTACAATTGAGAAGTTGTAAACACGTAGACGAGTGGTGATTGAAATTCTTCCCCTCTCCTGACTGTCAGGTGGGAATGAGAACTTCATCGGTAGTGACTGAATAAGACAGAAGATCGTCAATGCATCTCACCGTCACGAGGCGAGCCGACGAAAGCAGCATCGTTCCATTTTATATAGAAATTTACCGGCGGCTAGGGAGATGGAGGACACGAGGATAAGGGGACCAACCCAAGAGAGAACGAGCAAGAATTCTGAAATTCCAGGGTTCGACGTTATTAAAAGGGCAGGCGGACGGCCCTAGTCATTCCCACCCAGAGAAGTCGACGTTGTTTGCTCCTCCATCTGGAGAAATTGTTTGATCAAACAAGGGAGTTAACGTATCCACTGCTTATCGCACTTCGTCATTACCGCCCACCCCCTCTCTTTTCCTTCTGGAAGTACTCCCAAACCGACACCTGCGATCGATTGAAAAAAAAAGTGGTTGTCTCTCTCAAAGTTCTTTGTTTCCCTATAGAAGAAACGCATCCACCGCCCGAAAACAGGAGATTTAAAGAGGAGATGTTAGGAGAATCTCCATCGACAGTTGTTTGTCACCTTGAGAAGAAACTTTCTTTCCTTTCCGTTAGCCGGAAAAGAGGTCGGGCCCGGAGAAGACCTCCAAAGAAGATGGGAGGTGTAGGCTATTCTACCCGACGGTAGGCCCATCGATTTACCGAGAATTGATCCGAGGTGGAAAAAGACGTTCGGAACTGTCATTTGCCATCTCTCCTTATTTTCGTCTCAGAGGTAGAAGAGGTGGGAATTGGACATTCACTCCTTTCCATCCTTCGCGGTTCGATGAACTATCCGAAATGTGTCATTCTCTTTTCTCGAATCTGACTAGAGAAGGGGATCCGGTGATGAAGAACAACTAGGCAGATGGAGGTTTTGGATAGAGGAATGGGATGGAGGTTCACGGTTTTGCTGCTTTGATGGATGGAGGGTTTCTAAATAATTGAATTTCCAGGCCGGATCCATCTTTAATCAGAATGTTCCTTCTCTATAGGTAAATTCATCGGAGCAAAAGGGGATTATTCCTTCCTTTCTCCTCCATCCAGATTTGGTAATCTCCTCCCCGTGGGATTCGGTAACGAATCCTTCAGTTGCTTATCCTCTCACCTTAGGCCGGTAAGGTGAAGAAGATCAACTATAGGAAGGCGAACCCTCCGTCTAAAGAGAAGCCGATTGATTGATAGGAGATAAAAAGAAGTTTATTGAATCGTTTTATTCCTTCCGTGTCGGATTGATGTTTGATCCCGGAAAGGAGAGAAGTCAAAATGGTGGAAGATAATATCTTTTCGGAGACTCGCCGATGCTACTCTAACTCCTGATTAAACAAGATGATTAATCAGGAGATAGTTGAAGAACAACAAATGGTACTGTAGAAAGTTATGAATGCCCTTATCATTTAAATTGATCACTCAAATAATTTATGAATATAGAGTATAAGGGTCGTCCAGATCAGTAACCCAAACTGTTGCTGGTCCAAACATTTTGTTGTTACTCAAATAATTTTGGTCTAAACATCGGCGAGTCTGTTGAGGAATTTGGTAAGAAAAACATTCTAAACTAGTACTTCCCTTTCCAATCTTCCCCCTCTCTAAATCAAAATGTTTAGAACATTTTTCTACTCAAATAATTTATGCGTAGCATCGGCGAGTCTGTTGATGAAAACGTAGTTAGACATGTCAGGTTGAGGATCTTCCTTGATCCTCAACCTCAATTAGAGCCAGTTTGGGTTCTTGTAATCTTCTTTGATCCTCAACCTGACATGTCTAACTACTTTTACAAAGGGTAAATCTTCATATTTACGTATTACAGTCATGCTTTAGTTACGGGCCTTTGGATTAATAATTTTCTACAATTATTTGATCACTCAAATAATTTAGCATGTGAATAGCCGCGCGCAAGTTGGTATCAGAGCCAGTTTGTGTCCCGATCTACCCCCTCTCTGTAAGTATTTCCCTTTCCAATATGTCAGGCTAAATTAGTTAGACATGTTATTTTTTTGATTTTATTAGCTATCTAGATACTAGTATCTTACGCCATGAGGTAGGAAACGAACCATGGCTGTGCTCTCTCTCTCTCTCTGAAGCCATGTAATAGACTTGTGGTGGACTAAGAAGTCCTTGCAGCCGAACTCTAAAATGAAAGCCACTCTTAGAGGTTATATGTACCGGAGAGAACATGGTCAAAATGATACTCGTATCTAGCCAAGTAAAGAAAAAAGGAAAATAGCATGTCTAGTTATAAAATTTTCTACAATCATGTCTCGTTCTTTAGTGCTACCAGAAAGTTATGAATGCCCTTATCATTTAATTCTCATGAACATAGTATTCATCTTCCATGCAATGGTACTGTAGAACAACAAAACAACATGCTAAATTATTTGAGTGATCAACTGTATCTTATTTCTCAAAAAATGACTACTTTACAAATAAACTCTACTTGCCTATTTTTTCTTCAAAAGAAAAGTTTGGATCTATTCGTATGATAAAAATTTCTTCAAAATCTTTAAGTCATATTAATCCTGCAGATATAGATTATCAAAATTATCTACAATATAAACTTTTACAGCAAAAAGAATTAGATGATACAATTGATTCAAAAGAATTATATGATTATTATAAAAAATACTCTGCTTCTTTTCAATATTTTTCTACTGCTGATACACTCTCTGAACAAGAGAAGGAAGAAATTTTATCAATACCCTCTAACGAGGAGCAATACATACCCTCTAACGAGGAGCACAACATACCCTCTAACGAGGAACAACATACAACCTTTAACGAGGAAATTTTACCCTCAGAAATTGAGGAGCTATCGTCAAATTTTGAATCTTATTTTGTAAACATGGAACAAGGCGAATCTTCTTCTATAACACATCATCGTGGCCATAATCCTCATCCCCATCCTGAGGTCAACGATGAAAATATGTATTATAGAGATACGAATGAAGCATATATAAATTCTTATATTTTCAAACAAAGTAAAAGACATTCAACAGTAACACCTAATCTAATATTTAATATAGATCATGTACCTGCCAGTGAACTTATAGACTATATTGTAAATTGGGAACAATTAATGGTAGGAACATCATCATTAATACCAGACTCCGTAACACATAAAGACTTCGTATTACATGCATGTGGTTATTGGCAAGGAATAGCTCTAAGGTGGTTAACACAATATGAAAACTTATGTCCAACAGAAATATTAGCTTTAAATTCCCATCCTACAAGAAAACATGCTCTACATAGTATTTGTAAATTACTATATGCCGATTTAATTGGTGATGATATTTCTGCCAAAAGCTTAGATGAAAACATTTTAATAAAAAAAAATTATGTAATATTTGTTACTTAGAAGAATTTGTAAATGAATTTATAAGTTACATATTTAAATTAATTTCAATTGAAAAGAAAATATTCTGGATAACAGCCTTTTTTTCAAAACTACCAATACCATGGGATACTATGAGAGAGAAAAAATATAATAGTCTAAAATCAAATGCTCCACACTTTACAGGATTATTAAAAAAGGCATGTATGGAAACAGTTAAGAAAACGTGTCAATTACATAAAGCTTCAAATCAAATGGATAAAAATATCCATAAATCAGATTTAAAACGAGCGTGTTGTCCCAAATATGATGAGGATATTAACTATCAATTTGGTTGTCCACCAATATATGGGTATAACAAACCTTACAAACCATATTAAGAAGAAAAAAATTTAAACATAAATTTAAACCTAAATATAAAAGAAAAAGATACAAAGTATCTAAAAAGAAATGGAAACCAGAATATAAACAAAGATATAAAAAATCTAATAAATATCGTAAAAGAAAATTTATTAAAAATAAATCAAAATATAAAAAAGGATGTTAATGTTTTAAATGTGACAAAGAAGGACATTTTGCTTATGAATGTCCTCTAAATATCCGACACGGAAGGAATAAAACGATTCAATAAACTTCTTTTTATCTCCAGTCAATCAATCGTTTTCTCTTTAGACGGAGGGTTTGCCTTCCTATAGTTGATCTTCTTCTCCTTGCCGGGCTCGGGTGAGAGGATAAGCAACCAAAGGATTCGTTACCGAATCCCACGGGGAGGAGATTACCCAATCTGGATGGAGGAGAAAGGAAGGAATAATCCCCTTTTGCTCCGACGAATTTACCTATAGAGAAGGAACGTTCTGATTAAAGATGGATCCGGCCTGGAAATTCAATTATTTAGAAACCCTCTATCCATCAAAGCTGCAAAACCGTGAACCTCCATCCCATTCCTCTATCCAAAACCTCCGTCTGCCTAGTTGTTCTTCATCACCGGATCCCCTTCTCTAGTCAGATCCGAAAAAAGAGAATGACACATTTCGGATAGTTCATCGAACCGCGAAGGAAGGAAAGGAGTGAATGTCCAATTCCCACCTCTTCTACCTCTGAGACGAAAATAAGGAGAGACGGCAAATGACAGTTCCGAACGTCTTGTTCCACCCATGATCAATTCTCGGTAAATCGATGGGCCTACTGTCGGGTAGAATAGCCTGCACCTCCCATCTTCATTGGAGAAGGTCTTCTCCGGGCCCGACCTCTTTTTCGGCTGACGGAAAGGAAAGGAAAGTTTCTTCTCAAGGTGACAAACAACTGTAGATGGAGATTCTCCTAACGATCTCCTCTTTAAATCTCCTCTTTTCGGGCGGTGGATGCATTTCTTCGATAGGGAAACAAACAACTTTGAGAGAGACAACCACTTTTTTTTTCAATCGATCGCAGGTGTCGGTTTGGGAGTACTTCCAGAAGGAAAATAGAGGGTGGGCGGGAATGACGAAGTGCGATAAGCAGTGGGTACGTTAACTCCCTTGTTTAATCAAACAATTTCTCCAGATGGAGGAGAAAACAACATCGACTTCTCTGGGTGGGAATGACGAGGGCCGTCCGCCTGGCCCTTTTAAACCAATTCCATCGAACCCTGGAATTGCAGAATTCTACGCTCGTTCTGAACCTCATTTCTCTTGGGTTGGTCCCCCTATCCTCATGTCCTCCATCTCCCTAGCCGGTAGATTTCTATACAAAATGGAACGACGTTGCTTTCGTCGGCTGGCCTCGCGACGGTGAGATGCATTGACGATCTTCTGTCTTATTCAGTCACTACCGATGAAGTTCTCATTCCCACCTGACAGTCAGGAGAGGGGAAGAATTTCAATCACCACTCGTCTACGTTTTACAACTTCTCAATTCTACAGGATGGAGAAGCAACCTTTCGAATCATTTCTTCTTCTGGTCCATCCATTGATAGTGGTTTGTTTGCCAGAAAAGATCAGATTGATTTACCGTACAGCTTTCCTTTCTCTCCCAGAAGTGAGTGGGTGATGAATGGAGATGAACTCCCAGACTGCGAAAGAACTGTAAAAAAGCTTGGGTTGTATGATATACCCACTGACATGAATACCAAAGCGATCGTTGAGTTCCTATCGCCACGTGTTGTCATCGAGTAAAGGAGGGTGAAGTTCCGAAATAAGAGACTATTGATTTACGCTGGCTTCGAAGCGTCGATGTGCCTGAATCCTCCCCAGCAGATAACACCATATTCCCCCTCCGGAGGGCCCTGAAAGAAGAAACAATCACCGACGGTCAGACCTCCCGAGAAGCCCAACCCCGTCACTACCGAGCAAAGTACCGGGCTTGACCCCCGAGGTAGACCCAAACCTGTCGAATGTAAGGTCTGAAAAAAAGAAAGAAAACCTATTTTCAGACAAATGACAAAAAACCCTAAAAAATGCGAGTGGTGGAAAATATGAGCTGAATAGATGAAGTGTTTGGATTTTGCGAAGAATATTCATTTCTTTGCTTTATGTTTAATTCGCTCCGTCGCTCGCAGAGCGGCATACCAGAAAATTGGAAAGAAATAGTTCCTCCAGTTCTTCGTAGCAATCATCAACCTTCACCCTCATCGACATCGTAAAACATAGAGAAACGAAACCTCTCGACGCGACGCGGCAAATAGGTAGACTAAACATTTGTTGGAGGAAGAGGAACTCTGAATTCTGAGCAAAAAGCGTCCCAAAACAGAAATGATACATACGAGCAGGTTGACGAGAGCATACTAAATGGATTAGTCGAAAAAGAAAGAGAAGAAGCCTTCCGCAGTCCAGGTTAGGGTTTCGGTTTCGAGCCCTATCTTTCTATTTTGATAACAGAGTAGTTTCCAAACCAATAAGATAACGTATGAGCGATTATCAGGGATTTCAACACAGTCAACAGACATGGTTTAGCAGTCGACGTGACCAGTTCAGTCATAAGTATTCGTTCGTCTGAGTCGGTTTAGTTACAATCTCAGTCCATGGTGCATCCCGAGCACCCTCCGTCTCACTATCTTTTCCCTTTCCTTTCATCTCTCTTCTCGAGCGATGATGGGGGATGGATGGGTGGAAATTCGCTTCTTTGCGGAAATTTGCGAAAGCTCTCTCTTCGTGCTCTTTAAAATCTCTGCTCTCTTCATCCTCAGGGACTCTTCCTTCCACTGCAGCGATAATACATTTGTCGTACTCGATTCTCAGAGGAATCTCATCGTCGTCTTACCTCTGGAATATCGTCGATCGGAGCCTCATTCCTGATCTCCTCGGTAAGCTTTTCTTCTCTCTCTGGGTTGTATTTCTTTGATTTTCTCTGCTTTTGAAATGGATGGGTTCTTCGCATCTTCTCGATCAACGGCACCGAGTCCGGTGATGGATGGAAAGAAGTCAATTTAAAGCATGGAGTTTGTTCATTGATCGGGGGTCTCATAGATCTTCTTCAGTGCCTTCTCACGTCAATGCGGACTGAGCAATAGTGCTCATTAGGGTGGTTTTCTTGGGGTTAGCCGACGAAAGCTATCAGCGCGCAATGGCATAGAGCTCAAACACAGGCATCAATAACAGATTCGACGGAGTGTAGTGGGAGGTCCTCACTCTAGGGATTTGGCTTAATAACCATCTCCGTCCACCTTTTCAGCGTCAGGTTACTCAGTTCCCTACCCTATGGTTTGACAAAGAGCTTATAAAAGGAGTTGGTGTTAAACACTGACGACGAATTCATTCGAACTAGTAGCCAACCATTACACACGACTAAACAGTGTAGGTTTCAATTCAGTCTGCAAAAGGTCTCCCCACCAAAAGTTGGATATCACTTTAATCCCTGCTTTCCTCAGGAGTGAGAAGTGAATTAGGGACTTACCATGGATATGAAACGAAGGCACAAGCCATTGTTCTGTATCAATTTCTTCATTTTTTGGACCCCTGATGATAGATCCTACGTTGATTGGCTTAGACGTGTCAAATAAATGCATTCTAGAAGCCTCTGGCAGTTGAATTGATGATCAGCCGGTAGTCATATGCTTTCGTCATGCCTTTGGAGTCCCTAAAGACAAGTATGCCGTTTAATAAACAGATGTTGGAATATGTCGATAATACATTTCATCATGCTAACAGCCTAAACTCTTCCATTGACGTGGGAACAAAGATTTCAGCAAGATGTCCAATGACGATATAATTACAGCAAAGATTCCATTGATTGAGAACCCATTCCTGTGTTTGATGATGATCCAACCTGCTATCTCAATGCATGGGATTTCCTTGTGGATACAAAGATTCAAATAGTCAGTAGTGAGACTGTCAATGTCCTAGTACGACCAGACAAAAGCAGAGATATAGTCTTCTTCCAGGGAGATCAGGCCAAAAAAAAGAAAGAGTAGCACTAGCTGATCAAATGAAGGTTGCACATGGAGAGGCTTCCCCAGAGTATTGGACTGATTCTCGAGCTGACATTTCAAAAGTGACTTTCACTTTCACTCTCGCTTCTTCGTCGTCGCTTCCGTCATTTGGAAAAAGAGCCAGCCCAGGCCGCATACCTTCCTTTTCGCTTTCACTTGTTACATGACAGTTCAGTATGAGGGAGGAAGCTCCTAGGCGATCACCTTTTTTGGCTTCGCTTGCTACATTTTTTATTGTCGAAATGATACCGACGAATCTCATACCAGTATTTCCTACTGGTTTCTTTCCCCGGAAAAGGGATGCCAAGAGATCTCCACTATTGTTTGTCCTTATCAGTCTCACTGCGGATCCCCAATAGGTTACAGATCCTTATTATGGTGGGATTCGAAGCGTTATAGAAGACCTCATATTTCTGGTCTTTTTCACTGCCCCGGAGGCATGCAGAAGTGGTCCAATATGAATGTTCACTCTCTTGTTTTCGTCAAAGTGTCTCGGTATTCTCAGAGGATGTCGCGATATCGTCTGCTTTTTTCCCTTTTTTCAACGGATTGGGTCCTTTTGTCAAAGACGGGGAGGATAATTTCATAACAATGTTGGGACGACTGTAGGTCGACGATCCCGTTTGGAGCTTTGATGCGCCGACGGGAATAGGAATTGTACAATGTCGATAAGCTCATAGAGTTTAGTTCGCTGCTTTCATCGATTTCTGAAGCCATGAAATGTCGGAGTGACGGAAGGGAGGTCCCGGGCGACGGGGTTAGTGGAAGACAGAAAGCTGGTTACATAGGTCAAAATCAATGGGGAATTTGGCTCGACGAGAGAAAGAGAAAGACCATCTTTGTCGGCATCGATAGCCCTTTTCCTTTGCGGCGTGGTTCCAAAGCAACTATGACTTCTTTAGTAGAGCTCATCTTTCGATCGAGAGTTTTCATTCCCTGGTACTGAATTACCGATTACGAGCTTCAAGAATCGCTCCCGCTAAGTGAGGCGTTGATACGGCATGTTAGAAGTGACGCAATCAGGTCATAGACGACAGCCCGACACGACGAAGTCTCCTGATCTGATTTCGGGCACTGGTTCTCTTGCCTCTGCTCAATGAAAAGCGTGATTCCCGGTTCGAGTTTGATCCCCTCTGCTCCGGCATCGACGATGAATTTTTAGACAAAGAAAGACACCCTCTCTGAGAAGGGGCTGACTTACCAGAAGGACTACTTCCCCCGGCGTCGGAAGGAAGACTCATTTTCATGAAAAAAGGTGGATACAAAAGCCCAGTTGGCTTCTCTATTTCTGCAGGTTGAGCAAAGGCTGGACGTATGGCGAAAGGCCCCTTCTAAGTCCAATTCCCACCTCTTCTACTTCTGAGACGAAAATAAGGAGAGACGGCAAATGATAGTTCCGAACGTCTTTTTCCACCCTGGATCAATTCTCGGTAAATCGATGGCCTACCATCAAGTAGAATAGCCTACACCTCCCATCTTCATTGGAGAAGGTCTTATCCGGCCCGACCTTTTTTCCGGCTGACGGAAAGGAAAGGAAAGTTTCTTCTCAAGGTGACAAACAACTGTAGATGGAGATTCTCCTAACGATCTCCTCTTTAAATCTCCTCTTTTCGGGTGGTGGATGCATTTCTTCGATAGGGAAACAAACAACTTTGAGAGAGACAACCACTTTTTTTTTCAATCGACCGCAGGTGTCGGTTTGGTAGTACTTCCAGAAGGAAAAGAGAGGGTGGGCGGGAATGACGAAGTGCGATAAGCAGTGGGTACGTTAACTCCCTTGTTTAATCAAACAATTTCTCCAGATGGAGGAGAAAACAACATCGACTTCTCTGGGTGGGAATGACGAGGGCCGTCCGCCTGGCCCTTTTAAACCAATTCCATCGAACCCTGGAATTGCAGAATTCTACGCTCGTTCTGAACCTCATTTCTCTTGGGTTGGTCCCCCTATCCTCATGTCCTCCATCTCCCTAGCCGGTAGATTTCTATACAAAATGGAACGACGCTGCTTTCGTCGGCTCGCCTCGCGACGGTGAGATGTATTGACGATCTTCTGTCTTATTCACTCACTACAGATGAAGTTCTCATTCCCACCTGACAGTCAGGAGAGGGGAAGAATTTCAATCACCACTCGTCTACGTGTTTACAACTTCTCAATTCTACAGGATGGACAAGCAACCTTTCGATTCATTTCCTCTTCTGGTCCATCCATTGATAGTGGTTTGTTTACCAGAAAAGATCAGATTGATTTACCATACAGCTTTCCTTTCTCTCCCAGAAGAGAGTGGGTGATGAATGGAGATGAACTCCCAGACTGCGAAAGAACTGTAAAAAAGCTTGGGTTGTACGACATACCCACTGACATGAATACCAAAGCGATCGTTGAGTTCCTGTCGCCAGGTGTTGTCATCGAGTAAAGGAGGGTGAAGTTCCGAAATAAGAGACTATTGATTTACGCTGGCTTCGAAGCGTCGATGTGCCTGAATCCTCCCCAGCGGGTAACACCATATTCCCCCTCCGGAGGGCCCTGAAAGAAGAAACAATCTCCGACGTTCAGACCTCCTGAGAAGCCCAATCCCGTCACTACCGAGCAAAGTACCGAGCTCGACCCCCGAGGTAGACCCCAACCTGTCGAATGTAAGGTCTGAAAAAAAGAAAGAAAACCTATTTTCAGACAAATGACAAAAAACCCTAAAAAATGTGAGTGGTGGAAAATATGAGCTGAATAGATGAAGTGTTTGGATTTTGCGAAGAATATTCATTTCTTTGTTTTATGTTTAATTCGCTCCGTCGTTCGCGGAGCGGCATACCAGAAAAAAGAAAAGAAATAGTTCCTCCAGTTCTTCGCAGCAATCATCAACCTTCACCCTCATCGACACCGAAAAACATAGAGAAACGAAACCTCTCGACGCGACGCGGCAAATAGGTAGACTAAACACTTGTTGGAGGAAGAGGAACTCAGAATTCTGAGCAAAAAGCGTCCCAAAACAGAAATGATACATACGAGCAGGTTGACGAGCATACTAAATGGATTCCTCGAAAAAGAAAGAGAAGAAGCCTTCCGCAGTCCAGGTTAGGGTTTCGGTTTTTAGCCCTATCTTTTTATTTTGATAACAGAGTAGTTTCCAAACCAATAAAATGACGTATGGCCGATTATCAGGGATTTCAACACAGTCAACAGACATGGTTTAGCAGTCGACGTGACCAGTTCAGTCATAAGTATTCGTTCGTCTGAGTCGGTTTAGTTACAATCTCAGTCCATGGTGCATCCCGAGCACCCTCCGTCTCACTATCTTTTCCCTTTCCTTTCATCTCTCTTCTCGAGCGATGATGGGGGATGGATGGGAGGAAATTCGCTTCTTTGAGGAAATTTGCGAAAGCTCTCTCTTCGTGCTCTTTAAAATCTCTGCTCTCTTCATCCTCAGGGACTCTTCCTTCCACTGCAGCGATAATACATTTGTCGTACTCGATTCTCAGAGGAATCTCATCGTCGTCTTACCTCTGGAATATCGTCGATCGGAGCCTCATTCCTGATCTCCTCGGTAAGCTTTTCTTCTCTCTTTGGGTTCTATTTCTTTGATTTTCTCTGCTTTTGAAATGGATGGGTTCTTCGCATCTTCTCGATCAACGGCACCGAGTCCGGTGATGGATGGGAAGAAGTCAATTTAAAGCATGGAGTCTGTTCTTTGATCGGGGGTCTCATAGATCTTCTTCAGTGCCTTGTCACGTCAATGCGGAATGAGCAATAGTGCTCATTAGGGTGGTTTTCTTGGGGTTAGCCGATGAAAGCTGTCAGCGCGCAATGGCATAGAGCTCAAACACAGGCATCAATAACAGATTCGACGGAGTGTAGTGGGAGGTCCTCACTCTGGGGATTTGGCTTAATCACCATATCCGTCCACCTTTTCAGCGTCAGGTTACTCAGTTCCCTACCCTATGGTTTGACAAAGAGCTTATAAAAGGAGTTGGTGTTAAACACTGACGACGAATTCATTCGAACTAGTAGCCAACCATTACACACGACTAAACAGTGTAGGTTTCAATTCAGTCTGCAAAAGGTCTCCCCACCGAAAGTTGGATATCACTTTAATTCCTGCTTTCCTCAGGAGTGAGAAATGAATTAGGGACTTGCCATGAATATGAAACGAAGGCACAGGCCATTGTTCTGTATCAAGTTCTTCGTTTTTTGACCCCTGATGATAGATCCTACGTTGATTGGCTTAGACGTGCCAAATAAATGCATTCTAGAAGCCTCTGGCAGTTGAATTGGTGATCAGCCGGTAGTCATATGCTTTCGTCATACCTTTGGAGTCCCTAAAGACAAGTATGCCATTTAATAAACAGACGTTGGAATATGTCGATAGTACATTTCATCATCTTAACAGCCTAAACTCTTCCATTGACGTGGGAACAGAGATTCCAGCAAGATGTCCAGTGACGATATAATTACAGCAAAGATTCCATTGATTGAGAACCCATTCCTGTGTTTGATGATGATCCAACCTGCTATCTCAATGCATGGGATTTCCTTGTGGATACAAAGATTCAAATAGTCAGTAGTGAGACTGTCAATGTCCTAGTACGACCAGAAAAAAGCAGAGATATAGTCTTCTTCCACGGAGATCAGGCCAAAAAAAAGAAAGAGTAGCACTTGCTGATCAAATGAAGGTTGCACATGGAGAGGCTTCCCCAGATTATTGGACTGATTCTCGAGCTGACATTTCAAAAGTGACTTTCACTTTCACTCTCGCTTCTTCGTCGTCGCTTCCGTCATTTGGAAAAAGAGCCAGCCCAGGCCGCATACCTTCCTTTTCGCTTTCACTTGTTACATGACAGTTCAGTATGAGGGAGGAAGCTCCTAGGCGATCACCTTTTTTGGCTTCGCTTGCTACATTTTTTATTGTCGAAATGATACCGACGAATCTCATACCAGTATTTCCTACTGGTTTCTTTCCCTGTAAAAGGGATGCCAAGAGATCTCCACTATTGTTTGTCCTTATCAGTCGCACTGCGGATCCCCAATAGGTTACAGATCCTGCTTATGGTGGGATTCGAAGTGTTATAGAAGATCTGATCTTTCTGGTCTTTTCCACTGCCCCGGAGGCATGCAGAAGTGGTCCAATATGAATGTTCACTCTCTTGTTTTCGTCAAAGTGTCTCGGTATTCTCAGAGGATGTCGCGATATCGTCTGCTTTTTTCCCTTTTTTCAACGGATTGGGCCTTTTGTCGAAGACGGGGAGGATAATTTCATAACAATGTTGGGACGACTGTAGGTCGACGATCCCGTTTGGAGCTTTGATGCGCCGACGGGAATAGGAATTGTACAATGTCGATAAGCTCATAGAGTTTAGTTTGCTGCTTTCATCGATTTCTGAAGCCATGAAATGTCGGAGTGACGGAGGGGAGGTCCCGGGCTACGGGGTTAGTGGAAGACAGAAAGCTAGTTACATAGGTCAAAATCAACGGGGAATTTGGCTTGACGAGAGAAAGAGAAAGACCATCTTTGTCGGCATCGATAGCCCTTTTCCTTTGTGGCGTGGTTCCAAAGCAACTATGACTTCTTTAGTAGAGCTCATCTTTTGATCGAGAGTTTTCATTCCCTGGTACTGAATTACTGATTACGAGCTTCAACAATCGCTCCTGCTAAGTGAGGCGTTGATACGGCATGTTAGAAGTGACGCAATCAGGTCATAGACGACAGCCCGACGCGACGAAGTCTCCTAATCTGATTTCTGGCACTGGTTCTCTTGCCTCTACTCAATGAAAAGCGTGATTCCCGGTTCGAGTTTGATCCCCTCTTCTCCGGCATCGACGGTGAATTTTTAGACAAAGAAAGACACCCTCTCTGAGAAGGGGCTGACTTAACAGCTAATCTGACCTCCGCTTTGACGACCAGAAGGACTACTTCCCCCGGCGTCGGAAGGAAGACTCATTTTCATGAAAAAAGGTGGATACGAAAGCCCAGTTGGCTTCTCTATTTCTGCAGGTTGAGCAAAGGCTGGACGTATGGCGAAAGGCCCGTCGTTTTTAATGACCTTTCATTTTCACCCAGCCTTCATTGAAGCAGGTATGGATATAGAGTTAAAAGAATCAGCATAGAAAGTAGAACTCGAACTGTCAGAAGTGCCTAGGGAGCTCTCCAATGCCAAATCCGGTTGGTTCCCTTTCCATCGAAAGCTCCCAATATGGGCTTTTCCCTTACTGTCAAATGGGGATTTCCTTTTCCATCACCGATTTCTCTCTGTTCCCCTTCCCTTGCATCTTCTCTTCTACTTTCCTAGGTCAAGTCATCGCATTATATTCGTATATAGTGTGGTGTGTCCACGTCGGATGCGCTCCATGCTTTCCCTGTCGAATGCTTTTCTGGCTTTCGGAGAAAAGCGTCGGAAGGAAGGTTTGTCTCTTCCGACAAGACGTCTTTCTTGTTGAGCCAGGCCCCTTCGTCTTATGTGGGCTCTCACTCCCGTCTATCTTCTTTTCATTTCTAGGGCAGGATTTCTCGTATGCGAGCATTGCCTACCTTCCTCCTATTCTGTTGTCGAAATCTCAGTTGACATTGTGCTCTCATGGAATTCCTTTCTTTCTCTTGTTCCCGTCTCCATTTTCATATTTCTTCGTTTTGTTCAGTGGATCGCCTTTTTTAGGTTCCCAGAATGCATACCAGTACTCTCTACTCGATTATGGTTTGTCGCTCTTTTATTCGCTTGGATCTCCGAGATTTCTTCGAGATGTCATATTGCTTCGATTGCCGATTCTTTTTACTGACGTCTTCTTTGTATTGGGTCTACTCGTCAGATGGGTTTTCTTTCCGGACTCCTTTCTATCTCGTCCTTTTTTCTTTTTTCTAGGTTACATTGAAGCAGTTGGGAATGTGGGGGCACCGGTGCTAGTAGGTGAGGGAATCCCTGTAGCTGCATAGCTACAGCCCGATAAAATTCCTATAGATGCATAACTACAGCCCGATGGAATCCCTATAGCAGCATAGGTACAGCCCAATGGAATCCCTTTCTCCTTTGATCAAAGGCGACAAGTCATGTCATAATATGGCTTTCTTTCGAGCGGAAGGACGGGGACCTTTTTTTTGGTCCATTCTACTCTCCAACAAAAAAGCAGGGCTGCGCCCCAGTTGTACACTCCCTTCGTTCTATGAACCATTGTTGATTCTCAACTTCGTTCGTGAAGGAACCAGACTTTTGACGGGCCGGCCCTTTTTGATGCGCTGCTTTACCCTGGAAGGAAAATGAGTTTTGCTATTCTGGGCACTGGGCGCTCCCATGGTTCGCGAGAAGGAAAAAATACAAAGCTATTGTTGCATCTAGCACGAGATGAAAAAGAGAGAGCTCTGTCTAACCGCTGTTCATCGATGGATGGAGCTCTTGGCATTGCTTTGTTTTTCTCTCCTTTCCTATCAGCGAGTTCCAATCCTTTTGTTCGAAATTTCTTCGTTTGTACCGAACCGCTTGCAGAATCAAATTCTGTTCCACAAGATCCTATATCAGCTATACATTCTCCTCGCATTTATGCCGGAGACGTCACTAGTGCTATGGGCTTTGGCTTATGTAGATCAAAAATGATGAATGGGATTGTGGCACTCCATTCGCCGCCAATGCGGAAGTATGCCACCGAAAAGAATGGAACGCTGCTTCGCTTTGCTGGATGCATCGGATCCCATCATATAAGAAGCTCGCTCTTTACCTGATCATTCAAACATTTTGATCTATATAAGCCTCGATGGCCTAGAAAAGAGGAAGTGGATCTACCCCTCGACAGATGGCAAAAAGTACTGATTTTGCTACTAGGTGAGATAAAAAAGTTTCTATCTCCGAGCCCACTCCCTAAGGAAAATGAGCTTTAGTGATTTTGCCCATAGATGAGTGGAGACGTCGATCGATTCCGACGGTCTATCTATTGAGGGAAATTGGGCTGTCAGTACTTTTGCCACTAGGTATAGGAGCTACTCTTTCCATTTTGACAATGCCACTGCTAAGGGAATCGAGGTTGACTGGTTGTCCATCTAGGTGAGTATCGAACATGGTATCTTTCTACCGCTTGTGAAAGCATTCCTTAATGCTCTCATTCACTCAGCTCGGTATCAGCTACGGTGGAAGAGGCATGGTTGGCAATATTAGAAGGCCAGGCTCTCTCACCATATCAATCTGAAGTAGGAAGTTTGTCTTGCTTGCCATCGTGCCTGTTTTGGCCGTCGATTTCAGATTGGTCAGGAAGTAACTCGTCGCCACAAACCCCATCGTTGACCATGAATCGTGACCCCAATGACGGTTTGACTTCATGTGCGAAGGCAATGTACAATTGCTGTCATCTCCTTCTCCCGGACCGTCTGACGGCCGCTCAGTGTCGTTAAGCTTACGACTCTCGTAGGCTATGGGATG
Organism: Dracaena cambodiana; assembly: GCA_036321105.1. Classification (NCBI taxonomy): domain Eukaryota; kingdom Viridiplantae; phylum Streptophyta; class Magnoliopsida; order Asparagales; family Asparagaceae; genus Dracaena; species Dracaena cambodiana. The sequence goes on along the minus strand of JAYEPQ010000010.1, from coordinate 30,746,539 downwards.
CCCATCGCTGCATGAGGACTCCCCCCAATGGCAAAGTCTGAGGCATCCATACGCACCGATCATGTCTGGGTGTGGTCTGGCAACCAACACACAGGCTCCGTCTATTACTGCCTCATCTGCATCTAAAAAAGCTTCGTTGACACCAATCCGTCCATTTCCACCTTCGTTTCTTTCATCGACGGAGATCCGTTAATGGAGCCGCCCAGCGTCGAGTATCCGTCGGATGATTCACCGGAACTATAGTAGTGGACAAGTCCTGACGAAGGACCTAAACTCTGCCGTTTTCTTTTGTCGTAGGGGGTCCCACTCCTTCAATAGCCCTCCCTTTCTCCCCATCCATCCTGATCAAGCCATCACCTATCCAATGGCCCCCTAGGAATAAGATCTTCGTCTGTCCAAAATAGTCTTTTTCTATCTTTACATAGAGGCTATTCGAGACCGTTGACGTCTGGAGGTGGCAGAAGTGGTCGTTGGAAGACTGGCTATAGCTCAGGATCAAAGTATACCACCAGCCGTTGGAGTGACGTACGTGTGGAATAGCAAATTTGTCGAGGGTGCAGAATGTGGCAGAGGCATTAGTGAGTCCAAAAGATATAACCACAAAATTAGACAGGTTTTTTCGGAAAGCGCCATCGCTTGTCATACAGGTCGTCTTTTGCTCGTTTCCTTCTGCGATACGCACCAGGTAGTAGCTCGACCGTAGATCCAACTTCGAGAAGTATTAAGCGCTCAGTCAAACGACGTCTGCAATCGACAGTGGATACGTCGTTCATCGATTTTTCGATTACCCGGTTGAGCGCCCGATTTTCAATGCAAAATCTAGGAGATGACGACTCCCACTTCTTTTGGAGGGGCAAAATATGGAGCCGTCGGAGGCGTCAAATATATCTGCCGATATGACTTTTGAAAATTCTTTCTTGAGCTCAACCAACTGACAGAGGGGCTAACATCCAAACCAACCTAGCTTTGGCTCCACCAAGCTCAAACTCGATCGTCATGGTAGACTTCCCTCCTACGTAGGTCGTCGGGCAACTAACTCATGGGGCATGACATCCCCAAACTCCTCGACGTACGTCGCTGCATTTTCTGAGAAAAAAGTCTGATGTGTATTGGATCCGCTCTTCTTTTCGCATGAAGACATGACTCCGAATCGAGATATCTTCCGTCATTCTAAAGAAAGAGAACCCCTCACCCCAACCTTTCTTAAGACTACCAAGCTCTCTCGAATTAGTTCTACTATCGAAGCTTTCAATGTACACCGGGGCACAAATCTTTCACTCACTAATAAGTGAAAACCTGTGACTATATCTTCTGAAGACGGACGCGACGGGAAGAAGTAGCATTTAGAAGTGTTGCTGACTTTACATTTAGGTTTCGGCATAACAAAGCTTGCACTGTCTTTTCACACTTAGGTGCACTGCGTGCCGTTGGTAATGATTCAACTACGATGACGCAAACTCGCAAGCTTGTCCTAAGTAATCGTTGTTATCATTGGATTTCGGAGGAATGACTTCGTTAGGATTGAAGAATTGTTGTGATTCTTCCTTAATAGACTTGATTCTCCAATCGAGAGTGACTTTGAAAGTCTTACCTACTTCCGACTGAATATGAGAAAGCCTACAAAACAACGAGCTACTATCATTTCTTCATTATAGATTGAGATCTTCTTCAGACTTGATGCACAAATGGATGGAATAGCAGCAAATAGCATCATTCTATCCTGCATATTCGTTGAACTCAATCTCATTGGGATATCTCGTTTTATTTATCTATCTTCTTTGCAAGGGAACGAGAAGTTGTGCAGGACAGGATGCGCTCGCCTGGCGACCAAGTCAAAAAAGAAGAGAAAAAAAAGAAAGAAAGGCGTGAGGAACTTCGTATTTTTTAACTCTCCTTTAGTTCTCTTTAACCTTGAATACAGTTTATAGATTTGACAGCAATAGTACCTCGGACTCGAAAAGTTATAACGAAAATGACAGTTCCAATAGCATATTCCGCAGCTGCCACGGTTGGAACTAATGAAGCAAATGATTGACCCATCATATCATCCAAAGAAACAGAATAGACAAAAAAGTTCGAATTGACAGCTAATAACATTGATTCAATTGGCATTGACATAATAGGAATATTTTGTCTATTAAGGAGGATTTCCCGAATACCTAAAATAGAGATGATCATAGAATATGTAAAATATTTGATAGGATCCGCTTTGGAAATGTGAAATATCAGAGAAATTCAAATTAGGTGAGGCTAAAGAAGGAAATAAGTCCAGCTCTCTTCTTTCTACGCAGAAGAGTGCTCATCCGGATCAATTCGTGTGAAGACTTGACCCTTTAAATTCCAATAGGCGGGGGATTGTACTCTGCCCCTCTGAAGGTCCTATAAGAGGGCATAGAGTCTCTCCAAGGACTCCTCTCCAGTGGCGCTATGGGAGTTATCAAGAGCTCGAGTTCTCTGTCCCATCCAATCTCCCGTTAAGTCAAGGTTCGCCATGCAGTTGATAATCTCAACCTTGACCTCGAATAGGTCTTCGGCTTGAATCCTTGCCATTCCTATGACCTCATTGGAGGGAAACGAGTATTGTGCTAAAAGGCGCTGTTGGATGGAGAGAACAAAATCCCCCCTATCACTTCATCTGGTTGATACGGATAGGGGACCACTTGTACGGTCTGATTAGGCAGACAAGCTTCCTCCCCCAGAGAAGTGACTAGATGGGAGAGCGGCACAGGCAGTGCCACTGGTTGGTTTACGGACGAGCCAGTGTTCACCGTTTCCGAAAAAGATTCCAGAAGGATATCTATTTCACGGGTGTCTTCCTTCTAGGTGGTGCTCGAGCCCCAGAGGAAGCCATCATGTTACACCAACCCCCGCTATTATCCCCCAGAACCAGAAGCACTTCCACTAGGAGACCAAACCACCCAAGCCTAGAAAAGAGGAAGTGGATCCCCTTTGCTAGTAACATGGAGTTGAGTTTGACAACGATCATATCAAAATACATAATTCCGTCGATAAGCCAAAAAAGGAATAAGATACGCTGAGAAAGGTTAAAATGATTAGGACTTCATATAGCAATGGTTGCAGTCTCAGAGATGGGCGAAGGATACTCATAACACTTTTTTGACTTATGGGGAGAAATTTAAAAGTGAAAAATCCTAAGAAATGCATGGGAAAGAAGGTCAGATTAACCCCAAAAGAAGTGATCCAAAAATGATCCGAAGTAGTGGCTGCTACAAGAATGGAATATTCCAAAGCATTCGCTTCTGAAAAGAATTTGAACTAATTGTGCCACAGTCGATCGTTTTTGTCCAATCGCTACATAGACACAATACAATGTCTCACTCTCAGAGGTTTTCCTTTCGTTCATTTGCTTTTGGTTTAATATAGTATCGATAGCTGCTCTTTCTCTAGTTTGTCTATCCCCGATTATAAGTTCTTGTTGTCCACGGCCTATATGAACCAGGCTATCTACTGTTTTTAACCATGTTTGCATGGGTTCGTGCACAGATTTATGTTCAATAATCCCTGAGGCCTTCACTTCGACACGTCTTCGTTCGTGATTGCTTAGAGCCCCTTTTCCATCAATAGGTACTCCCAACGCGTCGACCACATGGCCTAACTATCTTTTGCCTTTCTTTTCATCTCTCTTCTCAAGCGACGATGGGGGATGGATGGGAGGAAATTTGCTTCTTCGCAGAAATTTGCGAAAGCTCTCTCTTCGAGCTCTTTATAATCTCTGCTCTCTTCGTCCTCGGGGACTCTTCCTTCCACTGCAGCGACAATACGTTCGTCGTACCCGATTCTCAGAGGAATCTCGTCGGTCGGAGCCTCATTCATGATCTCCTCGGTAAGCTTTTCTTCTCTCTCTGGATTCTGTTTCTTTGATTTTCTCTGCTTTTAAAATGGATAGGTTCTTTGCATCTTCCCGATCAGCGGGACCGAGTCCGGTGATGGATGGAAAGAAGTCAATTTAAAGCACGGAGTCTGCTCTTTGATCAGGGGTCTCATAGATCTTCTTCAGTGCCTTCTCACGTCAATACAGAACTAGCAATAGCGCTCATCAGGGTGGTTTTCTTGGGGGTTAGCCATGCCTTCTCACGTCAATACAGAACTAGCAATAGCGCTCATCAGGGTGGTTTTCTTGGGGGTTAGCCGATGAAAGCCGTCAGCGCGCAAAGGCATAGTGCTCAAACACAGGTGTCAGTAACAAATTCGACAGAGTGTAGTGGGAGGTCCTCGCTCCGGGAATTCGGCTTAGTCACCATCTCCATCCACCTTTTCGACGTCAGGTTACTCAGTTCCCTACTCTATGGTTTGACGAAGAGCTTATAAAAGGAGTTGGTGTTAAACACTGAGGACGAATTCATTCAAACTAGTAGCCAACCATTACACACGATGAAACAGTGTAGGTTTTAGTTCAACCTGCAAAAGGTCTCCCTACCGAAAGTCGGATATCATTGTATTCCCTACTTTCCTCAGGAGTGAGAAGTGAATCAGGGACTTGCCATGGATACGAAACGAAGGCACAAGCCATTGTTCTGTATCAATTTATTCATTTTCTGACCCTTGATGATAGATCCTACGTTGATTGGCTTAGGCTACCAAATAAACGCATTTTAGAAGCCTCTGGCAGTTGAATTGGTGATCAGCTGGTAGTCATATGCTTTCGTCATGCCTTTGGAGTGCCTAAAGACAAGTGAACGAAGTGGCCCTTTGGTAAGGGACACGATGGATTCGACGAGAAAGTTGAAACCACTTCCCCGTGAGTGAGGAGGGAAACTAGCCTCGCTCAGCGCGAAATAGCATCTATATAGAATAGAAGTTCCACATCGTTGTGACTGCTAGACAACAGTCCTCTCCGAATCACCGGAAAGAGGTGTGGATGTCTTTGGGGTGAGGCATGAAACGAGGATTTATGAGAAGCAGTTCTTTTGTCAAATTTCAGAGGGTTGGGCTACTCAGAATGTACCGACGCAACCGTCGCGTCGGTTTGCAGAGACGAAAGGTAACAAATCAGGCCGGGATGGGAGCGTCAAGTCAAAGTCATCGGAGACTTCTCACTCAACCCAAACTGTCATTCTGAGATGGGGGATGGATGGGATAAACAGGCACGATGGCAAGCAAGACTTTCTTTCGAAAAGGTGAGCTACATAGGGCGAGATAAAGTCCTATAATCAGATGGGGCGGGAGAAAGATTTGGTTCGAGATAGAATTGAGATAAAAAGAATTTCTGGATAAGCAAGAGAAGAAGACTCAGATTCAAAAATCAAAACTGGTGTATGGGGAAATGGTGACAGTCGTCGGTGTTGGTAGATCATCCTAGGGAGTGGGGCGTAGAGGAAAGCTTGCTCCCTCTCCTCGCTCAGCTCCATCCACAGACGGTAGGAATTGAGGTAGATGAGACAGCTCATCCAATAGCAGCAGGAAAAGCTATTCGGTTTGGTACGGCATCACGGGATGTGGTCCAATCAAAGAAAACATGTGGGTAGGAAAGAAAGTCAGTTCTTTTTAGAAAAAGTAACAGAACGGTTGCTTTGTCTGTGATGTTGTCTATGGTCATCCAGATGTGTTTGATAGAATCTTACACATTACCTGAGGTGGCATTTGCAAGGCCTCTGCAGGAATCAATTTGACATGAGGGCATTTTTGCTGGTGATTTTATTTTCATCCAATATTTATTGATTCCATTGGTCTGGGCAATTTTTGTATTATATAATATATAATTTCAGGTTTCAACTCAACATTAAGACGAGGAAATGTCACCCACCATGAGTACATTCATGTTGGGAAAGGCCGTGATGTTGGGCTCAATCTGTCAAAGCAAAAGTTGACCGTGGTAATGGGGAGCAGTTCCATCAGCAGAGATCGTATCGTTTGGGCCATAGGTTCTCCTTCTTCCGCATGATGTCATGTTACTTTACGACTGTCGGGTTTTACATCAGCTCAATGGTAATGGACACATTCCAGCAGTTTGAGCCTACTAATATGGATGATTCTATTTCGTTGAGCCAACAGATCCAGCAGGTGATTCTTTCAGTATCCAGCAGGTGTATCCAACAGATCCACTCCAACAAATTCTGTGAGATACCTTCGCGTCCAGTATGCAGTAGGGGGATCTTCAATGGGTGGCTCAGGATAAAGAATGGCAGGTGGGACAACACTGATGCATTTTTGGTTCTTTCGATCACGTGTTTCGTAGTTTCGAGTGGAAACTGTGGAACTTTCCATTGCCGTCGGACAGTTCCCTACTATTCCTCCCTTCTTTGATTCCCTTCAATCAATTCTTCCTAAAACCTTTGTTGGAAGTGTCTCTTTCGTCGAATTCTTTTCTCTCCACTCCGATGCAAAAGCAGGAAGTTCAGCATATTTGGCACTAGAAGCATATGTATCCCAGCCTCTCTAACGGATGAAAAGTCTTATGATCATGATCCAACAATAGATCCTGCAGAGACAAAACTGACGGCTATGACTAAAGCACTCCCCGTAGATCTGATAGCAATGTCCCTAGGGAAAGAGCCTGACAGACATAGTTTCGGTAGCACCCATAGTCAGAAAAACATGTGCCTTCCTTGCCATTCCGAAAAAGGAATATATATATATATATATATATATATATATATATCAATCTAGACCCATATCCATAAGCGTGACGTGCGTCCAATAGGAAGAACCAACCTCTTTCGAAAAGGTGAGCTACATAGGGCGAGATAAAGTCCTATAATCAGATGGGGCGGGAGAAAGATTTGGTTCGAGATAGAATTGAGATAAAAAGAATTTCTGGGTAAGCAAGAGAAGAAGACTCAGATTCAAAAATCAAAACTGGTGTATAGGGAAATGGTGACGGTCGTCGGTGTTGGTAGATCATCCCAGGGAGTGGGGCATAGAGGAAAGCTTGTTCCCACTCCTCGCTCAATTCCATCCACAGACGGTAGGAATTGAGGTAGATGAGACAGCTCATCCAATAGTAGCAGGAAAAGCTACTCGGTTTGGTATGGCATCAAGGGATGTGGTCCAATCAAAGAAAACATGTAGGTAGGAAAGAAAGTCAGTTCTTTTTAGAAAAAGTAACAAACGGTTGTTTTGTACGTGATGTTGTCTATTGTTATCCAGATGTGTTTGATAGAATCTTACACATTACCTGAGGTGGCATTTGCAAGGCCTCTGCAGGAATCAATTTGACATGAGGGCATTTTTGCTGGTGATTTTATTTCCATCCAATATTTATTGATTCCATTGGTCTGGGCAATTTTTGTATTATATAATATATAATTTCAGGTTTCAACTCAACATTAAGAAGAGGAAATGTCACCCACCATGAGTACATTCATGTTGGGAAAGGCCGTGATATTGGGCTCAACTAAATATCACTCTGTCAAAGCAAAAGTTGCCCGTGGTAATGGGGAGCAGTTCCATCAGCAGAGATTCGTATCGTTTGGGCCATAGGTTCGCCTTCTTCAGCATGATGTCATGTTACTTTACGACTGTCGGGTTTTACATCAGCTCAATGGTAATGGACACATTCCAGCAGTTTGAGCCTACTAATATGGATGATTCTATTTCATTGAGCCAACAGATCCAGCAGGTGATGGACACATTCCAGCAGTTTGAGCTGAACCTGGAGAAGAAGGCAGCATCTGACCTCATCTCTAGATCCATTTTCTATGTTTCCATCAGGAGCAATGATTTTATATATTACTATTTGCAGAATGTGTTGAATGTGCAATCCATGCACATGCCATGGGATTTCAACCAGTTTCGTTGCAACCACTGTCAAGCAGGAAATCCAGGTCTTCTCATCTTTCATTGACATAATACCTCCGTCGGTAGACTTGGTTGGGCGTGTGCCAGTTTTCAATCTCCATGTGATGCCTTGTTTCATATCCATGGCTTATTGAATCATTGAGATTTTATTGGATGCCCTTCCTATCAGTATTTACCCAATCCAGCATTACGACATAGAATCATCCATATTAGTAGTCAGAAACCAATTGAATTCCTTCTATGGATCATTGAAATTCTATACCACTCCAACAAATTCTGTGAGATACCTTCGCGTCCAGTATGCAGTAGGGGGGATCTTCAATGGGTGGCTCAGGATAAAGAATGGCAGGTGGGACAACACTGATGCGTTTTTGGTTCTTCCATCATGTGTTTCGTATTTTCGAGTGGAAACTGTGGAACTTTCCATTGCCGTCGGACAGTTCCCTACTATTCCTCCCTTCTTTGATTCCCTTCAATCAATTCTTCCTAAAACCTTTGTCGGAAGTGTCTCTTCCGTCGAATTCTTTTCTCTCCACTCCGATGCAAAAGCAGGAAGTTCAGCATATTTGGCACTAGAAGCATATGTATCCCAGCCTCTCTAACGGATGAAAAGTCTTATGCTCATGATCCAACAATAGATCCTGCAGAGACAAAACTGACGGCTATGGCTAAAGCGCTCCCCGTATATCTGATAGTTATGTCCCTAGGGAAAAAGCCTGACAGACGTAGTCTCGGTAGGACCCATAGTCAGAAATGCATGTGCCTTCCCTGCCATTCCAAAAAAGGAATATATATATATATATATATATATATATATATATATATATATATATATATATATATATATATATATATATATATATATATATATATATATATATAACAATCTAGACCCATATCCATAAGCATGACGCACTAGATCCTATTGATCCATAAGTGGGAGAAACTGCGGCAGGAAGGAAATAAGCCTATATCAAGATTTCTTATCTAGAGCGAGATCCGGATGCTGGACCACTATCGACGGTAATGCATATCGACCAGCTTCACGAACATGCCTGTATATGTCAATACCGATCTGGTGCGTTTTATGTTTATGCTGCTGAATCAACTGCATAATCGATTGGGTAAACGATGGTCAGTTTGATCTGCTATGGGGAGATTATATGTTCCCATCTATGCCTCTAGTGATGCTTCAACCTTCATCTCTGCTGCTCCTTCCCGGTATATGACTTCGTCAGGGTACTGGTCCTGGATCTACTACTGGTCGGTCCTGCTCGCTTTGGTTTTGCTCCTGTGGGGACGAGAACAAACTGACTCTACATCTACTGAATCAACTACCGTCTACCCTCTCTGTCAATCAGTAATTCACCAGAATCAACTGGATCGACGTTGCTCGGACGCTTCAACTGGCTCTACCTGTGCTCGGGATTCGGGTTCACCTAGGTGGGAAACAGAAAGGGATCTGTTTATGGTGCGTCGGCTTTCTGGCTATCGTAATCAACAGACTAGACTGACTCCGCTGCTGCGTCAATAGCATAACGAAGCTCGTGCTGGAGGATCTGGAACAAGATCTGCAGCTATCTAGCTGTCTTTCGTTGCGTCGCTTTGCGTCCTCGTATCCCCGCAGCCAGTCGTCAAAGTGGCTATTGATGGCTGCGGGATATTGCCAGCTAGGAAGCTTCTTGAGAGAAGAGCAGGAAGGGAAGAGTGTTACTCCGTCACGTTAGTAAATTGGTCGATGTCATAGCGGTTTGGCGAAGCGATGGATGACTACTTAAAAGGTATGGCATCTAGAGGCATAAGGTGACAGAAGAAGCAGCTACTGCCCAAGCCGAAGGACAAAGGCAGACCTAGGTACGTCAATGGGTAGGCATCCCTCATCCATCCCCAGGATCTGCAATTGTCGGAATCCTTCGAGAACAAATTCTATTCTGGGAAATTCTTTCAGTCATCATCTTGAAATATAAAAAAGCCCTTCGAATTCATTCCAGTGACTCCTCATTGCCATTACTGAAAAACTAGATCATCTGCAAAATTCATTTGTGAGACCTCAAAATTGACTCCAGTTCTCATGTGAATTATTTCCCCTGTCGATTCTTCGACGATGAGAGTTCGACGTTTCCATAACAATCGCGAAAAGGTAAGGGGACATGGGATCCCCCGTTGCCTGATGCCACGCGTCAGACTAAATAAAACCTGTAAGAGACCCATTTATGAGGATAGAGAAGGTAGGACTCTCTAAACAAACCTTCACCTACCCTATCCTGTCTCATTGAAGCCCATACATTTTTTCGCATGTAGCAGAAATTTCTCCTGTTCACATTATCGAATGCCTTCCATCAGATCAACTTGGTAAAAGCGTCGTCTTCTTTCCCTTTGCTCAAATCGAGGTTCCGGACAACGTTCATGAGCCAGCAAGATGTTCTAAGAGATTCTTCTGCCTTCGAGAAATGCAGACTGATTCTAGGAGAGGAGCATTTGGAAACACCAATTGCAACCTAGATGCCGACGATCGTCAGTCAAAATTCAATTTTGTAAACGAAGTTGCATAGTGACTCCGGTCATCAAATGCTCCATTCTATCAGCAGTGCTCCGTCATTAGGAATGATTAAAATCAAAGTTTGATTCAGTCCTTTCATCATCTTACCTGACCTAAAAAATTTACGGAGAGCCAACTAAACATCTTCATGGACAATCCCCTAACATTTCTGAAAAAAGCCCGCTGAGAATCCATCAGGTCCCGGTGCTTCATCTGGATCTGCCTTCTTCACAGTGTTTGCAACCTCATTTTTTTTTATTATTCTGGTCAACCAGGAGCGGGATTCTGTAGTGACGCACTTTTGTCAAAAATGATATGCTCAAAGTGAATATCTCCCTTCAGAGCTAAACAGATGTCGATATCGAATGAGTATCCCCGCCACTGCACCCGGGACTTTTGTCTAGAAAAGGCGCTCTCTACGCCTTCCACCATCAAACCTCATTAAAAAAGTGGAACAACAATTCATCTCGAGTGCAATATTCAACTATCTCATTCTCTTTCTATGAGTGCAGAACCTGCGAGTAAACAAATATACCGCGATACACCTTTCTTTCGTCAAACAATGGAAGAAGCAGGAAAGAGCCGTCGATTAAAAGCCAATTCCTACATTGAGGATCTTTGACGACCTCCGCCACGAGCGCACACTGACGTCTGTAGAGCGAGATTGAAAAGCTGTCTATATGAGTAAAGGTTGATTGTTGTTTCATGAGAAATATTCCATTTCTTATGGAAAGTAGTCAGCAGCAGATAAAATGTTCATCAATGTCCTAACCCATCTCGCCCTATTGCCCAGTTCGTTAGGCCGAAAGCGTAGTCGATGGACAACAGGTGAATATTCCTCTACTGCCTCTTGTTGGTCCCGAGGGCATGGTATGGCTTTGTTCTTGGTCTTGTTTAATAGATGTCGAGTGCCGCTTTTCCCCGTCTAGGAATCTCCATCTGCTTTGACGTGGGTGAGCTAGAGTTCTTATGTCAAATTGGTTGTTCAAAAGACTTTTCTCTTTACCTTTTGCATCTTCATCTTTTTGAAAGCCCAGACCCATTCTGGATCTTCATTAGTCCTATTTCAGGTGCAAAGTCTCTTAATAAAGGCCATTTTCTTTATTTCTCCCCTATTTTGCATTTTGTTGATTGAAAGAGGATAAGCGCTATCCATTGAGTAAAGGGAGGGTTTGCTACAGTGATTCGGGCAGTTGGTAGCCCCTTTCGAGAGTTGCGGGTCCTTGCTCGGCTTCGCTTGCTTGATTTGCACTTCTGATTGGTTTCATCCATCCCTGACCCTAATGAATCGAGTATGAAAGGGTCAGTCAGTCAAGCGATTTGGGCTCTCGGTCGGTTCCCCTTCGCTCGCCCTCCTCATAGTCCATGAGTGGGTAGGGTGGTAATATAAGAGGGCGCCTGCCTCCTCTTCAGACGCGTCCTCGACAACCCGGCGGTTGTTCGGTCTCTGCTTTTTGGGACATGAGTGCTTGGTCGCTGGGCTTTCCTTTTCCTCAGCCAATTTGGTTGTGTCAGTCCTGAGATTGGTCTAACATTTTGTTATGAGCTAGCTGGACAAAGATGGATTGAAGGTAAGATAGATTTGAGTTCAAGTGGCACAGGACCTTCGATCGGCCATGGGGCGTATTCTACCCTTACCGAATTCATTCTATTGAAGTATAACGTAAACCTTCTCATCTTGCATTTTTTTTGTTTTACAGTTCGACAATCCTTGCCTGTGGATTTCTAACAAAGGAAAGCCCCCTTATGCCATTTGATTAATTAAAAAATTTTGGTGCTGCTCGCCACTCCCTGAGGCCAAGGACGGGGTCGAACCGTCATTCTAGGATTTGCAATCCATTACATTTCCATTATGTTACCTAGCCAAAGCCTTAACCTCATGTGCCAAAGTCAAAGGAAACGGTTGTTCTTCCTTCCCCGCTCCCTCTTTTTCTACATATGTGGTGGCAGGCGGAGCACTCTATATGACCGGCAGCGGGTTCTTAGAGAAGAGGGGACAAATTTTTTCTCCCTTGCCTTGCTCAATTTTCCTTTTCTAATTGAAAGTAGCAAACCACTCCACTATTGGTACAGAGGCCAGAAGGTTACTTCCTCTATATTCAAAGGCAAAGAACATGATGAATCTCGCTTTCGTCTTGTAAGCAACCATGCATATATAATAGAAAGATGCTGACCTTTATAGTGTTACTAAAAGTAAATAAGCAACAAGTTGAGTTCCAAGTGACATGGCTTTTCACTATTCCTTTCCAGAAAAGGTGGCTCATCCAGCCCAGCAGATCCCTCGGTTTATGCAGCAGTGCGGAGCAGCTGAAAAACGTAAGCCCCTTTTTCATTTGTTGGTATAGGTTGGGGAAAACTCTAAAACTAGGGTTCCAAAAAGCTTACCTTATATTTCATATAAGTTTTAGAAAGGGGCACCCCTACTATACCCCTAAACTACAATCCCACGTGCAATGGCTGAAAAGCCGTTGTTGCTTGCTGCTTGTAGGCTCGAAAATCCCACTTTATCTCTGGGGGTTAGGGTCGACAGACCAGCCGAGTACAAAAACAAAGAGGTACGCAAGAAAGAAGCCTGTTCAAAGTTGGAATAGGGGTAGTTCCTTTGTTGACTCAGGAAAGCGGGTCAGTTGATTGACAAGCCGATTGATAGGGCCCCGAAGAAAGGTCTAATGGGTGCCAGCAACTTTCACTTTTCTGGAGTAGGGGCTGAAAAGAGCTCTTCATATAGGTTTGGTTTGCTGGGTTTTGATGCTTACCTTATACTTAGAGAAAGGGGAAGGTTTGATAAAGGAGCTTTTAAGCCCTTTTGGTGAATTGTTGGTCCGCAGCCCCACCCAATAGAATGAATAAGGAGAGGCCTATGGATGACCGAGCCATTCTTATACTACTCCTTACCTCACCCCCCCTGTCACTTAAAGGGCGAAGTCGCTGAAACGAGTCTAAAGGCCAAAGAGTTTTCTGTCGAACTCCCCTACGCACCCTTACTAATAGTATAGTGTACGGTAGGTTTGGGTATAGCAGGACTTGAACATGTGACCATTAGGTTAAAAGCCCAATGCTCTACCAACTGAGCTATACACCCAAAAAAAGAGTGAGTAGTAAATCAGGATTGGTGCGAAATGGCGGCCCCTCTTCTTCTCACCATATTAAAGGGGCGCAGCTCTGTATGAGGCTCGTAAGCAAGCGAAGAAAATGAAAGCTACAGGGCGCGCATTAGCTAGGCCATTTGAAATAAGGAGTGCGTTAGTGCCCCTTATTTCAAACTCTTTTCAAGCCTTGATCAATATGATAAAGATGCGCTCGACGCACCCAACCTATGCTTTTGGCTTGGGCTCAACAGCCGGCCTTACTCAAGACTTTCTTTGTAATGTTGCTTGTTTCCATTCATTGAAGATTCGGTATACAGAAGAAGGTCAACAGGGAATACAAAAGTTGCTCTCACTGACAGCATCTACGAGAAGGTGGGGTCATCTTTCTTTCTAGCTGCCATACGATTCGCCTTAAAGCCTTAAAGACGGAGAAGGGGGGAGCTGTTATCTATGTAATTACGGTCCTTGTTGGTCGTTGTTCCGGTCGAGCACTCTCTTTTCTTTGTCCAATTCCGTCTTACCAAACAAGACTGACTTCTGACCAACCTGTGAAGGGTTGTGAAGTTGGACCAGGTATGAAGAATTAATTTATATCTGTGTATGGAAGTTGCTAGCCGGCGGCCGCTCAACTCTTTGAGCGCAATACAGTGGTATTTAAGCCAAAACGAAAGGCTTGACTGTATTGCGCTCAAAGAAAGCCTTTCGTTTTGGCTCCCGAGCGAGAACGAGAAATAGGTGATGCACCATCCTTGTTGCTATGTACGTTGACCATCGACTTCACAGATTCACCCAATTGAACTCAAACTAATAGGAGGACCACAAGCTCGGGGCTCGACGAAAGAGAAAGTATCGGCATAGCATTAAGAACTTCTTGGGGTTAGCAGTGAAAGAAAGAGCCCGACATTCATTTCTTCATTTTGATTCACACCTGAGTCTACTAAAAGAGGGACCGCCCGATCATTGGTAATTAGAGGACAATTCTGATAATTCACCTCTAATTTGACACATTCTCTCCTAGTTATATGATCAAGGGGATCAGCCGGCTAGAGAGCGGGGCTATTCTTCTTTCGGGAATGCAAAGTCATCCCCTCTACTGATCGAACCCTCAGTTCGGAGGTCTTCGTCAACATGTTACGAGGCTCCAGTCTTCGGCAGGTCACCATTAATTGACTTAGAAAGGCGAACATCTGGGCAAGGGGAACCGCATTGCGCCTGGTTCTATCAAACTGGACACTTCATCCTTGGTGCAAATGGCTTTCTTTTTTCATGATATACCAATCAGATTGGAGGGCCCTACTTACGTACATGATTGATAGGAATCAAAGGGGGGTCGGTAAACTTGATGCGGGAGAGGCATGAGTGCAGTTCGATCGTCATGGTGTATTCATTTGTAGTGAGTAGGGCCTCTTTCTCGTTGATCAGTTCTCCCCCGTTCTATGGAAAGGTCTCCATTCCTACGGCGGTTTTGTCAACGAACGCATCTTGGGCCGGATTGAGTAACCTAAGCCTTAAGTGATGGGGGGGTCTTTCCCATTTTTTGTGCTCTGCTTTAGTGTGATTGATGAAGGCTAGGCTAGGTTTGGTAATAACCAAAATAAATGAGAAGAGATCGGGGTCAAAAATTGGCAAGGAACTTGATTCCCCCAATCAAGGGCAGCTGCGGTCGAACTATAATTCATTCTATAAGTCGGGGCCCTTTTACCAAGTCTACCAGATAGAAGACGATAGAGGGCCCCATCTAAGCCCTATCGTTGCATTGCACAAGACGGTGCCGTCTCATTCTTCATTCCTTTCTTTGTTGTCAAATTTGATGATACGCTTTGGCGATCTTACCTACCAAATAAAAAGCCTGCTAGGTGACCGAAATCGCTCAGGTTAGTGAGGACTCACCCACTCACCGACTCCTTATCTATCTAATAGTTTCTTCTATCTACTGAATTCAAAAGGCGACCCACCACTAGGGCTATAAGAGAAGATACAACTGTTGTACTACTTGACTGGTATGAAAAAACTTACGTAAAAACTTTAAGACTCTTGTATGTACGGTAACCCTCTCTTCTGCTATTGGTGGACTCTGGCACAAAAAGGCCGACAGAAGCAACCTTTCGTCAGCGTGTTTTTCATGCGCTTAGCTTTGGGAGGTGGGCGGCGATAGCCATAGATGTCAATTCAGTTGGAAGCCTAAGCCGACGAAGGTACGAATTAAGTGACGGGCCCCATCTAGAGATAGGGTAGGGGGCGACTTTCTTGTGGTAGTAATTGCGAACATCTCTCCTTTTATCTTAGCGTGCACAGTTTGCTTGCATGCCGCCGTCAGGCACATCTCTCTTTGTTAGTTTCACGCTAGCCTAATGAATTCGACATCTTTTTTTTAAGGTAAGTATTCTCTCCAAAGAGATATTATACAAAGGCACAAGGGCATACCCCAGCATAGTGAAAACTCGGTTAAGAGGGCATACTCTCGTTACCACAACTCAAAAAAAGAAAAGACCCATTGTTCTATCTAAACACCTCGTTGGAGAACCCCCATGATCAAAGAAGCCAGATATTAGCCTGAGATGGTTCAATGCCGTGGAGGGTTCCTATTCTAACTCTAACACAAAGGATAATATTCTGAATGATAGTAGAAAGGTGTTTAGGTTCATCGTGGTAGGTTCTTGCATTCTGCTCTTTCCAAATGTTATAAACCGCTACAGCAAATATTATCTTGCAAATCGACGGTACGAAGGGACTTGGCTTTGAAACTCCTAGACACCCAGTCGACATTTTCCTCCTAGCTTCTCGGAGACCAAGGAGGGTTGCATTTATCACAGAGATGGTGCCAAATATGCTCTGAGAAAGGGCAAGAGAAGAACAGATGGTCGCGGTCTTCAATACCACACCCACAAAAGGTGCACTTTACCTCCCGGATGACAGCGAAAGCGAGTAAAAAGCTCTGAGTATATAAACCATGCGAATAGCCAGCCAAAGAATCATTGCATGCCTCAGAATAGCCTTATTAAACCAAACTCATCTGGGCAAGGGAAACCGCAGTGCGCCTGGTTCTATCAAACTGGACACTTCATCCTTGGTGCAAATGGCTTTCTTTTTTCATGATATACCAATCAGATTGGAGGGCCCTACTTACGTACATGATTGATAGAATCAAAGGGGGGTCGGTAAACTTGATGCGGGAGAGGCATGAGTGCAGTTCGATCGTCATGGTGTATTCATTTGTAGTGAGTAGGGCCTCTTTTTCGTTGATCAGTTATCCCCCGTTCTATGGAAAGGTCTCCATTCCTACGGCGGTTTTGTCAACGAACGCATCTTGGGCCGGATTGAGTAACCTAAGCCTTAAGTGATGGGGGGGTCTTTCCCATTTTTTGTGCTCTGCTTTAGTGTGATCGATGAAGGCTAGGCTAGGTTTGGTAATAGCCAAAACAAATGAGAAGAGATCGGGGTCAAAAATTGGCAAGGACCTTGATTCCCCCAATCAAGGGCAGCTGCGGTCGAACTATAATTCATTCTATAAGTCGGGGCCCTTTTACCAAGTCTACCAGATAGAAGACGATAGAGGGCCCCATCTAAGCCCTATCGTTGTATTGCACAAGACGGTACCGTCTCATTCTTCATTCCTTTCTTTATTGTCAAATTTGATGATACGCTTTGGCGATCTTACCTACCAAATAAAAAGCCTGCTAGGTGACCGAAATCGCTCAGGTTAGTGAGGAGTCACCTACTCACCTACTCCTTATCTATCTAATAGTTTCTTCTATCTACTGAATTCAAAAGGCGACCCACCACTAGGGCTATAAGAGAAGATACAACTGTTGTACTACTTGACTGGTATGAAAAAACTTACGTAAAATCTTTAAGACTCTTGTATGTACGGTAACCCTCTCTTCTGCTATTGGTGGACTCTGGCACAAAAAGGCCGACAGAAGCAACCTTTCGTCAGCGTGTTTTTCATGAGCTTGGCTTCGGGAGGTGGGCGGCGACAGCCATAGATGTCAATTCAGTTGGAAGCCTAAGCCGACGAAGGTACGAATTAAGTGACGGGCCCCATCTAGAGATAGGGTAGGGGGCGACTTTCTTGTGGTAGTAATTGCGAACATCTCTCCTTTTATCTTAGCGTGCACAGTTTGCTTGCATGCCGTCGTCAGGCACATCTCTCTTTCTTAGTTTCACGCTAGCCTAATGAATTCGATATCTTTTTTTTAAGGTAAGTATTCTCTCCAAAGAGATACTATTCAAAGGCACAAGGGCATACCCCAGCATAGTGAAAACTCAGTTAAGAGGGCATACTCTCGTTACCACAACTCAAAAAAAGAAAAGACCCATTGTTCTATCTAAACACCTCGTTGGAGAACCCCCATGATCAAAGAAGCCAGATATTAGCCTGAGATGGTTCAATGCCGTGGAGGGTTCCTACTCTAACTCTAACACAAAGGATAATATTTTGAATGATAGTAGAAAGGTGTTTAGGTTCATCGTGGTAGGTTCTTGCATTCTGCTCTTTCCAAATGTTATAAACCGCTACAGCAAATATTATCTTGCAAATCGACGGTACGAAGGGACTTGGCTTTGAAACTCCTAGACACCCAGTCGACATTTTCCTCCTAGCTTCTCGGAGACCAAGGAGGGTTGCATTTATCACAGAGATGGTGCCAAATATGCTCTGAGAAAGGGCAAGAGAAGAACAGATGGTCGCGGTCTTCAGTACCACACCCACAAAAGGTGCACTTTACCTCCCGGATGACACCGAAAGCGAGTAAAAAGCTCTGAGTATATAAACCATGCGAATAGCCAGCCAAAGGTCATTGCATGCCTCAGAATAGCCTTATTAAACCAAACTCTCTTATGCCAACTCACCTTCGGGCCTCGAGAACGAATGCTCTCCTATTGCGAACTGAAAAACAAGCCCTTGGGTCGACCACCCAAGTGAGAACATCCCTCCTAGAATTGTCCGGCTTGAGGTTCACTGCAGTAGCGCGTTGCAACTCTAACAAGAATAGATTCTGACACTGGCCACTTCCAATCCTTTCTATCAACAATGGCACTAATCTTAGCTCCTCTTCCCAACCCAGAATCATATAGTTTCCTCTCTCCATATTTGCATATGAGAGGACCAATAGGGTGCCAATAGTCGAACCATAAGGAAAGAGAATCTCCCGTGCCCATTCGGTATAACATCTTACGTCGGGCTATTGATCGAAACTTCTTCATTTTCTGCCAAACCCACAAAGAGTCGCCTGGACAACGCACTCTCCAGAAGCTTTTGTTTCTAAGAAGATAGGACCTCACCCAATTAGACCATATGGAATTGTCAGCATCAGTACATAGGTATCACAAATCTTCAACATGACTGCAAAGTCGAACTCTCTCATATTCCTTATGCCTAAACCACCCTCCTCAAAGGGGAAACATTACCTGGTTCCAAGCCACCTTTGCCCTCCTAGGATTGAGATCACTTCCTGATCAATGGAAGGCCAAATGACTACTTTCTACTTCCTTGATCACAGCTGATGGGAGGATGAACAAAGCCGACCAATAGACTTGGATTGCAAAAAGGATGGACTTTACCAATGGAAGCCGACCCGTATATGAAAGATCCCTACACGTCCAGCTCTTAGCTCGGGCCACTATATGATCCACCAAAGCCCTACAATCAGATGGCTTAAGGCATTAGGAGATCAGAGGGACCCCAAAATACGTGACCAGAAGTGAGCCAACCTTGTCTCAGACGAATGTTGAGCAATTCTTCCTTGACAAGCGCTGGAACTTCACTAGTGAATAAGTGACTTTTATAAGGATTCGGAGAAAGACCTGAAAGATACTTGAATTGCTGTAGGCAACCAGCAACCCTAGAAACCGAGTCAGACTCCCCACGATAAAAGATCATAATATCATCCGCAAAGCACAAGTGGGAGATATGTTCCTACTAGCACCCCAAGTGGTACCTGAAGCCGCCCTCCACCATTCTATTCATCAGCCCTGAAAAGACCTCCTACGCTAGCACAAAGAGATAAGGCGGCAGTTGATCCCCTTGACTCAGACCCCTATAGCCCGGAAAAATTCATTCAATTCGCCATTGATGTAGATTGAGAATCTGGCGGTTGTGACACATTCCTTAATCCATCCAATTACCCTCTCCCCCAACCCCACTATCTGCAGAACCACAAGGAGAAAATCCCACCTCAAGGTATCATAAGCTTTCATTAAATCCACTTTCAAAGCACAGCGACGCATACCTTGACTTCGATAATAGTTCTACTAGGAGCTCCTGGGAGAGTTAAATGTTGTTACTAATTTTTCGCCCTTCACTAAAGGCTGTCTGTTGTTTCCCTACCAGAGAAGGAAGCCGCAGGCTTTCTTCTGGTGGGAATGATTTTCGCTATGCACTTTACGATCGTATTGCAAGATGAAATAGGCCTCAAATCCTTCTTGAGGTTCGGGTTGGGTACTGACTTTAGGGATCAAGGTGATTGCGGTCACATTAATCTCCTTAAGCATCCGACTGCATCAAAGAAATCCTGGATAGCTCTCGTAATATCCTTACCAATAATGCTCCGACGCTTTTTTGAAGAATGTTGCACTAAAGCCAGGAGGTCCTAAACCTTGTTATCCTTCGACGGAGAAAAAAACCAATCAGATTTCCTCTTCGGTGACCTCCCTGCCCAATTCCACAACCTGGTGTGGCGTAATCCGCTTAGGGAGAGCCTTCCGTCGAGCTTCGAGATCAACCTGCTCATTTTGAGGGCCAGCCCCAAGCGAATTGTTGAAATACTGCACAATCTCATCCTTAACATCAAAGGGTTGATCCTCGTACCATCCTCTCCACAAATATAGACAATCTTGCTCCGATTATAATGACTCTTTATGGATTTTAAAAAAAAGCTAGAGTTCTGGTCTCCAAGATTCAGCCATTGGACACGGGATTTCTGACGCTTCACTCTCCGATGGTTAGGATCGATGGGTCGGTCGAGCTCCCATCACTTCTCCCATTGGTCAATCCTCTATCACCTTGGTGACTCCTTGTGGTCCTTCTCTTTAGCTTTTTCTCGACTTTAGAGCTAGTTGATAGGCCACTTTCCATATCTGATGCATCGAGATTTCATCGTCGGATTTAGAACCTCAAGTCCTATCGACGCAAGGGATTCTTCGTCGGATTCATTCAAGCCATTGCGAATAAACAATTGATAGAACTCCGCAACTCTTATTTTCCAAAGGAGGGGCTTTCTTGTACGCTTATCCCCCCCTATCCGTCATATATGACAATACACTTGTGCACTTGTACAAGAGTCTCTGTCACCCATAGGAACTATACTCATTGAGTGTAGGTGCTATTAAGTACTTGACTGATAAGGAAACGGGAGAGGTCATTTACGTACTTATGTGATAATGTGATGGGGTCTTAGACTGGCTTACTTGTTAAAGTTAGATAGAAGTTTCACTGTGAGAAGTTAAGGGTAAAAGAGAAGTGTCAGAGTTAAAATATAAGGTAATACAGTTAAGGACGTGGCCCATCAGGCTTAGGAAAGGGCAGGAGAAGAGGAAAGGAAGAGTTGTAAGGATAAGAGACTTTGTAAACACAATCAATAGACGAGTTCCGTTAGCGGAACTGTGGAATACATCCATTCACTCCTCACTCTACTAACGCAGGGTAAGTGATTATTGATATCCGACTGTCTTGATTGACTCCTCTATTCATCGCCTACTTCATCGCCGTTGGTCCTTTTTCACTAATGATCTGATCTAATGATTTTGCCTTCATTATATATGAAAATCTCAGTGATGTTTTTGAAGGATGCAAGCAACGAACCGATACCACAGTCTTCGCCAAGACAGCAGGAAGGAATAGAGTCAAGACAGGCTAGGAAAGAT
The DNA here is from genome assembly GCA_036321105.1 of Dracaena cambodiana. Taxonomy (NCBI): domain Eukaryota; kingdom Viridiplantae; phylum Streptophyta; class Magnoliopsida; order Asparagales; family Asparagaceae; genus Dracaena; species Dracaena cambodiana. Next base: position 30,725,290 of record JAYEPQ010000010.1, on the reverse strand, counting down.
AAGAAGTTTTTGGCTATATGCTGGAAACATGCAAGTGGAATATTGTTACTTAGTACTTATTTGTGCTGATGGGACTATGCTTTTTCATATGTATAATTACTAGAATTTGTTTTACGACACACAGAGTGTCGTAGTGTGTTTATCTGATCCCTTTGTATTTTCTTTTTTGGGTGGTAGGGGTCTGCAGTCTGTACACAGAGTCTCCGGTGTGATGGCTACTGTTCCGGTATGTACTGTATGTTTCTGAATTTCTATTAAGTAATTTGTATTTGTTTTTTTTTAAGATAAGTCTCTATGTTTGTTCTATATTGTAGAAAATTCTGAAAAAATCAGAAAAATTAGGAAAAATTTGGGGAAGGATTTGTAGCATCTATAGCACTTACATGGTATCAAATTGACTATAACTCTAACCTATATTTTCTCACAACCTGTATCAATATTGTCCTAATTACACTCTAAGTGTCCCTTACTAAAATTGAGTATCCTAAAAGCCCAAATTCCTGAAGAAATCCCTTTGTTGCCGTTGGTAGGCGTTTGTAGGGTGATCCATAAGAGACGGTTTTAGGCACCATAGGCTACTCAGAGCTAGTTATCCACTGACATTTTAGATGGCTACCGACATGTTGTGCAATTGCGAGATATGTAGAGCAAAGTGTAATACGACATCATGTATAATGATATATATGATATGATGAACACCCCAAAATATTCCAAAAAAAATTTGATGAGGTAGTTCTCCATATAGAAAGATTAAAAGAACATGATAAAAGTCCCAACTTAACTCCAGAAGGCAAAGAAGATCTGATCCAACAACTCAAAGAAATCTATAAAAAATTCAAGGGTCTATTAAGTCATTTTGGATATAAACCTAGTCAAGAAAAGGTTGAACCCAGAATCATAAAAAACACTAAAGAGGACGAAAAAGAAAATAGTGAAGATATCCCGGTAAGAAAGGAAGAAGGTAGTAAAGAAGAAACAACAGAAGTAGAAAAAAGTACAACTAAGAATAAAGAAAGATTAAAGGGAGATCTCTTGCAAATAGAGAATAGTTACCAAAGTAATGATGTAGAAAAAACAGTTGAAGATGTTATCTTAAATTCCGAGGAACCCCTTAACAGAGAAGAGGAATACACGAAAAGATTCGATGAAATAATCTTTGCTCCAAAACAAGGGAGAAGGTTTAATTATGTTAAAGGAATATTTAGGTTTAAAGGTTATAAACAGTATTCGTTACATGCACTACTAGATACATGAGCTACTGTCTCTTCTTGTCGGGAGAATGCCATACCACTAGAAAAATGGGAACCAATGAAATATCCAATTAAAATAATAGGGATCAGTGCACATAAAACAACTATTCAAAGCAAAACCAAGAACGTGGAAATTTGGCTTAATGAGAAAAAATTCATTATACCAAAACTCTTATGCTTTCCACATATGAATGGGGACATGGTTTTAGAAAACAATTTTATTGGAGAATATTTACCTATGATTGTAGAAAAGCAAAAGGTGTCTTTACATCAATAAGAGGGTAACCAATCCCTAAGAGTTGATATGCCACTCTTAGAAGGGCCTTGGTATAAGTACACAGAAGATTTTTTCCCACCAAAAAGTACCCCAGACAGTGAAAACCCATCAAAGAGATGTGAGGCAATTTACGAGCTAGATCAAACCCACTGGCTTTATAAAACACTCAGTGAAAATTTTAGTGAAAATCCATTAAAACTATGGGATCGAAGCCCAAGATTTTGTAAAATTTAGTTAAAAGACGACAATATAATCATTAGAGTAAAACCCATGCTCTATACTAGGCAAGACTTAGACGAATTCGATAATCAGATAAATAAACTTTTAAGTACAGGCCTAATAGAGAAAACCACTAGCCCTCACTCTAGCCCAGCATTCATGGTTAGAAATCTTAACGAAATTAAAAGGAAAAAGCCACGAATGGTAATTAATTACGAAAGACTAAACCAAAATCTAAAATCTGATGGTTATTTTATCCCAAGAAAAGAAGTCTTAATAAACTTAACAAAAGAGTCTAAAGTATTCAGTAAGTTCGACTGTCAGTCAGGTTTCTGGCAACTAAAAATGACAGAAGAATCGAAACCACTAACAGCATTTAGTACGCCACGAGGACACTTTCACTGGAACGTCATGCCATTTGGGTTAAACACTGCACCACAGATATTTCAAAGATGGATTGACTTAATTTTTAATAATTTAAAGGATTTCTGTGTTGTATACATTGATGACATTTTAGTTTTTTCAAAAACAAAGGAAGATCACAAGAGATATCTAAGAATCATTAGTGACATCTTTAAAAAACACGGGATAATACTCTCGCCAAAGAAGATCGAAATCGAAAAAGAGTCAATAGAATTTCTTGAAATTATCCTAGAAAAATATAGCATTCAACTACAGAAACATATCATTTCAAAAATCAAGGAATTTTCCGAAGAAATAAAAGATAAAAGACAACTACAAAGTTTACTAGGCCTATTGAATTATGGGAGAAATTTCCTACGAGAACTTACGAAAGAAGAAATACATTTACTAAAAAAGCTAAATAAAAACCAAGATTTTATTTGGACAGACAAGAATAAAAACGTCCTAAAACAAATTAAGCAGCTCGCAGAAAAGGCACCAGAGGTCTACCTACCAAAAACAAGAGATAAACTGATTTTAGATACATATGCATCGGATGAATATTGGGGATGTGCACTAAAAGCAATTCCAAAAGAAAACTGGGACGAAAAGGATCCACCCCTATCTCAGAATGGAATCAGACTTAGAAAAAGAGGCATACCACAAAAAATATTAAAGTATGAAAGGCTTTGTGGGTACAACTCTGGAAAATTCAAACCGAACAACCTAAAGTGGATAATATTCGAAAAGGAACTATACGCTATAAAACTAGCCCTGCAAAAATTTCAAATATTCCTAGCACCCGAATATTTTATTATTAGAACAGATAACAAGGCCGTCAGGGATTTCCTAGTAAATACAAGAAAAACTTCAGGAAAACGCATGTTATGGTATAATGAGATAGCCCAATACTCCTTCGAAATCGAGCATGTTAAAGGGAAGGATAATTTTATCGCAGATTACATAAGCAGACCTAACAAGTAAAGAAAAAATAATTACTAAGTAATATATTAGTAATTTATTTTGCAGAAAAATGATACAGGGAAGGCTATAGCAAATAGTGTTCCTGCTCCAGCAGCGTTTGTCGTATTCGTGGGATACCAGCCAGGTATCTATACAAACTGGGAGAAATGCTACGACCAGGTATTCGATTTCAACGGATCCTGTTGCAGACATTACTACTCAAAAGAGGACGCCATCCTAGCCTGGGAAATATCACGACAGAACCCGTACTTAGCAGAAGAGGTTCGTGATCTCGCCTATCAAATGCTCGAGCCAAAAATAGGGAGCTTTCCCAAGTTAGAGATTCTACCCGCATTTTACTCCGAAATAAATGGAGCCTGGCGAGCTCACCAGAAGGCAAATCTGGGAATCGGAACTCGTCGTGCTTTCCGCAGGCACATGGAAAATTTAGCAAATCTTGTAATAAAACAAGAAACAGAATTAAAGACCTTGAAAAAGGTTTGCTCAGATTATATAACAACCCTCAGTGAGGGAATTATTCGGGGAGCAACCCCTAAACAAGTTGATCTCTTAAAAGACATGGGTAAACTTTTAGATAAAGAGTTACCCAGCCTCACTACATCAAACAAACCAGAAGAGGTATCACAGTTCGGGAATATGGCACCAGAAGCAAACTTGCAACGACTTTACACAGCAGGCCGAAGAAGAGATGGACACAGAGGTCGAGGTCGAGGTGGAAGTCGACATAGCCGAAGAAGCCGTCGGCAAGGGAGTCTCTGTACAGAGGCTGCTAAAACAACTATATGAAGAAGGCAACCCGGCGGTTGGATTACTTGGAGAAGAATCTGGAAAATTCGAATACTACGTTCTATATGGGAAACCAAAAATGAAAAAATTAATTCCAAGGTCACAGATGAACCAACAAATAACGCCAGAACCAACAATCGTGCCTACAGGATGGGACGACTCTGACCCATCTACAAATGGATGGATGGATCTTGCATCTCCAGAAACTTCAGTATCCGATAATTTTATCAATTTCCTGTAAATATAAATATTGTAAAAAAAAAAGGAAGGTATACATATATATAATACTAAAAGGATTAGTTTGGCATATAGCCCAAATGAAATCCTTGACAAACTCATCATGCCGAGGGGAATGGCATGGCTAGCCCAACTCAAACGGTAGTTGGTAAAGGTAAGTCAAATCCGTTGATAGCTGGAGGTTTGCTAAAAATCTCATATCATAATCTCTACAACAACATTTGACAAAAGAAGCATGACAAAATCGAAATTCTCTCTAAGCATCAGTTTCACAAAGATTCCTTCCAAGAAAAACCAAGTGAATGCCTGATAAAGACAGGAGTAGCCTAATACAATCAAATATGTGGGCTCCCATTTTTTCATCAAAGCTTCACACGAAAGACAATGAGAGCCTGATATATCCAAAAAAGGTACAGGCTACATCAATTTTTCATAAAGACCCGGCTCAAAGTCAGGATTCCTGACAGAGACAAGGCGTCAACAGTAAAGATTCCTGACAGAGACAAGGCGTCAACAGTATTCCTGACAGAGACAAGACGTCAACAGTAAAGATTCCTGACAGAGACAAGACGTCAACAGTGAAGACTCGTGACGAGGCTTCCACAGAAAGATTCTTCAAATGGCTTCTCGTGCAAGGAAGACATCTATAAAAGGAGCCTCCGAGTGAAGTGAAAGACAGAGAGCAAATAAGCAAAAGAAGAAGAAATTAAGGAATAGAAGAGCAATCCAACAAAAACATCAGAAGCTCCTCAACATATCCCTCTCCTCATCACCATCCTTTGTGTTTTTCCTGGTATCAGAGCCTAGGGGACGTTCCTTGGTAGCCATCAACATCACCATCCTCTCTCACTCTCTCATCCTCTTCCACCCGTCTTGCCTGGTTTATGCCTTCCGATCAACCCACCAACCACTTATAGTTCTCCACCACCCATATATATAATTAAGTGTGCCTGAGTGTATTTTCCTTTGTATTTTCTTCTTCTTCTGCTTCAGCTGTGTGTCGTAGTGTGTTTTTCCTGGTATCAGAGCAAACTTAGAGGATGGCTACTATTTAGTACGTTCCTGGTTGCCATCTGTGTACAGCTCTGTTGTAGCAGTATGTTTTCCGTGGTACCTACTAAACCTATATTCCGGTGTGTTTACCTGGTATCAGAGCCCGGTATCAAAGCCCGGGGGAGACGTTCCTTTTTTGGGCGGTAGGGGTCTGCAGTCTGTACACAGAGTCTCCGGTGTGATGGTTACTGTTCCGGTATGTTCTGTATGTTTATGAATTTTTATTAAGTGATATGTATTTGTTTATGTATGTTTAGATAAGACTCTACGTTTGTTTTATATTGTAAAAAAAAAATTCTGAAAAAAATCAAAAAAGTTACTGTAGCAAAAATCAAAAAAATTAGGAAAAAATTGAGGAAGGATTTATAGCATCTATAGCACTTACATGGTATCAAATTGACTATAACTCTGACCTATACTTTCTCACAACCTGTATCAATACTGTCCTAATTACACTCTAAGTGTCCCTTACTAGAATTGAGTATCCTAAAAGCCCAGATTCCTGAAGTAATCTCTTTGTTGCCGCGGGTAGGCGTTTGTAGGGTGATCCTTAGGAGACGGTTTTAGGCACCATAAACTACTCAGAGCTAGTTACCCACTGACATCTTAGATGGCTACAGGCATATTGTGCAATTGCGAGATATGTAGGGCAAATTGTAGTAAATATGATGCCATGTATAATGATATATATGATATGATGAACACCCTGAGATATTCCAAAAAGAAATTTGATGATGTAGTTCTCCGAATAGAAAGATTAAAAGAACAGGATAAAAGTTCCGACCTAACTCTAGAAGACAAAGAAGATCTGACCCAACAACTCAAAGAATTTATATAAAATTTAAGGGTCTATTAAGTCATTTTGGATATAAGCCTAATCAAGAAAAAGTTGAACCCATCACTAAAGAGGATGAAAAAGAAAAATTGAAAGAAGATCTTTTGCAATCTAAACCAGAAGTGAATAGTTACCAAAATGATATTAATGATGTAGAAAGAACAGTTGAAAAGATTATCTTAAAGTACGAAGAACCCCCTAACAAAGATGAGAAAAATGAATGTAATAACCTATCACAAAGTCAAATAGAAAATAGTTACCAAGAAATTAGATATAAGGTAGAGAGAACAAATGAAGAACTCATCTTGAGTTCTGATAAAATAGAAGAGTGTATGATAGGACATGATGAAGTACTTTCTGTAGGAAAATTAGATCACATTGACAGTTAGGAACTAGTTCAAAACAAGATAAACCAGGTCAACCAATAGATATGATGCAAGCCGAGAAAATATACTCCAGAGAAGAATACAACTCAATACTTGAGATAATTAATTACTGGAAAGAATTATATATGGATCAAAATAGGACTATTCAGTAGAAAAACTATCTAGTAAATAGGATACAAGAGACGTACCTCCAACATAAAGATCCGTTACACTATTTTAAGTTTTACCCTGGAATATACAACCTAAATAAAGACCTAGAAAATGAGAGCATCACGAATCCAGAGAATGAAGACTGTGGAATGATTACAGATGATGAGTACAGGACAGAATCTAAAGAAAATACCGAATCTGACATTAAGCTGATTAATTTAATGGAAAATGACCAAAGGAATAGTAATCTAGATTTGCCCGAAATACATTTCAAGGATATAAATGACTGGGCACAATCCCTAATCGTCGTAATCACAAATCAAAAAGAATCTTGGGACATTACGAGAATATTACAAGGAGATGTTCTGATAAAACAATGGATAAATTCACAGAAGGAGTGGGATGAAAACAATAAGCCAATTGGACGTGAGGATATCCCCATTGACCTTATAAAAGAAGATTTATGCAGGTTAATAGATGACAAGGCTTGTGACAAAATAATCCTTTATGCAATATCTGAAATTGAACTATGTGACGAATTCAAAGCGTTCTCAAAATACTTAAAATACAAAAAGGCACAGGATGAAAAAAGATTTGTAAATCACATGAGAGGAATTCTTTAAGGAAATATATTACAAAGGACAAAAGATATTTTTTACTTTAGAAGAATCGTAAAAGGAAATTTATACACAAAAGCAGATAATAAACATATTTTCCATCAAAAACTAAGGAGACTAATAGATGAAAGAATAATAATATCAAACAAAAACGGTACGGAATCCTTAGGTCATAAGATAGAGCCTTCCAACAAAGGAAGAGTAAAAAGAATAAGTAGATGTGCAAGCGAAAGATTCGATCGTAAAATTTCAGAAATAACCTATGCAGCAATTATTAAATCAATATTCAAGTTAGAAAGAAGGAAATTATGTAGACGGACAAAATTTATAGGACATAAATACAGATCAAAGTTTGAGTATAAAATTACAAAGAAATTATCCAGACTAATTCTTTGGTGTTTAGATTTGCAGATGATTTCCAGAGAGTTCATGAGATTTGGAGATATATATCTCAAGTAGTATCACTCAGAGTAAAGAGTCATTCAGAATCACTGAATTTCAGGTAGATTTAGTACAACAATGTCTATTAGATAATTTATAGAATTTAAGACGAGATCGGCCAAAAGAGAAGGTTAAAGTAATAAAAGTATTAGCTTATTATTTCAAAGGAATTATCCAGACACCTCAATCACGAAGTTTTATTTGCTACGTCATACTTAGAGGTCGTCAAGTAGGAATTTACAAAAATTGGAATACAGTTAAGAGATTAGTTTCAAATTTTAATAACCCAGTGTTTAGAGGTTTTTATAGTGTTAAAGAAGCCATAGAATGTGCAAAAAATAATATTCCAACTCCCTGGCATTTTGATGAAAGCCTTAAAGAATTTATGCCACAAGAGAGTCAATAGATTATAAGTAATAAAGAATTGTCAACAGAGTGTAGAGATTGTGAAGTTATTATGAAACACATTAAAAATCTAAAAATACAGAAGGAGAGATTAGTTGAAGAACTCTGTGAACAAACACATTTAATAGTGAGCTTGCAGAAAGAAAATGACGGCCTAAAAAATATGAGAGAAAAGGAAAGAAAAGAGAGCTCCCAAAATACGAGAGTTACAGAACCCATGCAAGCCAGATTATTCTTTAAAACAAATGATGAGCTATCTTTTCTTCCAGAAGATATCAGGCAAAACATTCATCAGAAAGTTCAAGACAATTTCTATATGAAAGCCGAAGACATGCAACATATACTCAGAGAAATCCAAAAAAGAGAAAGAAGATGCAGAGGAGTAACTGTAGAGGAAGTGATACATTATGCCAACACCGATAGGTGCGTCAACAACAATACAAACTGCCGCATCATGGACCCCTTACAACCAAAATGCCAATGTGAGTTAGCTTATGGCATCTACAGACTAAATATTCAATTAGGCCAAATGAAAACAGAAAAACTCCATGGAACCAATTATAGCTAGAAAGACTTCTTACATATGGGATTTGTTTCACAAATAATTTTTAGTCGTCCAGATCATGTAGAATTACTCCCTGATTCACTAGCAATTCCAGTTTCAGAAGCTTTTATAGGAAAAGAACCACAGCTCAAGATAGAATTCGATTCCATAATAGCAGAATACATAAAAGGAGTGTGGTATCCCACAAAGCACAGTGCATGGATTACACACAGACTACCCTATCCCCTGCATCCAGATAGAGAAGAAAGAGAAGTAGTTTGTGACAGAGAGATCCCAAGGCAAATCAGGCACTGGAGAGCAAAAACTATAGTATATGAATTCAACTAGCAAAAATACAGTGGAAAAAGTTCAGACTAGCCACATGAACTGAAATCTACAGAGTCTATGTTGACAAAGAAATTGTTTGTAGGGTCCCAAAGTTTATCAGGTCAGCCCATGAGGAATTAATTCAGTACTATAGACAAAAGAAAAGGGGAGAAGACAGATTACTTCAGCAAGACATGGCAGAATGGGCAGAAGAATATACACCATCGGATCTACTCAGAAACATGGGAGATGAAGGCATACAAAATCTTGACAACATGAGCGACTAGTCACAAAAAAAAAGAAAAAGTTATATACATATATATAATACTAAAAGGATTAGTTTGGCATATAGCACAAATGAAATCCTTGACAAATTCATCATACCGAGGGGAATGGCATGGCTAGCCCAACTCAAACGGTAGTTGGTAAAGGCAAGTCAAATCCGTTGATAGCTGGAGGTTTGCTAAAAACCTCATATCATAATCTCTGCAACAACATTGACAAAAGAAACCTGATAAAACAGAAATTCTCTCTAAGCATCAGTTTCACAAAGATTCCTTCCAAGAAAAACCAAGTGAATGCCTGATAAAGACAGGAGTAGCCTAATACAATCAAATATGTGGGCTCCCATTTTTCATCAAAGCTTCACACGAAAGACAATGAGAGCCTGATATATCCAAAAAAGGTACCGGCCACATCAATTTTTCATAAAGACCCAGCTCAAAGTGAGGATTCCTGATAGAGACAAGACGTCAACAGTAAACATTCCTGACAGAGACAAGGCGTCAACAGTATTCCTGACAAAGACAAGACGTCAACAGTAAAGATTCCTAACAGAGACAAGACGTCAACAGTGAAGGCTCGTGACGAGGCTTCCACAGAAAAATTCTTCAAATGCTTCTCGTGCAAGGAAGACATCTATAAAAGGAGCCTCCGAGGAAAGTGAAGGACAGAGAGCAAATAAGCAAAAGAAGGAGAAATTAAGGAATATAAGAGCAATCCAACAAAAACATCAGAAGCTCCTCAACAGATCCCTCTCCTCATCACCATCTTCTCTCACCCTCTCATCCTATTCCACCCGTCTTGCCTGGTTTATGCCTTCCGATCAATCCACCATCCACTTATAGTTATCCACCACCCATATGTATAATTAAGTGTGCCTGAGTGTATTTCCCTTTGTATTTTCTTTTTCTTCTGCTTCAGCTGTGTGTCGTAGTGTGTTTACCTGGTATCAGAGCACACTACGACACACAATTTCTCTTGATCCCACTACAATACTCTGTGTGTCGTAGTGTGTTAACTGTGTTTGTTCCTGGTATCAGAGCCCGGGGTGGACGTTCTTTTTTTGGGTGGTAGGGGTCTGCAGTCTGTAATACAGAGTCTCCGGTGTGATGGCTACTGTTCCGGTATATTCTGTATGTTTCTGAATTTCTATTAAGTAATCTATATTTGTTTATGTATGTTTAGATAAGTCTATATGTTTGTTCTATATTGTAAAAAATTCTGAAAAAATCAAAAAAGTTACTGTAGTAAAAAATCAGAAAAATTAGGAAAAAATTGGGGAAGGATTTGTAGCATCTATAGCACTTACATGGTATCAAATTGACTATAACTCTGACCTATACTTTCTCACAACCTGTATCAATACTGTCCTAGTTACAGATTCCTGAAGTAATCCTTTTGTTGCCGCGGGTAGGCGTTTATAGGGTGATCCTTAGGAGACGGTTTTAGGCACCATAGACTACTCAGAGCTAGTTACCCACTGACATCTTAGATGGCTACGGCATATTGTGCAATTGCGAGATATGTAGAGCAAATTGTAGTAAATATGACGCCATGTATAATGATATATATGATATGATGAACACCCTGATATTCCAAAAAGAAATTTGATGATGTAGTTCTCCGAATAGAAAGATTAAAAGAACAGGATAAAAGTCCCGACCTAAATTTAGAAGACAAAGAAGATCTGACCCAACAACTCAAAGAAATTTATATAAAATTTAAGATTAAGTCATTTTGGATATAAACCTAATCAAGAAAAGGTTGAACCCAATATCACTAAAGAGGACGAAAAAGAAAAAGTGAAGGAAGATCTTTTGAAATCTAAACCAGAAGTGAATAGTTAGCAAAATGATATTAATGATGTAGAAAGAACAGTTGAAGAGATTATCTTAAAGTACGAAGAACCCCCTAACAAAGATGAGAAAAATGAATGTAATAACCTATCACAAAGTCAAATAGAAAATAGTTACCAAGAAAGTAGATATAAGGTAGAGAGAACAAATGAAGAACTCATCTTGAGTTCTGATAAAATAGAAGAGTGTATGATAGGACATGATGAAGTACTTTCTGTAGGAAAATTAGATCACATTGACAGATTGGAACTAGTTCAAAACAAGATAAACCAGGTCAACCAATAGATATGATGCAAGCCGAGAAAATATACTCCAGAGAAGAATACAACTCAATACTTGAGATGATTAATTACTGGAAAGAATTATATATGGATCAAAATAGCACTATTCAGGAGAAAAACTATCTAGTTAATAGGATACAAGAGACGTACCTCCAACATAAAGATCTGTTACACTATTTTAAGTTTGACCCTGGAATATACAACCTAAATAAAGACCTAGAAAATGAGAGCATCACGAATCCAGAGAATGAAGACTGTGGAATGATTACAGATGATGAGTACAGGACAGAATCTAAAGAAAATACCGAATCTGACATTAAGCTGATTAATTTAATGGAAAATGACCAAGGAATAGTAATCTAGATTTGCCCGAAATACATTTCAAGGATATATAAACGACTGGGCACAATCCCTAATCGTCGTAATCACAAATCAAAAAAAATCTTAGGACATTACGAGAATATTACAAGGAGATGTTCTGATAAAATAATGGATAAATTCACAGAAGGAGTGGGATGAAAACAATAAGCCAATTGGACATGAGGATATCCCAATTGACCTTATAAAAGAAAATTTATGCTGGTTCATAGATGACAAGGCTTGTGACAAAATAATCCTTTATGCAATATCTAAAATTAAACTATGTGATATATGCGAATTCAAAGCGTTCTCAAAATACTTAAAACACAAAAAGACACGGGATGAAAAAAGATTTGTAAATCACATGAGAGGAATTCTTCAAGGAAATATATTACAAAGGACAAAAGATATTTTTTACCTTAGAAGAATCGTAAAAGGAAATTTATACACAAAAGCAGATATTAAACATTTTTTCCATCAAAAACTAAGGAGACTAATAGATGAAAGAATAATAATATCAAACAAAAATGGTACGGAATCCTTAGGTCATAAGATAGAGCCTTCCAACAAAGGAAGAGTAAAAAGAATAAGTAGATGTGCAAGCGAAAGATTCGATCGTAAAATTCCAGAAATAACCTATGCAGCAATTATTAAATCAATATTCAAGTTAGAAAGAAGGAAATTATGTAGACGGACAAAATTTATAGGACATAAATACAGATCAAAGTTTGAGCATAAAATTACAAAGAAATTATCTAGACTAATTTTTTGGTGTTTAGATTTGAAGATGATTTCCAGAGAGATCATGAGATTTGGAGATATATATCTCAAGCAGTATGCCACTCAGAGTAAAGAGTCATTCAGAATCACTGAATTTCAGGTAGATTTAGTACAACAATTTCTATTAGATAATTTATGGAATCTAAGACTAGATCGGCCAAAAGAGAAGGTTAAAGTAATAAAAGCATTAGCTTATTATTTCAAAGGAATTATCCAGACACCTCAATCACGAAGTTTTATTTGCTACGTCATACTTAGAGGTCGTCAAGTAGGAACTTACAAAAATTGGAATACAGTTAAGATATTAGTTTCAAATTTTAATAACCCAGTGTTTAGAGGTTTTTATAGTGTTAAATAAGCCATAGAATGTGCAAAAAATAATATTCCAACTCCCTGGCATTTCAATGAAAGCCTTAAAGAATTTATGCCACAAGAGAGTCAACAGAGTATAAGTAATAAAGAATTGTCAACAGAGTGTAGAAATTGTCAAGTTATTATGAAACACTTTAAAAATCTAAAAATACAGAAGGAGAGATTAGTTGAAGAACTCTGTGAACAAACACAGTTAACAGTGAGCTTGCAAAAAGAAAATGAGGGCCTAAAAAATATGAGAGAAAATGAAAGAAAAGAGAGCCCCCAAAATACGAGAGTTACAGAACCCATGCAAGCCAGATTATTCTTTAAAACAAATGATGAGCTATCTTTTCTTCCAGAAGATATCAGGCAAAACATTCACCAGAAAGTTCAAGACAATTTCTATAAGAAAGCTGAAGACATACAACAGATACTCGGAGAAATCCAAAAAAGAGAAAGAAGATGCAGAGGAGTAACTTTAGAGCAAGTGATACATTATGCCAACACCGATAGGTGCGTCAACAACAATACAAACTGCAGCATCATGGACCCCTCACAACCAAAATGCCAATTTTCAGAAGCTTTTATAGGAAAAGAACCACAGCTCAAGATAGAATTCGATTCCATAATAGCATAATACATAAAAAGAGTGAGGTATCCCACAAAGCACAGTGCATGGATTACACATAGGCTAGCCCATCCCCTGCATCCAGTTAGAGAAGAAAGAGAAGTAGTTTGTGATAGAGAGATCCCAAGGCAAATCAGGCACTGGAGAGCAAAAATCATAACATATGAATTCAACTGGTAAAAATACAGTGGAAATAGATTCAGACTAGCCACAGGAACTGAAATCTACAGAGTCTATGTAGACAAAGAAATTGTTTGTAGGGTCCCAAAGTTTATCAGGTCAGCCCATGAAGAATTAATTCAGTACTATAGATAAAAGAAAAGGGGAGAAGACAGATTACTTCAGTAAGAAATGGCAGAATAGGAAAAAGAATATACACCATCGGATCTACTCAGAAACATGGGAGATGAAGGCATACAAAATCTTGACAACATAAGCGACTAGTCACAAAAAAAAAAGTTATATACATATATATAATACTAAAAGGATTAGTTTGGCATATAGCACAAATGAAATCCTTGACAAACTCATCGTGCCGAGGGGAATGGCATGGCTAGCCCAACTCAAACAGTAGTTGGTAAAGGCAAGTCAAATCCGTTGATAGTTGGAGGTTTGCTAAAAATCTCATATCATAATCTCTGCAACAACATTGACAAAAGAAGCCTGACAAAACAGAAATTCTCTCTAAGCATCAGTTTCACAAAAATTCCTTCCAAGAAAAACCAAGTGAATGCCTGATAAAGACAGGAGTAGCCTAATACAATCAAATATGTGGGCTCCCATTTTTCATCAAAGCTTCACACGAAAGACAATGAGAGCCTGATATATCCAAAAAAGGTACAGGCTACATCAATTTTTCTTAAAGACCCGGCTCAAAATGAGGATTCCTGACAGAGACAAGATGTCAACAGTAAATATTCCAGACAGAGACAAGACGTCAACAGTATTCCTGACAGAGACAAAACGTCAATAGTAAAGATTCCTAACAGAGACAATACGTCAACAGTGAAAGCTCGTGACGAGGCTTCCACAGAAAGATTTTTCAAATGGTTTCTCGTGCAAGGAAGATATCTATAAAAGGAGCCTCCGAGGGAAGTGAAAGACAGAGAGCAAATAAGCAAAAGAAGAAGAAATTAAGGAAAGAAGAGCAATCCAACAAAAACATCAGAAGCTCCTCAACAGATCCCTCTCCTCATCACCATCCTCTCTCACCCTCACATCCTCTTCCACCCGTTTTGCCTGGTTTATGCCTTCCGATCAACCCACCAACCACTTGTAGTTCTCCACCACCCATATGTATAATTAAGTGTGCCTGAGTGTGTTTTCCTTTGTATTTTCTTTATCTTCTGCTTCAGCTGTGTGTCGTATTGTGTTTTGCCCTGGTATCAGAGCACACTACAACACTTGGTTTTTCTTTTCCATATGTGTAATTGAAAAATCATACAAAGGGTCTCCCTTGCACAACCCCTAACCATATTGTACAACATACAGTAAATTCACAGAGCCCGGGGGGGACGTTCCTTTTTTGGGCGGTAGGGGTCTGCAGTCTGTACAAAGAGTCTCCGGTGTGATGGCTACTGTTCCGGTATATACTGTATGTTTCTGAATTTTCATTATGTAATCTGTATTTGTTTCTGTGTGTTAGATAAATCTCTGGTATGTACTGCTAGTTTCTTACTGTTAGTTTCTGAATTTCTATAAAAACTATCTGTATTTGTTTCTGTGTGTTAGATAAGTCTCTAAGTTTGTTCGTAGAAAAAATCAAAAAAAATTCAGAAAAAATCAAAAAAGTTACTGTAGCTAAATTACTGCAGCAAAAATCCTCCGAAAATTAGAAAATGACACTGTAGCAAAATCCGAAAAAATAATAAAAATCTGAAAAATTAGGAAAAATTTGAGGATGGATTTGTAGCATCTATAATACTTACATGGTATCAAATTGACTATAACTCTGACCTATACTTTCTCACAACCTGTATCAATACTGTCCTAGTTACACTCTAAGTGTCCCTTACAAGAATTGAGTATCCTAAAAGCCCAGATTTCTGAAATAATCCCTTTGTTGCAGCGGGTAGGCATTTGTAGAGTGATCCTTAGGAGACGGTTTTAGGCACCATACGCTACTCAGAGCTAGTTACCCACTGACATCTTAGATGGCTACCGGCATATTGTGCAATTGCGAGATATGTAGAGCAAATTGTAATAAATATGACGCCATGTATAATAATATATATGATATGATGAACACCCCGAGATATTCCAAAAAGAAATTTGATGATGTAGTTCTCCGAATAGAAAGATTAAAAGAACAGGATAAAAGTCCCGATCTAACTCTAGAAGACAAAGAAGATCTGACCCAACAACTCAAAGAAATTTATATAAAATTTAAGGGTCTATTAAGTCATTTTGGATATAAGCCTAATCAAGAAAAGGTTGAACCCAATATCACTAAAGAGGACGAAAAAGAAAAAGTGAAG
This sequence comes from Dracaena cambodiana, assembly GCA_036321105.1. Lineage (NCBI taxonomy): Eukaryota > Viridiplantae > Streptophyta > Magnoliopsida > Asparagales > Asparagaceae > Dracaena > Dracaena cambodiana. Next base: position 30,709,359 of record JAYEPQ010000010.1, on the reverse strand, counting down.
GAAGATCTTTTGCAATCTAAACCAGAAGTGAATAGTTACCAAAATGATATTAATGATGTAGAAAGAACAGTTGAAGAGATTATCTTAAAGGACGAAGAACCCCCTAACAAAGATGAGAAAAATGAATGTAATAACCTATCACAAAGTCAAATAGAAAATAGTTACCAAGAAAGTAGATATAAGGTACAGAGAACAAATAAAGAACTCATCTTGAGTTCTGATAGAATAGAAGAGTGTATGATAGGACATGATGAAGTATTTTCTGTAGGAAAATTAGATCACATTGACATATTAGGAACTAGTTCAAAACAAGATAAACCAGGTCAACCAATAGATATGATGCAAGCCGAGAAAATATACTCCAGAGAAGAATACAACTCAATACTTGAGATAATTAATTGCTGGAAAGAATTGTATATGGATCAAAATAGCACTATTCAGGAGAAAAACTATCTAGTAAATAGGATACAAGAGACGTACCTCCAACATAAAGATCTGTTACACTATTTTGAGTTTGACCCTGGAATATAAAATCTAAATAAAGACCTAGAAAATGAGAGCATCACGAATCCAGAGAATGAAGACTGTGGAATGATTACAGATGATGAGTACAGGACAGAATCTAAAGAAAATATCGAATCTGACATTAAGCTGATTAATTTAATGGAAAATGACCAAAGGAATAGTAATCGAGATTTGCCCGAAAAACATTTCAAGGATATAAATGACTGGGCACAATCCCTAATCATCGTAATCACAAATCTAAAAGAATCTTGGGACATTACGGGAATATTACAAGGAGATGTTCTGATAAAACAATGGATAAATTCACAGAATGAGTGGGTTGAAAACAATAAGCCAATTGGACATGAGGATATCCCCATTGACCTTATAAAAGAAAATTTATGCAGGTTAATAGATGACAAGGCTTGTGACAAAATAATCCTTTATGCAATATCTAAAGTTGAACTATGTGATATATGCGAATTCAAAGCGTTCTCAAAATACTTAAAATACAAAAAGACACAGGATGAAAAAAGATTTGCAAATCACATGAGAGGAATTCTTCAAAGAAATATATTACAAAGGACAAAAGATATTTTTTACCTTAGAAGAATCGTAAAAGGAAATTTATATACAAAAGCAGATAATAAACATTTTTTTCATCAAAAACTAAGGAGATTAATAGATGAAAGAATAATAATATCAAACAAAAATGGTACGGAATCCTTAGGTCATAAGATAGAGCCTTCCAACAAAGGAAGAGTAAAAAGAATAAGTAGATGTGCAAGCGAAAGATTCGATCGTAAAATTTCAGAAATAACCTATGCAGCAATTATTAAATCAATATTCAAGTTAGAAAGAAGGAAATTATGTAGACGAACAAAATTTGTAGGGCATAAATACATATCAAAGTTTGAGCATAAAATTACAAAGAAATTATCCAGACTAATTCTTTGGTGTTTAAATTTGCAGATGATTTCTAGAGAGCTCATGAGATTTGGAGATATATATCTCAAGCAGTATGCCACTCAGAGTAAAGAGTCATTCAGAATAACTGAATTTCAGGTAGATTTAGTACAACAATATCTATTAGATAATTTATGGAATTTAAGACTAGATCAGCCAAAAGAGAAGGTTAAAGTAATAAAAGCATTAGCTTATTATTTCAAAGAAATTATCCAGACACCTCAGTCATGAAGTTTTATTTGCTGCGTCATACTTAGAGGTCATCAAGTAGGAATTTACAAAAATTGGAATACAGTTAAGAGATTAGTTTCAAATTTTAATAACCCAGTGTTTAGAGGTTTTTATAGTGTTAAAGAAGCCATAGAATATGCGAAAAATAATATTCCAACTCCCTGGCATTTCGATGAAAGCCTTAAAGAATTTATGCCACAAGAGAGTCAATAGAGTATAAGTAATAAAGAATTGTCAACAGAGTGTAGAGATTGTCAAGTTATTATGAAACACTTTAAAAATCTAAGAATACAGAAGGAGAGATTAGTTGAAGAACTCTATGAACAAATACAGTTAACAGTGAGCTTGCAGAAAGAAAATGAGGGCCTAAAAAATATGAGAGAAAAGGAAAGAAAAGAGAGCCCCCAAAATACGAGAGTTACAAAACCCATGCAAGTCAGATTATTCTTTAAAACAAATGATGCGCTATCTTTTCTTCCAGAAGATATCAAGCAAATCATTCACCAGAAAGTTCAAGACAATTTCTATAAGAAAGCCAAAGACATGAAACAGATACTCAGAGAAATCCAAAAAAAGAGAAAGAAGATGCAGAGGAGTAACTGTAGAGCAAGTGATACATTATGCCAACACCGATAGGTGCGTCAACAACAATACAAACTGCAGCATCATGGACCCCTCACAACCAAAATACCAATGTGAGTTAGCTTATGGCATCTACAGACTAAATATTCAATTAGACCAAATAAAAACAGAAAAACTCCATGGAACCAATTATAGCTGGAGAGACTTCTTAGATATGGGATTTGTTTCACAAATAATCATTAGTCGTCCAGATCATGTAGAATTACTCCCTGATTCACTAGCAATTCCAGTTTCAGAATCTTTTATAGGAAAAGAACCACAGCTCAAGATAGAATTCGATTCCATAATAGCAGAATACATAAAAGGAGTGTGGTATCCCACAAAGCACAGTGCATGGATTACACACAGACTAGCCCATCCCCTGCATCCAGATAGAGAAGAAAGAGAAGTAGTTTGTGACAGAGATCCCAAGGAAAATCAGGCACTGGAGAGCAAAAACTATATGAATTCAACTGGCAAAAATACAATGGAAAAAGATTCAGACTAGCCAATGGAACTGAAATCTACAGAGTCTATGTAGACAAAGAAATTGTTTGTAGGGTCCCAAAGTTTATCTTCATCCCATGAGGAATTAATTCAGTACTATAGACAAAAGAAAAGGGGAGAAGACAGATTACTTCAGCAAGACATGGCAGAATGGGCAGAAAAATATACACCATCGGATCTACTCAGAAACATGGGAGATGAAGGCATACAAAATCTTGACAACATGAGCGACTAGTCAAAAAAAAAAGGTTATATACATATATATAATACTAAAAGGATTAGTTTGGCATATAGCACAAATGAAATCCTTGACAAACTCATCATGCCGAGGGGAATGGCATGGCTAGCCCAACTCAAACGGTAGTTGGTAAAGGCAAGTCAAATCCGTTGATAGCTGGAGATTTGCTAAAAATCTCATATCATAAGCTCTGCAACAACATTGACAAAAGAAGCCTGACAAAACAGAAATTCTCTCTAAGCATCAGTTTCACAAAGATTCCTTCAAAGAAAAACCAAGTGAATGCGTGATAAAGACAGGAGTAGCCTAACACAATCAAATATGTGGGCTCCCATTTTTCATCAAAGCTTCACACGAAAGACAATGAGAGCCTGATATGTCCAAAAAAGGTATAGGCTACATCAATTTTTCATAAAGACCCAGCTCAAAGTGAGGATTCCTGACAGAGACAAGACGTCAACAGTAAAGATTCCTGACAGAGACAAGACGTCAACAATATTCGTGACAGAGACAATACGTCAACAGTAAAGATTCCTGACAGAGACAATACGTCAACAGTGAAGGCTCGTAACGAGGCATCCACAGAAAGATTTTTCAAATGGCTTCTCGTGCAAGGAAGACATCTATAAAAGGAGCCTCCGAGGGAAGTGAAAGACAGAGAGCAAATAAGCAAAAGAAGGAGAAATTAAGGAATAGAAGAGCAATCCAACAAAAACATCAGAAGCTCCTCAACAGATCCCTCTCCTCATCACCATTCTCTCTCACCCTCTCATCCTCTTCCCCCCGTCTTGCCACGTTTATGCCTTCCGATCAACCCACCAACCACTTGTAGTTCTCCACCACTCATATGTATAATTAAGTGTATCTGAGTGTATTTCCCTTTGTATTTTTCTTTTTCTTCTGCTTCAGCTGTGTGTCGTAGTGTGTTGTTCCTGGTATCAGAGCTGTAGTAGTGTGTTTCCCTGGTATCAGAGCTGTAATAGTGTGTTCCCTGGCATCAGAGAACGTGTGTTTTCCTGGTATCAGAGCTGTAGTAGTGTGTTCCCTGGTATCAGAGAACGTGTGTTTTCCTGGTGTCAGAGCCGGGGGGACGTTCCTTTTTTGGGCTGTAGGGGTCTGCAGTTTATACACAGAGTCTCCGATGTGATGGCTATTGTTCCGGTATATTCTATATGTTTCTGAATTTCTATAAAGCAATATGTATTTGTTTTTGTGATTAGATAAGTCTCTATGCTCGTATTCTGAAAAAATCAAAAAAGTTACTATAGCAAAAAATCAGAAAAATCTTTTCATCCAGAAGATATCAGGCAAAACATTCACCAGAAAGTTCAAGACAATTTCTATAAGAAAACCGAAGACATGCAACAGATACTCAAAGAAATCCAAAAGAGAGAAAGAAGATGCAGAGGAGTAACTGTAGAGCAAGTGATACATTATGCCAACACCGATAGATGCGTCAACAACAATACAAACTGCACCACCATGGACCCCTCACAGCCAAAATGCCAATATGAGTTAGCTTATGGCATCTACAGACAAAATATTCAATTAGGCCAAGTAAAGACAGAAAAACTCCATGGAACCAATTATAGTTGGAAAGACTTCTTAGATATGGGATTTATTTCACAAATAATCATTAGTCATCCAAATCACGTAGAATTACTCCCTGATTCATTAGCATTTCCAGTTTCAGAAGCTTTTATAGGAATAGAATCATAGCTCAAGATAGAATTCGACTCCATAATAGCGGAATACATAAAAGGAGTGTGGTATCCCACAAAGCACAGTGCATGGATTACACACAGATTAGCCCATCCCTTACATCTAGATAGAGAGGAAAGAGAGGTAGTTTGTGACAGAGAGATCCCAAAACAAATCAGGCACTGGAGAGCAAAAAACCATAGCATATGAATTCAACTGACAAAAATACAGTGGAAACAGATTCAGACTAGCCACAGGAACTGAAATTTACAGAGTCTATGTAGACAAAAAAATTATTTGTAAAGTCCCAAAGTTTATCAGGTCAGGCCATGGGGAATTAATTCAGTACTATAGACAAAAGAGAAGTGGAGAAGACAGATTACTTCAGCAAGACATGACAGAATAGGCAGAAGAATATAAACCATCAGATCTACTAAGAAATATGGGAGATGAAGGCATACAAAATCTCGACAACATGAGTGACTAGTCAGATTAAAAAAAATTATATATATATATATATATATATATATATATATATATATATATATATATATATATATATATATATATATATATATATATATATATATATATATATATATATATATATATATATAATAAAAATTAGTTTGGCATATAAGTCCAAATGAAATTCTTGACAACTCATCATGCCGAGGGGAATGGCATGGCTAGCCCAACTCAAACGGTAGTTAGTAAAGGCAAATCAAATCCGTTGACAGCTGGGGGTTTGCTAAAAATCCTTGACAACTCATCATGCTGAGAAAAATAGCATGGCTAGCCCAACTCAAACGGTAGTTGGTAAAGGCAAATCAAATCCGTTGACAGCTGGGGGTTTGGTAAAAATCTTTGACAACTCATCATGCTGAGGAAAATAGCATGGCTAGCCCAACTCAAACGGTAGTTGGTAAAGGCAAGTCAAATCCGTTGATAGCTGGGGGTTTGCTAAAAATTCGATGATAAAATCTCTAACAAAGACGACAAAATTATCAGCAAAGAGACTTCTACAGAAGCTCTCTCAAACCTAAGCATCAGATTCTCCAAAGGCTTCACAAGAAAAAACATCATAACAAGGATTCCTTCCAAAAGTTGCATGATAAAGACAAATGAATGCCTAGTACAAACAAGAGTAGCCTAGTAGGTTCAAAAGAAAAGGAAAAGCACAAATAAATTGTACGGGCCTCATCAAAAACTTCACCCTAGTTCAGCAAAACATCCGGCTCCTGACATCAACAGTAAAGATTCCTGATATAGACAAAATATCAACAGTAAAGATTCCTGACAGAGACAAGACGTCAACAGTGAAGATTTCTGACAAAAACAAGACGACAATAGTGAAGGCTCGTGACGAGGCTTCCACAGAAAGATTCTTCAAATGGCTTCTCGTGCAAGGGAGACATCTATAAAAGGAGTCTCCGAGGGAAGTGAAAGAGAAAGAGGAGAAAAGAGGAGAAAAAGAGGAGAAAAAAAGAGAGCAAATAAGCAAAAGAAGGAGAAATTAAGGAATAGAAGAGCAATCCAACAAAAACATCAGAAGCTACTCAACAGATCTCTGTCCTCATCACCATCCTCTCTCACCCTCTCATCCTCTTCCACCCATCTTGCCTGATTTATGCCTTCCGATCAACCCACCAACCACTTGTAATTCTCCACCACCCATATGTATAATTAAGTGTGCCTGAGTGTATTTCCCTTTGTATTTTCTTTTTCTTCTGCTTCAGCTGTGTGTCGTAGTATGTGTTTTTTCCCTGGTATCAGAGCCCGGGGGGACGTTCCTTTTTTTGGGCGGTAGGGGTCTGCAGTCGGTACACAGAGTCTCCGGTGTGATGGATACTGTTCCGGTATGTTCTGTATGTTTCTGAATTTCTATTAAGTAATCTGCATTTGTTTTTGTGATTAGATAAGTCTCTATGCTCGTATTCTGAAAAAATCAAAAAAGTTACTGTAGCAAAAAATCGGAAAAATTAGGAAAAAATTGGGGAAGGATTTGTAGCATCTATAGCACTTACATGGTATCAAATTGACTATAACTCTGACCTATACTTTCTCACAACCTGTATCAATACTGTCCTAGTTACACTCTAAGTGTCCCTTACTAGAATTGAGTATCCCAAAAGCCCAGATTCCTGAAGTAATCCCTTTATTGCTGCGGGTAGGTGTTTGTAGGGTGATCCTTAGGAGACGGTTTTAGGCACCATAGGCTACTCAGAGCTAGTTACCCACTGACATCTTAGATGGCTACCGGCATATTGTGCAAATGCGAGATATGTAGGGCAAATTGTAGTAAATATGACGCCATGTATAATGATATATATGATATGATGAACACCCCGAGATATTCCAAAAAGAAATTTGATGATGTAGTTCTCCGAATAGAAAGATTAAAAGAACAGGATAAAAGTCCCGACCTAACTCTAGAAGACAAAGAAGATCTGACCCAACAACTCAACGAAATTTATAAAAAATTTAAGGGTCTATTAGGTCATTTTGGATATAAGCCTAATCAAGAAAAGCTTGAACCCAATATCACTAAAGAGGACGAAAAAGAAAAAGTGAAGGAAGATCTTTTGCAATCTAAGCCAGAAGTGAATAGTTACCAAAATGATATTAATGATATAGAAAGAACAGTTGAAGAGATTATCTTAAAGTACGAAGAACCCCCTAACAAAGATGAGAAAAATGAATGTAATAACCTATCACAAAGTCAAATAGAAAAGATATAAGGTAGAGAGAACAAATGAAGAACTCATCTTGAGTTCTGATAGAATAGAAGAGTGTATGATAGGACATGATGAAGTACTTTCTGTAGGAAAATTAGATCACATTGACAGATTAGGAACTAGTTCAAAACAAGATAAACCAGGTCAACCAATAGATATGATGCAAGCCGAGAAAATATACTCCAGAGAAGAATACAACTCAATACTTGAGATAATTAATTGTTGGAAAGAATTGTATATGGATCAAAATAGCACTATTCAGGAGAAAAACTATCTAGTAAATAGGATACAAGAGACGTACCTCCAACATAAAGATCTGTTACACTATTTTAGTTTGACCCTGGAATATACAACCTAAATAAAGACCTAGAAAATGAGAGCATCACGAATCCAGAGAATGAAGATTGTGGAATGATTACAGATGATGAGTACAGGACATAATCTAAAGAAAATATCGAATCTGACATTAAGCTGATTAATTTAATGGAAAATGACCAAAGGAATAGTAATCTAGATTTGCCCGAAATACATTTCGAGGATATAAATGACTGGGCACAATCCCTAATCATCATAATCACAAATCAAAAAGAATCTTGGGACATTACGAGAATATTACAAGGAGATGTTCTGATAAAACAATGGATAAATTCACAGAAGGAGTGAGATGAAAACAATAAGCCAATTGGACATGAGGATATCCCCATTGACCTTATAAAAGAAATTTTATGCAGGTTAATAGATGACAAGGCTTGTGACAAAATAATCCTTTATGCAATATCTAAAATTGAACTATGTGATATATGCGAATTCAAAGCGTTCTCAAAATACTTAAAATACAAAAAGACACAGGATGAAAAAAGATTTGTAAATCACATGAGAGGAATTCTTCAAGGAAGTATATTACAAAGGACAAAAAATATTTTTTACCTTAGAAGAATCGTAAAAGGAAATTTATACACAAAAGCAGATAATAAACATTTTTTTCCATCAAAAACTAAGGAGACTAATAGATGAAAGAATAATAATATCAAACAAAAACGGTACGGAATCCTTAGGTCATAAGATAGAGCCTTCCAACAAAGGAAGAGTAAAAAGAATAAGTAGATGTGCAAGCGAAAGATTCGATTGTAAAATTCCAGAAATAACCTATGCATCAATTATTAAATCAATATTCAAGTTAGAAAGAAGGAAATTATGTAGACGGACAAAATTTATAGGATATAAATACAGATCAAAGTTTGAGCATAAAATTACAAAGAAATTATCCAGACTAATTCTTTGGTGTTTAAATTTGCAGATGTTTGGAAATATATATCTCAAGTAGTATGCCACTCAGAGTAAAGAGTCATTCAGAATCACTGAATTTCAGGTAGATTTAGTACAACAATATCTATTAGATAATTTATGTAATCTAAGACTAGATCAGCCAAAAGAGAAGGTTAAAGTAATAAAAGTATTAGCTTATTATTTCAAAGGAATTATCCAGACACCTCAGTCACGAAGTTTTATTTGCTACGTCATACTTAGAGGTCATCAAGTAGGAATTTACAAAAATTGGAATACAGTTAAGAGATTAGTTTCAAATTTTAATAACCCAGTGTTTAGAGGTTTTTATAGTGTTAAAGAAGCCATAGAATGTGCAAAAAATAATATTCCAACTCCCTGGCATTTCGATGAAAGCCTTAAAGAATTTATGCCACAAGAGAGTCAACAGATTATAAGTAATAAAGAATTGTCAACAGAGTGTAGAGATTGTCAAGTTATTATGAAACACTTTAAAAATCTAAAAATACAGAAGGAGAGATTAGTTGAAGAACTCTGTGAACAAACACAGTTAACAGTGAGCTTGCAGAAAGAAAATGAGGGCCTAAAAAGTATGAGAGAAGAGGAAAGAAAAGAGAGCCCCCAAAAGACGAGAGTTGCAGAACCCATGCAAGCCATATTATTCTTTAAAACAAATAATGAGCAATCTTTTCTTCCAGAAGATATCAGGCAAAATATTCACCAGAAAGTTCAACGCAATTTCTATAAGAAAGCCGAAGACCGAAAAAGAGAAAGTGATAGAAAATGCAGAGGAGTAACTGTAGAGCAAGTGATACATTATGCCAACACCGATAGGTGCGTCAACAACAATACAAACTGCAGCATCATGGACCCCTCACAACCAAAATGCCAATTTTCAGAAGCTTTTATTGGAAAATAACCACAGCTCAAGATAGAATTCGATTCCATAATAATAGAATACATAAAAGGAGTGTGGTATCCCACAAAGTACAGTGCATGGATTACACACAGCTAGCCCATCCCCTGCATCCAGATTGAGAAGAAAGAGAATCTTCTTGATTTTCTCTAGCATTATGTGTCCTCATGTGCCCTCCAAGTGCATTCCCGTTCATAAACTCGATTCCACAGATGGAACACTTGTGCATTTTAAGTTTCCTTTCTTTTTCATGTAGCTTTTTTGGCCTCGACCTTCTGTGGCTTGCCCGGTGGCCTCCAAGTGCTTGGAACGAAGTGAACTGTTTGCTGCATGTTTTACATTTGAATACTCGTTTATATTGTTGTTGGATAGTGTTCTTACCATTACGGAGATCGATACTTCTGTCGACATCTACTTCTTTGACCATCCTATCTTTGGAAGTGTTGCGCACCTGCAGATCTTCTTTTGCCAAGATCCTAAACTGCAATCTTGATTTAGTGATGATGAGTAGCTTCTTTGTGATCTTTGCCTTATATACTGCTTGATGATTTTTAGCAGTATGATTTATTCTTTGGTGTAATCAGGCTTCTTTTAGCTCTGGGAATCTTTGTCTTATCACTTTTGTTTCTTCTGTCTGATGTGATATATTCTTACAGGGGTAATGATGTCTGTTGAATACCTTTTTATAACTTTTATCCCGTATTGTGTATATACCGGTTGGTATTCCATGTATACAATAAATGCTGCTGAAATACTATTTGTCATAGTTCTCACCATGTTTCTCTTCTAAAAAATCTTGATTGATATATCGTTATTGTTTTCTGTTATTAAGAATTTATTATTATTTATTACTTGTTTTTTGATGTATCCTGGACTAGAGGCCGTTTTTCTTCTGTCTGCATCTCTTAACGTTAAGTTACTTAATCTTGACGTTAGGAGTGTGATTATATCTGACTCGTTATTTATTATAGGGATTATCTCAAACTCTGAATTGTTCTTATGTCTGCAGAGCACTATATCAGAAATGATGATTTCTTTTCCAATGTAGACTTCTAAATTATGCTTTATCATCTTTTGAGCATATTCTCCTATTTTAGGACAGTGCCCCTTTTCATTATATTTAAAATATTTGTATTCTCTCTTACCCATTTGTGCAGAGATTCATCACACTTCTGGATATACTTGTTACTGTTGATAAATCCTTTTTTGTCTTTCCATGGTTTTCTAGATACTAGTCTAGGTAGGTAAACCTTTTGGGTATTTTCAGCTTGCTGTTTTAAAATTCTTTTATCTTCATCCGTCCAGATAAAACCTCGATTTTTATTTGTCTTTTTTAATAGTGGCTTTTCTTGCTTGGACGGTTTCTTTTGAAAAATTTTCTCACTATTCAGTAGTTCTAGTAGGCTCTGTTGTTGCTTTCTATCCTTTTCCTTTTTTGGTCTTTTCTTTCTTCCTTTTTTCCATTTCTCGTTATTACAGTATTTTCTCTTTTTAGGAGAGTTACTGATTGCATTTTTCACTTCCTTATGAGATTCTGTATTATGAATATAGTGTCTTAGATTGTTCTCTTTTTCTATTTGTTTTAGGTAATCTAGATACCTGTTTTGTGCTTTTGTATCCCATGGACTTGGAAATGTGCAAAGGAACGGATCAATCCAGTTTTCTGTCCTATTGTATTCTAAGTATTCTGAGAACATTTTGCAGTATTCTTTAAATTCGCATGTATCACATAGTTCAATTTTAGATATTGCATAAGCCTTGTCATCTATTAACCTACATGAATTTTCTTTTATAAGATCAATGGGGATATCCTCAAATCCAATTGGTTTATTGTTCTCATCCCACTCCTTCTGTGATTTTATCCATTGTTTCATTCTTAGCAAAATATCTCCTTGTAATATTCTCGTAATGTCCCATAATTCTTTGTGATTTGTGATTACGATGGTTAGCGATTGTGCCCAGTCGTTTATATCCTTAAAATATACTTTGGGAAAATCTAGATCACTAATCCTTTGCTTACTTTCCATTGAATCAATCAACTTATTATCAGATTCGATATTTTCTTTAGATTCTGTCCTGTACTCATCATCTGTAATCATTCCACAGTCTTCATTCTCTGGATTTGTGATGCTTTCATTTTCTAGGTCTTCATTTGAGTTGTATATCCCAGGGTCAAATTTAAAATAGCGTAACAAACTTTTATGTTGGAGGTATGTCTCTCGTATCCTATTCACCAGATATTCTTTCTCTTGAGTGGTGCTATTTTGATCCCTATACAACTCTTTCCAGCAATTAATTATCTCAAGTATCGAGTTGTATTCTTGTCTGGAGTACATTTTCTCGGCTTGCATCATATCTAATGGTTGACTTGGTTTACCAGTTCCTAATTTGACAATTTGATCTAACTTTTCTACCACTTCTTCGTATCCTATTGTACACTCTTCTTCATAATCTAAGATGAATTCTTCATTTGGTCTTCTACCTTACATCTACTTCCTAGGTAACTATTCTTTGTTTTAGTTTGTGAGGGACTATTTAGATTATTATCCTTTTCTCTGTTTAGGGGTTCTTCGGATTTTAAGATGACTTCTTCATCTGTTCTTTCTACATCATCTCTTTGGTAACTATTCTCTTTTGGTTTAGTTTGCAAGAGATCTTCCTTCACTTTTTCTTTATCCTTAGTTGTACTCTTTTCTATCTCTGTTGTTTCTTCTTCACTACCTTCTTTTTCGTCCTCTTTAGTGTTATTTATGATATTGGGTTCAACCTTTTCTTGATTAGGCTTATATCCAAAATGGCTTAATAGACCCTTAAATTTTTTATAAATTTCTTTGAGTTGTTGGGTCAGATCTTCTTTGCCTTTTGGAGTTAAGTTGGGATTTTTATTTTGTTCTTTTAATCTTTCTATTCGGAGAACTACCTCATTAAATTTTTTTTGGAATATTTTGGGGTGTTCATCATATCATATATATCATTGTACATGATGTCGTATTTACTACACTTTGCTCTACATATCTCGCAATTGCACAAAATGCCGGTAGCCATCTAAGATGCTAGTGAATAACTAGCCCTGGTAGCCTATGGTGCCTAAAACCGTCTCCTAACGTTCACCCTACAAACGCCTAACCGCGGCAACAAAGGGATAACTTTAGGAATCTGGGCTTTTAGGATACTCAATTCTAATAAGAGACACTTAGAGTATAACTAGGACAGTATTGATACAGGTTGTGAGAAAGTATAGGTCAGAGTTATAGTCAATTTGATAGCATGTAAGTGCTATAGATGCTACAAATCCTTCCCCAATTTTTTCCTAATTTTTCTGATTTTTTGCTACAGTAACTTTTTTGATTTTTTCAGATTTTTTTTTATAATATTAAACAAACATAGAGTCTTATCTAAACATACATAAACAAATGCATATCACTTAATAAAAATTCAGAAACATACAGAACATACCGGAACAGTAGCCATCACACCGGAGACTTTGTGTTACAGACTGCAGACCCCTACCGCCCAAAAAAAGAACGTCCCCTCGTGCTCTGATACCAGGAAAACACACTACGACAACACACAACGGTAAAACACACTACGACACACAGCTGAAGTAGAAGAAAAAAAAATACAAAGGAAAATACACTCAGATACACTTAATTATACATATGGGTGGTGGATAACTATAAGTGGATGGTGGGTTGATCGGAAGGCATAAACCAGGCAAGATGGGTGGAAGAGGGTGAGAGAGTGAGAGAGGATGGTGATGAAGAGAGGGATCTGTTGAGGAGCTTCTGATATTTTTGTTGGATTGCTCTTCTATTCCTTAATTTCTCCTTCTTTTGCTTGTTTGCTCTCTCTGTCTTTCACTTCCCTCGGAGGCTCCTTTTATAGATGTCTTCCTTACACAAGAAACCATTTGAAGAATCTTTCTGTGGAAGCCTCGTCACGAGCCTTCACTGTTGATGTCTTGTCTCTGTTAGGAATCTTTACTGTTGACATCTTGTCTCTGTCAGGAATACTGTTGACGCCTTGTCTCTGTCAGGAATCTTTACTGTTGACGTCTTGTCTCTGTCAGGAATCCTCACTTTGAGCCGGGTCTTTATGAAAAATTGATGTAGCCTGTACCTCTTTTGGATATATCAGGCTCTCATTGTCTTTCGTGTGAAGCTTTGATGAAAAATGGGAGCCCACATATTTGATTGTATTAGGCTACTCCTGTCTTTATCAGGCATTCACTTGGTTTTTCTTGGAAGGAATCTTTGTGAAACTGATGCTTAGAGAGAATTTCTGTTTTGTCAGGCTTCTTTTGTCAATGTTGTTGCAGAGATTATGATATGAGATTTTTAGCAAACCTCCAGCTATCAACGGATTTGACTTGCCTTTACCAACTACCGTTTGAGTTGGGCTAGCCATGCCATTCCCCTCGGCATGATGAGTTTGTCAAGGATTTCATTTGGGCTATATGCCAAACAAATCCTTTTAGTATTATAAATATGTATACCTTCCTTTTTTTTTTTTTACAATATTTATATTTACAGGAAATTGATAAAATTATCGGATACTGAAGTTTCTGGAGATGCAAGATCCATCAATCCATTTGTAGATGAGTCAGAGTCGTCCCATCTTGTTGGCACGATTGCCGGTTCTGGCATTATTTGTTGGTTTATCTGTGACCTTGGAATTAATTTTTTCATTTTTGGTTTCCCATATAGAATGTAGTATTCGAATTTTCCAGATTATTCTCCAAGTAATCCAACCGCCGGTTGCCTTCTTCATATAGTTGTTTTAGCAGCCTCTGTACAGAGACTCCCTTGCTGACGGCTTCTTCGGCTATGTCGACTTCCACCTCGACCTCGACCTCTGTGTCCATCTCTTCTTCGGCCTGCTGTGTAGAGTCGTTGCAAGCTTGTGATCCTTCTGGTGCCATATTCCCGAACTGTGATACCTCTTCTGGTTTGTTTGATGTAGTGAGGCTCGGTAACTCTTTATCTAAAAGTTTACTCATGTCTTTTAAGAGATCAACTTGTTTAGGGGTTGCTCCCCGAATAATTCCCTCACTGAGGGTTGTTATATAATCTGAGCAAACCTTTTTCAAGGTCTTTAATTCTGTTTCTTGTTTTATTACAAGATTTGCTAAATTCCCCATGTGCCTGCGGAAAGCACGACGAGTTCCGATTCCCATATTTGCCTTCTGGTGAGCTCGCCAGCCTCCATTTATTTCGGAGTAAAATGCGGGTGGAATCTCTAACTTGGGAAAGCTCCCTATTTTTGGCTCGAGCATATGATAGGCGAGATCATGAACCTCTTCTGCTAAGTACGGGTTCTGTCGTGATATCTCCCAGGCTAGGATGGCGTCCTCTTTTGAGTAGTAATGTCTGCAACAGGATCCGTTGAAATCGAATACCTGGTCGTAGCATTTCTCCCAGTTTGTATAGATACCTGGCTGGTATCCCACGAATACGACAAACGCTGCTGGAGCAGGAACACTATTTGCTATAGCCTTTCCTCTATCGTTTTTCTGCAAAATAAATTACTAATATATTACTTAGTAATTATTTTTTCTTTACTTGTTAGGTCTGCTTAGGTAATCTGCGATAAAATTATCCTTCCCTTTAACATGCTCGATTTCGAAGGAGTATTGGGCTATCTCATTATACCATAACATGCGTTTTCCTGAAGTTTTTCTTGTATTTACTAGGAAATCTCTGACGGCCTTGTTATCTGTTCTAATAATAAAATATCGGGTGCGAGGAATATTTGAAATTTTTGCAGGGCTAGTTTTATAGCGTATAGTTCCTTTTCGAATATTATCCACTTTAGTTCGTTCGGTTTGAATTTCCCAGAGTTGTACCCACAAAGCCTTTCATACTTTAATATTTTTTGTGGTATGCTTCTTTTTCTGAGTCTGATTCCATTCTGAGATAGGAGTGGATCCTCTTCGTCCCAGTTTTCTTTTGGAATTGCTTTTAGTACACATCCCTAATATTCATCCGATGCATCTGTATCTAAAATCAGTTTATCTCCTGTTTTTGGTAGGTAGACCTCTGGTGCCTTTTCTGCGAGCTGCTTAATTTGTTTTAGGACGTTTTTATCCTTGTCTGTCCAAATAAAATCTTGGTTTTTATTTAGCTTTTTTAGTAAAGGTATTTCTTCTTTCGTAAATTCTAGTAGGAAATTTCTCCCATAATTCAATAGGCCTAGTAAACTTTGTAGTTGTCTTTTATCTTTTATTTCTTCGGGAAATTCCTTGATTTTTGAAATGATATGTTTCTGTAGTTGAATGCCATCTTTGTCTAGGATAATTCCAAGAAATTCTATTGACTCTTTTTCGATTTCGATCTTCTTTGGGGAGAGTATTATCCCGTGTTTTTTAAAGATGTCACTAATGATTCTTAGATGTCTCTTGTGATCTTCCTTTGTTTTTGAAAAAACTAAAATGTCATCAATGTACAACACAGAAATCCTTTAAATTATTAAAAATTGAGTCCATCCATCTTTGAAATATCTGTGGTGCAGTGTTTAACCCAAATGGCATGACGTTCCAGTGAAAGTGTTCTCGTGGCATACTAAATGCTGTTAGTGGTTTCGATTCTTCTGTCATTTTTAGTTGCCAGAAACTAGACTTACAGTCGAAATTACTGAATACTCTAGACCCTTTTGTTAAGTTTATTAGGACTTATTTTCTTGGGATAAAATAACCATCGAATTTTAGATTTTGGTTTAGTCTTTTGTAATTAATTACCATTCGTGGCTTTTTCCTTTCGTTAAGATTTCTAACCATGAATGCTGGGCTAGAGTGAGGGCTAGTGATTTTCTCTATTAGGCCTGTACTTAAAAGTTCATTGATCTGATTATCAAATTCGTCTAAGTCTTGCCTAGTATAGAGCATGGGTTTTACTCTAATGATTATATTGTCGTCTCTTAACTGAATTTTACAAAATCTTGGGCTTCGATCCCATAGTTTTAATGGATTTTCACTAAAATTTTCACTGAGTGTTTTATAAAGCCAGTGGGTTTGATCTAGCTCGTAAATTGCCTCACATCTCTTTGATGGGTTTTCACCGTCTGGGGTAATTTTTGGTGGGAAAAAAATCTTCTGTGCACTTATACCTAGGCCCCTCTAAGAGTGGCATATCAATTCTTAGGGATTGGTTACCCTCTTATTGATGTAAAGACACCTTTTGCTTTTCTACAATCATAGGTAAATATTCTCCAATAAATATGTTTCCTAAAACCATGTCCCCATTCATATGTGGAAAGCATAAGAGTTTTGGTATAATGAATTTTTCTCATTAAGCCAAATTTCCACGTTCTTGGCTTTGCTTTGAATAGTTGTTTTATGTGCACTGATCCCTGTTATTTTAATTGGATATTTTATTGGTTCCCATTTTTCTAGTGGTATGGCATTCTCCCGACAAGAAGAGACAGTAGCTCCTGTATCTAGTAGTGCATGTAACAAATACTGTTTATAACCTTTAAACCTAAATGTTCCTTTAACATAATTAAACCTTCTCCCTTGTTTTGGAGCAAAGATTATCTCATCGAATCTTATCGTGTATTCCTCTTCTCTGTTAAGGGGTTCCTCGGAATTTAAGATAACATCTTCAACTGTTTTTTCTACATCATTGTTGGCAGTGAAAATTTCTAAGTTAAAAAGATTTTCCACAACAGACCGCGGAGCTAACTCATTAGCTCCGCGTTTGGCTACTTTTGTCTCGCGTTTGAGTAAAACGCGGAGATATTTAATAGCTCCACGTTCTGGTTTCTTAGCTCCTCGTTTTGATGAGATTATCTCCGCGTGAGCAGATAACCAGAATCCTAAATTGATTGAGATTATAATTTGGGCTTATCCAAATATCTAAATTGAGTCCAATCATAATCCTAAATTGATTGTGATTGAGATTTGATCTTATCCAATACTCAAATTGAATCCAATCAGAATTCCAAATCAAGAGATTTAAATCAATATTAAATATTGGATTAGAATCCTTGATGAATACAAAAATCTTTATTCCTATTCCTATGGAAAGCTTTATTCCTATTCCTCTGGAACTCTTTATTCCTATTCCTACGGAAACTCTCATAACCACTAAAGTCTATAAATACCCTCTTTGAGGAGACTTTAGGGGAATCAATTAATAATAGATCAATCTTCTTTTGATCATCAAGGCCGTCTTCTTTTTTGGCATCGGAAGTTTCCTATCGATCCTTTGGCAATTCAAGTACGCGAGAGAGCCTTGAAGCCTTTGCTGATTATCTTCTGAAATCTTGGAGAATTCAAGTTACGCACAGAGCCTTGAATTCGTGAAGATCAGAGAAAATCACCATCTTCTTTCTGGAGTTCTTGAGAAGTTCGAGTTACGCGAGAGAGCCTTGAACAAATCAAAACCAGAGAAGATCGTCTATATTCGGCCGATATCTTTAAAAGAGAAGATTTCAACGTACCGATCGTCCAAAGGAACTACTATAGATCCCATCGCCACAGATCCCACGAAACTATTGTAAAAGAGAGAGATTGAAGTATAAAATCCTCTCGTTTGTTCTCTTTTTATATCTTGTTCACTTCTATTGTAATCTAAGATGTATTCGATGGAAGGAAGCGAAGAAACTTTTGCGACGAACAAACTGGCGACCATAGTGGGAGCCATCTCTTTCACTAATGAAGAGATTGTGGCGCAATCGGACGTTGACTTGATCGGATCCGACGGAGATACGCTAGTCGTTGAAATTGACCAGCAGAAGTACGAGGAGTTCCTCTCCTCTGGATCAGGTGACTTGGATGAGACACGGCACTATCGTCGCATGTACTCCAATACCCGAGCGACGGGTAGAAAGGTATCCACCGAGAGACGGGGATCCTTGGAGATTGCGGCTATAGAGCCGGAGTTCACACAAGAAATTCTAGCCGAGGATGAGCTTCCGACTGCCGAAGAAGACCTAGGGACTAGACTGACCAGGACCCAACTCCGGAACAGGAACCGGAGGGCGAGGCGTAGAGCCCTCAAAGCCCGCCTTGGACGCGGAGCTAACTCTAGTGGACGCGAGGCTATGGTCCCTCGCAAACTGGCTCGCGCTACCCGCGAGACCAGTCTCTACCGCGTTAAACGCGAAGATACAATTTGCCTTAAAAGCAAGGAAAAGCCAGCGTGTGATTCTCCACGCGAGGCTATTACTGTGCCTAGCGAGATACGCGAAGCCGGTAAGGGTTGCGCTAGTCGCAGAATACCCAACACTCGCGAGTTACGCGAGTATAAAAATTATTCAAAGCCAGCGTGTGATTTTCCACGCGAGGCTATTACTGGGCCTAGCGAGAGACGCGAAGCCAGCAAGATTTGCCCTAGTCGCAAAATACTTAACACTCGCGAGAAACGTGAGTATAAATATTCTTCAAAGCCAGCGTGTGATTCTCCACGCGAGGCTATTGCTGAGCCTAGCGAGAGACGCGAAGCCAGCAAGATTTGCCCTAGTCGCAAAATACTTAACACTCGCGAGAAACGCGAGTATAAAAATTCTTCAAAGCCAGCGTGTGATTCTCCATGCGAGGCTATTGCTGAGCCTAGCGAGAGACGCGAAGCCAGCAAGATTTGCCCTAGTCGCAAAATACTTAACACTTGCGAGAAACGCGAGTATAAAAATTCTTCAAAGCCAGCGTGTGATTTTCCACGCGAGGCTAAGCCAAGCGAGAAACGCGAGGCTGCTAGTGCTTGCAATAAACAACGCAAGGTTCCTGACACTCGCGAGAAGCGCGAGCATAAAAATTCTTCAAAGCCAGCGTGTGATTTTCCACGCGAGGCTAAGCCAAGCGAGAAACGCGAGGCTGCTAGTGCTTGCAATAAACGCAAGATTCCTGACACTCGCGAGAAACACGAGTATAAAAATTCTTTAAAGCCAGCGTGTGATTCTTCACGCGAGGCTAATACTGAGCCAAGCAATAAAAGCAAGGCCAGTAATACTTGCGAGAAACGCGAGATTCTCAGCGAGAAACGCGAGGATGATTGGCAGATAGTTGTCAGTCGTAAAAACCGCGCTAAGCGCGAAGCTATGATTTGCATTAGTCGCAAAGATAAGCCAGCGTGCAAGAGTTTTCCTTCACACGGGGCTATTATTCCAGAAGCTAAATTTCTGAAGACAAGCCAGGCCAGTGAGAAACGCGAGGCTAACATGGCAAGATGCGGAGTCATTCCTCAGCCCCGCGCTACAATATGCGAAGCTACTTCTAAACTCCGCGTGGATCAACCTAACTGTAGAATCAGGACAGATCCTCGCGTCAGCGGACCGGATCTGGACTCCAGTAATCCCAAGAAGCTCCAGTGGGTTCCTAGACCCTCTCAAAAGATGGATAGGTCCCACGACTCCATGGCTAAGGTCACCAATCTCAGAAATTACTCGAGAAAAATGAGAAATATGACTCAAGCTCAGCCACACTCAACATGTCATTGTGAGCAGCTCATAACAACCATATCTGCTGTATTGGATAAATGCTGTTGTACCAAGAAGAGAGTGTCTGTATTTAACAGAATAACTGAGTCTCGTCAAGATACTCCGATAAGGAGGAAGAATAATCTGAGATATCAAATCACAGAAAAAGAGGTAAAGGCAGTGACCTCAAATATGGTCGGCAAAAGCAAAAAGATTATGGAGAAAGAATATGAGTCGGATGCAGATGATGAACAATCTCGCCATCTTACTCGACTCAAATCAGGTGCTGTTGTTCCTCGGAATTATAAGAAACTTTCAAAAGGTTCTTATGATAATGACAACGATAATTCAGCTATAGCTTCCCCAAAATCTCGTGCATCTTCCCGACCACGAAAACCAGCATCGCATATGGTGGATAAATCCGATGATGTTGACCAAAGGATGGAAGCCCAAGAGCAGATGATTCGAGGTCAGCAAAAGGCCATTGATGACCTCAAACTAATGCTTCTAAAAGTGATCGAAAATACCCAGAAGATAGCCGATGATAAGGCTAAAATTTCTTCGGAACCGCCACCGAAGACAAATGAAGAAACAAAAGAAGAAAAGGCTTACTCGATGCACGAGGACGAGGACAAATTTTCTTTCCATGATCCGCATGGAGAAAAGATAGAAAAGCTACAAAGTCAACTTGAAACTTTGATGCATAAAAAAGAGTTGAAGGAGTCAGGGGTTTCTAGACCATATCCACCAGAATGGGACATGGTGCCCTATCCTCCAAAATATAAGCCGCTCAAATTGGAGTCATATGACGGGAAGGGATCTCCCAGTCAGCACATCTACTATTTCTTGTCCCAAGCTGGACATTTGGTGGGAAATGACCCCATTATGACCAAGATTTTTGCAAGTACTTTGCGAGGGCCTGCTTTTATATGGTTTATGCAGTTGTCCCCGGGAACCATAAATACTTGGTATGATGTCGAGAAACAGTTCTTGGCATGTTTCTTTGAGGATGATACTGAAATATCGGTTCATTCCCTCCTTGCAACGAAACAAGGGGAACAAGAAACGGTCAAAAGTTTTATTGAACGCTTCAGGGAAAAATCCGTGTATTGTCGACACGGTATGACACAGGAAACCCTGGTGGAAACCTGCAAGCATAATTTCAGGATCGGCGTGCTGATAAGAATGGGAGCTGTAGAGTCCAGAACTTGGAAAGATGCGGAAGATAAAACTTTTGACCGTGCGGCAAGGAAAACATGCGGAATGAGGCAGGGAAAACATGCGGAAGATATAATTTGCCGGATTGAGAAATCTCGTAATACGAGAAACTCTACGAATAACAGGCCATATCCACAGAATCCTGAAAATAAAGGGAAGGCTGTGATGGTATCAGTTGCAGATCCGAAGCCAAGACCTCAGAATCCGAGAGGTGCAGGCCAAAATAAGCCCCGACAAGATAAAACTTATACATTCAAGACGGAGCAGACAGGTACTCTATTCCATCTCCTCCTAAGAAAGGGCTTGCTAAACTTCTGGAAAATGGAAAACCGGAAGTCGTTGGTAAAACCAACGACCTTAACTATTGCCTGTACCATCGGAATGTCGGGCACTCAACTAAGGATTGCTATCCTCTTAAGAATCGAATTCAGGCATTGATAGAAGCCGGGATTCTCATACTTAAGGAGGAACAGAAGAAGGTTTCTGCAAATATGACAACTTTAATTGGAACCAATAAGTTCCCTGTCAGAGCAATCCCTGCCAGAGTGATCCATGTACCAGTAGGGAAGCCAATATCGACACCAAGCACGGGCAACCCACACTTGCAAGCTAGCCCCTTGGGTATGCTCCGAACCATAGCCGTGACAAAGTCATCTTCATTGGTTAGCAGCCAGATTTGGCTGGGGGTGCCGAAAATATTGACGATGATAAACATCATGCTTCTGCTATTCTCAATAGCCATTGGGATGGCTAATTGGGTGCTATAAATATTTTTTTTTCCCAATGCTATCAAAGCAGCGGGAAGAGGAGATCAAGTTCCTCACCAACCCTATCATACTGGGGGTAAAAGTATGAAATTAACTACCCAATGCTGATTAAAGGCAAATGGGAGAGGAAATTAATTCCTCGACAACTCATCATGCTGAGGGGAATAGCATGGCTAGCCCAACGCAAACGGCGATTGGTAAAGACTAATCAAATCCGTTGATAGCAGGGGGTTTGCTAAAAATCCCGTGGACCTGTCATGTTAAGCTTTTACCTCTGACAGTATGATTTGGATTATTCCTATCTCCGTTCAAGTTATGCGTGAGAGCACTTGGACTAGGCATGCGCAATTTGGTGCCTCTGCCGAAATTAGATGGTCCTTACCCGATCATATCAGTATTAATGATCTAAGTTACGCAAAAGAGTCTTAGATTATTTTACCAGAATTATCAACCATCTATTTGTTGAGCAAGCAAGATTCTTGAAGCCGACAGATAGAGAGAAAAATAATTTGCCTTTACTTCATAAAAGAAAAAGATTACAGAAGAAGAGGGAGTTATAGCTCTCCCAAAAGCTTCAATAGTCTGACATCAAGCCTCATGGGGTGTTGAAATTCCCTGGTTCACATGCAAAAGATCTCTTCTGCAAATGTCAAAAGTTCTTAGTGGATTATCTGAATATACTGCTACAAGAATCCTAATGAAGATACACAAGTTGGATTCGACATGCTACAAACCCTTAGATGATCATCTCTATCGCTTTGAGCTGCCGCAGAGTTCTTGTAAAAAGTTTATCTTTTGGAGCCATGGCTTGAAACCTGCAACTATGATGTAAAGCATATGCTTCTGGCTTCTTTAGAGTTACTTTTGCTGACGAAGACTGGTAAAGCCACATGCACTCCTCTTCAAGAAGGATCTGGTCCAAGTACTTCACTGCAAAAGAAGAATCAGGAGTTCTACAAAAATTTGGAAAATCTTCTAAGTATAAAAACGCAGAGCTAAGCTAACTTCGCGTGCAGCTGGAGAAATAGCCTCGCGTTTTAAAACGCAGAGGATGACGCAATAACTTCGCGTAACAGAGTTTCTCTCTGTCTTCTCTTTAATAGCCCCGCGTTTCAAGCGCAGGGATGACGCGATAACTTCGCGTAGAGACAGATCAGAGTTCCTCTCTGAATTCTCCTTCTCCTTCAAGCCTTACAGCTGGAGAACGGCGATCTCACCGGTAAAGCAAACAATTGGCCGGATTAAACCGAGCCAAAATATCTCAGAATGGTTCTTAGAAGACCAAGAGTTAAGGTTTTTACCTTCGGAAGACGCTGCATAGACTGGTTCGTCGTCGCGTCTACTTCCACAGCCGCTGCCATTAACGCCGGCCAACGTGCGTCTAGCCAAACTCCTCTGAAATGACATCCTAATGATGAAAATTTATGGAGAGTCTAGGGGAGATCAATTGAAGATCATTCATCGACATGAGTCACTCGACTACCAGAGTTTTGGAGTTTTCAAACTCTCCCAATGAAGAAGAAGAGGAGCCAGGAGCTCTATTTAAATAGATGATCCGCTGCTTGGTATTCGGCGCAGAAATTCGGAGTAATTAATGAAGAAATTACTCATTTCACTGAAAATGAAGTGAAGCTGATTAGCTCTGCGTAGGCGAGCATAACGCGAATGAGACTTGGTATTCTAACTCCGCGTTTCAGTTTAAATATCCAAAGTATTTCAAAATTTGCTAAATTCTAAGCCATTTTGAAAACTTTGGAGGGGGTTCTGTTGGCAGTGAAAATTTCTAAGTTAAAAGGATTTTCCACAACAGACCGCGGAGCTAACTCAGTAGCTCCGCGTTTGGCTACTTTTGTCTCGCATTTGAGTAAAACGCGGAGATGTTTAATAGCTTCGCGTTCTGGTTTCTTAGCTCCGCTTTTTGATGAGATTATCTCCGCGTGAGCAGATAACCAGAATCCTAAATTGATTGAGATTATAATTTGGGCTTATCCAAATATCTAAATTGAGTCCAATCATAATCCTAAATTGATTGTGATTGAGATTTGATCTTATCCAATACTCAAATTGAATCCAATCAGAATTCCAAATCAAGAGATTTAAATCAATATTAAATATTGGATTAGAATCCTTGATGAATACAAAAATCTTTATTCCTATTCCTATGGAAAGCTTTATTCCTATTCCTATGGAACTCTTTATTCATATTCCTACGGAAACTCTCATAACCACTAAAGTCTATAAATACCCTCTTTGAGGAGACTTTAGGTGAATCAATTAATAATAGATCAATCTTTTTTTATCATCAAGGCCGTCTTCTTTTTTGGCATCGGAAGTTTCCTATCGATCCTTTGGCAATTCAAGTACGCGAGAGAGCCTTGAAGCATTTGCTGATCATCTTCTGAAATCTTGGAGAATTCAAGTTACGCACAGAGCCTTGAATTCGTGAAGATCAGAGAAAATCACCATCTTCTTTCTGGAGTTCTTGAGAAGTTCGAGTTACGCGAGAGAGCCTTGAACAAATCAAAACCAGAGAAGATCGTCTATATTCGGCCGATATCTTTAAAAGAGAAGATTTCAACGTACCGATCGTCCAAAAGAACTACTATAGATCCCATCGCCACAGATCCCACGAAACTATTGTAAAAGAGAGAGATTGAAGTATAAAATCCTCTCGTTTGTTCTCTTTTTATATCTTGTTCACTTCTATTGTAATCTAAGATGTATTCGATGGAAGGAAGCGAAGAAACTTTTGCGACGAACAATCATTACTTTGGTAACTATTCTCTATTTGCAAGAGATCTCCCTTTACTCTTTCTTTATTCTTAGTTGTACTTTTTTCTACTTCTGTTGTTTCTTCTTTACTACCTTCATCCTTTCTTACCGGGATATCTTCACTATTTTCTTTTTCGTCCTCTTTAGTGTTTTTTATGATTCTGGGTTCAACCTTTTCTTGACTAGGTTTATATCCAAAATGACTTAATAGACCCTTGAATTTTTTATAGATTTCTTTGAGTTGTTGGATCAGATCTTCTTTGCCTTCTGGAGTTAAGTTGGGACTTTTATCCTGTTCTTTTAATCTTTCTATACGGAGAACTACCTCATCAAATTTCTTTTTGGAATATCTAGGGGTGTTCATCATATCATATATATCATTATACATGGCGTCATATTTACTACAATTTGCCCTACATATCTCGCAATTGCACAATATGCCGGTAGCCATCTAAGATGTCAGTGGGTAACTAGCTCTGAGTAGCCTATGGTGCCTAAAACCGTCTCCTAAGGATCACCCTACAAACGCCTACCCGCGGCAACAAAGGGATTACTTCAGGAATCTGGGCTTTTAGGATACTCAATTTTAGTAAGGGACACTTAGAGTGTAAGTAGGACAGTATTGGGTTGTGAGAAAGTATAGGTCAGAGTTATAATCAATTTGATACCATGTAAGTGCTATAGATGCTACAAATCCTTCCCCAATTTTTTCCTAATTTTTCTGATTTTTTGCTATAGTAACTTTTTTGATTTTTTCAGAATACGAGTATAGAGACTTATCTAATCACAAAAACAAATACAGATTACTTAATAGAAATTCAGAAACATACAGAACATACCGGAACAGTAGCCATGACACCGGAGACTCTGTGTACAGACTGCAGACCCCTACCGCCCAAAAAAAGGAACGTCCCCCCGGGCTCTGATACCAGGAAAAACACACTACGAAGGGAAAACACACTACCGCTCTGATACTGGGTAAACACACTACGACACAGAGCAATTATACCAAAGCTTCCTAGTATCAGGTAAACACACTACAACCCGGGCTCTAATACCACAGCTTCACCTAGCTATGGCACAATCTAATCATACAAAAACGTGGATGAGAATGAATACCTGAATCATGTACAATGTGTATTGGAAGTCTTGCGACGGGAGAAACTGTATATCAATTTGGAGAAAGAGAGAAAGCAGCTGAGATCAGAATGTGTAGCATTGGTCTCACCGTTTGGTCCGGCTAATCAATGTAAAAAAGATTCCATCGATCGGTGAAGCACATCAACGGTAGTGTGCATTCCCGCGCTCTCCTCTGACGCTTCTATTCCGCTCATCGAAAAAATGGACTCCCCTGACCTGGGGCACATGGGTTTGTGAAGATGCGTTGGTTGATCCGTAGACATGGCCACTACTGGCCTACGGTCTTGTCAGATTGCATAGCACATGCTGACGAGCTGCGATGCGTGCCAAAGTTATGGACTAATCCAGTGCAAGCCGGCTTTCAATTCCTACCCTATTGTCAAGTCGTCGGCCATTTCGAGGTTGGGGCATGGATATCATCGGAAAGATCTATCACAGATCATCGAAGAGGTCATGCTTTTCTCCTGTAGCTACGGCCCAGCCTTTCCCACTTCTAAAGCTTTAACTTCTCTGAGGAGCATGTCTTAAATCTCTGAAGAAAACTTTTCATGGACCACTCCCCTTATCTGGTTCCAATCCGCTTGGAAATTGCTGTTTTGCAGAAGATATCATTAAAATACTTCGACATTTCAGTCTCCTCACACCAGATACACAAATATGAAACTCGGCTTCTGACGTACGGTATATAGAGTATGGACTTCCTTTTTCCTGTTGGTTTATTTCTGTTTTTATTTTGTCAGAGATGGAATATCTAGAAATTAAGAGATCTCCTCCCAAAACATCTTTCTGCATTCCATTTCTGACAATTCAAATCTCAAGAAATGGTCTTGACAGAGCGTTCTGGAGTCTTTCTGATGTATCGGATGGCAGCTTCTCAGTTCTCTAGGCTTGACATCATGTCAGGGGAAAAAAGGAAGATTTTTCAATCTTTTGAGAACATTTGGCAAGACGGTGATCCCTTTGAAGATTGACTTTCTCGAAGCTTCTTCAAAATCCCATAGAGGATATAATGCAAAAGAGTTTTCTAGCTTCTCGTACTCTTTTGGAATGACGAAGACGCTTCCCCCCATGGAAGTATTCCCTAAAACAGAGGCTGACGGGACTCCCTATCCAGACGAAAGAAAGATGTGTTTAGAAAGAAAGGTGACCATCTAGAAGAGGTAGTTCGATGTCTTTTGATATGTCTTTTTTTTCGGTATATTGTCGAATTAGTTTCAATCCAGCATCCCTCCGACCTAGGTACCGAAAGTCTGGGGCTCCCAGACAAAAACTGAACCAAGCACATGGTAGGTCAGACAGGCGGGGAGAAAGACTATTACAGGAGATGGCGGGAGAACATAAGTCTTGTCTATTTGGGGAATGGGAAGCCCGTCAAAATGAGGAAGCGTACACACGTAGATTGGAAGGGTAACATCTTTCGGGAGGTCAGTCGTCAATATAATCGCTCGAATGGCCTTCTTCTAGTAGTTGCAACATTTGCGAAGGATACGTGACGGTATCACATTAGCGCGACTGGACCGGTGTATGACTCCATTGGTTAGTGGACTAGAGGAAAGAAGCTAGTAAGAACGTCTATAGATAGAGGCTTTCGATCGAGGTGATTGATACCGACGCTCTTCCTAGGCGACCCTCCTTTTGAAAGGAGCTTCGTTTGCTTCCGAAGCCGGGTCGACTATCACTGATCCTAAATTTCATTTCCTAAAGTACTAGCAAGAGCTAAGAAAGTATGAGATCGGTTATCTACGAAATATGAAAGAAAGGTTTGTTGTTCTAAAGCCAGCTAGTTCACAGTCTTGTCTTAAATTAAAAAAGCATCTCTATAGACGACGGCGGGTGACACACCGCCCAATTGGGCTTATGCTTGCTTGGTATTTTCGGGAAGATAGCAAACCACAATCATATATACAATTCGTTTTTCTCTTTCTCTTTTTGTATGGAAGTGAAGATAGTCCTGAAGGGAAAGCAAAGCCGTTTGAGAATTTTTTTTCAATAGACAGTGGGACCTCACGGCTCGAGCCGCATTTCACGAAGTTAGGCTTTGTCACCCGCCATTCGACATGTGATCTAAACAACACACAACTATAGAAAAGTAGAAAATGAAATCTCAAGTGAAAAGGCAGTGAGGGTTTTGAAAAGGCATAGGTTGGCTTGAGTTCGTCGATCTGTATCTAGGTTTTCACTTATCCCCGTTCATCGACAGTGGCTTGCCATCTCCGTCTTCCAGCTATGGAGAGCATCTTTGAGCTTGGCAACCTCTTTTGGGGCGTCGGTCTGCTGTGGTCACTTTCCAAAAGATTCGTTTCCAGACGTATTCTGGTTTCGACTCTTATGATGAATCATTCTCTGATGAAACGTAACTGAAATCATCATTTAGTTGGGAAAACAATTCCGACAGTTTCGCTTTCCATTAGAGTCGACAAATCTCTATCCTCTGAGGAACCTCATCCTCCAGTCACCTATTCTACAAATAAACGATCCATTTCGATGATGAGAAGACAAAGATCCTACTTCTTCACAAGCCTTCTCTAGCACACCCACTCAAAAGAAAAATTATTTCTGTGATTCTGCCGAAGACTTTGTCAAAGAAATCTATGAGATTCACTCCATATTTCCGATGCAGGCTTACCTCTCCTCTAGCTTATTCGAGTGTGTAAAATCGGTCTGCTCGTGTGAAAAGTCATGAGAAAAAGTTAAAACCAAGAGGGAGGAAGTCACTCTATGGTCAAAGAATAATAGCAACTCTTCACCAATTCCGTGAAAAAAGTCAACGTCGATCCCTGTAAGAGAAATGGCACCAGGAAAGTAAGTGAAAATAAACACGCTCAACTTTTGGGAGAGTAAATTCTAGTAAATGGAGAGTATGTGGCAGAGACAGTTCATTCACCTTCGATCTTGCATAAGCAGCTGAACTGGATAGAAAGTCGAAAATATGCCAAAGTACCTAAAGGATCTACAGAATAGTCTCGCCTCAATGCCATTCTGTAGATTTTTTTCCATTCCAAAAGACCTACTACTCAGAGCATATTGAAAGAAAGAAAGGAGCTGTCGATGTTTCTGATGCAAGCAAAGATAGTCAAAATGAAGAATCCTAGGACCTTATCCGGCATCATCAAAATCTTGCACCTCTTGCGTTCTAAACACTCGGAAGTATACCCCCCGGAACCTCCTCTCCTACCGTCAACCACCCTTGTCGAAGTGAAGTCGTATAGGTTTTTGAGGAAGATATAGTGAACACTTTGTTGGAAGATCTGTCGGCATATCTTTCGTTTCGTCAAGTCGTGCGACATCAGCAGTCCTCCTACCCGAGTTGACGGTTCATCCTTGCCACCGTCGAAAGAAAACCGACGCCGATAACCTCAGCTTCGTGGTTGGGGATGGTAGATCCATCCCCCCCCGGACGAAGTGAATAATCATCTCATAAGGGTTTTGAAAAGGCATAGCAAGCATGCGGCTAAACTATCAAATATCGTTGATTGACTACACCTGCATCGTCGGAAGATGAAGAAATTTCAATGGAACGAGGGCGCGTTCTCGGTGGAAAACCACGTCCGGGGACTATTTACGGGAACCAAGGACTTCCACTTCTCTTTTCCTTCCTAAAGAATGTGAAGGGGCCCACCTCACCACTTCCCTTCCTCTGCTCCATGGCTGAAACGGTGCCTATATCTTCCCATTTTTTCTTCTGCCGAGAAGAGAAAGAAAGAGTACAGCTTTATTTATGATTGGAAGACTAATGAGATTAGAAAGGCCATCATTGGGGCAAACAATGCAATAGCTTCGGTTAGAGCAAATCCCAAAATGGCATAACCAAATAATTGTTTAGCCAATGAGGGATTTCGCGCCACGGAATGAATCGAGGAACTGAAGACGTTTCCAATACCAACAGCTGCTCCCGCTAAAGCAATTGTCGCTGCTCCGGCACCTATTGATTTTGCACCCTCTAACATATGTCAAAATATGATCCCATTTGCTCGTCACGCTTTTCCTTCACTGCTCTTTCGTCGGATCCTTCATCGAGTCCTCATAATAGCACGCGTTGAGACAAGTAATGCGGCAGCTCTTCGAAGAGATTCGTCAGCACCCTCCCTCATGCTCTTAAAGAAACCTTCTATTCGGAAAAAAATAAAATAAATAAAATCGGAGACCATTTGCTCGTCATGCTTTTGGCATCATAGGTAAGGCAAAGCGCTTTCTTTTAAAGAGGCATCTGGTTCCATCTTTCTTTCTTCCGTTAACCCACCCTTTTCTAAGAAGGATTTTAGTAATTCAGGATCTATATTACTTGGAATGGCTCTCTCATATTGAGAAATTTTGTCTAGTGGCGTTCGATCATAGAAGCCCTTGACAGCTGCATAAATCACTACAATTTGTTTTTCAATTGGAAGTGGTGAATATTGTGGTTGTTTGGGCACTTCTGCAAGCCTTGCACCTCTCTCCAGTAATGCCTGAGTCGCTGCATCAAGGTCTAAGCCAAATTGAGTGAAGGCGGCCACTTCGCGATATTGTGCCAATTCTAGTTTTGAACTATCGCGGACTTGCTTACCTTTTAAAGAGTGGTAAACAAATGACATAATTTTGTCGTAATGCTAGGTACTTCGGAGTTCCGCTAATGCGATAGTCACTGTCAGAATTCTGACATTATAATATACCGGACATGTAGCTTACCGAATCAGTTGCGGGATTGTATAAACATATTCGATGTACCTTTTATATTCTAAACAGTTGCTTTTAACCCTATTTGCCTAGGCACGTCGAGTTGGCATTAGCTTACTCAATAGACTTCTCCGCGGTTCACTCTATTGCTTCTATAACGCTTTGAACGGTTGTTCGACCTAGTAATAGCATAGTTCCAGTAGTGGGGCATCCGTCGTAGTGAAGGAAAGGTGTTCAAATGCTTTTTAGCAGGAATAGCTGACCGTGAAAGCACTTTCTCGGTCCGGGTGATGCCCCTTTCCCCAATCGCTTTGATACAACAACAACGCTAGGGTTCTTCGCTCGATATGATTGATTCACCTGGTACCCCTGGTATTGGTAGTAGCATTAGTCTATTTCCCTTCCCTCTGGATGAATTCAGAGGCTGAGGAAAAGTCTACGGAGTATAGGGATACTCCACGTGACGATTCGTCGTCTTCTTTCGTAGAATGCTTTCGTCGGTCACCGCTGCGAAAAAACCGTCAGCGCACTAATGAGTAGATGGCATATGAGACGGAATGGTTCGACGCTCATCGAACTACCACACCAGGGTTCCAAGCCTACGCCTAGAAGATGAAATGAATGTATATAAAGAGAAAGGCGAGTTGAAGATCGAAAGGGGGTCATTTTTTGTGCCATAGAAGCGTCGAAAAATTGCCTATACGTTGATTGACTTTGTCAAATGGGGGACTCTATCCCCTCACTTCCAGGTAACGGTAACCCATCCCGAGGCTTCAGCGGGCAGTCTTTCTCTCCAAGCTGACCGTCAGTCATCCGGTGGGTTCTTATCCACAATCTGACTTTCCCTGATGATCCTTTTCTCGGGCGTGCCACTCCGTGTGCTTTCGCTGCCCGCTTTGTGCAATTCTTCAAAAAGGCAAAGATCGAAGTAGTCATGTGCCCCTGTGAAGTCATTTTTTCATCGAGCTCAAAAAAAACACTCGTCGACGATTGGATATTCAACTCCCGACATCTATTACGTACGTCAGCTGCCCATAGATGGAAGAGTTGATTTGCTTTGATAAACCTTTGGAAATAACATTGGCAAGCGATCCAATCTGACGAGAAGGTATTTTTTTGATTTCCTCTATGTGAGACTCTTTGGGGTATCCATCTTCCTTCAGATATTGTTCGGTAACTTCCCCAAACAAAACATATTTCCATTTCTTTTAGGGATTGCAGGTCTATTGGTTGGCGTTCCATAACTGGAGCTAAAGCCACGCACTCTGCATACTGTATGAAAGAGTCATTCGAGTAAACACATCAATTGATGGAGGTTCTGGCCATTGGTCTCTGTGAAAGGTCCTTTAGAGAAAGGGCTTCTCAATTCCACTCCTACCTATTTCATGGTCTGCTCTATATCGTCATCTTTTTTGCTGCATTTGCTTTCTGGCGGAAAGCGAGGAGCATCGCGATGCCTTACGTGACAAAGGGGCTGGAACAGAGGCAAAGAAAGAGTTTCCTTTATTTTCTATTTAGTGGCGAACAATTCGGTACTAAATGGTGTAGATTGCTTCTTTCCCTCTTTGCGTCGCATCGCGTCGTGCTTCTCCCTTGCTCTACTTAGTGAAGTTCAGAGAGTCAAGTCAATAAATGAACGAACGAATCCTACATGGTGACGCTTGCTAGAAAATATAAATAGAAGAGTGAGCAGATAAGATAGCAGTTGGCGAGTTCTTCTTCCAGTTCATCAAGTAGGAAACCATAGTAACAACATCGACAAAGATCTTTCTGAAGATAAACCTAAGGAATCCAACGAGATGATAAAAGTGAAAGTTGCGCACGGAGCACTTGGACATAATAAATACGATAGAAGAGCGTCGGGCAGTTCAGTGCTAAAGAACAAAGTTGCTATTCGTACGACAAGCGACGGAGTCAGCCAGCAGCCCCTGCCGTCTGTGGTGCCCATATTGTATCGGAGCACCTTTTGGTTGCTACAGTTTTCCTTCGTTGCTCTTGCTGATTGGTGCCGTGTAGCTAACCCAATGTATGGAAAGAAAGAGAGAAGAGTTGTGACAGTTACGGTAGATCGGTGCATAAAATCCATGAGTCGTTGGTGGAGTGTCGCCTTGGCCAATTCCAGAGTTTGTCGCGGAGTCCAGCAGGTTGAAGCCATCTGACATTCGAATGTCAACACTCTGAAGGATGGTACTGTAGGTGGGGGGATGAAAGCCTCACTCACACGTAGGGCTGTCCTCTTATCTTACCATCAATCGCTAGGTAGGCTATCGTCACATGTCCGAAACTGAAAAATCATCAGTTGGAGAATCGTTTTTTCAGGGTGGGTGGTGGGTGGGCATGGTTAAGGCAGAATGGAAATATTTCAAATGATTCCGTCTTGGCTTCTTCTTCCGTCTATGGTGACAGAGCGACGAGCCCATACGTCGGAGCACGAATTCATATGTGACGATGCCCAGTTGGATCACTAATTTGTATATGGACAAGCTGATGCAAATATTTGCATGACTACAAGGAGCCAGTTCAAGTTCCAACTGGACCGATTACAAGAGCACGAGAAAAGAAGTTCAAAGATGCACTTAATGGGCTGATTCAAGAGGTTTGGGCTCAAGCAAATTCGTGGAGGCCCATTGAGGATGGTTCACGTGTTCAACAAAGATGCATCAAAATGATTCAATTACTAGAAGAATCCGATTAATGCTGATTGTTTCCTTTTTGTTTTATTTCTAGAACTATTCTTTTATTGATCATCCAAATTAAATGGCTGATTGTTTCTATTTCTAGAATTTTTCTTGTATTGATCAGCCAAATTAAGGTGCTGATTGTTTCCTTTTGTTTTGTTTCTATTTCTTGAACTTTCCTTATAGGAACTTTTCTTGCATTTTTTTAGCATATAAATAGGCGTCTAATGGAATAGAAGAGATACAGTTTTTAGATAATTGGTGAGTTTATTCTCTTTTGTTCTTTGAAGGACTATTCGAACTTATCGGAATTCTTTCGTGGCATTCATCATCGACTTATCAAATGGCTTTCCACTACCGTTTGTGGCGTCTTCCTTATACCAAGATTCTTACTTTGTATTAAACAACAGGTTGAGGTCAAATATACCGAGATTCTTGTTTTTATTGAAGCAACGGGTCAAGGTCTCCCATTCAAACCTGATCGAGAACGTTCTTGGATTTTTTCCGCTTGTTCTACGGGTCTCGTTATTCTTGACAGGGTTCGCATCGTTTGTTATCAAAGCAAAGGATTTCTCGTCTCAGGTTTGCCATCCCATTTAAAATTAGTTTCCTTTTCTTATCTAGCCGAATTTCTTTCTTTTACCCCATTCAAAATCTTGTTTTGTTATTAGCAAAAGAAAGAATATGAAAAAAAAGGGGTCCGAAAAAAAAATCCGAAAAAAAGGATCCGGGAAAAAAAATCCAAAAAAAAATAAAAAAAGGATCCGAAAAAAAAAAGAGTAAAATGATTCTTTTTCGTTTGTTTCCAATAAGCCCGAAAATCACCTCACCCCAAAGACCAAAAAACAATTTTCGTGGAAAATTTGCTGAATTGTGCTTTGAAAATCTAATCATCCATATCCCTTATTTTCTTACTTTTTGAACTCGAATTTTCTTGGTGAGTTCTTGGTGAATTGTTGCTGGAATTTTGAATATTGTTCGAATAGTTTCAAAAGAACTGAAAGAGAATTATCGAGTGGAAAAAGCAAGAGTGGTGAGCATATTAGAGGGTAAAAACCGATTATACTGAGTGAAACACGAGTGGAATAGAGTGAATCATTCTTTGAGTGAAAACACGTGAGGGAGTGTGTGAGGTCTTTTCCTTTTTTTATTTTCTAACTTTAATTTGCAGCAATCATGTCTCACAACAGTGAAAAGAGCATCACCGAAGGTGCTACAGGGATGGCTGACCCAAAATTGCTCATGGAGGCCATGATGAGTGAGATTAGGCGTGTGATGAGGTTAGAATTGGAGCAGGTACATAAGTGGATTGATCGGATGGAGAATACACATTTGGAGCAGCCACAAAACACTCATAATATGCGTAGGAGGGAAAGAGTTCAACATCAGGGAGTGAGAGATGAAGATGGAGAGTATTACCGGTTTTGATGAAGAAGAAGATCGGGGTTCAGTTGTTGGTAATAGGAGATATGGAGGGCGGTTTAGAGGAGATAGGAATTGGGAAGATAACAATTTGGGTAGTATTAAGATAAAAATTCCAGCGTTTCAAAGAAGAAACGACCCCGAGGCTTATCTTGAGTGGGAGAAAAAGGTGGAGTTAGTGTTCGATTGCCACAACTACTCTTAGATAAAGAAGGTAAAACTTGCTGCATTGAGTTTTCTGACTATACTATTGTGTGGTGGGATCAGTTAGTGTTGAACAGGCGGCGAAATAGGGAACGACCGGTAGAGACGTGGGAAGAGATGAAAATAGTGATGAGGAAGCAGTTTGTGCCTAGCCATTACCACCGGGAGTTGTACAATAAATTGCAAATGCTCCGATAAGGTAACCGGAGTGTGAAGGATTATCATCAAGAGATGGAAATTGCTATGATCCGGGCTAATATCGAAGAAGATCGAGAGATTACTATGGCTAGATTCTTGAATGGCTTGAATCAAGAAATTCATAATAGGGTGGAGATGCAACATTATGTGGAATTAGAGGATATGGTGCACATGGCCATCAAGGTGGGGCAACAACTCAAGAGGAGAGGTGGTACACATGCATCCTATAATTCGGGTTTGTCTCCATAGAAACCGAGCCATGTGAAGAAAGAGGAGAAACCAGCTGCAAAACCTAAATTTGAGCCACAACAAGAGACAACCAATCATGACACTCAAGATAATTCTGACCCTTCCACTTCTCGAGATTGGGACATTAAGTGTTTTAAATGTCAAGGCAGGGGTCCCATAGTAAGTCAATGCCCGAACAAAAGAGTCATGATGATAAGGGGTAATGGAGAGATCGAAATCGACTACGAATCCGATACCGACTCTATGCCACTATTAAAGGATGTAGATGAAGAAGAATATGCAATTCAAGGTGAATTGTTGGTGTTAAGAAGACTTCTAAGTTTGCAAGTATAAGAAATTGAAGAAGTGCAGCGGGAGAACATCTTTCATACTAGGTGCTACGTCAAAGATAATGTATGTAGTATGATTGTTGATAGAGAAAGTTGTACTAATGTGGCAAGCACAACCATGGTGGAGAAATTAGGACTGCCCACACTGAAACATTTTATGCCGTACAAGTTACAATGGCTGAATAATAGTGGCGAGGTAAAGGTGAATAAGCAGGTTTTGGTTTCATTCCGCATAGGAAAATATGAAGATGAAGTTTTGTGTGATGTTATTCCGATGCAAGCTGGACATTTGCTATTAGGCCGACCGTAGCAATTCGATCAGAGAGTTAAGCATGATGGCTTCAACAACAAATACTTGTTTGTGCTCAACCAAAAACCCATCACTCTTGTGCCGATGACACCGAAACAGGTTTATGAAGATCAAGTGAGGTTGCAAAAAGAGAGTGATCAAAAGAAAGAGAGTGAGTAAAAGAAAAAGAGTGAAAATCAAAGAGTGGCCGAGCAAAATATGAGTGAAAAAGAAAATCAAAATTCAGCCATTGAGAGAAATCAGAGAAAAAACAAAAGAATTTCTATGCAAAAGTGAGTGAGATTAAGCTAGCAATGTTTTCAAATCAGCCGATGATTGTACTTTTGTACAAAGAGGCATTTTTAAACACTAACGAATTTGACCATGTTTTGCCCAGTTCTATTGTTTCTCTTTTGCAGGAATTTGAGGATATTTTCCCGAGGAAACACCATATGGATTACCACCAATTCAAGGGATTGAACATTAAATTGATTTTGTTCTCGGTGCGACAATTCCTAACCGACCAGCCTATAGGAGCAATCCTGAGGAGACAAAGGAGCTTCAACAGCAGGTAAGTGAGTTGTTAGAGAAGGGGTATGTGAGGGAGAGCATGAGTCCGTGCGCCGTTCCGGTTTTACTTGTACCTAAGAAGGATGGGACGTGGAGAATGTGCATTGATTGCCGAGCCATCAACAACATAACGGTAAAGTATCGTCATCCTATTCCTCGCTTAGATGACATGTTAGATGAGTTTCATGGTTCTTGTGTGTTCTCTAAGATTGATTTAAAGAGTGGTTATCATCAGATTAGAATGAAAGAAGGAGATGCATGGAAAACTGCCTTTAAAACAAAATATGGTTTATATGAATGGTTAGTTATGCGTTTTGGGTAAACTAATGCACCAAACACTTTTATGAGACTTATGAATCATGCTTTGCGTGCATTTATAGGCAACTTTGTTGTTGTCTATTTTAATGATATACTCATTTATAGTAAAAACTTTGATGATCATGCCGTACATTTGAAATCAGTTTTAGATGTGATTAGGAAAGAAAAGTTATTTGCTAACCTTAAAAAAGTGTACTTTTTGCATCGATAAGCTTGTATTTCTGGGATTTGTTGTTAGTGCACAGGGTATACAGGTTGATGAAGAGAAGATACGTGCAATCCAAGAGTGGCCGAGTCCCACAAGTGTAAGCAATGTTCGTAGTTTTAATAAACTTGCTAGTTTTTACCGGCGGTTTGTGAAGAACTTTAGTAGCATAGCCGCACCACTTACCGAAATGATCAGAAAGAACATCAAAACATGAGAAGAGTGTTTACCACATATTGAGTTTGCTTATAATAGGTCTATTCATTCTGCTACTAAATTCTCACCGTTTGAAATTGTTTATGGGTTTAATCTTTTGACTCCATTGTATTTAACTCCATTACCTGTTTCTGAGCGTGTTAATTTGGATGGAAAGAAAAAGGCTGATTTTATTAAGCAGATACATGAGAAGGCAAGGCTCAATATTGATAGAAGAATGGAGCAGTATGCAAAACAAGCTAACAAGGGGCGTCACAAGGTTATTTTGAACCCGGAGATTGGGTTTGGTTGCATATGAGAACAGAAAGATTTCCAGCACAAACACGTTCCAAACTGCTTCCAAGAGGGGATGGTCCTTTCCAAGTTCTAGAGCGCATCAATTACAACGCTTACAAACTAGATTTGCCCGGTGAGTACAATGTTAGTACTAGTTTCAATGTTACTGATTTGAGTCTTTTTGATGTAGGTGATAATTTAAGGCAAATTATTTGATTCATTTTCAAGAGGAGGGGAATGATGCAAATAATGACATGACTACAAGGAGCCAGTTCAAGTTCCAACTGGGCAAGTTAAAAGAGCACGAGAAAAGAAATTCAAAGATGCACTTAATAGGCTGATTCAAGAGGTTTGAGCTCAAGCAAATTCATGGAAGCCCATTGAGGATGGTTCACGTGTTCAATAAAGATACATCAATATAATTCAACTACTAGAAGAATTCGGTCAATGCTGATTGTTTCTTTTTGTTTTATTTCTAAAACTTTCCTTTTATTGATCAGCCAAATTAAGTCAACAAAGTTGCATCAACATGATTCAACTACTAGAAGAATCCGATCAATGCTGATTGTTTCCTTTTGTTTTATTTCTAGAACTTTCCTTTTATTGATCAGCCAAATTAAGTCAACAAAGATACATCAACATGATTCAACTACAAGAAGAATCCGGTCAATACTGATTGTTACCTTTTGTTTTATTTCTAGAACTTTCCTTTTATTGATCAGCCAAATTAAGTCAACAAAGATGCATCAACATGATTCAACTACAAGAAGAATCCGGTCAATACTGATTGTTTCCTTTTTGTTTTATTTCTAGAACTTTCCTTTTATTGATCAGCCAAATTAAGGGGCTGATTGTTTCTATTTCTAGAACTTTTCGTGTATTGGTCAGCCAAATTAAGGGGCTGATTGTTTCCTTTTGTTTTGTTTCTATTTCTTGAACTTTCCTTGTTGGAACTTTCCTTGTATTTTTTAAGCCTATAAATATGTGTCTAATGGAATAAGAGGGATACAGTTTACAGATAATTGGTGAGTTTATTCTCTTTGGTTCTTTGAAGGACTACTCGAACTTATCGGAATTCTTCCGTGGCATTCATCATCGACTTATCAAACGGCTTTCCCCTACCGTTTGTGGCGTCTTCCTTATACCAAGGTTCTTTCTTTGTATTAAATAACAGGTTGAAATCAATTATACAGAGATTCTTGTTTTTGTTGAAGCAACGGGTCGAGGTCTCCCATCCAAACCTGATCGAGAACGTTCTTGGATTTTCTCCTTTTCTTCTACGGGTCTCGTTATTCTTGATGGGATTCGCATCATTTGGTATCAGAGCCAAGGATTTTTCGTCTCAGGTTTGCCTATCCAATTTAAATTTAGTTTTCTTTTTTTATCTAGCCAAATTTCTTTCTTCTACTCCATTCGAAATCTTGTTCTGTTATTAACAAAAGAAAGAATTTGAAAAAAAAATCTGAAAAAAAGATCCGAAAAAAAAGATCCGAAAAAAAAGGTAAAAAAAAAGTAAAAAGATTCTCTTTCGTTTGTTTCCAATAAGCCCGAAAATCTCCTCACCCCAAAGGCCAAAAAAATTTTTTTTTGGAAATTTTGCTGAATGGTGCTTTTAAAATCTAATCACTCATATCCCTTATTTTCTTACCTTTTGAACCTAAATTCTCTTGGTGAGTTCTTGGTGAATTGTTACTGGAATTTTGAATATTGTTCGAATAGTTTCAAAAGAACTGAAAGAGGATTATCGAGTGGAAAAAGGCAAGAGTGGTGAGCATATTAGAGGGTAAAAGCCAATTATACTGATTGAAACACGAGTGGAATAGAGTGAATCATTTTTTGAGTGAAAACACGTGAGGGAGTGTGTGAGGTCCTTTCCTATTTTTTGTTATTTTCTAGCTTTGATTTGCAGCAATAATGTCTCACAACAGTGAAAAGAGCATCACCGAAGGTGCTACAGGGATGGCTGACCCAAAGTTGCTCATGGAAGCCATGATGAGTGAGATGAGGTGTGTGATGAGGTTAGAATTGGAGCAGGTACATGAGCGGATTTATCGGATGGAGAATACACGTTTGGAGCAGCCACAAAACACTCATAAGGTGCATAGGATGGAAATAGTTCAACATCGGAGAGTGAGAGATGAAGATGGAGAGTATTATGGGGCTGGTTTTGATGAAGAAGAAGATCGGGGTTCAGTTGTTGGTAATAAGAGATATGGAGGGCGGTTTAGAGAAGATAGGAATCGGAAAGATAACAACTTGGGTAGTATTAAGATGAATATTCCAGCATTTCAAGGAAGAAACGACCCCGAGGCTTATCTTGAGTGGGAGAAAAAAGTGGAGTTAGTGTTCGATTTCCACAACTACTCTAAAATGAAGAAGGTAAAACTTGCTGCCATTGAGTTTTTTGACTATGCTATTGTGTGGTGGGATCAATTAGTATTGAACAGGCGGCGAAATAGGGAATAACTGGTTGAGACGTGGGAAGAGATAAAAATAGTGATGAGAAAGCGGTTTGTGCCCAGCCATTACCACCGGGAGTTGTACAATAAATTGCAAACGCTCCGACAAGGTAACCGGAGTGCGGAGGATTATCATCAAGAGATGGAAATTGCTATGATCCGGGCTAATATCGAAGAAGACCAAGAAGCTACTATGGCTAGGTTCTTGAATGGCTTGAATCAAGAAATTCATGACAGGGTGGAGATGTAGCATTATGTGGAATTAGAGGATATGGTGCACATGGCCATCAAGGTGGAGCAACAACTCAAGAGGAGAGGTGGTACACATGCATCCCATAATTCGGATTTTTCCCCATGGAAACCGAGTCATATGAAGAAAGAGGAGAAACCAGCTGCAAAATCTAAATTCGAGCCAAAACAAGAGACAACCAACCATGGCACTCAAGGTAAATCTGACCCTTTCACTTCTCGAAATCGTGACATTAAGTGTTTTAAATGTCAAGGTAGAGGTCACATAGCAAGTCAATGCCCGAACAAAAGAGTCATAGTAATAAGGGGTAATGGAGAGATCGAAACCGACGACGAGTCCGATGCCGACTCTATGCCACCATTAGAGGACGTAGATGAAGAAGAATATTCAGTTCAAGGTGAATTGTTGGTGTCAAGAAGACTTCTAAGGTTGCAAGCAAAAGAAATTGAAGAAGTGCAGCGGGAGAATATTTTTCATACTAGGTGCTACGTCAAAGACAAGGTATGTAGTATGATTGTTGATGGAGGAAGTTGTACTAATATTGCAAGTACAACCTTGGTGGAGAAATTAGGACTGCCCACACTGAAACATCCTAGGTCGTATAAGTTACGATAGCTGAATGATAGTGGCAAGGTAAAGGAAATAAGCAGGTTTTGGTTTTATTCCGCATCGGAAAATATGAAGATAAAGTTT
This sequence comes from Dracaena cambodiana, assembly GCA_036321105.1. Lineage (NCBI taxonomy): Eukaryota > Viridiplantae > Streptophyta > Magnoliopsida > Asparagales > Asparagaceae > Dracaena > Dracaena cambodiana. Next base: position 30,668,334 of record JAYEPQ010000010.1, on the reverse strand, counting down.
TGTGTGATGTAGTTCCGATGCAAGTTGGACATTTGCTATTAGGCCGACCGTGGCAATTTGATCGGAAAGTTAAACATGATGGCTTCACCAACAAATACTCGTTCGTGCTCAACCAAAAACCCATCACTCTTGTGCCAATGACACCAAAATAAGTTTATGAAGATCAAGTGAGGTTGCAAAAAGAGAGTGATCAAAAGAAAGAGAGTGAGCAAAAGAAAAAGAGTGAAAATCAGAGAGTGGCCGAGCAAAATGAGAGAGAAAAAGAAAATCAAAATTCAGCCATTGAGAGAAAATCAAAGAGAAAACAAAAGATTTTTTTATGCAAAAGTGAGTGAGATTAAGCGAGCAATGTTTTCAAATCAGCCGATGATTGTACTTTTGTACAAAGAGGCATTTTTAAATACTAACGAACTTGATTCTACTTTGCCCAGTTCTGTTGTTTCTCTTTTGCAGGAATTTGATGATGTCTTTCCCGAGGAAACACCGCATGGATTACGACCAATTCGAGGGATTGAACATCAAATTGATTTTGTTCTCGGTGCGACAATTCCAAACCGACCAGCCTATAGGAGCAATCCCGAGGAGACAAAGGAGCTTCAACGGCAGGTAAGTAAGTTGTTAGAGAAGGGGTATGTGAGGGAGAGCATGAGTCCGTGTGCCGTTCCGGTTTTACTTGTACCTAAGAAGGATGGGACGTGGAGAATGTGCGTTGATTGCCGAACCATCAACAACATAACGGTAAAGTATCGTCATCCTATTCCTCGCTTAGATGACATGCTAGATAAGTTGCATGGTTCTTGTGTGTTATCTAAGATTGATTTAAAAAGTTATTATCATCAGATTAGAATGAAAGGAGATGAATGGAAAACTGCCTTTAAAACAAAATATGGTTTGTATGAATAGTTAGTTATGCTTTTTGGGTTGACTAATGCACCAAGCACTTTTATGAGACTTATGAATCATGTTTTGCGAGCATTTATAGGCAGCTTTGTTGTTGTCTATTTTGATGATATATTCATTTATAGCAAAAACTTGGCTGATCATGTCGTACATTTGAAATCAGTTTTAGATGTGCTTAGGAAAGAAAAGTTATTTGCTAACCTGAAAAAGTATACTTTTTGCACCAATAAGTTTGCATTTCTGGGATTTGTTGTTAGTGTACAGGGTATACAGGTTGATGAAGAGAAGGTACGTGCAATTCGAGAGTGGCCGAGTCCCACAAGTGTAAGTAATGTTCGTAGTTTTCTTGAACTTGCTAGTTTTTACCGGCGGTATGTGAAGGACTTTAGTAGATAGCCGCACCACTTACCGAAGTGATCAAGAAGAACGTCGGATTTAGATGCGGAGAAGAACAAGGAAGGCGTTTCAGCTAATCAAAGTGATGCTAACCAACGCCCCCTTATTGTCTTTACCTAACTTTTCTAAAACGTTTGAGATTGAATGTGATGCTTCAGATATTGGCATAGGCACAGTTCTTATGCAGGAGGGACGACCAATTGCTTAATTTAGCGAGAAATTAAGCGGGGCAAGCTTAAATTACCCGACTTATGACAAGGAGTTGTATGCATTGGTTCGAGCTTTGGAGACATGGCAGCACTACCTATGGCCTAAAGAATTCGTGATTCACACTGATCATAAGTCCTTGAAACACTTGAAGGGCCGACACAAGCTAAATAAAAGGCATGCTCGTTGGGTAGAGTTCATTGAGACATTTCCATATGTCACCAGGTATAAGTAAGGTAAAGAGAATTTGGTCGCCGATGCACTTTCTCGCAGGTATGTATTACTCACTACACTTGATGCAAAATTGCTTGGTTTTGAACACATTAAAAGTTTATAAATTGATGACCATGAATTTTGTGAAGAGTATCGGGCTTGTGAGAAAAACGCTTGTGGTAAGTTCTATAGACATGATGGGTTCTTATTTCGAGAAAATAAATTATGTGTGCCTAACTGTTTTTTGAGAGATTTGTTAGTGCAGGAATTCCATGGAGGGGGATTAATGGGACATTTTGGGGTTGCTAAGACCTTAGCTATTTTGCAGGAACACTTCTATTGGCCACACATGAAACGAGATATTGAGCTAAATTGTGGTAGATGTGTCACATGTAGGCAAGCTAAATCCAGAGTGCAGCCCAACTGTTTGTATACTCTTTTGCCCATTCCTAGTGAGCCTTGGATTGATATTTCAATGGACTTTGTATTAGGATTACCAAGGACTAAACGTGGAAGAGATTCGATTTTTGTAGTTGTGGATAGATTTTCTAAAATGACACACTTTATTCCATGTCGCAAAACGGATGATGCTTCGCATGTTGCTGATTTGTTCTTTAGGGAGATTGTGAGATTACATGGCATGCCTAGAACCATTGTTTCGGATAGAGATGCTAAGTTCTTGAGCTACTTTTGGAAGACTTTATGGTGTAAGCTAGGTACCAAGTTTTTGTTTTCTACTACTTGTCACCCACAAACTGATGGTCAAACCGAAGTAGTAAATAGGACTTTGTCTACTTTATTGAGGGCAATAATTAAAAAGAACATCAAAACATGGGAAGAGTGTTTACCACATATTAAGTTTGCTTATAATAGATCTATTCATTTTGCTACTAAATTCTCACTGTTTGAAATTGTTTGTGGGTTTAATCCTTTGACTCCAATGGATTTATCTCCATTACCTGTTTCTGAGCGTGTTAATTTTGATGGAAAGAAAAAGGCTAATTTTATTAAGCAGATACATGAGAAGGGAAGGCTCAATATTGAGAGAAGAACGGAGCAGTATGCAAAACAAGCCAACAAGGGGCGTTACAAGCTTGTTTTTGAACCCCGAGATTGGGTGTGGTTGCATATGAGAACAGAGAGATTTCCGGTGCAAAGACATTCCAAACTACTTCCAAGAGAGGATGGTCCTTTTCAAGTTCTAGAGCACATCAATGACAACGCTTATAAGTTAGATTTGCCTGGTGAGTACAATGTTAGTGCTACTTTCAATGTTACTGATTTGAGTTATTTTGAAGTAGGTGATGATTTGAGGGCAAATCCTTTTCAAGAGGAGGGGAATGATGCAAATAATGGCTTGACTACAAAGGAGCCAGTTCAAGTTCCAACTGGGCCGGTTACAAGAGCACAAGAGAAGAAGTTCAAAGATGCACTTATTGGGCTGATTCAAGAGGTTTGGACTCAAGCAAATTCGTGGAGGCCCATTGAGGATGGTTCACGAGTTCAACAAAGATGCATCAATATGATTCAATTAGTAGAAGAATCTGGTCAAAATTAATTGTTTCCTTTTGTTTTATTTCTAGAAGTTTCCTTATATTGATCAGCAAATTAAGGGGCTGATTGTTTCTTTTTATTTTGTTTCTATTTCTTAAACTTTCCTTGTATTGATCAGCCAAATTAAGGGGCTGATTGTTTCCTTTTGTTTTGTTTCTATTTCTTGAACTTTCCTTGGAGGAAAGTTTCCTTGTAATTTTTTAGCCTATAAAAAGTCATCTAATGGAATAGAAGAGAGACAGTTTACAGATAATTTGTGCGTTTACTCTCTTTGGTTCTTTGAAGGACTATTCGAACTTTTCGGAATTCATCGTAGTGTTCATCATCGACTTATCAAACGGCTTTTCACTACCGTTTGTAGCATCTTCCTTATACCAAAGTTCTTGCTTCGCATTAAACAACGGGTTGAGGTCAATTATACCGAGATTCTTGATTTTGTTGAAGCAACGGGTCGAGGTCTCCCATCCAAACCTGATCGAGAACGTTCTTGGATTTTCTCCTTTTCTTCTACGGGTCTCGTTATTCTTGACGGAGTTCGCATCACCGACATCACATCACAGCTCCACAGACCACCCTGCCCTTCGTCCGCTCATCTTCATGACGCACATCAGTCTTCCCTGTTTATGTTGATTACATCGTCTTTTCAGGAGATGACATAGCCGCCGTCGGAGAATGAACAAACTCTCGGTAGGTTTCAAGTCATTTCCGGTCAGCCCAGCTGATGAGTTCTCTTAGTGCACTCTCAACGGTCGACTGCACACCATCGTACATCTGGTTGAGTTCACTCGAGTAATTCACCAGGTCTAGCCATGGAATTCGTTGGCTTCCTTCCGTCATTCAGAACTGACTGACGTCAATTGCAGACTCCCTCGGTTTGGTTGTCTGGTATGTGTTAGGGAATGGGGAATGGAACTCGTCAAGCCATGGGTGAATCTTCTCTAGGGCCTACCGTTCATGTGTTTGATGTCTGCTCCCTCGGTCTCTTCATTTGCCATCGACGGGGGGTTGGTTCGTCATGCCAATGTGCGCTTTGAGTAGTTGATATGCGTGGTTGGACGTAGTTGGTTTCTCTTCGACATGAGAAAAAGTGTTTTAGAGATGATAGACTGATAAAAGCGGAATTCCCCTCGTCGCACGACGGGGTGGCTTTTGACTGCTTTTTGTCATCTGATCGCACCGTCTACTTTGATGATGGGGCGAGTGTTCAGTCGATAATGGCTATAAGTCAGAAGAGTAGCATCTGTAGGTACGTTCACACCAGCCCATTGTAGATTCCAGCTAAGAAGAACAGGAAAAGGAGAAGTACCGACGAATGTTATATATTTCAGTATTCCAATCAGTTCCCGATGAACAAGTTAGAGTTGCCTTAACTAATATAAATGGAATTGGACCTAAAAAAGCCATTCAGGTTCGTTATCGATTAGGTATCAGTGGGAATGTCAAAATGAATGAGTTAACTAAGTATCAGATCGACCAAATTGAACAAATGATAGGTCAAGATCATGTTGTTCATTGGGAATTGAAGAGGGGAGAACGAGTAGACATCGAACGATTAATTTTGATTTCTCATTATCGTGGAATTCGTTATCAAGATGGATCGCCCTTACGAGGCCAACGGACTCATACTAATGCAAGGACTTTTCGCAAGCAAAGTCGAAAATGGAAGAAGGCAGAAGAAATCGGTACTTGTCTGATCAATCACACCCTTCAATAGTTCACCTTTTCTTTTTCGTTCGAAGTCTTTCACTGGTTACGGTGCACGTCATATGTCTCGTAGGCCCCCTTCGCCACTCCACTTCTGGCTCGGCTTGGTCTTGCTCCCTTCGCCCGCCTATCGTAGACGAATAAGACGCTGTCAAAAGCATCTGTTCACGTCAAGAATAGAGGTTGTTTATGTGGTTGCGTCATATTTCTTTTGTCGGGTTGGTTTCTAGTGTACCGCACTGTGGGTACGACGAAAGAGTTTTTCGAGAAAAGGTCCCATCCTTCAATCTTAGTGATTGGGTCGACAGGCCAGATCATATGTGAAATAGAGTATCGTTCACAGTTTTCAATGCAAAAGAAACCTTCTTTCCAATACGTAGATCTTGTCACTTTTGTTTTTCTAACTCTCGTCGAGAAAAATTCATCATCATGCTCTCCCTTTGGATCATTACTCCCGTGCTGTTGGGCTGGTTCGTCGACGTTAGGGAGCCCCTTTCGTCTGTTCTGTTCGAAGGGTGGAACTGCTCAATTTTGTGATTTCCGCCATGATGGATAAAGCACTTCTTTCCATTGGAAGCGTTGTCGGCCCTTCAAACCGACCGCTTCTTGATCTCAACCGCCCCCCGGCTCCTGACCTGGAGTCCGCCCCCCCCATTGGACCCACGGGCGCATGAAGATAATATACGTGCCCAGTCAACTGACGACGATGTCAGGTAACATGCATCCGGAGCAGTGAAAGCGGATCCTCATTTCGAGACGTCGGGCGCGCCACGCATGAGCTCGCCAAGTACGAGCAGCTGTTCACCAAGGCTGAAGTGCGCAATCGCTATTGGGATCAGAAGAGAGCGGCGGGTCGGGACAGGAAGCTCCAATGTCAAGCGGGAATACCCTTTCTCCAAAAATAGGGTGTCGGTTCTACAAGTCGAGAACATCGGCTCAGGGAATGGATAAGGGATCGAGTGACACCATTGGTCGTCGGCTTTTGATTCTGGATTTTTTTCGGATTCTGAGGATGAGCCAAGGGACAAAATAGATATGCTGCTTTCTATTAGACTGCGCCAGCTTCCACGGTCCGCTTACCGAGGAAGAGATGCGGGAGGGCCCGGGGCCAGAGCAAGTTGGGTAGGGGTATAGAGCTGTAAGCGTGGTGGGGGGGTGAAAGAGGACGTGCTCGTATGGTTCATCGTGGGGTATGCTCGTGGATTGTTTGGAACGTCCTCTATATTCGAAATATGCCTTTCTAGGAGCATTACTATCAGCAGCTCAAATGGTCCCTTATGAAGTCTCTATTGGTCTTATTCTTATTGTGTGCCTTGTGAGCATGTTTGGATCCGCGAAGGCAATCGCTCGGATGTTTCCCTAACCCAACCCAGGAATGGACCGGAGGGAACCGTAGCATGAGGAATGTCCGCGTATTGTCGCAAGGCACATTTTTTGTTTTGGTTCATAGGGTGGGCAGTGCAGTCCGGGGCACGACAGGTCCTGTTACTACCCAGGTGCGAAGAACCCTGGAGGTGACTGCAATGAGTAGAAATGTCACTCACCGACCTAAATGACGAGCAAACACTCGAATGTGAGAGCAAGGGATCACCCAACGAATGGATGAGCTTCGACGGAGGGAGGCGACGAACCATGCTTCAAGGAAGTGGATGCTTACATATTGACACTCTAAACTGCGATAATAACTGCCCGACGTCGTGCCTCCCGGGGGCATTCTCCACACGGGACGGGGCCCAGCCCAGAATGTATGGGTGACGGATCGGCCATAGGAGTACTCCGGGATATACACCAGGACAAAGTCGAGCATACGATGATGCCGCCCGTTTTCATTTCATGGAAGTTCCCGGCAGAGGAAAGGGCTGTAGGTGATGGTGCGTTCTACTTCATCAGGGCGCATAAATCGTTCCTATGGGATCGTGCGTGGCAGCTGGTATAGATGATGAAAGGCGGGCCACGTCGAACTGGGACCTATTCTCTAGAGAGGCGGCAAGCAAAGATGCTCCATAAAGGGCGACTGATGAGTGCCTTTTGAGTTCAACAAACGAAAGACGAGTTGAATGTGGAGCGAAAATGGCTGGCTATGACGGAGGGACAAAGAATGATGAGACGGGATGGACTGTTAGAGGCCACAGCGGACTACCAGAGAAAAGCCCGCCCCCTCCTTCCCACATAGATACCTATTCTTGGTGCGCATATTCTCCTATTTGAATCTCTTCCCGACCCGGCCAGGTCGAATCGGGCTGCCACATCGGGATGGGAATGGCTCAGCCCACATGCATCATTTGATGAAAGCACTACGGGACAGTCGCCTTCAATCAGTGACTTGTCAACCACTGGACCAGGGATACTCACCAAATGCCCGTCGGGTTAGGATAACACAGCACATGAGTAGTTCACTCGACAGACCACACCCTCTCGAGAGCAGGATGTCGGCCAAGATGAAGCTGGGAGCCAACCTATACTTTCCTTGGGCTTGCCTTGCCCCAACATCGGATGTAACGCCCCACTTCCAGTAGTGTGGAGAGCTGGAACGTTCGGCCTCGAATGATAACTCGATGAGCCTCAAACAAAATATTACAGTCACCATTTGCAATTTAATATGAATAACATACAGAAACTAAATGAAATTTTTTTCTTTATCAAAACAAAGCAATAATAAATTCCCTCAAAATAAAATTAACAAATGTCACCTTAGATAAATTCTTTCTGAAAAGAAAAGGACTGTCTCATATGAAACTAAATATAGCACTATGTGCACTTATTACATTTCTCTAAAAAGAAAGCAGCTAACAAAAGGAAGTAATCACTCCTGCAGATCTGCTTGTTCCTGGAAGTACAACATATCTTGTTCTGCCACTGGTGGATCTACCTCTTGATAGAGGCCTGCATCTGGTCATGCATAAGCAGGATCGTCAGCAAAGCGACCCAATATTCAATAATTAAAGAACAACAAAAAATAATGAATAATAATATCTCAATGTCAGGAACAATCATGCAAATGAAGGACGGGAGATTTTACGTACTTATACTTATCATCACTATTACTTTAATCGATGTCTTTTAAATTTTTACAATTAATATCTTTTAGTTATGGTATTTGAAAATTCAAGGAAATATGAATATAGCTGAGCTGAACGCATCCTCGTCTACCCCCGGAAAAATGGAACAGTAGTTGATCGGAGCCTATCCCGATCCTCCCAAAAATGGGAAATAGTGGCACAGTAATTTGATCGGAGCCTATCCCGATCCTCCCACAAGTGGGAAACAGTGGCACAATACAGTTACGTTCAGCCATCTAATTCATACAAACCTAAATTTTCCCCCAAATCCCCAGTGTATATCAAGTTCGATGTTAATTATCAATTTCAATATAATTTATGATTTCAGTAAATTTCAGTTCAGTATGTAGATCGGTGATAATAATTAGAGTTCAGTGAACAGTAACAATATCAGTGACAATATAACGTTGCGGTAATTTAATTATCAATCACCAATCTTATACAATAACAATTTGCATTTATACGGTGTCTTTTCAGGCTTTATTTCCAATATGATGTATAATAAAGTGATTTACAATATAGGAAAAATGGGGCTCACTACTAAATATGTGTGCATTTAGAATTTCCTAAAGTTGACTTATCATTGCAAGGAGAAAGAGAAGCAGCAGTAGCCGAAACAGAAAAAAAAGAAGAAGTAGAATTCCTAAATGCTCACCCCATTCTACATAGTAGAGTAAATTACAGCATAGAGGAAGTAGTGTTCACTAGTAAAATATGTGTGCATTTAGAATTCCCTAAAGTTTTCCTGCAATGTTGAGGTAGTTCTAGATGCGCACCCAATACTATATAATTAAGGTGAATTACAACATAGGGAAAGGATGCTCACTAGCAGAGATGTGCGCATTTAGAACTCCCAAGAGTTTCTTGCACTACAACCAGGTAGTTCTACCTGCACACCACAACCATTTAGTAAAGTGATTTACAACATAGGGAAAATGGTGCTCACTAGTGAAATAGGTGCGCTCCTAAAAGTTGCCTGCAACGTTGCATGTGGTCTGAATGCGCACCACATATTAGGTAGTAAGGTGGTTTACAACATAGGGGAAGGGTGCTCACTAGTGAAATAGGTGCTCACTTAGAATTTCCTAAAAGTTGCCTGCACTGTGATCACTATAGGAATCAGAAAGAGAAACGAGAAGAAGAAGAAGAAATCAACCATCAAAAAAACAAAGGGAAAAAAAAAGAAAAGAAAAAGAGGATCCTTCAATCCAACAAGGCGGGGGCAGAGATTGATAGAGCCGAGATCGTCGACGGCCACCTGCGCTCGTCTCGGCCGTATCACCTCGCCGACCCTAACCCAAGTTTCGACCGATGAGGGCAGCAGCAGAGATCGATGGAGCCGATATCGCCGACGGCCGAGTCGCCTTGTCCATCCGCAACCGAACATAGAAAGGGGGAAAGAGGAGATGAAGAAGAAGCACATGCGCAAGTGGAAGTGGAAGTGGAAGTGGAAGTGGAAATGAAAAGTGAAGAAGAAACACAGGCAGGAGAAGAAGGTGAAGAAGAAACTCAAGCAGGTGCGGAAGTGGAAGCAGAAGAAGAAGGTGAAGAAGAAACCAATAAATTGATCATCATTTATGAATTATTAATCAAATTATAATTTGATTAAATAGCTAACTAAGTCATTAAGTCAACGTAGCAGCATAGTAACCAAACTATTAAATATAACTATTAAATATGGTTAATACTATGAGTATAAAGTCATTTAACTAATCTATGCACTATGTCTTATAAGAAGCAAGTGTAAGAAGTGCGCTAGTTTGGAATTAGATCGATATAAACGAGTAGAACAATCAAAGCAGTAAACCGAAGCTGAATACTTTGTAGTAAATAAAGGAAAGAAGAATAGTGCAGTACCCGACGATTTGAATACTAAGTAGTGAGTTGTATCTACCTGCTTGTGTAGCTACTAAAAGAGACGTATCAGTATAGAAGTCAATAGAATTAACTTATTACTAATTTATTCTTTGTCAAATATACTTTCGCCTAAAATAAAATAATATGAATGTTATAGTCAATCACGATTGTAAAATTCATAGATCTATTTTTAACAAAATTAATAGACAACCTTTAACAAATATTAGAGGGCTATTTTCGATTTAATATTTATGCATCTAAATAAAATAGGAATTATATAAAGAACAAGCATAACATGTTAAGTGAGTTTAAAAACTCACCTTTAATTGAGTCGCCTCCCCCTTTCCTTTTCTTTTCTGACCTGCGTTCCTCTTCCTCTTCCCATACGTCCTGAGATTTCCAGCATTCCAGAAGAGAAGAGAGGTGAGAACGGATTTTTAGATCCTTATTTATCTTTAGGTTAGGATATAACCTATTTGGTTGAGATCCAACAAACGAATATTTTCGGATGAGATTGATATCCCTCAAATTGTTTAGATTTCCCTCCAACAACCCCATTATATATTTTATATTTAAATTATTATTTTTTCCAGATTTTTAATTTAATTCAGTTTAATTTTTTTTTTTTTTTTGAAGTGAAATGAACACAATGAAAAGTGGCCGTTACATCGGACATTGACGGGCGCGCGCCGAAAATGAACCAGTCGGGACTTTTCGACGAAAGCGTCAGCGTCGGCAGGCACTGCTTACTCACCCTCTCCCCTCAGACAATGCAATGCTCTGAACATGAAAGTTTGCAGTTCAGCCCCCTCCCCTTTTCCCATGCGGAGTCACAGGCAGCGCCTCGGAAAAAAGCACGGACAAGTCACATGCAGGGAAACTTGCATGTGTGGTTTTGGCCGGGGATCCCGGTATACTGTACTAATATGTGTAGGTCCCTGTAATTCGAGTGAGATTGTCATGGAGCAAAAGCAGATATAGTCCGGTTTTCCCTTGTTCCCCGTATTGGTTATGTTCCTTATTCCTTATCTACCAGAAACTAATCGAGCTCCGTCTGATCTCCCAGGAGCGGAAGCTGAATCAGTTGCAGGATATAATGTAGAATATGCGCAACATGCAACCGTGGAGAGTTCAATGTTGGCGGAAGCCAATGTCCTGGGGTCTCGAGGACTCATTCTGACTTAAACGATGGGGGTGGGTCTTTACCAACTTCAAAATCCGACGATTCTATCGAAAGAAAAAAGAGGGGCAGGGCATTCTTCTGTCTTTCAGAATTGGATGCAAAGAGAGTACGAGGTAGGAAGGTTAGCCCTAGGTGAGGATGCGCTTCTCAATCCTCCGACTCAAAGCGACGATGTCCCGCACATTGCATGACCTGACGGTTCAAGAAAAATCAACATCGAATTCTGTGGGATGCTTGACGTGACTTCCCAGGTTGCGTTTCTATTAGAATGGAGGACAGATGAAGCGTCCACCCCGTCGATGGGAGGTAGAGAAACCTGTTGAGGGAATATGCAATTGCATCCTCGAGACTAGATACCTGAGCCCTCCACATAGAAAGGAAAGAAGTCTGAGTCTTCCCAGGAACCCGCAAAAGAGAAGGGAAAGAGATGAGGCATTGAAGAGGTATTAAAGAGAAAGAGAAAGAGCCTATACAAAACAAAAAGCTCAAATTAGATTTTGACAAGTTAATGACACCTATTGCTCACCCCTAGGGGAACCCTTTCGTAAACATAACAAAAACTCGCTTCCTCGTCGCTTCTTTCTAGCGACACTCTTCTGGCGACGGTCTCCTACAGTGGGTGGCGTCGGTAAGCCGTCCCCCTTCAGCATTGGTCGACATCCCTTCTCCGGTCGGAATGGTAGGGAAGGGGGCCCTCCCTACTTCAATGGAAAAGGGGGAATCGCCGTTTCACAGCCGCCCCTCTACGAAATGTCATATCGAGATCTTCGCCATAAATGATCACAAACGAAGATAGAGAATTGCGTAGATAGGAGGAGGAAACGAACCAACCCGGGCCCCAAAAGGGGAATGAACTAGAAATGATCGGAATGATTGAGGAAATAAAGACAATGGTGGCCCCTTTCGCCCAAGGGACATCGTCGCGGAGAACAATATCGGGGACAAGCTTCAAAGGTTCTTTCTTCCATATGTCAGATATGGATCTCGATTCTGATAGAGATCTAGATCTTTCTATATACCGATGGATCCATTGATAGAGATCTATTGATCCGGTTTCGACGATCTCTGAACAAGAGAGATCCACAAATATCCATTTGAAAAAAAAAGAGATGACATATACCGGGCTGAGCTGACAGCTGGGCTGGGTACGATGATGGGCGAGAGAGGGAAAAAAAACCTTCGGGATGGATCGGGAAAAGAAACCTCCAGCTCAGCCCCCACGATTTCCTTCCCTTCACGTAGCTCAAGCGATGGAATCCCATTTTTTCCTAGAATGAATTCGCCTTACCTTGACGAATCCTGCCCTCCTGTCTTTCTTTCTCATTGGACCACTAGCTGGGACGCCCCTATGAATTCAATGATCCGACGGGTCCCAGAAGGAAACTTCTCCTACGAAAGCCTACTGGTTGGTATGGTTGTCCCCCCGGCAGTGGCCGGGCGGGCCTTGGTTCAATCTTGCCGATTCCACCTAGACATGGCTCAATAGAAGGGGTGATGATCGACGTGTTCTTAAAACAAACAAAACTCTGTGCACTTCGGAGCACGGTCTTCCTTCCGGTCCTTGCCTTTCGATGTCAAAGCCTAAATCAGAGCCAGGTCCGTCCATACTTGAACTGTGCACGTCCATAGCCAGTGAGTCAAGTATGGCATGTCAAGTACGTCCGTCCGTCCCAATGAAGAGGGGGCGGGTCAAGTACGTCCCTATGAAGAGGGGACGGACGTACTTGATGGCATCAAATCGGTATCGTCATTTCAGGATAAAGCCTACTGACAGAAAGTGAACTTCTTGCAGATTGCTCGTCGAAAGTGAACCCTCATCATGGTTTTTGCTGTAAACTTGATCTTTCAAACCTTTCGACGATTCCCATAGTTAAGTAGGGACACACAGGAACAATGTTTCATCTCTTCGTTGCTTTGCCACCTTCTGTTTCCCCACTACTGCGAGATCGAGACCCAGTTGAGGAGTCGAGCCGATACAAAGTAGCAAAGAGATCTATCTTCGAAAGTCACAGAATCAGACCCTTTCATCCATGATAGATACGTAGAAGGGTTTTTTCGGAAAGCGCCGTCATTGCAGACACAACTCGATGCCCCCTGGTGGCTGATTGAGAGAGAGTTGAGGAGAGGTCAGTGACTCCTCGAGTCCCGTAGATACTTCCTTCTGGATCAAGCCGAGCTTCTACTACTGCTACCATGATGGTACAGGTTTGGCTACTCTGAAAAAGGTGCTTCCCGAGACGCAGCCTCAGGTAGATGAGGGTGTACGTCGCATTGCTGATGTTGATGATTCTGTCATTGATGCTGGACCGTCATTCCCGTCCAGGGAAGAGATCGAGAGATGATACTGTTGCTCCTGATGATGATGCCTGCTATGGTCAGGTGTTGTAGACCTGCTTTATACTTCGAACCATTCATGTTTTGATCCGGGGTATGCCCTGGGTATTTATATACTCCTTTTATTCAGAGATTCTCTTCGAAAAATGCTTCGTAGCCTAGCCATGCTTTATGTACTGTACGTGGCAAGTTCTTCCTCTTCATAGTGACGCTTCTCTACGGAGCTTCAAATGACAGAGAATTCTAATATAGCCATCATGTGCTTTGCTGTCTTTTGGTCTATCAATGAATGCCATACATGTTCGTTCCATACTGGAACTGAACTGGGGTTGAGGCTTTGACATCGAAAGGCATGGTGCGCGGGTCCGTATTCAACCTCGTGCCACAATGGCTGAAGTGCACAGTGCTCGAGGATAATAGTTCTTGAAAAACTATTATCCGATGCTTTCTAGTCCAGGCCTCATGCTTACGCAAGTCGGAGTCTTCCGATATCAATATTCGATCTGAGCCTTCCGTTGAAAGAATCAGAAATGACAGAGTAAATTGCGTCCGCTTATCGAGATCACCGCTCCTTTGTTCGCTGCCGAGTTGAAATAGAAACCCCCTGCGGCTATCACGAATGATGAAATTCGACAGATGATGCCCCGCAAGACAAATCCCCCTGCATAGACGTACTAAACCAGAGGCACCACCTACTCCCCCACCATGCACTTTTGGTGTCGAGCTAATGAATTCCCTCTTCCACAGCGAGATCTCCTTCCATATTCGCATGGCCTCGATGGCCGGGACTCGTCATTCTTCTTCTCAATGAATCCCTCGATTTAGTAGCCCTAGCCCATCATCTCGTGCATCGCATTTCGGATGCTCATTCTCAGTCCAGCGAAGTCTCCTCTCCAGCAGCGACACCCGGGACTTTGTCACGAGTCTACCATTTACATTTAGCCTTCAACGCAATCTCAAAAGTGATTGACAAAAGCCCCAAAAAAGTTTCCTCTGCTAAAAAATGGATGCAAAGTCAATATCTTTTCACCATCCCTGCAGTGCACAAGACAAATGTCTGCACTTCCTTCCGGATCATATTCTATTGTTACAACTTCTCCCGACGTCGGAATCGTCGTCTATTCTACCGATACATTTGTGACCTTCTCTTCTATGTCTTATCGTGACGAATTCCTCCTTCCGTCATGACCTTCCCTACTACGATGCTGTTCAGAGGTCCATTTTTTCTGTGGATGAGACTGAACTTCTCCTTCTCCACCTGATATAGATCTCTCACGAAGTCAAAGTTATGTACAAACGAGTGGTCATTTCCGAATTCTTCATCCAAATGGATACGTCTGATTGCTTTATGACGTTTATATAATGAGATGGTTTGACTTTAATGTCATAATCATACATTTTTTACGGATTCGACGTTTCATCATTCGACCCCCCAAACTCTTTTGACGGAAGCTTGTCCCTCGAAAGCTGCTCGGCACGTTTCTGGCTTCGGCCAAGTAGTGATCTGGAACCCTGGGGTTCTCAGGGGCGTAATGGAAGTCCGAGTATGTGAAGAAGTCAGTTCCGGAAGAAAGAGTTTGGTATGTAGGGCTCTTCGAGAAAGTCCCTCCATGATCGCTTATCCCACGCGCCCCTGACCTCTAAAGGGCCAGAAGCAACCGGAACATAAATCTGAATCTTCGTCAGGAGAGCAAGCGGATCTTTCACTCTACAATCCGAAATTCCCAGTAAATCCTTAACTCCTCGAATACAATGGGATTTCACACCTGGCGAATCTTTCACTCTACCTCCTCTAACTAAGACTATAGGATGTTCCTGTGAATTATGACCTTTGCCCAGAATGTGAGCAAATGTATCATGTCAATTACTCAACCGTACTTTGGCTATCTTAAGTAGAGCTGAATTTGGTTTTTTCGGTGTGCTCGTCAGAACACGCGGGCATACTCCTTTCTTCTGGAGATATTGATGCGAACCTCTTCCAGAATAACGAGACTCGTAAAACAAAAGGAAAATCCAAGAACATCCACGATCAGTTTTGGTTGGGAGATCTCGATCCGTTGCTTCAACAAAAGCAAGAATCTCGGTATAATTGACCTCAACCCGTTGTTAAATGCGAAACAAGAATCTTGGTATAAGGAAGATGCCACAAACGGTAGTGGAAATCCATTTGATAAGTCGATGATGAACGCCATAGAAGAATTCCGATAAGTTCGAATAGTCCTTCAAAGAACTAAAGAGAATAAAACTCACTAATTTCCAAAAAACTATGATGTCCCTTCTATTCCATTAGACGCCTATTTATAGGCTAAAAAAAAATACAAGAAAAGTTCCAGAAAGAAAAACAAAATAAAAAGAAACAATCAGCCCCTTAATTTGGCTAATCACATGTCCATAATAAAAATAAAGGAAACAATCAGAAATAGAAACGAAACAAAAGGAAACAATCAGCCTTAATTTGGCTGATCACACGATCAGAACAGAAAAGGAAACAATCAGTTTTGGGATTCTTCTAGTAGTTGAATCATGTTGATGCATCTTTGTTGAACACATGAACCATTCTCAATGGGCCACCACGAATTTGCTTGAGCCCAAACCTCTTGAATCAACCCATGAAGTGCATCTTTGAACTTCTTTTCTCGTGCTCATGTAACCAGCCTAGTTGGAACTTGAACCGGCTCCTTTGTGGTCATGTCATTATTTGCATTATTTCCCTCCTCTTGAAAAGGATTTGCCCTCAAATTATCACCTACATCAAAAGAACTCAAATCAGTAACATTGAAAGTAGCACTAACATTGTACTCACTGGGCAAATCTAGCTTGTAAGCGTTGCCATTAATGCGCTCTAGAACTTGGAAAGGACCATCCCCTCTTGGATGCAGTTTGGAACGTCTTTGCGCCAAAAATCTGTCTGTTCTCATATGCAACCACACCCAATCTCCGAATTCAAAAACAAGCCTGTGACGCCCCTTGTTGGCTTGTTTTGTATACTACTCCGTTCTTCTCTCAATATTGAGCCTTGCCTTCACATGTATCTGCTTAACAAAATCAGCCTCTTTTTTTCCATCTAAAGTTAACATGCTCAGAAACAGGTAATAGAGATAAATCCAATGGAGTCAAAGGATTAAACCCATAAACAATTTCAAACGGTGAGAATTTAGTAGCAGAATGAATAGACTTATTATAAGCAAACTCAGTATATGGTAAACAATCTTCCCATGTTTTGATGTTCTTTTTAATTATTGCCCGCAATAAAATAGAGAAAGTCCTATTTACTATTTCGGTTTGACCATCAGTTTGTGGGTGACAAGTAGTAGAAAATAAAAACTTGGTACCTAACTTACACCACCAAGTCTGCCAAAAGTAGCTCAAGAACTTAGCATATCTATCCGAAACAATGGTTCTAGGCATGCCATGCAATCTCACAATCTCCTTAAAGAACAAATCAGTAACATGCGAAGCATCATCTGTTTTGTGATATGGAATAAAGCATGTCATCTTAGAAAATCTATCCACAACCACAAAAATCGAATCTTTTCCACGTTTAGTCCTAGGTAATCCTAACACAAAGTCCATTGAAATATCAATCAAAGGCTCACTAGGAATGGGTAAAGGAGTATACAAACCGTTGGGCTGCACTCTGGATTTAACTTGCCTACATGTGACACATCTGTCACAAATCCGCTTAACATCTCTTTTCATGTGTAGCTAATGGAAGTGTTCCTGCAAAACAACGGACCCAATCCCTCGAAAAAAGGGAAAAAACCAGACAATATCGCGACATCCTCTGAGAATACCGAGACACTATGACGGAAACAAGAGAGTGAACATTCATATTGGACCACTTCTATATGCCTCCGGGGCAGTGGAAAAGACCAGAAAGATCAAGTCTTCTATAATGTTTCGAATCCCACCAGAAGCAGTATCGGTAACCTATTGGGGATCCGCAGCGCGACTGATAAGGACAAACAACAACGGAGATTTCTTAGCATCCCTTTTACGGGGAAATGTCGATGCCAACAAAGACGGTCTTTTTCTTTCTCTCGTCGAGCCGGGTTCCCCTTTGATTTTAACCTATGTAACCAGCTTTCTGTCTTCCACCAATCCCGTCACCTGGGACCTCCCCTCCGTCATTCCGACATTTCCTGGCTTCAGAAATCGATGAAAGCAGCGAACTAAACTCTACGGGCTTATCGACATTGTACAATCTCTGTTCCCGTCGGCGTTTCAAAGCTCCAAACGGGATGGTCGACCTACAGTCGTCCCAACGTTGTTATGAAATTATCCTACCCGTCATCGACGAAAGGACCCAATCCCTCGAAAAAAGGGAAAAAAGCAGACAATATTGCGACATCCTCTTAGAATACCGAGACACTATTACGGAAACAAGAGAGTGAACATTCATATTGGACCACTTCTATATGCCTCCGGGGCAGTGGAAAAGACCAGAAAGATCAGGTCTTCCATAACGCTTCGAATCCCACCAGAAGCAGTATCGGTAACCTATTGGGGATCTGCAGCGCGACTGATAAGGACAAACAACAGCGGAGATTTCTTAGCATCCCTTTTACAGGGAAAGAAACCACTAGGAAATACTGGTACGAGATTCGTTGGTATCATTTCGATAATAAAAAATGTAGCAAGCGAAGCCAAAAAAGGTGATCGCCTTGTAGCTTCCTCCCTCATACTGAACTGTCATGTAACAAGGGAAAGCCAAAAGGAAGGTATGGGACCTGGGTTGGCTCTTTTTCCAATGACGGAACGACGACGAAGAAGCGAGAGTGAAAGTGAAAGTCACTTTCGAAATGTCAGCTCGAGAATCAGTCCAATACCCTGGGGAAGCCTCTCCATGTGAAGCCTTCATTTGATTAGCTAGTGCTATTCTTTCTTTTTTTTTTTTGCCTGATCTCGTAAAGTAAGGAAGGCTCATGAATGACCAATCCATGGAAGAAGACTATATCTCTGCTTTTGTCTAGTCGTACTAGGACATTGACGGTCTCACTACTGACTATGTGAATTTTTGTATCCGTAAGGAAATCCCATGCATTGAGATAGTAGATTGGATCATCATCAAACATAGGAAGGTTGTCGATGCCGACAAAAACGGTCTTTCTCTTTCTCTCGTCGAGCCGGGTTCCCCGTTGATTTTAACCTATGTAACCAGCTTTCTGTCTTCCACCAATCCCGTCACCCGAGTCCTCCCCTCCGTCACTCCGGCGTTTCATGGCTTCAGAAATCGATTAAAGCAGCGAACTAAACTCTATGAGCTTATTGACATTGTATAATCCCTGTTCCCGTCGGCATTTCAAAGCTCCAAACGGGATGGTCGACCTACAGTCGTCCCAACGTTGTTATGAAATTATCCTCCCCGTTTTCGACGAAAGGACCCAATCCCTCTTAAAAAGGGAAAAAAGCAGACAATATCGCGACATCCTCTTAGAATACCGAGACACTATGACGGAAACAAGAGAGTGAACATTCATATTGGACCACTTCTATATGCCTCCGGGGCAGTGGAAAAGACCAGAAAAATCAGGTCTTCTATAACGCTTCGAATCCCACCAGAAGTAGTATCGGTAACTGATTGGGGATCCGCAGCGCGACTGATAAGGACAAACAACAACGGATATTTCTTAGCATCCCTTTTACAGGGAAAGAAACCAGTAGGAAGTACTGGTACGAGATTCGTTGGTATCATTTTGATAATAAAAAATGTAGCAAGCGAAGCCAAAAAAGGTGATCTCCTAGTAGCTTCCTCCCTCATACTGAACTGTCATTTAACAAGGGAAAACCAAAAGGAAGGTATAGAGCCTGGGCTGGCTCTTTTTCCAGTGACAGAAGCGACGACGAAGAAGCGAAAGTGAAAGTGAAAGTCACTTTCGAAATGTCAGCTCGAGAATCAGTCCAATACCCTGGGGAAGCCTCTCTATGTGAAACCTTCATTTGATTAGCTAGTGCTATTCTTTCTTTATTTTTTGGCCTGATCTCCTAAAGAAAGGAAGGCTCATGAATGACCAATCCCTGGAAGAAGACTATATCTCTGCTTTTGTCTAGTCGTACTAGGACATTGACGGTCTCACTACTGACTATGTGAATTTTCGTATCCACAAGGAAATCCCATGCATTGAGATAGCAGGTTGGATCATCATCAAACATAGGAAGGTTGTCGATGCCGACAAATACGGTCTTTCTCTTTCTCTCGTCGAGCCGGGTTCCCCGTTGATTTAAACCTATGTAACCCGCTTTCTGTCTTCCACCAATCCCGTCACCCGGGACCTCCCGTCCGTCACTCCCACGTTTCATGGCTTCAGAAATCGATGAAAGCAGCGAACTAAACTTTATGGGCTTATCGATATTGTACAATCCCTGTTCCCGTCGGCGTTTCAAAGCTCCAAACGGGATGGTCGACCTACAGTCGTCCCAACGTTGTTAAGAAATTATCCTCCCCGTCTTCGACGAAAGGACCCAATCCCTCAAAAACAGGGAAAAAAGCAGACAATATCACGACATCCTCTGAGAATACCGAGACACTATGACGGAAACAAGAGAGTGAACATTCATATTGGACCACTTCTATATGCCTCCGGGGCAGTGGAAAAGACCAGAAAGATCATGTCTTCTATAACGCTTCGAATCCCACCAGAAGTAGTACCGGTAACTGATTGGGGATCCGCAGCGCGACTGATAAGGACAAACAATAACGGATATTTCTTAGCATCCCTTTTACAGGGAAAGAAACCAGTAGGAAGTACCGGTACGAGATTCGTTGGTATCATTTCGATAATAAAAAATGTAGCAAGCGAAGCCAAAAAAGGTGATCGCCTAGTAGCTTCCTCCCTCATACTGAACTGTCATGTAACAAAGGAAAGCCAAAAGGAAGGTATAGGGCCTGGGCTGGCTCTTTTTCCAGTGACGGAAGCGACGACAAAGAAGCGAGAGTGAAAGTGAAAGCCACTTTCGAAATGTCAGCTCGAGAATCAATCCAATATCCTGGGGAAGCCTCTCCATTTGAAACCTTCATTTGATTAGGTAGTGCTATTCTTTCTTTATTTTTTTGCCTGATCTCCTAAAGAAAGAAAGGCTCATGAATGACCAATCCCTGGAAGAAGACTATATCTCTGCTTTTGTCTAGTCGTACTAGGACATTGACGGTCTCACTACTGACTATGTGAATTTTTGTATCCGTAAGGAAATCCCATGCATTGAGATAGTAGATTGGATCATCATCAAACATAGGAAGGTTGTCGATGCCGACAAAAACGGTCTTTCTCTTTCTCTCGTCGAGCCGGGTTCCCCGTTGATTTTAACCTATGTAACCAGCTTTCTGTCTTCCACCAATCCCGTCACCCGAGTCCTCCCCTCCGTCACTCCGGCGTTTCATGGCTTCAGAAATCGATTAAAGCAGCGAACTAAACTCTATGAGCTTATTGACATTGTATAATCCCTGTTCCCGTCGGCATTTCAAAGCTCCAAACGGGATGGTCGACCTACAGTCGTCCCAACGTTGTTATGAAATTATCCTCCCCGTTTTCGACGAAAGGACCCAATCCCTCTTAAAAAGGGAAAAAAGCAGACAATATCGCGACATCCTCTTAGAATACCGAGACACTATGACGGAAACAAGAGAGTGAACATTCATATTGGACCACTTCTATATGCCTCCGGGGCAGTGGAAAAGACCAGAAAAATCAGGTCTTCTATAACGCTTCGAATCCCACCAGAAGTAGTATCGGTAACTGATTGGGGATCCGCAGCGCGACTGATAAGGACAAACAACAACGGATATTTCTTAGCATCCCTTTTACAGGGAAAGAAACCAGTAGGAAGTACTGGTACGAGATTCGTTGGTATCATTTTGATAATAAAAAATGTAGCAAGCGAAGCCAAAAAAGGTGATCTCCTAGTAGCTTCCTCCCTCATACTGAACTGTCATTTAACAAGGGAAAACCAAAAGGAAGGTATAGAGCCTGGGCTGGCTCTTTTTCCAGTGACAGAAGCGACGACGAAGAAGCGAGAGTGAAAGTGAAAGTCACTTTCGAAATGTCAGCTCGAGAATCAGTCCAATACCCTGGGGAAGCCTCTCTATGTGAAACCTTCATTTGATTAGCTAGTGCTATTCTTTCTTTATTTTTTGGCCTGATCTCCTAAAGAAAGGAAGGCTCATGAATGACCAATCCCTGGAAGAAGACTATATCTCTGCTTTTGTCTAGTCGTACTAGGACATTGACGGTCTCACTACTGACTATGTGAATTTTCGTATCCACAAGGAAATCCCATGCATTGAGATAGCAGGTTGGATCATCATCAAACATAGGAAGGTTGTCGATGCCGACAAATACGGTCTTTCTCTTTCTCTCGTCGAGCCGGGTTCCCCGTTGATTTAAACCTATGTAACCCGCTTTCTGTCTTCCACCAATCCCGTCACCCGGGACCTCCCGTCCGTCACTCCCACGTTTCATGGCTTCAGAAATCGATGAAAGCAGCGAACTAAACTTTATGGGCTTATCGATATTGTACAATCCCTGTTCCCGTCGGCGTTTCAAAGCTCCAAACGGGATGGTCGACCTACAGTCGTCCCAACGTTGTTAAGAAATTATCCTCCCCGTCTTCGACGAAAGGACCCAATCCCTCAAAAATAGGGAAAAAAGCAGACAATATCACGACATCCTCTGAGAATACCGAGACACTATGACGGAAACAAGAGAGTGAACATTCATATTGGACCACTTCTATATGCCTCCGGGGCAGTGGAAAAGACCAAAAAGATCATGTCTTCTATAACGCTTCGAATCCCACCAGAAGTAGTACCGGTAACTGATTGGGGATCCGCAGCGCGACTGATAAGGACAAACAATAACGGATATTTCTTAGCATCCCTTTTACAGGGAAAGAAACCAGTAGGAAGTACCGGTACGAGATTCGTTGGTATCATTTCGATAATAAAAAATGTAGCAATCGAAGCCAAAAAAGGTGATCGCCTAGTAGCTTCCTCCCTCATACTGAACTGTCATGTAACAAAGGAAAGCCAAAAGGAAGGTATAGGGCCTGGGCTGGCTCTTTTTCCAGTGACGGAAGCGACGACAAAGAAGCGAGAGTGAAAGTGAAAGCCACTTTCGAAATGTCAGCTCGAGAATCAATCCAATATCCTGGGGAAGCCTCTCCATTTGAAACCTTCATTTGATTAGGTAGTGCTATTCTTTCTTTATTTTTTTGCCTGATCTCCTAAAGAAAGAAAGGCTCATGAATGACCAATCCCTGGAAGAATACTATATCTCTGCTTTTGTCTAGTCGTACTAGGACAGTGACGGTCTCACTGCTGACTATGTGAATTTTCGTATCCCCAAGGAAATCCCATGCATTGAGATAGCAAGTTGGATCATCATCAAACATAGGAAGGTTGTCGATGCCGACAAAGACGGTCTTTCTCTTTCTCTCGTCGAGCAGGGTTCCCCTTTGATTTTAACCTATGTAACCAGCTTTCTGTCTTCCACCAATCCCGTCACCCGGGACCTCCCCTCCGTCACTCCGACGTTTCATGGCTTCAGAAATCGATGAAAGCAGCGAACTAAACTCTATGGGCTTATCGACATTGTACAATCCCTGTTCCCATCGGCATTTCAAAGCTCCAAACGGGATGGTCAACCTACAGTCGTCCCAACATTGTTATGAAATTATCCTCCCCGTCTTCGACGAAAGGACCCAATCCCTCGAAAAAAGGGAAAAAAGCTGAAATATTGCGACATCCTCTAAGAATACTGAGACACTATGACGGAAACAAGAGAGTGAACATTCATATTGGACCACTTCTATATGCCTCCGGGGCAGTGGAAAAGACCAGAAAGATCAGGTCTTCTATAACGCTTCGAATCCCACCAGAAGCAGTATCGGTAACCTATTGGGGATCCGCAGCGCGACTGATAAGGACAAACAACAACGGAGATTTCTTTGCATCCCTTTTACAGGGAAAGAAACCAGTAGGAAGTACTGGTACGAGATTCGTTGGTATCATTTCGATAATAAAAAATGTAGCAAGCGAAGCCAAAAAAGGTGATCGCCTAGTAGCTTCCTCCCTCATACTGAACTGCCATGTAACAAGGGAAAGCCAAAAGGAAGGTATGGGGCCTGGGCTGGATCTTTTTCCAATGACGGAAGCGACGACGAAGAAGCGAGAGTGAAAGTGAAAATCACTTTCGAAATGTCAGCTCGAGAATCAGTCCAATACCCTGGGGAAGCCTCTCCATGTGAAACCTTTATTTGATTAGCTAGTGCTATTCTTTCTTTTTTTTTTTGGCCTGATCTCGTAAAGAAAGGAAGGCTCATGAATGACCAATCCCTGGAAGAAGACTATATCTCTGCTTTTGTCTAGTCGTACTAGGACATTGATGGTCTCACTACTGACTATGTGAATTTTCGTATCCACAAGGAAATCCCATGCATTGAGATAGCAGGTTGGATCATCATCAAACATAGGAATGGGTGCTCAATCAATGGAATTTTTGCTGTAAGCATATCGTCACTGGACATCTTGCTGGAATATTTGTTCCCATGACGATGTGAGCTCTTTGCTTTTGACTCTCTTCCTAGCACAAAATCGTCGAGCTTTCTTTGCTTTTCCTCTGTAAGATTATCAACAAATCAATCACATAAACTCCCAAGGATACAAAAGAAGGAAACTTCAACCATGTGTAAGAGAACAGAAAGAATGTCATCTGCATTGACTTTATGAAATGAAATCACCCATGTCCAAATCTGTAAGAGTTATGCACGTCGAACGATGGCTCACATCCATGATCCATCTATGCACGACTTTGGCTTGACGCAGTCAGATTCAGTTTAGTGAGAATAGCTCTAGTCTGAGAGCGTCAAGCTATGAGTTGAAAAATGAAGTATAGGTAGGGTCTTCCTCTTTTTTTTTAACCACAATCTCACGGAAGCTCGATGGGAGCGTAGAAAACAGAGAAGAAGCAGCAGCCGAGCAGTCCACCGACTCGACTATCAATCATTTACTTGCCTTGCCTGCTTCCGGGGAGGAGTGAATGGGGAATAGAAGAGTTGTACTGAAGACTTTCTCTTAACATACAAGACAAAGTTTCCGACAGCCGTGCAGTGAGCGGTACTCCGTCAACAAAGTCGACAAAGCAGTTATAGGTAGCAAGACAGAAAGTACGATTACCAGTCCCCCGTCACTTCTTTCATAGGTAGGGGCTTTTACCACTGCAAATTGTTTCGTTCCTGCATTCATTAAACATTTGACGTTATCGGTACTCCATCCACAGTGCTGTCTACGGATCCTTCCCCGGATTCGGGAGGGCCTCCGTCTCCCTAGTGGCTTGTCACGACGTACCCTTCCCTCTATTTTTATAGCTTATAGCAGAAGTCAGGAGTGTGCTAGCCTAATTGTCACGAGCAAGGACTTCGTCTTTCAATAGAAGAAGCATGGTAGAGTGCAGTCCAGCGCTTCTTTTAGGGCGGAGAGCCCTAAAAGAAGCAGTCAACGGTAGCCGACACCGGTTTAGTTACATAGCGGCAGGTAGTACGAGCATCTGTAACCTATAGCATCATAGAGAGAGCAGGAGATAGATTCTTTAGCACTCGTGCTTTCATTATGGATGGAATAGCATGAGTAGCGGCTTCGGTAGCTGGTACGGGGTACCTCCTATTCCCTCTCACTACAGCTTCAGGTTGACAAAGGAGGATTTTATTGTTTGATCATTCAGAAATTTTCATGCGTTACCTGCTCTTTTCTCTGGTTTAACCAAATAGATTCCGTTTCCCAGTAAAAATCTGAGCTCCCCCAATGCTTTCGGGCTGTCGATCTCTCTTCTGATCTTTTTTATCCCAGTTTGGTAAATCAAAGTGTGCTTTTTTCATCTCTTGCGTCGGCTTGGGTCTGTGCTGAGGGCTTGGCTCTCCTCAGTACCAAATGCTGAAGGTGGAGGGGATTTGCGAGCGACGATCTGAGGTAGTCAATGTCCTTTTCTTTCCTTCCGACGAGTCATCGTCTTTTGCCATAACGTCCCAAAATGACGGAAATGTCGTCGGTGATGAACACGAAAAGTAGGAAGTAATAGGAGGTGACAAGACAAGAGCAGATATGACGAGGCAATGCTGAATTGAATAGTTGCAGTTCTGTCACGTCTGTAATTCACTGTCGGAAGAAACTCATCCTCAGTGCGACGGGTCCAGTAAGACCACTTCCTCTTGTGGCTCATAGTTTGCATCATCTGAAGATGCAGAAGAAGTACGAGATTCGTCATGCTCATCATCTGAATTAAAAGGACTCCAATCATCTGCTCGCGTTCCATCTCGGAGATTTCTTAAGACTCGTATTCCTATAGTAACATTTAGTAACAGTATGATCTCCGCCCAATCATGGATCACCCGGCGTCGGAGCCGACGGTCGCCCTACCGGAGAGGGCGTCATATCCTCCATCGTCCTATATCAGAGACTGAAAAAATGAAAAAAGGTTCAACAAAATACCCTTTTGTTGAAGAGCATACAGAGAGGTTGTACTCCCTGCTTTCTCCCTATGGTTACTATTCTCCGAGAGCCGACGTGGGGGATTTCACTTTTGCACTGACGACGATTGCTGAATATGAGGCTCGTCATTATTGGCCTCGATGTGGCGGTCCGGAGAGGTGTTCAGTTCTTATGACGTTCGAGGAGATTCCCAGTTGGTCATTTAGCAACTCACTGGTGAATGTGAATATAGGGTCATGACGTGTGAATTTCGCCTCATACTGTAAAGCAAGCAAGGCAAGTAAATGATTGATAGTCGAATCGGTGGACTGCTCGGCTGCTGCTTCTTCTCTGTTTTCTACGCTCCCATCGAGCTTCCGTGAGATTGTGGTTAAAAAAAAGAGGAAGTCCCTACCTATACTTCATTTTTCAACTCATAGCTTGACGCTCTCAGACTAGAGCTATTCTCACTAAACTGAATCTGACTGCGTCAAGCCAAAGTCGTGCATAGATGGATCATGGATGTGAGCCATCGTTCGAAATTCACACGTATGAGGTCTTCTATGATGGAAACAAGAGAGTGAACATTCATAATGGACCACTTCTATATGCCTCCGGGGCAGTGGAAAAGATTAGAAAGATCAGGTCTTCTATAACGCTTCGAATCCCACTAGAAGCAGTATCGGTAACCTATTGGGCATCCATAGTGCGACTGATAAGGACAAACAACAACAGAGATTTCTTAGCATCCCTTTTACAGGGAAAGAAACCAGTAGGAAGTACTGGGACGAGATTCGTTGGTATCATTTCGATAATAAAAAATGTAGCAAGTGAAGCCAAAAAAGGTGATCGCCTAGTAGCTTCCTCCCTCATACTGAACTGTCATGTAACAAGGGAAAGCCAAAAGGAAGGTATGGGGCCTGGGCTGGCTCTTTTTCCAATGACGGAAGCGACAACGAAGAAGCGAGAGTGAAAGTGAAAGTCACTTTCGAAATGTTAGCTCGAGAATCAGTCCAATACCCTGGGGAAGCCTCTCCATGTGAAACCTTCATTTGATTAGCTAGTGCCATTCTTTCTTTTTTTTTTTGGCCTGATCTCGTAAAGAAAGGAAGGCTCATGAATGACCAATCCCTGGAAGAAGACTATATCTCTGCTTTTGTCTAGTCGTACTAGGACATTGATGGTCTCACTACTGACTATGTGAATTTTCGTATCCACAAGGAAATCCCATGCGTTAAGATAGCAGGTTGATCATCATCAAACATAGGAAGGTTGTCGATGCCGACAAGGACGGTCTTTCTCTTTCTCTCGTCGAGCCGGGTTCCTCGTTGATTTTAACCTATGTAACCAGCTTTCTTTCTTCCACCAATCCCGTCACCCGGGACCTCCCCTCCGTCACTCCGACGTTTCATGGCTTCATAAATCGATGAAAGCAGCGAACTAAACTCTATGGGCTTATCGACATTGTACAATCCCTGTTCCCGTCGGCGTTTCAAAGCTCCAAACGGGATGGTCGACCTACAGTCGCCATAACGTTGTTATGAAATTGTCCTCCCCGTCTTCGACGAAAGGACCCAATCCCTCGAAAAAAGGGAAAAAAGCAGACAATATCGCGACATCCTCTGAGGATACTGAGACACTGTGACGGAAACAAGAGAGTGAACATTCATATTGGACCACTTCTATATGCCTCCGGGGCAGTGGAAAGGACCAGAAAGATCAGGTCTTCTATAACGCTTCGATTCCCACCAGAAGCAGTATCGGTAACCTATTGGGGATCCGCAGCGCGACTGATAAGGACAAACAACAACGAAGATTTCTTAGCATCTCTTTTACAGAGAAAGAAACCAGTTGGAAGTACTGGTACGAGATTCGTTGCTATCATTTCGATAATAAAAAATGTAGCAAGCGAAGCCAAAAAAGGTGATCGCCTAGTAGCTTCCTCCCTCATACTGAACTGTCATGTAACAAGGGAAAGCCAAAAGGAAGGTATGGGGCCTGGGCTGGCTCTTTTTCCAATGACGGAGTGACGATGAAGAAGCGAGAGTGAAAGTGAAAGTCACTTTTGAAATGTCAGCTCGAGAATCAGTCCAATACTCTGGGGAAGCCTCTCCATGTGAAACCTTCATTTGATTAGCTAGTGCTATTCTTTCTTTTTTTTTTTTTGGCCTGATCTCGTAAAGAAAGGAAGGCTCATGAATGACCAATCCCTGGAAGAAGACTATATCTCTGCTTTTGTCTAGTCGTACTAGGACATTGATGGTCTCACTACTGACAATGTGAATTTTCGTATCCACAAGGAAATCCCATGCATTGAGATAGCAGGTTGGATCATCATCAAACATAGGAATGGGTGCTCAATCAATGGAATTTTTGCTGTAAGCATATCGTCACTGGACATCTTGCTGGAATATTTGTTCCCATGACGATGTAAGCTCTTTGCTTTTGACTCTCTTCTTAGCACAAAATCGTCGAGCTTTCTTTGCTTAAGGAAGATATGGGACATTTGATTGCCCCGACGGTTTGATGAAGCAGGGGGACACGTACCGGACTCGTCTTGGATAAGTTTCGTCGATCCTCAGCTTTGAAATCAACAAAGGGTTTTTCCGAAAACTGCCTTCAATCACGATTTGCCAAAAGTTGCTTGATCAAAAGAGGATATGAAAGGAGGAGGGAATGGGTTTGGACTCCCGTCGAATGAGGAAAACTTTACCATATTTACATTGTAAAGCAATTCCGAGCTGGAGCCATTGGCAATCCTTCTCCTTCGAGATTTAGGAGACTCGACGATGTCTTGAATCCGGGATCTTCCTTTTCGAAACTGGGAAAGTGCGTCGGATTTGCTGGTGGTGAATCATGCTCTCAGCACGACGAATTGGCATCTCAAACTTTCTATCCGTTTGAGTTCGATCAAAAGAGGATATGAAAGGAGGAGGGAATGGGTTTGGACTCCCGTCGAATGAGGAAAACTATACCATATTTACATTGTAAAGCAATTTCGAGCTGGAGCCATTGGCAATCCTTCTCCTTCGAGATTTAGGAGACGCGACGATGTCTAGAATCCGGGATCTTCCCTTTCGAAACTGGGAAAGTGCGTCGGATTTGCTGGTGGTGAACGGGCTCCCTTCCTGCTTTCTTTCTGAATTCAACTGTAATAGAAATGGGGCTGGAGGAAGGAGCATGTCATCCAACGGAGAGAGCGCTCATGTCGAATATGGTGTCGATGGGGTCCTACCACTATAGGAGATTAGATGGCTCGTCGACGCGCTTGCGGTAGATGGTAGATAAGTAGAACCAGATCCTATTCACCTGACGCCGATGCACTGGCCCCGACGAATCCCAATCCGAGGCCAAAGGAAGAAGGTGGCCCATCTGTCGTTCTAGATCGTCATAAGCCCTCATCGTTCTCAAGATGACTCCCACAGCCCAATGATTCCATGAGGGATTGGTTCAAATCCGTGAAAGAGGAAGAGGGTCGGACTGAGTGAGAGAGGAGCAATGTTGGCTTTATTCCGACCCGAACTCAGGCTCGAACGATTCCTTCAGAATAAACAGGATCCCACTTTGCTGTGGAGGGGCGGTTATGCTCTCATGGAGTGTCGGGCTTTGACTCAACCAACGTCTGATGAGAAAGATCGACGCTCTCATCACTATGGCTCTTTTCATCTGCATGCGACTATCATGCTCTCAGCACGACGGATTGGCATCTCAAACTTTTTATCCGTTTGAGTTCATTCAAAAGAGGATATGAAAGGAGGAGGGAATGGGTTTGGACTCCTGTCGAATGAGGAAAACTATACCATATTTACATTGTAAAGCAATTCCGAGCTGGAGCCATTGGCAATCCTTCTCCTTCGAGATTTAGGAGACGCGACGATGTCTAGAATCCGGGATCTTTCCTTTCGAAACTGGAAAAGTGCGTTGGATTTGCTGGTGGTGAACGGGCTCCCTTCCTGCTTTCTTTACGAATTCAACTGTAATAGAAATGGGGCTGGAGGAAGGAGCATGTCATCCAACGGAGAGGGCGCTCATGTCGAATATGGTGTCGATGGGGTCCTACCACTATAGGAGATTAGACGGCTCGTCGACGCGCTTGCGGTAGAAGGTAGATAAGTAGAACCAGATCCTATTCACCTGACGCCGATGCACTGGCCCCGACGAATCCCGATCCGAGGCTAAAGGAAGAAGGTGGCCCATCTGTCGTTCTAGATCGTCATAAGCCCTCATCGTTCTCAAGACGACTCCCACAGCCCAATGATTCCATGAGTGATTGGTTCAAATCCGTGAAAGAGGAAGAGGGTCGGACTGAGTGAGAGAGGAGCAATATCACATTGACTTTATTCCGACCCGAACTCAGCCTCGAACGATTCCTTCAGAATAAACAGGATTCCACTTTGTTGTGGAGGGGCGGTTATGCTCTCATGGAGTGTCGGGCTTTGACTAAACTGCTTCTTGCTCTTGAACATCATGCAAGATTAAAGAGTGGTGGGACCATACCCACGCATATCAAAAGATTCCTTCTCATCCAGACCATTGCAGCAGTAACAGCCATCTCTCTCAAGAAGGACAATAATGGAGTTTCTTTTTCAAAGATTCTTTTTAAAAGTAACTTTTTCTTTTTAAAAGATGCTGTAAGGACAATAATATAGTCCTTTTTCTTTAAAGTATGTTATTTACTTTCCAGCTGTAAGATTCCTTCTTATATGAAAGAACTTTGAAAGATTATAAATAAAAGGCCAAGGCCAACGGGAAGGGCATAAAGCTTACTAGCCTTCCTTTCTTCTAAATTCTCTTGTCTTCCTGAGTTCTTAAGTTTTCAGTTTTTCCTTTCAGTTTTTCCTTTTAAATTTTGTGAATAATAGTGACTATAGTGCGGTGAATAGAACTGTGCGTAAGTGGTATCAGTAGCGAGGAAGAGTTGTCCTCGTCAAGTGGTCCCGTATTTTGACTTCCGAATGATCAAGCAATAAAATTCTCCTTTGTCAACCTGAAGCTGAAGTGAGAGGGAATAGGAGGTACCCCGTACCAGCTACCGAAGCCGCTACTCATGCTATTCCATCCATAATGAAAGCACGAGTGCTAAAGAATCTGCCTCCTGCTCTCTCTATGATGCTATAGGTTACAGATGCCCGTACTACCTGCCGCTACGTAACTAAACCGGTGTCGGCTACCGTTGACTACTTCTTTTAGGGCTCTCCGCCCTAAAAGAAGCGTTGGACTGCACTCTACCATGCTTCTTCTATTGAAAGACGAAGTCCTTGCTCGTGACAACTAGACTAGCACACTCCTGACTTCTGCTATAAGCTATAAAAATAGAGGGAAGGGTACGTCGTGACAAGCCACTAGGGAGACGGAGGCCCTCCCGAATCCGGGGAAAGATCCGTAGACAGCACTGTGGATGGAGTACCGATAACGTCAAATGTTTAATGAATGCAGGAACGGAACAATTTGCAGTGGTAAAAGCCCCTACCTATGAAAGAAGTGACGGGGGACTGGTAATCATACTTTCTAGTTAATGTCCTTTTCTTTCCTTCCGACGAGTCATCGTCTTTTGCCATAACGTCCCAAAATGACGGAAATGTCATCGGTGATGAACACGAAAAGTAGGAAGTAATAGGAGGCGACAAGACAAGAGCAGATATGACGAGGCAATGCTGAATTGAATAGTCATTAGTAGACGCCAAAGCTGCTTTGCCTGGAATGCTTTGATCTGAACGTCATAGGTCCCGTCATTCTCAATCAGCCTTCGCAGTTTGCACACCGTTGAACCAGCTGGACAGATGGGACGGCATCAGTACCATTGTCGGACCAAAATCAGTGACGACAAAGACGTTGCTTCCAGGGGCTATTTCACGTCGGAATGATAAGATTTCCAGCTTGGTTTCCGAAGGCAAGACTGGAGGTAGGAAGCTTTCATCTGTCGGGGGAGAATGAAAACGCTCGAATGACAAACTGTTGCTAACGATCTTTCTGCATCTCCATCTGTCCCTTTGTTATTGACGAAATGGGTCACCAATTGAGATATTCATAATTGAGCAATGAGAAAATAGGAGCGGGAGATGACGATGACAGTTGGTAGAAGGCAGGGAATTTCTTTTGACTTCCGGAAAAAAAAGCCCGTCCGTGCACCTGAGATCCAACTGAGACTCCGTGAAATAGACGTAGGGTAGAAATTAGAAAAAGAAACTCATGAAGTCAATTCTGACATTGAAACCTGCACGTCTTTCAGTACTGGAGTGAGAGATGGGTCACGAACCACCGATCCTTAGGTGACGGGTCTAGAGCATCAAACCGTCGGGGCAATCAAATGTCCCATATCTTCCTTAAGCAAAGAAAGCTCGACGATTTTGTGCTAAGAAGAGAGTCAAAAGCAAAGAGCTCACATCGTCATGGGAACAAATATTCCAGCAAGATGTCCAGTGACGATATGCTTACAGCAAAAATTCCATTGATTGAGCACCCATTCCTATGTTTGATGATGATCCAACCTGCTATCTCAATGCATGGGATTTCCTTGTGGATACGAAAATTCACATAGTCAGTAGTGAGACCATCAATGTCTTAGTACGACTAGACAAAAGCAGAGATATAGTCTTCTTCCAGGGATTGGTCATTCATGAGCCTTCCTTTCTTTACGAGATCAGGCCAAAAAAAAAAAGAGAAAGATTAGCACTAGCTAATCAAATGAAGGTTTCACATGGAGAGGCTTCCCCAGAGTATTGGACTGATTCTCGAGCTAACATTTCAAAAGTGACTTTCACTTTCACTCTCGCTTCTTCATCGTCGCTCCGTCATTGGAAAAAGAGCCAGCCCAGGCCCCATACCTTCCTTTTGGCTTTCCCTTGTTACATGACAGTTCAGTATGAGGGAGGAAGCTACTAGCGATCACCTTTTTTGGCTTCGCTTGCTACATTTTTTATTATCGAAATGATAGCAACGAATCTCGTACCAGTACTTCCTACTGGTTTCTTTCTCTGTAAAAGAGATGCTAAGAAATCTCCGTTGTTGTTTGTCCTTATCAGTCGCGCTGCGGATCCCCAATAGGTTACCGATACTGCTTCTGGTGGGAATCGAAGCGTTATAGAAGACCTGATCTTTCTGATCCTTTCCACTGCCCCGGAGGCATATAGAAGTGGTCCAATATGAATGTTCACTCTCTTGTTTCCGTCATAGTGTCTCAGTATCCTCAGAGGATGTCGCGATATTGTCTGCTTTTTTCCCTTTTTTCGAGGGATTGGGTCCTTTCGTCGAAGACGGGGAGGACAATTTCATAACAACGTTATGGCGACTGTAGGTCGACCATTCCGTTTGGAGCTTTGAAACGCCGACGGGAACAGGGATTGTACAATGTCGATAAGCCCATAGAGTTTAGTTCGCTGCTTTCATCGATTTCTGAAGCCATGAAACGTCGGAGTGACGGAGGGGAGGTCCCGGGTGATGGGATTGGTGGAAGAAAGAAAGCTGGTTACATAGGTTAAAATCAACGGGGAACCCGGCTCGACGAGAGAAAGAGAAAGACCGTCTTTGTCGGCATCGACAACCTTCCTATGTTTGATGATGATCAACCTGCTATCTTAACGCATGGGATTTCCTTGTGGTTACGAAAATTCACATAGTCAGTAGTGAGACCATCAATGTCCTAGTACGACTAGACAAAAGCAGAGATATAGTCTTCTTCCAGGGATTGGTCATTCATGAGCCTTCCTTTCTTTACGAGATCAGGCCAAAAAAAAAAAGAAAGAATAGCACTAGCTAATCAAATGAAGGTTTCACATGGAGAGGCTTCCCCAGGGTATTGGACTTATTCTCGAGCTAACATTTCGAAAGTGACTTTCACTTTCACTCTCGCTTCTTCGTTGTCGCTTCCGTCATTGGAAAAAGAGCCAGCCCAAGCCCCATACCTTCCTTTTGGCTTTCCCTTGTTACATGACAGTTCAGTATGAGGGAGGAAGCTACTAGGCGATCACCTTTTTTGGCTTCACTTGCTACATTTTTTATTATCGAAATGATACCAACGAATCTCGTCCCAGTACTTCCTACTGGTTTCTTTCCCTGTAAAAGGGATGCTAAGAAATCTCTGTTGTTGTTTGTCCTTATCAGTCGCACTATGGATGCCCAATAGGTTACCGATACTGCTTCTAGTGGGATTCGAAGCGTTATAGAAGACCTGATCTTTCTAGTCTTTTCCACTGCCCCGGAGGCATATAGAAGTGGTCCATTATGAATGTTCACTCTCTTGTTTCCATCATAGAAGACCTCATACGTGTGAATTTCGAACGATGGCTCACATCCATGATCCATCTATGCACGACTTTGGCTTGGCGCAGTCAGATTCAGTTTAGTGAGAGTAGCTCTAGTCTGAGAGCGTCAAGCTATGAGTTGAAAAATGAAGTATAGGTAGGGACTTCCTCTTTTTTTTAACCACAATCTCACGGAAGCTCGATGGGAGCGTAGAAAACAGAGAAGAAGCAGCAGCCGAGCAGTCCACCGATTCGACTATCAATCATTTACTTGCCTTGCTTGCTTTACAGTATGAGGCGAAATTCACACGTCATGACCCTATATTCACATTCACCAGTGAGCTGCTAAATGACCAACTGGGAATCTCCTCGAACGTCATAAGAACTGAACACCTCTCCGGACCGCCACATCGAGGCCAATAATGACGAGCCTCATATTCAGCAATCGTCGTCGGTGCAAAAGTGAAATCCCCCACGTCGGCTCTCGGAGAATAGTAACCATAGGGAGAAAGCAGGGAGTACAACCTCTCTGTATGCTCTTCAACAAAAGGGTATTTTGTTGAACCTTTTTTCATTTTTTCAGTCTCTGATATAGCACGATGGAGGATATGACGCCCTCTCCGGTAGGGCGACCGTCGGCTCCGACGCCGGGTGATCCATGATTGGGCGGAGATCATACTGTTACTAAATGTTACTATAGGAATACGAGTCTTAAGAAATCTCCGAGATGGAACGCAAGCAGATGATTGGAGTCCTTTTAATTCAGATGATGAGCATGACGAATCTCGTACTTCTTCTGCATCTTCAGATGATGCAAACTATGAGCCACAAGAGGAAGTGGTCTTACTGGACCCGTCGCACTGAGGATGAGTTTCTTCCGACAGTGAATTACAGACGTGACAGAACTGCAACTATTCAATTCAGCATTGCCTCGTCATATCTGCTCTTGTCTTGTCACCTCCTATTACTTCCTACTTTTCGTGTTCATCACCGACGACATTTCCGTCATTTTGGGACGTTATGGCAAAAGACGATGACTCGTCGAAAGGAAACAAAAGGACATTGACTACCTCAGAT
This sequence comes from Dracaena cambodiana, assembly GCA_036321105.1. Taxonomy (NCBI): domain Eukaryota; kingdom Viridiplantae; phylum Streptophyta; class Magnoliopsida; order Asparagales; family Asparagaceae; genus Dracaena; species Dracaena cambodiana. The sequence continues at coordinate 30,633,153 of JAYEPQ010000010.1, read as the reverse complement.
CGTCGCTCGCAAATCCCCTCCACCTTCAGCATTTGGTACTGAGGAGAGCCAAGCCCTCAGCACAGACCCAAGCCGACGCAAGAGATGAAAAAAGCACACTTTGATTTACCAAACTGGGATAAAAAAGATCAGAAGAGAGATCGACAGCCCGAAAGCATTGGGGGAGCTCAGATTTTTACTGGGAAACGGAATCTATTTGGTTAAACCAGAGAAAAGAGCAGGTAACGCATGAAAATTTCTGAATGATCAAACAATAAAATCCTCCTTTGTCAACCTGAAGCTGTAGTGAGAGGGAATAGGAGGTACCCCGTACCAGCTACCGAAGCCGCTACTCATGCTATTCCATCCATAATGAAAGCACGAGTGCTAAAGAATCTGCCTCCTGCTCTCTCTATGATGCTATAGGTTACAGATGCTCGTACTACCTGCCGCTATGTAACTAAACCGGTGTCGGCTACCGTTGACTGCTTCTTTTAGGGCTCTCCGCCCTAAAAGAAGCGCTGGACTACACTCTACCATGCTTCTTCTATTGAAAGACGAAGTCCTTGCTCGTGACAACTAGGCTAGAACACTCCTGACTTCTGCTATAAGCTATAAAAATAGAGGGAAGGGTACGTCGTGACAAGCCACTAGGGAGACGGAGGCCCTCCCGAATCCGGGGAAGGATCCGTAGACAGCACTGTGGATGGAGTACCGATAACGTCAAATGTTTAATGAATGCAGGAACGAAACAATTTACAGTGGTAAAAGCCCCTACCTATGAAAGAAGTGACGGGGGACTGGTAATCGTACTTTCTGTCTTGCTACCTATAACTGCTTTGTCGACTCTGTTGACGGAGTACCGCTCACTGCACGGCTGTCGGAAACTTTGTCTTGTATGTTAAGAGAAAGTCTTCAGTACAACTCTTCTATTCCCCGTTCACTCCTCCCTGGAAGCAGGCAAGGCAAGTAAATGATTGATAGTCGAGTCGGTGGACTGCTCGGCTGCTGCTTCTTCTCTGTTTTCTACGCTCCCATCGAGCTTCCGTGAGATTGTGGTTAAAAAAAAAGAGGAAGACCCTACCTATACTTCATTTTTCAACTCATAGCTTGACGCTTTCAGACTAGAGCTATTCTCACTAAACTGAATCTGACTGCGTCAAGCCAAAGTCGTGCATAGATGGATCATGGATGTGAGCCATCGTTCGAAGTGCAGAACTCTTACAGATTTGGACATGGGTGATTTCATTTCATAAAGTCAATACAGATGACATTCTTTCTGTTCTCTTACACATGGTTGAAGTTTCCTTCTTTTGTATCCTTGGGAGTTTATGTGATTGATTTGTCGATAATCTTACAGAGGAAAAGCAAAGAAAGCTCGATGATTTTGTGCTAGGAAGAGAGTCAAAAGCAAAGAGCTCACATCGTCATGGGAACAAATATTCCTGCAAGATGTCCAGTGACGATATGCTTACAGCAAAAATTCCATTGATTGAGCACCCATTCCTATGTTTGATGATGATCCAACCTGCTATCTCAATGCATGGGATTTCCTTGTGGATACGAAAATTCACATAGTCAGTAGTGAGACCATCAATGTCCTAGTACGACTAGACAAAAGCAGAGATATAGTCTTCTTCCAGGGATTGGTCATTCATGAGCCTTCATTTCTTTACGAGATCAGGCCAAAAAAAAAAAAAAGAATAGCACTAGCTAATCAAATGAAGGTTTCACATGGAGAGGCTTCCCCAGGGTATTGGACTGATTCTCGAGCTGACATTTCGAAAGTGATTTTCACTTTCACTCTCGCTTCTTCGTCGTCGCTTCCGTCATTGGAAAAAGAGCCAGCCCAGGCCCCATACCTTCCTTTTGGCTTTCCCTTGTTACATGGCAGTTCAGTATGAGGGAGGAAGCTACTAGGCGATCACCTTTTTTGGCTTCGCTTGCTACATTTTTTATTATCGAAATGATACCAACGAATCTCGTACCAGTACTTCCTACTGGTTTCTTTCCCTGTAAAAGGGATGCAAAGAAATCTCCGTTGTTGTTTGTCCTTATCAGTCGCTCTGCGGATCCCCAATAGATTACCGATACTGCTTCTGGTGGGATTCGAAGCGTTATAGAAGACCTGATCTTTCTGGTCTTTTCCACTGCCCCGGAGGCATATTGAAGTGGTCCAATATGAATGATCACTCTCTTGTTTCCGTCATAGTGTCTCGGTATTCTCAGAGGATGTCGCAATATTTCTGCTTTTTTCCCTTTTTTCGAGGGATTGGGTCCTTTCGTCGAAGACGGGGAGGATAATTTCATAACAATGTTGGGATGACTGTAAGTCGACCATCCCGTTTGGAGCTTTGAAACGCCGATGGGAACAGGGATTGTACAATGTCGATAAGCCCATAGAGTTTAGTTCGCTGCTTTCATCGATTTCTGAAGGACTCTAGAACGTTATGTTCCGTAGCGAGATGACAGGATTCCCTTCTAGGCGGTAGCCATTCCGTTAGAGGTAGGACGTATTTCGAAAGGCCTAGAACGATGGAGCATTCTGACAGTCCTTAGAATCACATCAATATGACGAAGACGGACATTGATGGCTGTGTACATTAGATGACGATCCCCTATCTGTCCTAGAAAAAAGGAAGAAGATTACTATAATCAGTAAGGAAAAGAGGTTCATGACAGTTTTCCACTAGGGGAGATATCCCCTACAGGAATTTCGTCGATTTGAGACCTAGATCATAGAGGAAAATGGGCTGTTTGACAGAAAGCATAGCTCCCTTCCTCTTACGGATAGGTGAGACTAGGACCGATATCATGCTATTCTAGAGATAGATAGGTGAACAACGACAAGGAAATCCCAATCCTTGAATGTTCGGAAGTTTGCTTTTGTCGAAACTTGTTCCTTTCACACCCACCCTCCATCTTTACTTCTGTTGAGTGTGAAGCACATGTTGGCATTCCGACACTCCGTCAAAACTCTAGACCTACTAAATCTTTCTTCCTTCAGTGACTCATCCTGCTTTTTTAGTTTGTCGAACGAATGAGTTGTGAATATCGAATTGGCATTTTCTTGAACTCTTTATCATCATAGTTCACCATCAAAGTACTTCCAGTAAACTGACGAAAGACTCGCATTGGGCTCGTCATAATCATTGCAGGTTTCGGTTCTCCTTTGCTCTACACCGTTGATTGTTGGATGGAAGTATCATTGAGTCTGGTAGCCAGTATTAGAAATATCGTATATAAATAGAAAAGCCATGCCAAAAAATTCCCATGTCTTTCGACGGTTGGACTAACCCAACCAGAAAAAACATTTCTAACAAGTCTCTGTCAAATTGTCAAGAGCGACGAAGCGGAACTCGAAAGGAAAGCTCATATAATGGATTCTGATTCATTTACTTTCTATGGTGTGACTTCTTTTTGAACTCTAAGTATTTTTGTATTTCTATTTTGGAACGGAATAGGAGAACGAACGAAAGAGCATCTTCATTTGCTCTAGAGATCGTCCCTGAGACGGAGACCCAACGAAGCTTCCATAGTGAGGTTTCTGATGCTTCCGTTGGAATTTTCCATAGGGGATGATCTTGAGACGGAAATTCGTCGCTATGGATGATCCGAATAGCGAAGAGAGAAGTGTTCATCCGAGAAAAGGGGTATTTTTCCACAAGTCAGTTATTTGTATCGGTGAAATGACTCTATCCTTAACACATATGCTTCGGTAGAGTTTCCCCACGAAATAGGATTGTGCAGATCCCTCTCTCCAGTTAAGTACCTACCAGTGAGATTAGAGCAGATTTGCTTGTCGTTGTATTGTGTCCATCGACTGCAGTTTATTAATCTATCCAGTTTTGTTTGTCTTAATAAATTTTCGTTTTTTATATTTCTTTGATTTTCTATATTTTTCTTTAAATTCAGGTTTCCATTTCCTTCTGGATACCTTATATCTCCTCTTTTTGTATTTTGGTTTGTATTCCTTAGTCTTTTTTGTATGTTTCTTGTGTTTTTTCTTGTACGGGAAATATGGTTTGTTATACCCGTATACAGGGGGACATCCAAATTGATAATTGATGTCTGGATAATATTTTGGACAACATGATGTCTTTATATCTTATTTATGAATATATTTTTGAAGATGGTTATTTGCCCTTTGTAATTGACAGGTTTTCTTCAAAGTTTCCATACAAGCCTTTTTTAGAGCACCTGTATTGTGTGGAATTCTTCCTGATCTAAGGTTATTGTATTTTTTCTCTATCATAGAATCCCATGGTATTGGAAGTTTAGAAAAGAAGGATGTAATCCAAAATCTTTTCTTTTCTAAAGTATTTAACTTGAAAATATAACTGATGTATTGGTTTGCAAATTCTTCTAAATAGCAGATATTGCATAACCTCATTTTTAATAGTATATTTTCATCCAAGCCTTCGGCGTTTATATCATCGTCAGTTAAATCAGCATATAATAATTTGCAGATACTATTCATAAGTGACTCTAGAACGTTATGTTCCGTAGCGAGATGACAGGATTCCCTTCTAGGCGGTAGCCATTCCGTTAGAGGTAGGACGTATTTCGAAAGGCCTAGAACGATGGAGCATTCTGACAGTCCTTAGAATCACATCAATATGACGAAGACGGATATTGATGGCTGTGAACATTAGATGACGATCCCCTATCTGTCCTAGAAAAATGGAAGAAGATTACTATAATCAGTAAGGAAAAGAGGTTCATGACAGTTTTCCACTAGGGGAAATATCCCCTACAGGAATTTCGTCGATTTGAGACCCAGATCATAGAGGAAAATGGGCTGTTTGACAGAAAGCATAGCTCCCGTCCTCTTATGGATAGGTGAGACTAGGACCGATATCATGCTATTCTAGAGATAGATAGGTGAACAACGACAAGGAAATCCCAATCCTTGAATGTTCGGAAGTTTGCTTTTGTCAAAACTTGTTCCTTTCCCACCCACCCTCCATCTTTACTTCTGTTGAGTGTGAAGCACATGTTGGCATTCCGACACTCCGTCAAAACTCTAGACCTACTAAATCATTCTTCCTTCAGAGACTCATTCTGCTTTTTTAGTTTGTCGAACGAATGAGTTGTGAATATCGAATTGGTTTTTTCTTGAACTCTTTATCGTCATAGTTCACCATCAAAGTACTTCCAGTAAACTGAAGAAAGACTCGCATTGGGCTTTCAGGTTTCGGTTCTCCTTTGCTCTACACCGTCGATTGTTAGATGGAAGTTTCATTGAGTCTGGTAGCCAGTATTAGAAATATCGTATATAAATAGAAAAGCCATGCCAAAAAATTCCCATGTCTTTCGTCGGTTGGACTAACCCAACCAGAAAAAACATTTCTAACAAGTCTTTGTCAAATTGTCAAGAGCGACGAAGCGGAACTCGAAAGGAAAGCTCATATAATGGATTCTGATTCATTTACTTTATATGTTGTGACTTCTTTTTGAACTCTAAGTATTTCTGTATTTCTATTTTGGAACGGAATAGGAGAACGAACGAAAGAGCATCTTCATTTGCTCTAGAGATCGTCCCTGAGACGGAGACCCAACGAAGCTTCCCATAGTGAGGTTTCTGATGCTTCCGTTGGAATTTTCCATAGGGGATGATCTTGAGATGGAAATTCGTCACTATGGATGATCCGAATAGCGACGAGAGAAGTGTTCATCCGAGAAAAGGGGTATTCTTCCACAAGTCAGTTATTTGTATCGGTGAAATGACTCTATCCTTAACACATATGCTTCGGTAGAGTTTCCCCACGAAATAGGCTTGTGCAGATCCCTCTCTCCAGTTAAGTACCTACCAGTGAGATTAGAGCATATTTGCTTGTCGTTGTATTGTGTCCATCGACTGCAGTTTATTAATCTATCCAGTTTTGTTTGTCTTAATAAATTTTCGTTTTTTATATTTCTTTGATTTTCTATATTTTTCTTTAAATTCAGGTTTCCATTTCCTTCTGGATACCTTATATCTCCACTTTTTGTATTTTGGTTTGTATTCCTTAGTCTTTTTTGTATGTTTCTTGTGTTTTTTCTTGTACGGGAAATATGGTTTGTTATACCCGTATACAGGGGGACATCCAAATTGATAATTGATGTCTGGATTATATTTTGGACAACATGATGTCTTTATATCTGATTTATGAATATAACTTTGAAGATGGTTATTTGCCCTTTGTAATTGACAGGTTTTCTTCACAGTTTCCATACAATTCTTTTTTAGAGCACCTGTATTGTGTGGAATGCCTCCTGATCTAAGCTTATTGTATTTTTTCTCTATCATAGAATCCCATGGTATTGGAAGTTTAGAAAAGAAGGATGTAATCCAAAATGTTTTCTTTTCTAAAGTATTTAACTTGAAAATGTAACTGATGTATTGGTTTGCAAATTCTTCTAAATAGCAGATATTGCATAACCTCATTTTTAATAGTATATTTTCATCTAAGCCTTCGGCGTTTATATCATCGCCAGTTAAATCAGCATATAATAATTTGCAGATACTATTCATAAGTGACTCTAGAACGTTATGTTCCGTAGCGAGATGACAGGATTCCCTTCTAGGCGGTAGCCATTCCGTTAGAGGTAGGACGTATTTCGAAAGGCCTAGAACGATGGAGCATTCTGACAGTCCTTAGAATCACATCAATATGACGAAGACGGACATTGATGGCTGTGTACATTAGATGACGATCCCCTATCTGTCCTAGAAAAAAGGAAGAAGATTACTATAATCAGTAAGGAAAAGAGGTTCATGACAGTTTTCCACTAGGGGAGATATCCCCTACAGGAATTTCGTCGATTTGAGACCCAGATCATAGAGGAAAATGGGCTGTTTGACAGAAAGCATAGCTCCCTTCCTCTTACGGATAGGTGAGACTAGGACCGATATCATGCTATTCTAGAGATAGATAGGTGAAAAACGACAAGAAAATCCCAATCCTTGAATGTTCGGAAGTTTGCTTTTGTCGAAACTTGTTCCTTTCACACCCACCCTCCATCTTTACTTCTGTTGAGTGTGAAGCACATGTTGGCATTCCGACACTCCGTCAAAACTCTAGACCTACTAAATCTTTCTTCCTTCAGTGACTCATCCTGCTTTTTTAGTTTGTCGAACGAATGAGTTGTGAATATCGAATTGGCATTTTCTTGAACTCTTTATCGTCATAGTTCACCATCAAAGTACTTCCAGTAAACTGACGAAAGACTCGCATTGGGCTCGTCATAATCATTGCAGGTTTCGGTTCTCCTTTGCTCTACACCAACGATTGTTAGATGGAAGTATCATTGAGTCTGGTAGCCAGTATTAGAAATATCGTATATAAATAGAAAAGCCATGCCAAAAAATTCCCATGTCTTTCGTCGGTTGGACTAACCCAACCAGAAAAAACATTTCTAACAAGTCTTTATCAAATTGTCAAGAGCGACGAAGCGGAACTCGAAAGGAAAGCTCATATAATGGATTCTGATTCATTTACTTTCTATGGTGTGACTTCTTTTTGAACTCTAAGTATTTCTGTATTTCTATTTTGGAACGGAATAGGAGAACGAACGAAAGAGCATCTTCATTTGCTCTAGAGATCGTCCCTGAGACGGAGACCCAACGAAGCTTCCATTGTGAGGTTTCTGATGCTTCCGTTGGAATTTTCCATAGGGGATGATCTTGAGACGGAAATTCGTCGCTATGGATGATCCGAATAGCGACGAGAGAAGTGTTCATCCGAGAAAAGGGGTATTCTTCCACAAGTCAGTTATTTGTATCGGTGAAATGACTCTATCCTTAACACATATGCTTCGGTAGAGTTTCCCCACGAAATAGGCTTGTGCAGATCCCTCTCTCCAGTTAAGTACCTACCAGTGAGATTAGAGCAGATTTGCTTGTTGTTGTATTGTATCCATCGACTGCAGTTTATTAATCTATCCAGTTTTGTTTGTCTTAATAAATTTTCGTTTTTTATATTTCTTTGATTTTCTATATTTTTCTTTAAATTCAGGTTTCCATTTCCATCTGGATACCTTATATCTCCTCTTTTTGTATTTTGGTTTGTATTCCTTAGTCTTTTTTGTATGTTTCTTGTGTTTTTTCTTGTACGGGAAATATGGTTTGTTATACCCATATATAGGGGGACATCCAAATTGATAATTGATGTCTGGATCATATTTTGGACAACATGATGTCTTTATATCTGATTTATGAATATATTTTTGAAGATGGTTATTTGCCCTTTGTAATTGACAGGTTTTCTTCAAAGTTTCCATACAAGCCATTTTTAGAGCACCTGTATTGTGTGGAATTCCTCCTGATCTAAGGTTATTGTATTTTTTCTCTATCATAGAATCCCATGGTATTGGAAGTTTAGAAAAGAAGGATGTAATCCAAAATGTTTTCTTTTCTAAAGTATTTAACTTGAAAATATAACTGATTTATTGGTTTGCAAATTCTTCTAAATAGCAAATATTGCATAACCTCATTTTTAATAGTATATTTTCCTCTAAGCCTTCGGCGTTTATATCATCGCCAGTTAAATCAGCATATAATAATTTGCAGATACTATTCATAAGTGACTCTAGAACGTTATGTTCCGTAGCGAGATGACAGGATTCCCTTCTAGGCGGTAGCCATTCCGTTAGAGGTAGGACGTATTTCGAAAGGCCTAGAACGATGGAGCATTCTGACAGTCCTTAGAATCACATCAATATGACGAAGACGGACATTGATGGCTGTGTACATTAGATGACGATCCCATATCTGTCCTAGAAAAAAGGAAGAAGATTACTATAATCAGTAAGGAAACGAGGTTCATGACAGTTTTCCACTAGGGGAGATATCCCCTACAGGAATTTCGTCGATTTGAGACCCAGATCATAGAGGAAAATGGGCTGTTTGACAGAAAGCATAGCTCCCTTCCTCTTACGGATAGGTGAGATTAGGACCGATATCATGCTATTCTAGAGATAGATAGGTGAACAACGACAAGAAAATCCCAATCCTTGAATGTTCGGAAGTTTGCTTTTGTCGAAACTTGTTCCTTTCACACCCACCCTCCATCTTTACTTCTGTTGAGTGTGAAGCACATGTTGGCATTCCGACACTCCGTCAAAACTCTAGACCTACTAAATCTTTCTTCCTTCAGTGACTCATCCTGCTTTTTTAGTTTGTCGAACGAATGAGTTGTGAATATCGAATTGGCATTTTCTTGAACTCTTTATCGTCATAGTTCACCATCAAAGTACTTCCAGTAAACTGACGAAAGACTCGCATTGGGCTCGTCATAATCATTGCAGGTTTCGGTTCTCCTTTGCTCTACACCAACGATTGTTAGATGGAAGTATCATTGAGTCTGGTAGCCAGTATTAGAAATATCGTATATAAATAGAAAAGCCATGCCAAAAAATTCCCATGTCTTTCATTGGTTGGACTAACCCAACCAGAAATAACATTTCTAACAAGTCTTTGTCAAATTGTCAAGAGCGACGAAGCGGAACTCGAAAGGAAAGCTCATATAATGGATTCTGATTCATTTACTTTCTATGGTGTGACTTCTTTTTGAACTCTAAGTATTTCTGTATTTCTATTTTGGAACGGAATAGGAGAACGAACGAAAGAACATCTTCATTTGCTCTAGAGATCGTCCCTGAGACGGAGACCCAACGATACGTCGGAGGTAAGCAATCCTGATTTTGAGTGAAGCCAAACCAACGAAGTCCTTACCCCGTGGGTCATAGGCCTCCATTGGGGTCGTCGACGGATGCATGAGGCAAGCGAACGACGCCGTCACTCACCAAGTCAACATTTGGAAAAGAAACCTTTCTTCTCCTTCCTTTCTGCCTCCACTCCAGCTTGCTCTACCACCTATGCAATCACAGCTCAGTCATTGACCAGCAAACTCAAATGGACAGTTGCTGGGAGGAGAGCAATGATGAATCGCGATCAGCCCCGAAATCCCTTACCGTTGGATCCGTGCCTCAATACTCTGCCACTAGGACTTGATCGGAAGAATCTACTGTAGCCATATCTACCCCCCTGGGGCGGCTTCCAACCATCATTTTCAAAGGGATGTGCATGGGCAGGCGATCCCGAGGTTGGAGATCTAGTTGGATCAGTGTACTGCTGGTGTAGACGCTCGAGCATGTGAGATGACGAGGATCAATAAGGGTGCCCTCCATGACATTGAACTGCATCTAACCTTCCACAAAACCCAACACATTGAACTGCAGAACGTCGAAAACAGAATGGGAGGGGGTCATCGAGCCACGATTTCACAATTTCTGAAAAGCTGACGATCCACTTGGTCGACAACCCAAATGCGAGCCAAACCAAACAGCCCTGGCCATGTTGCACCTGATGAAAGAGATGCTCAGTTGTTTCTCGATCTTAATGACATATAGGACAGGAGTCATCGATGCTAGAGATATGTCTTGATCTTCGGAAATTGGTAGGGATTGCTTCAGAAAGGCACTTCCACATGAAGACAATAACTCGTGGAAAACCCGAAGCGCTGGAAAGTCCAAAGCATCAGCGAAAGTGTCGAATGTTTTTATCCCTAAGCAATTATGGTTAGCCCTAGAAAAGCAAGCAAGCTTAAATGACTTTATGGGCAGACCTGTGATTATTACTCATAAAGCAAATCTCTCTATTTCTATTCCAGATATTCATAATATCTCTCATCCCTATACTTTTGAATTTGCATTATTACCTATTGATTTCAATGTCGATTGCTTAGTTGGCATGAATAACTTACGACATTATGCCCCTTTCAATTCTCAAATTTTTCTATTTGATAATCATCAAATTCCACGGGTTCCTTTTCCGGTCCCCTTAGCATCATCTTATCCTGCAGCCCAACGTGGTGAACGACTTATTTCCACCCACAACAACTGCACTTATCCTCTTACTATCTTCTCTAATACAGGAGAAATCATCCACAGTATGCTTAAACCATTATATTCACCTAACCCTTTATTATATTTTGATAGGGCACCAAGGTATTGTACCCTTACATTACTTGATCAATACAGAAATACTAATGTAAGATCAAACAGTATAATGGTATCACCTATAGATAAACAAGAATTTTCAGCTCAAATACACGAGCTTTTATCTCTTAAACTAATACAACCTAGCAGCAGTCCTCATTCATCACCTGCTTTTCTAGTCAGAAAACATGTAGAACAAAAAAGAGGGAAAGCCAGAATGGTCATTAATTATAGAAAATTAAATAGCTATACAAAGTTTGACGGCTATTTTATACCTGCTGCAGAACAGTTGATAAAGCAGATACAAGGATCCAAATATTATAGTAAATTTGATGCTAAATCTGGTTTTTGGCAAGTAAAACTAGTCAATAAAGAATCTATAGAATTAACTGCCTTTAGTTGTCCCCAAGGACACTATGAGTGGTTAGTAATGCCATTTGGTTTAAAAAATGCTCCACAAATATTCCAAAAATGGATGAATTCTATGTTTGGACATCTACATTTTGTAGTAGTTTATATAGATGATATACTAGTCTTTTCTCCTACAATGGAAGAACATAAACAGCACTTACTCCAAGTAGCAAAAATACTACTTGATAACGGAATTATTTTAAACCCTACAAAAATTCATCTATTCAAAAAAGAGATAGAATTCCTTGGGAAATATATAAAAGAAGGTCAGATAGAATTACAACAGCATATATATTCCAAGATAAAGGAATTCCCTAAAACATTTAAAACTCTAAAACAATTACAGAGTTTCTTGGGTCTTTTAAATTATGGGAGGAAATTTATTCCTCACCTATCCCAACTAGCCAAAAGTTTACAAGAAAATTTGACTATAGAACAATCTAAATACAAAATAGAAAATGGTGAACAACCAAGAAAGTGGAATACAGACAAAATAGGAATCCAGCTCACTCCTGAAGAGGAGAAAGAAATAAAAAATATAAAGGAGCTGATTACTCATCAAACAATACTATATTTTCCCAAAGAAAATGACCTAGTAACCCTCCAAACAGATGCATCAGACATGTTTTGGGCAGGAGTTATAATAATCAAACAAAAAGAAATTATAGCATATACCTCGGGAAAATTTAGTAAACCCCAACAAAAATATTCCACTTATGATAAAGAATTGTTGGCCATTAAATCAGTAATAAAAAGTCTAAAAATATATTTACTCAATAGACAGTTCATCATAGAAACTGATAACAAAGCAGTATCCCAATTCTTGAAAAAACGGACTATAAATAATCCTGAAGAAAATATCAGAAGAATAAGAATTGCCTTATACCTTGAAATATACCAATATGATGTTAAGTATATTCCTGGTTACACTAATATTCTTGCAGATATATTATCCAGGCCAAACAATGGATAAAGACCAAGTAAAAAGACAGAAGACCTCTCCATTGGATCCCTCCAGTTCCAATCCACACCTTTCAGGACAGACTGAAAGCCTTCCAGACCACATCTTGATCAAACTCAGACAGCTACAACAGAAGCTTTCTGAACTCCAAAATCTAGGCAAATAGATATGCCAAGTCTCTGTTCTTACTAAATCTCAAGAACAAAAGCAAAAGGAGAAAAATTGGTTTTGTGGTTCTTCTCCTGAAGAACAAGAACTCAAAACTATTACTTCCAGAAGCAACCTTTCAGACATGGTAATCTGCCCAGCTACAGATTTCTACCAGCTCCTATCTCTTTTAGAAGTTGACTCTGAAAGGGCAAGAAAGTTCAAGGCAGAAGCCATTGTGAACACAATGGTAAATCTAAATCAGCAAAACTGCCTATCACATGAACATCTCCGCCTTTTTTTCCATCAGTTTAGAAGTTGACTCTGAAAGGGCAAGAAAGTTCAAGGCAGAAGCCATTGTGAACACAATGGTAAATCAAAATCAGCAAAACTGCCTATCACATGAACATCTCCGCCTTTTTTTCCATCAGTTAGAAGCAACGGAAATCACCCGGCTTCTGCTAGAAGAAGATGCTTTAATCAAGAATAAATATGAAAACCCAAGATTATCTGTCTATTTAGGAGATATTCCTAAATCCGCCAGAGCTCTTCAACTTGGGATAGTTCATAATCTTTATGTAAGCACCTTACATCCAGAAGATTACCTCGATCACATTCCAAAGATATGCAGTGACCGAGTTTCAATCTACTCAAAGCAGCACTCTTGGGAAACTGGTTTCTGGTTCCGTATTTGGAGCATTTGGGAAGAAAGAAACCTGTACCAACTGTTCACCTCTTTTCAAATATGGGAACTACATGACGAAAGTCAACAGTTCGCCCATGGATGGGGTATTTATCCTAAGCATGAATACAACTATGAAGAACAAGCTTATGCAGCTGCTACAGAGTTTTTTACAGAAGCAATGACAGACAGCCTTTGCGGGGCAAGATCTATTACCATCAGTAATAACATCATGCTCTATGATCATCTTTCTGCCATTGAATCTGTTCAAATAAAATTAGGAAAAGTCATCCCTTTCCTTACCAGCATTAACCTTGGAAGAATTGGACAAAAGGCAAGGATTGATTGCACCCACTCAGGACTTTTCCAGACAAAGTAAAAAGCATGGTGGGCCCATACCACGCCAGAAGATTCCTTCTCATCTCCACAAGGACTACAATTATCAAAGAAGGGACCCAGTAAAGGACAATAATACAACTTTTTCTGTTCAAAGGACAATCATGAAGTCCTTTTTTTCTGTACATCTTTTGTAAAGAAACTGTGTAAAAGATTCCTTCCTATCTGAAGGACGTCTTTGAAACATTATAAATAAAGACATCAGATGAAGGGAGGAGGCAGAGAGCCTTTCCGAACTTCTTTTTTTCTAAACATATTTCTTCCTCTGATCTGCTTCCTTAGTTTAAAATAGTGTGAATAAAAAGTCGTGCTGAGTACTGGAGCAGAAGCTCTCCTGCAACTGGTATGATATCATACCAGTTTCTCGATTAGGTTTGGATGGGAGACCTCGATCCGTTGCTTCAAAAAAAACAAGAATCTCGGTATAATTGACCTCAACCCATTGTTTAATGCGAAGCAAGAACCTTGGTATAAGGAAGACGCCACAAACGGTAGTGAAAAGCCATTTGATAAGTCGATGATGGATGCCACGAATGAATTCCGATAAGTTCGAATAGTCTTTCAAAGAGCCAAAGAGAATAAACTCACCAATTATCTGTAAACTGTCTCCCTTCTATTCCATTAGACGCCTTTTTATAGGCTAAAAAAATACAAGGAAAGTTTTCTACAAGGAAAGTTTAAGAAATAGAAACAAAAAAAAGGAAACAATCAGCCCCTTAATTTGTTGATCAATACAAGGAAAGTTATCGAAATAAAACAAAAGGATACAATCAATTTTGACCAGATTCTTCTACTAGTTGAATCATATTGATGCATCTTTGTTGAACTCGTGAACCCTCCTCAATGGGCCTCCACGAATTTTCTTGAGCCCAAACCTCTTGAATCAGCCTATTAAGTGCATCTTTGAACTTTTTTCCTTGTGCTCTTGTAACCGGTCCAGTTGGAACTTGAACTGGCTCCTTTGTAGTCAAGCCATTATTTGCATCACCTCTCCATTAAGCTCTCGATGATCGTGACAGTTGCTGAGCATTATCAACAGCTCATGGCTAGCTTAGATGTTCGTATATCTAAGGAGAAGTCCTTGATCTCGAAAACAGCTTGTTTTGAATTTGCTAAACGCTTTGTCATTCGTAATGGCACTGTCGGACTTGAGTCCCGTCTCAATGCATATGATAGCTGCATTAGTGAATTCTATAACCATGCAGGTTATCGGTATAACAAACAGATTTGTATACCAGATTTCCTTCGCTAGCCAACTGCGCCTATTTGCGTCGATTGATTGGCTTATACATTTCCTTATGACGTCTCATCATAGCCTGCCATATACGTCAATTATTATATACCACGCCGTATACAGAATATCTCCTCCTCTGCCATAGACAGGATTGCTATAACTGGTGCAAGGGCAGGGCAACTACTCTTTCTAAAGGAAGAGAATCAAAGGGATTAGCTGCAACTACTACTGCCAGCCACAGGAGACGTCTATCTTTTTTTTCTTTTCAGATGAGAGATGAGCTGGATTGGGAATCAAGATTTACATATAATCGAGTTGTGGACCAAGCGACGACGACCGGAGGGAGGCAATGGAAGATCGTCATAGGTATATGCCATAGTCATAGGTATATGCCATAGGAAGATATAGCTGGTAGAATGCCTTTTGACTGACGTTCCAGAGGCCATTGAGCTAGAGTCCTGCACTCGACGAGAGCAAGTCCGAAACTCCATAACTAGAGAAATCGGGACAGACTTACTGAGCATACCTAGAATGAAGAAAAGAAGGACCGGATGGGCTCAACCGACGCTCCTCTTCTCGATTTCAAATTCTAGTGACAGAGAGATATCAGTATGGGAACCAGTATAGAAAGACGAAAAAGAAGGGAACTAGTAAACAAGTAAGACATCCCAGTAAAAATCGAGATTTCTCAGAAGCAAGCAACTTATTGATTTCGCTTCCGAGACTGAGCTCTAGAGAAGGAAAAGAAAAGCAGACGAAGGGATGCCCTCCGAAATTTCGACGAGGAAGCATGCCTGAGCTAAGACAGGGCAAGAGCATATGAAGTTGACGTCGGAACAGCCAAATGGAAAATATTTTCCTGCAGGCAAACAATATAGTCCCGGCCAGGCCCGACAGTGATCTGTAAGCGATGTCAGGGCTCACAGTAGAGAGGGAAGCTGTGACTGTAAGCTAAACCACTTGGTTCAGTCAAATTTGACGTGACAAATAAACAATATGGTTAAATGAATTAGAAAGGTATGATATCCATACTGGAACCATAGAAGAAGTCCTTAGTGATAACTCTTCTATATACGAGATAGAAACCATATATGAAGAGAGCCTTTCCGAACTTCTTTTTTTCTAAACATATTTCTTCCTCTGATCTGCTTCCTTAGTTTAAAATAGTGTGAATATCCTCCGTACGCTTGATGCGGCGGGGAAGGCAAACATGGGGCTCTGTGACAGCCACCGAACGGTGGTCGTACGCGGCCTCCTCTCCGATGGGCTGTCGAGGACTCTCCAGGGCTCTCAGGTGTTGTGGATTTGAAGAGGGCTGGGCGTCTGCTGCCCCCCGATCCTCTACTCGGTTGTGATTTGGCTACCTACGAATGAACGATGCCCTGCCTGCTGGTGGCCCATCCTTCCATGCTTTGGAGGGCACCCCGGCAGCGCGGACGTCGTCGAGGGTGTGCTACCTTGTTGGTCCTGCCAGTAGTCATATGCTTGTCTCAAAGATTAAGCCATGCATGAAGTATGAACAAACTCATACTGTGAAACTGCGAATGGCTCATTAAATTAGTTATAGTTTGTTTGATTGTACGTGCTACTCGGATAACCGTAGTAATTCTACAGGTAATACGTGCAACAAAACCCGACTTCCACAAGGGATGCATTTATTAGATAAAAGGCCGATGCGGGCTCTGCCCACTGTTCTTATGATTCATGATAACTCAACGGATCACACGGCCCTCGTGCCGTCGACGCATCATTCAAATTTCTGCCCTATCAACTTTCAATGGTAGGATAGAGGCCTACCATGGTGGTGACGGGGGACGGAGAATTAGGGTTTGATTCCGGAGAGGGAGCCTGAGAAATGACTATCACATCCAAGGAAGGTAGCAAACGTGCAAATTACCCAATCTTGACACAGGGAGGTAGTGACAATAAATAACAATACCGGGCTCTTACGAGTCTGGTAATTGGAATGAGTACAATCTAAATCCCTTAACAAGGATCAATTGGAGGGCAAGTCTGGTGCCAGCAACTGCGGTAATTCTAGCTCCAATAGCTATATTTAAGTTGTTGTAGTTAAAAAGCTCGTAGTTGGACTTTGGGCTGGGCCAGCCGGTCCGCCTTCCGATGTGCTTCGGCCATCCTGTCCCTTCTACCTGTGATGTGTTCCTGGCCTTAACTGGCCAGGTCCTACCTCTGGTGCCATTACTTTGAAGAAATTAGAGTGCTCAAAGCAAGCCTACGCTCTACATTAGCATTGGATAACATCACAGGATTTCGGTCATATTCTATTGGCCTTCGGGATCTGAGTAATGATTAAGAGGGACAGTCGGGGGAATTCATATTTCATAATCAGAGGTGAAATTCTAAGATTTATGAAAGATGAACAACTACGAAAGCATTTGCGTAGGATGTTTTCATTAATCAAGAATATAAGTTGGGGGCTCGAGGACAATTAGATACCATCTAGTCTCAACCATAAATGATGCCGACCGAGGATCGGCGGGTGTTGCTTTTAGGACTCTGCTGGCATCTTATAAGAAATCAAAGTTCTAGGGTTCCGGGGGGAGTATAGTCGCAAGGCTGAAACTTAAAGGAATTGACAGAAGGGCACCACCAGGAGTGGAGCTTGTGACTTAATTTGACTCAACACGGGAAAACTTACCAGGTCCAGACATAGTAAGGATTCACAGACTGAGAGCTCTTTCTTGATTCTATGGGTGGTGGTGCATGGCTGTTCTCGTTAACGAACGAGACCTCAGCCTGCTAACTAGCTACGCGGAGGCATCCTCCATGGTCCGCGGTGTGCGGCCCGTGGTTGGAACCGCGGGGTTTCACCCGCGGGGTGCAACCCGCGATTGGAACCGTGGGTTTGCACCCGCGGTTGCAACCGCGGGGTTGCACCCGCGGGGTGCAACCCGCGGTTGGAACCGCGGGTGCCGCGGGGGGCAAACCGCGGGTTTGCACCCGCAGTTGCAACCGCGGGGTTGCCCCCGTGCGGTGCAACCCGCAGTTCCGCCTGCGGATTTCCATTCTTGGAATTTTTCCTTCCTGATGTTGCATGTGTCAGGATTGTTTCCTGGGTTGGATTTTCTGACTGTAATTTTTCAGAAGTACTGTTGAGGTGGGCCCGTTGGGCTTTACGCCTTAGGTTTCTCTTCTGAGGGCGGGTGAGAGTTTGGTTCAACTTAGGAGTAGGCGATGACGCCACATATTTTCTGACAGATGATGACGTCTTGTCAGTTTTAACGGGCGATGACGCCTCGTAAGTTTTAATAGGCGATGACGCCTCACCTTTCTTCATCATCATAGCCCGGCGATGACGCCTGGGCTCCGAATCAGAGGAAGAGAGAAATTCCTCGTATTTTTGCTGATCGACTTCTACGATCAGCGTTTCAACAACATATCCGATGGGTACCAAGTCGGATTGTGCCACAACATTCTCTGCAGTGAACAGAGAGGCTCCCACTGTGGTTGCCAATTCTTGTTTGCCAGAAAATTACATCTTCCCTTCCATTATAAAATTTCTGAATTACAATGAAAAATTGGATTACAAATTTTAAGAACAAGAACGGGAATATTAATGAATTCCCTTTTTTATGTGTGGGTTCGGGTGGCGATGGAGCCTTGTTAATGACTCCATTGACTATCCGACTAGAAGAAGAAGATCTGCTTCTTTCTCTGAATCTCTCAAGAAATTATGGTTAGCCCTAGAAAAGCAATGACAGTT
Organism: Dracaena cambodiana; assembly: GCA_036321105.1. Lineage (NCBI taxonomy): Eukaryota > Viridiplantae > Streptophyta > Magnoliopsida > Asparagales > Asparagaceae > Dracaena > Dracaena cambodiana. The sequence goes on along the minus strand of JAYEPQ010000010.1, from coordinate 30,614,636 downwards.
GCAGGAGAAAAGAAATTATGGCGATGGAGCCTTGTTCATGACTACATGACGAAAGTCAACAGTTCGCCCATGGATGGGGTATTTATCCTAAGCATGAATACAACTATGAAGAACAAGCTTATGCAGCTGCTACAGAGTTTTTTACAGAAGCAATGACAGACAGCCTTTGCGGGGCAAGATCTATTACCATCAGTAATAACATCATGCTCTATGATCATCTTTCTGCCATTGAATCTGTTCAAATAAAATTAGGAAAAGTCATCCCTTTCCTTACCAGCATTAACCTTGGAAGAATTGGACAAAAGGCAAGGATTGATTGCACCCACTCAGGACTTTTCCAGACAAAGTAAAAAGCATGGTGGGCCCATACCACGCCAGAAGATTCCTTCTCATCTCCACAAGGACTACAATTATCAAAGAAGGGACCCAGTAAAGGACAATAATACAACTTTTTCTGTTCAAAGGACAATCATGAAGTCCTTTTTTTCTGTACATCTTTTGTAAAGAAACTGTGTAAAAGATTCCTTCCTATCTGAAGGACGTCTTTGAAACATTATAAATAAAGACATCAGATGAAGGGAGGAGGCAGAGAGCCTTTCCGAACTTCTTTTTTTCTAAACATATTTCTTCCTCTGATCTGCTTCCTTAGTTTAAAATATATTCTACCCCCCTGGGGCGGCTTCCAACCATCATTTTCAAAGGGATGTGCATGGGCAGGCGATCCCGAGGTTGGAGATCTAGTTGGATCAGTGTACTGCTGGTGTAGACGCTCGAGCATGTGAGATGACGAGGATCAATAAGGGTGCCCTCCATGACATTGAACTGCATCTAACCTTCCACAAAACCCAGCACATTGAACTGCAGAATGTCGAAAACAGAATGGGAGGGGGTCATCGAGCCACGATTTCACAATTTCTGAAAAGCTGACGATCCACTTGGTCGACAACCCAAATGCGAGCCAAACCAAACAGCCCTGGCCATGTTGCACCTGATGAAAGAGATGCTCAGTTGTTTCTCGATCTTAATGACATATAGGACAGGAGTCATCGATGCTAGAGATATGTCTTGATCTTCGGAAATTGGTAGGGATTGCTTCAGAAAGGCACTTCCACATGAAGACAATAACTCGTGGAAAACCCGAAGCGCTGGAAAGTCCAAAGCATCAGCGAAAGTGTCGAATGTTTTCTTCGGATGATGAAGTGGAGGCTACATTCTCTTGTGAATGAATTGCGATATAGGCTTACGTCGGAGGTAAGCAATCCTGATTTTGAGTGAAGCCAAACCAACGAAGTCCTTACCCCGTGGGTCATAGGCCTCCATTGGGGTCGTCGACGGATGCATGAGGCAAGCGAACGACGCCGTTGGAATGGGAAAGAAGGCCGGCAAGACAAGAAAAGGCCGTCGTCATAAAAAAAAGGAAAAGAAGAGGAGGCTGAAGAGGGAACCGAAAAAGGATTACCTGATGAATCGGAGGGACGGGCATACTCTTATTGAGAATAAGCGTGATTAACGTGACGGCATTTGACAGAGCAACAGGAGCTGGATCAACCAATGAGGTTCGGACTTCGAAAAATAAGAAGGAAGGCTTTTGAGCACGACGATTCCCCAGACGTCGCTTCTCGCTGCGCTTGATCAAAGAAAGGGAAAGAGAACAAGAGCTGCGCTCAATCAAAGAAAGGGAAAGAGAACAAGAGCTGCGCTCGACCAACAGGCAAGATCGAACTACCAAAAGATGGAATCAGCAGTGTCAGAAGGTACTTCAACCAGAACAGAGTAGCATGGGTCCCACTTCCGGGCAGTGACGCTTTCGAAGCCTGTCTTCTCCAGAATAGCAATAGAATATTTTCAGATGCATATGGTATGTCGGTAGGTTTCGACGTGGGCAAGCACCATCTATTTATAGATTTATAGATGGTGTTATCGGTATCGTTTTATTCGATGAACGTAAGGAATCAGGGGATATAGTTCCGGGCAAGACCGTTTGGCTCGGAGGGAAGGAAAGGAATGCCCTCAGGGAAGAAAGAGGAATGTAGCATAGCAGAGAAAATGAGATCAGTTCTCAGTCTGACGTAAGCCCGTCCTTGGTCTCGATCAATAGAGGAGAGTGAGATAGCTGTGTTTGACCAGACTATCGATTTTCACCCTCGGAAGAGGGAAGCAAGCGTATGGAAGGGTCATCAGTCCAGCAGTGTCTTTTCAACCAGAGCTCTCATCCTGAATAGTCCAATGGGAGGGAAGGCGATCGACAAGCCGTTCGGAGTATGTTTAAGGGCTTCAGGTTGACGAAACCTCTTTTTTTTTCATACATCAAACTTTCCTTTGAAGGAGACTGACTTTTTTCGCTTATCTGCCCAGAGCTCTCATTGTCTTCCCACTTTATTGACTGAATTCGATCGAGAGATCGGAAAGAGTGCTTTCTCTGCCAAAGCAAAGAGAGCTATAGGTGGTGAAACCCCTGGTGAAAAAGAGAGTCGAAAACTTCTCAAAAGAAAATGAGATAGGAGGAATCCATGGGGAGATTTAACGGTACGGTAGTCGATTAGATAGCGAGGTAGAGAGAGAGGACTCACTCAACAAAGGTCTCAGTTCCGTCAATGTAAGGCTGAATCAAAAAGGTAACCTCTTAGTGCGACGGGTTGGTATAACGGAAAGCTCCAGTGAATGTGCTTCTTTCATCAAATTATTCAACCAACTTTCACCGGTCGAGATAAAAGACCATTGAACTACCTCCATCACGAAGTGGTCCTTCATCTTTCTATAACTAGCTATATAATTCAGTTCAGGTGGATTCAACCTTCCCGCTATCAGAAAGGAGCAAAGAAGATGACTGGTAACCAAACACTGCATCGGGCGTATAGAGCTTCCACCACCTAATCACGAGGGCACGGCATGGTGTGCGGGCAGGGCCCGCCCCCGCATGGCATGGTGCGCGGGCGGTCCGTCCGTCCGTCCGTTCTGGTCCATCCGTCCGTCCGTTCCGATACGTCCGTCCGTTCGTTCTGGTCCGTCCAGGTCGTCCGTTCGCTCGCCCCCGCACGGCATGGTGCGCGGGCAAGACCCACCCCCGCACGGCATGGTGCGCGGGCGGTCTGTCCGTCCATTCGTCCCGGTCCGTCCTGGTCTGTCCGTCCGTCCGTCCGCCCGCCCCCGCACGGCATGGTGCGCGGGCAGGGCCCGCCCATGCACGGCATGGCACGCGGGCGGTCCGTCCATGCATCCGTCCGTTCATGTCCGTCCGACCAGGTCCGTCCGTCCGTCCGTCCCGGTTCGTCATGGACCGTCCGTCCGCCAGCCCCCGCACGGCATGGTGCGCGGGTAGGGCCGGCCCCCGCACGGCATGTTGCGTGGGCGGTCCGTCCGTGCGTCCGTCCGTCCGTCCCGGTCCGTCCACGTCCGTCCGTCCGTCCCGGTCCGTCCAAGTCCAGGTCCGCCCGCCCGCCCGCCCCAGCACGGCATGGTGCGCGGGCAGGACCCACCCCCGCTCGGCATGGTGCGCGGGCGGTCCGTCCGTCCGTCCGTTCAGGTCCATCCGTCCAGGTCCGTCCGTCCAGGTCCGTCCGCCCGCCCCCGCATGGCATGGTGCGCGGGCAGGGCCCGTCCCCGCACTGCATGGAGCGCGGGCGGTCCGTCCGTCCGTCTGTTCAGGTCCGTCCATCCAGGACCGTCCGTCCGTCCGTCCAAGTCCGTCCGTCCATCCGCCTGTCCCCGCACGGCATGGTGCGCGGGCAGGACCCGCCCCCGCACGGCATGGTGCGTGGGCGGTCCGTCCGTCCAGGTCCGTCCGTCCGTCCCGGTCCGTCCGCCCGCCCCCGCACGGCATGGTGTGTGGGCAGGGCCCGCCCCCGCACGGCATGGGGCACGGCGGCCCGTCCGTCCGTGCCCCATGCAATGGAGCCTTGTTGGTATGATATCCAAACCTAATTGCAGGAGAGTTTCTCGATCTTAATGACATATAGGACAGGAGTCATCGATGCTAGAGATATGTCTTGATCTTCGGAAATTGGTAGGGATTGCTTCAGAAAGGCACTTCCACATGAAGACAATAACTCGTGGAAAACCCGAAGCGCTGGAAAGTCCAAAGCATCAGCGAAAGTGTCGAATGTTTTCTTCGGATGATGAAGTGGATGCTACATTCTCTTGTGAATGAATTGCGATATAGGCTTACGTCGGAGGTAAGCAATCCTGATTTTGAGTGAAGCCAAACCAACGAAGTCCTTACCCCGTGGGTCATAGGCCTCCATTGGGGTCGTCGACGGATGCATGAGGCAAGCGAACGACGCCGTTGGAATGGGAAAGAAGGCCGGCAAGACAAGAAAAGGCCGTCGTCATAAAAAAAAGGAAAAGAAGAGGAGGCTGAAGAGGGAACCGAAAAAGGATTACCTGATGAATCGGAGGGACGGGCATACTCTTATTGAGAATAAGCGTGATTAACGTGACGGCATTTGACAGAGCAACAGGAGCTGGATCAACCAATGAGGTTCGGACTTCGAAAAATAAGAAGGAAGGCTTTTGAGCACGACGATTCCCCAGACGTCGCTTCTCGCTGCACTTGATCAAAGAAAGGGAAAGAGAACAAGAGCTGCGCTCAATCAAAGAAAGGGAAAGAGAACAAGAGCTGCGCTCGACCAACAGGCAAGATCGAACTACCAAAAGATGGAATCAGCAGTGTCAGAAGGTACTTCAACCAGAACAGAGTAGCATGGGTCCCACTTCCGGGCAGTGACGCTTTCGAAGCCTGTCTTCTCCAGAATAGCAATAGAATATTTTCAGATGCATATGGTATGTCGGTAGGTTTCGACGTGGGCAAGCACCATCTATTTATAGATTTATAGATGGTGTTATCGGTATCGTTTTATTCGATGAACGTAAGGAATCAGGGGATATAGTTCCGGGCAAGACCGTTTGGCTCGGAGGGAAGGAAAGGAATGCCCTCAGGGAAGAAAGAGGAATGTAGCATAGCAGAGAAAATGAGATCAGTTCTCAGTCTGACGTAAGCCCGTCCTTGGTCTCGATCAATAGAGGAGAGTGAGATAGCTGTGTTTGACCAGACTATCGATTTTCACCCTCGGAAGAGGGAAGCAAGCGTATGGAAGGGTCATCAGTCCAGCAGTGTCTTTTCAACCAGAGCTCTCATCCTGAATAGTCCAATGGGAGGGAAGGCGATCGACAAGCCGTTCGGAGTATGTTTAAGGGCTTCAGGTTGACGAAACCTCTTTTTTTTTCATACATCAAACTTTCCTTTGAAGGAGACTGACTTTTTTCGCTTATCTGCCCAGAGCTCTCATTGTCTTCCCACTTTATTGACTGAATTCGATCGAGAGATCGGAAAGAGTGCTTTCTCTGCCAAAGCAAAGAGAGCTATAGGTGGTGAAACCCCTGGTGAAAAAGAGAGTCGAAAACTTCTCAAAAGAAAATGAGATAGGAGGAATCCATGGGGAGATTTAACGGTACGGTAGTCGATTAGATAGCGAGGTAGAGAGAGAGGACTCACTCAACAAAGGTCTCAGTTCCGTCAATGTAAGGCTGAATCAAAAAGGTAACCTCTTAGTGCGACGGGTTGGTATAACGGAAAGCTCCAGTGAATGTGCTTCTTTCATCAAATTATTCAACCAACTTTCACCGGTCGAGATAAAAGACCATCGAACTACCTCCATCACGAAGTGGTCCTTCATCTTTCTATAACTAGCTATATAATTCAGTTCAGGTGGATTCAACCTTCCCGCTATCAGAAAGGAGCAAAGAAGATGACTGGTAACCAAACACTGCATCGGGCGTATAGAGCTTCCACCACCTAATCACGAAGTGCTTTTTATCCGATTCCGATGCCCCTGATGACAGCATCCCCTAGTGGAATAATTTGTGAAGAATCTTTTTTCTTGATATGTCACGTCAAATTTGACTGAACCAAGTGGTTTAGCTTACAGTCACAGCTTCCCTCTCTACTGTGAGCCCTGACATCGCTTACAGCTCACTGTCGGGCCTGGCCGGGACTATATTGTTTGCCTGCAGGAAAATATTTTCCATTTGGCTGTTCCGACGTCAACTTCATCTGCTCTTGCCCTGTCTTAGCTCAGGCATGCTTCCTCGTCGAAATTTCGGAGGGCATCCCTTCGTCTGCTTTTCTTTTCCTTCTCTAGAGCTCAGTCTCGGAAGCGAAATCAATAAGTTGCTTGCTTCTGAGAAATCTCGATTTTTACTGGGATGTCTTACTTGTTTACTAGTTCCCTTCTTTTTCGTCTTTCTATACTGGTTCCCATACTGATATCTCTCTGTCACTAGAATTTGAAATCGAGAAGAGGAGCGTCGGTTGAGCCCATCCGGTCCTTCTTTTCTTCATTCTAGGTATGCTCAGTAAGTCTGTCCCGATTTCTCTAGTTATGGAGTTTCGGACTTGCTCTCGTCGAGTGCAGGACTCTAGCTCAATGGCCTCTGGAACGTCAGTCAAAAGGCATTCTACCAGCTATATCTTCCTATGGCATATACCTATGACTATGGCATATACCTATGACGATCTTCCATTGCCTCCCTCCGGTCGTCGTCGCTTGGTCCACAACTCGATTATATGTAAATCTTGATTCCCAATCCAGCTCATCTCTCATCTGAAAAGAAAAAAAAGATAGACGTCTCCTGTGGCTGGCAGTAGTAGTTGCAGCTAATCCCTTTGATTCTCTTCCTTTAGAAAGAGTAGTTGCCCTGCCCTTGCACCAGTTATAGCAATCCTGTCTATGGCAGAGGAGGAGATATTCTGTATACGGCGTGGTATATAATAATTGACGTATATGGCAGGCTATGATGAGACGTCATAAGGAAATGTATAAGCCAATCAATCGACGCAAATAGGCGCAGTTGGCTAGCGAAGGAAATCTGGTATACAAATCTGTTTGTTATACCGATAACCTGCATGGTTATAGAATTCACTAATGCAGCTATCATATGCATTGAGACGGGACTCAAGTCCGACAGTGCCATTACGAATGACAAAGCGTTTAGCAAATTCAAAACAAGTTGTTTTCGAGATCAAGGACTTCTCCTTAGATATACGAACATCTAAGCTAGCCATGAGCTGTTGATAATGCTCAGCAACTGTCACGATCATCGAGAGCTTAATGGAGAGGTGATGCAAATAATGGCTTGACTACAAAGGAGCCAGTTCAAGTTCCAACTGGACCGGTTACAAGAGCACAAGGAAAAAAGTTCAAAGATGCACTTAATAGGCTGATTCAAGAGGTTTGGGCTCAAGAAAATTCGTGGAGGCCCATTGAGGAGGGTTCACGAGCTCAACAAAGATGCATCAATATGATTCAACCAGTAGAAGAATCTGGTCAAAATTGATTGTATCCTTTTGTTTTATTTCGATAACTTTCCTTGTATTGATCAACAAATTAAGGGGCTGATTGTTTCCTTTTTTTTGTTTCTATTTCTTAAACTTTCCTTGTAGAAAACTTTCCTTGTATTTTTTTAGCCTATAAAAAGGCGTCTAATGGAATAGAAGGGAGACAGTTTACAGATAATTGGTGAGTTTATTCTCTTTGGCTCTTTGAAAGACTATTCGAACTTATCGGAATTCATTCGTGGCATCCATCATCGACTTATCAAATGGCTTTTCACTACCGTTTGTGGCGTCTTCCTTATACCAAGGTTCTTGCTTCGCATTAAACAATGGGTTGAGGTCAATTATACCGAGATTCTTGTTTTTTTTGAAGCAACGGATCGAGGTCTCCCATCCAAACCTAATCGAGAACGTTCTTGGATTTTTTTCCTTTTCTTCTACAGGTCTCGTTATTCTTGACGGGGTTCGCATTATTTGGTATCAGAGCCAAGGATTTCTCGTCTCAGCTTTGCCTATCCCATTTAAATTTAGTTTCCTTTTCTTTTTTAGCCGAATTTCTTTCTTCTACCCCATTCGAAATCTTGTTCTGTTATTAATGAAAGAAAGAATCTGAAAAAAAAAATCTGAAAAAAAAGATCCAAAAAAAAGATCCGAAAAAAAAAGGGAGTAAAAAGATTCTGTTTCGTTTGTTTCCAATAAATCCGAAAATCTCCTCACCCCAAAGACCAAAAAAAATTTTTTTTTTGGAAATTTTGCTTAATTGTGCTTTAAAAATCTAATCACTCATATCCCTTGTTTTCTTACCTTTTGAACCTGAATTCCCTTGGTGAGTTCTTGGTGAATTGTTGCTGGAATTTTGAATATTGTTCGAATAGTTTCAAAAAAACTGAAAGAGAATTATCGAGTGGAAAAAGGCAAGAGTGGTGAGCATATTAGAGGGTAAAAACAGATTATACTGAGTGAAACACGAGTGGAATAGAGTGAATCATTCTTTGAGTGAAAACACGTAAGGCAGTGTGTGAGGTCCTTTCCTTTTTTTTGTTGTTTTCTAACTTTGATTTGTAGCAATTATGTCTCACAATAGTGAAAAGAGCATCACCGAAGGTGCTACAGGGATGGCTGACCCAAATTTGCTCATGGAAGCCATGATGAGTGAGAAGAGGTGTGTGATGAGATTAGAATTGGAGCAGGTACATGAGCGGATTGATCGGATGGAGAATACACGTTTGGAGCAGCCACAAAACACTCATAAGGTGCATAGGAGGGAAAGAGTTCAACATCGGGAAGTGAGAGATGAAGATGGAGAGTATTATGGGGCTGGTTTTGATGAAGAAGCAGATCAGGGTTCAGTTGTTGATAATAGGAGATATAGAGGGCGGTTTAGAGAAGATAGGAATCGAGAAGATAACAACTTGGATAGTATTAAGATGAAGATTCCAGCGTTTCAAGGAAGAAACGACCCCGAGGCTTATCTTGAGTGGGAGAAAAAGGTAGAGTTAGTGTTCGATTGCCACAACTACTCTGAGATGAAGAAGGTAAAACTTGCTACAATTGAGTTTTCTGACTATGCTATTGTATGGTGGGATATATTAGTATTGAACAGGCGGTGGAATAGGGAACGACCGGTTGAGACGTGGAAAGAGATGAAAATAGTGATGAAGAAGCGGTTTGTGCCCAGCCATTACCGGGAGTTGTACAATAAATTGCAAACGCTCGGACAAGATTACCTCAGTGTGGAGGATTATCATCAAGAGATGGAAATTGCTATGATTCGGGCTAATATCGAAGAAGACCGAGAGGCTACTATGGCTAGGTTCTTGAATGGCTTGAATCAGAAATTCATGATAGGGTGGAGATGCAGCATTATGTGGAATTAGAGGATATGGTGCACATGGCCATCAAGGTGGAGCAACAACTCAAGAGGAGAGGTGGTACACGTGCATCCCATAATTCCAGTTTTTCCCCATGGAAACCGAATCATGTGAAGAAAGAGGAGAAACCAGCTGCAAAACCTAAATTCGAGTCAAAACAAGAGACAACCAACCATGGCACTCAAGATAAATCTGACCCTTCTACTTCTCGAAATCGTGACATTAAGTGTTTTAAATGTTAAGGCAGGGGTCACATAGCAAGTCAATACCCGAACAAAAGAGTCATGGTAATAAGGGGTAATGGAGAGATCGAAACCGACGACGACTTCGATACCGACTCTATGCCACCATTGGAGGACGTAGATGATGAAGAATATGCAGTTCAAGGTGAATTGTTGGTGTCAAGAAGACTTCTAAGCTTACAAACAAAAGAAATTGAAGAAGTGCAGCGGGAGAACATCTTTCATATTAGGTGCTACGTCAAAGACAAGGTATGTAGTATGATTGTTGATGGAGGAAGTTGTACTAATTTGTAAGCTCAATCTTGGTGGGGAAATTAGGACTGTCCACACTGAAACATGCTAGGCCGTACAAGTTACAATGGCTGAATGATAGTTGCAAGGTAAAGGTAAATAAACAGGTTTTGGTTTCATTCCACATCGGAAAATATGAAGATGAAGTTTTGTGTGATGTAGTTCCGATGCAAGCTGGACATTTGCTATTAAGGCCGACCGTGGCAATTCGATCGGAAAGTTAATCATGATGGCTTAACCAACAAATACTCGTTCGTGCTCAACCAAAAACCTATCACTCTTGTGCCAATGACACCAAAACAAGTTTATGAAGATCAAGTGAGGTTGCAAAAAGAGAGTGATAAAGAAAAAGAGAGTGATTCAAAAGAATGAGAGTGAGCAAAAGAAAAAGAGTGAAAATCAGAGAGTGGCCGAGCAAAATAAGAGATAAAAAGAAAATCAAAATTCAGCCATTGAGAGAAAACAAAAGAATTTCTATGCAAAAGTGAGTGAGATTAAGTGAGCAATGTTTTCAAATCAGCCGATGTTTGTACTTTTGTTTAAAGAGGCATTTTTAAATACTAATGAACTTGATCCTGATTTGCCCAGTTCTGTTGTTTCTCTTTTCAGAGGATGTCTTTCCCGAGGAAACACCACATGGATTGCCACCAATTCAAGGGCAAATTGATTTTGTTTCCGGTGCGACAATTCCAAACCGACCAGCCTATCGGAGCAATTCCGAGTGACAATAATCAGAATGATATCCGAGATGATATGGATGAAGAAGCTCTTCACAACATCATGCAAAGATTAAGGCGTGGTGGGACCATACCCACGCATATCTAAAGATTCCTTCTCATCCAGACCATTGCAGCAGTAACTGCCATCTCACTCAACAAGGACAATAATGGAGTTGTTTTTTCAAAGATGCTTTTTAAAAGTAACTTTTTCTTTTTAAAGATGCTGTAAGGACAATAATATAGTCATTTTTCTTTGAAGTATGTTATTTACTTTCCAGCTGTAAGATTCCTTCTTATCTGAAGGAACTTCGAAAGAGTATAAATAAAGGGCCAAGGCCAACGGGAAGGGCATAGAGCTTACTAGCCTTCCTTTTTCTAAATTCTCTTGTCTTCTCGAATTCTTAAGTTTTTCAGTTTTTCTATTTTTCTTTTTAAATTTTGTGAATAATAGTGACTATAGTGCTGTGAATAGAGCTGGGCACAAGTGGTATCAGAGCCTGATTCTCGTCCTTTTTTTTGTAAGTATTTCTCTTTCTTAATGTCTGGCTAAACTAGTTAGACATATTATCTTACGCCATGAGGTAGGAAACGAATCATGGCTGTGCTCTCTCTCTCTGAAGCCACAAAATTGGCTTGTGGTGGACCGTGATGGATCAAAAGGTCCTTGCAGCCGAACTCTAAGATAAAAGTCACTCTTAGGGATTATGTGTGCCGGAGAGAACAGGGTCAAAACGATACTCTTATCTAGCCAACTAATGAAAAAAAGGAAAATTGAATGTCTAGTTATAAAATTTCTTCACATATGTCTCGCTCTTTAGTCTTGCCTGACAATTATGAATGTCCTTTTCAATTAATTTCTCATGAACATAGTATTCATCTTCCTTGCAATGGTTCTGTAGAACAACAAAAAAGCATGCTAAATTATTTAAGTGATCAATTGTATCTTGTTTCTCAAAAATTAACTGTTTTACAAAGAAGCTTTATTTTACCTACTTTTTCTTCAAAAGAAAGATTTGGATATGTTCGTATGATCAAAATATCCTCAAAATTTTTAAGTCATATTGATCCAAAAGAAATTGATTATAACAATTATTTACAATACAAACTTTTACAGCAAAAGGAATTAGAAGGAAAAATTGATTCAAAATAACTTTATGATTTCTATAAAAAATATTCTTCTTCTATAAAATATTTTTCTACTGCTGAAAAATCTTCTGATGAAAGTTATTTTTCTTTAGAAAGTTCTTCTGATGATGAATTGTCTATACCCTCTAACGAGGAGCAATACATACCCTCTAACAAGGAGCAATACATACCCTCTAACGAGGAGTAATATATACCCTCTAACGAGGAACAATACATATCCTCTAACGAGGAAACCTTATATATAAATATGGAACATGGAGAATCTTCTTCTATAATACATCATCCAGGTAGACCAAATCCTCCCAATCAACCACAGGAAGGTACTGATGATAACATGTATCATAGAGATACTAATGAAGCTTATGTAGATTCTTATATATTTAGACAAAGTAAAAGACACCCTGGTTCAACAATAAATCTAATATTTAATATAGATTATATACCAGCCAATGAATTAAGAGATTATATAGTGAATTGGGAACAATTAATGGTAGAAATATCTACTTTAATACCTGATTCAGTAACACATAAAGATTTCGTATTACTTGCATGTGGTTATTGGTAAGGAATAGCGTTAAGATGGTTAACGCAATATGAAAGATTATGTTCAAATGAAATACTAGCTTTAAATAGTTATACTACTAGAAAAGATGCTTTACATAGCATTTGTAAATTATTATATGCCGATTTAACAGGAGAAGATATAACAACAGAAGGTATAGATGAAAATATGCTATTAAAAATGAGATTATGTAATATATGCTATCTTGAAGAATTTGCTAATCTATACATTAGTTATATATTTAAGCTAAATTCTTTAGAAAAAAAGCAATTTTGGATAACAGCTTTTTTTTCGAAACTACCAATACCTTGGGATTCTATGACAGAGAAAAAATATAATAACATTAGAAATGGTGCACCCCACAATACAGGCATGTTAAAAAAAGCTTGTATGGAAACTGTAAAGAAAACTTGCCAGTTACAAAAGGCAAATAATCATCTTACAAAATATATTCATAAATCAGATATAAAAACATCCTGTTGTCCTAAGTATGACCCAGATATTAATTATCAATTTGGTTGTCCTCCGGTATATGGGTACAACAAATCTTATTTCCCATATAAGAAAAAACATACAAAACATTCTAAGCATGCTAAGCAGCATAAATACAAATACAAATATAAACTGAAATATAAAAGGAAAAGATACAAAGTATTTAAGAAAAAATGGAAACCAAAATACAAACATAAGTATAAAAAATCCGATAAATATAAAAAGAGAAAGTTTATTAAAAGTAATAAAAGCAATTCTAAAAAGAATTGTAAATGTTTCAAGTGTGGAAAAGAAGGCCATTATGCTTACGAATGTACTCTAAACATAAAAACAATGTGGTTCGAAGATCTAGAATCCTATGATATACACCTAGGAACTTTAGAAGAAATTCCTAGTGACAATTCAACTATATATGAAGTAGAATCTGTATATGACAAAAATTCTTCTGAATATAAATCTTCTGAAAATGACAGTTTAGAAATAAATGTGATGACTTTAAATAAAACTTATCATCATGTTCAAATAATACCTCTGTCAAAAACAGTAATATTACCCAAAAGAGAATCTTTAAAATTTCTAGGTCATATATTATATGCTAACAAAAATTATAGTCTACAGCGGTATCAAACTACAGAAATCTATCTAGATGTAATCATCAAAATACCTTATGGATATTATGGAGAAATCCAAAATTTATGGTATCATACTGTAAGAAATATTTTTATAACTTATGAATTAATAGAATCTATGACTGATCAAAATACTTGTACAACAATGAAAAGTACTAGTCTAGAAAATCATCCTTATCAAATACCTATGGGAACTCCAATAGGTATTCTTACAATTCATAAATACGAAGATTTACCATTTATTAAGGTAGAACAAGATCCCTTACTTTCTACCTCTCCTCCTTTAAGTCAAGATATGACACCTGGACAAACTTCAAGAGAAACCATGTATGAATACAAAGTATACATGAATACATTAACAGAAATAGAACCTCAAGAAACTAAAATACAAGTCTAGATAATAGTCAAGGAGAGCAATATGAAATTACTGATGAAGAAATTGAAAGGCTAAAACTTTCAATACCTCATGCTAAACAAAATGAAGTATATAATCCTCAATCAAAACTTAGATCATTATGGTCAAATAAAAATACATATATATTTGAACGAATGTGAGGCAATATAGAATTAAAAGGTGATGAAGATTTTATTTCTATAAAAATATTAAATCTTGCACAAGTAGAAAAATTCAAGCAAAAATATCCAAAAAAGAAATATCTACATATAGGATTAATTCAAATAAAAATAACTGGTCTATTCAGATCAGGAATAGACACTCCAATAATGATAATATGCTGTGATGAAAGGATAATAAATAATCCTTTAAACAGTATATTAGGAGGAGGAAAATCAAACTTAGCAAACAGATTTGGAGTTAATATACATCCAGATTTTTGTATTAGTCTCAATGACAAAAATATAGAAAAGGCTTGTACACTATCTATAAACCTTAAAGGTATAGAAATGCTTCCTGGATCAAAAGTATTAGGCATTCAGTGGGAACACTGTTTAGCTTTAAATGAAACATCAACATTTAGATCTATTACACCAAGTCAATTTATTAAACTATATGAGGTTGGAAATGGTAAAATTATTCAACCAAAATTAGTTAATATTAAACATCTAAAGTATGATAATGAAATGCAAGTGTTCCTAAAAACTCTAAAACCAAAAACACAACTTCCTGTTGAAACTTTTATAACTTCTGGAAATACAAGCTCTACAACAATTATAAATCCAAATATCCCTCGAAGTCTGAGCACTAGAGACTATCGAGATACTAATCTACATTTAGAGCCAAGTAGAACAAGTACTTCTATACTTGCAGAAACTTCTGATATAGAAATACACTTTTAGAAGGTCGAACTCAAAGAATATTAGATCATCAAAAGCGGCTACAAGATCAACATGTTATTAAATTACCATCCACTTCTTATAGTATTTCTCATGTTGGATCTTGAGACAAAACCGCAATTACATATCTACATTCCTTTAACTATACATCTTCCTGAACCAAACTCCCCTATCACTATACATACGTTATTAGATTCTGGTGCAGATTCTGGTGCAGAAACCAGTCTTATACAATCTACATTCATTCCTCAACAATTTTGGATTCCGTTAGAGAAAGCAGCAAAATTACATGATTTCATGGGACGGCCAGTTCATGTCAGTTCCAAAGCCAAACTTAACATATCAATTCCTGATATCCATAATAATGCACATCATTATTTCTTTGAATTTGCCCTCTTACCCAAAGCATTTGACATCGATTGCTTACTTGGGATGAATAATCTTAGGCATTATGCCCCTTTTAACACTCATTATTTTACATTCGACAATCATTCTATCCCTCGTATTCCTTTTATCATCTCGGATATCATTCTGATTATTGTCAGTACCCCCGAGATCTTCATCTTCAAGTCTTTCTAGGTCTTCATAAAATTCATCTTTTGCTTTAGACCCATGCTTCCCCAGTTGTAGACTTGAAAGAAAAGCTAAGACTTTTGGAATGCGGGTTTTACTGGCTTCGAATGATCCGATAAAATCATATAGAAGAATATTGTTGTCAATAGTAATAGAATGAGCTCCGATTAAAGCTTTCTGATAGGCTTCATGAAAGAACCTTCTGCAGCTTTCTTCATTTCTTCTGGTAAATCAAGGACTGGTAGTGTATTGCAGACTTCTGAAGGGATATAACTATCCCTGTGTAATTCTCACATTTGTACAGAAGGAAATAGCTTTAGATATTTACGCTCTTCCCAAATGCTCCAAATGCGGCAGAAAAGCTGGCCTGATATTTTGTTGCATAGGCCTTTATTTGTTAACACAGAAAGGTGGTAGCACGTCTTCATATTCCTCTGGATGATTTGAATTTATAACGATTTCGTGTACCAAGCCGGTGGTGATGGCTTTGCTGCAATTTTTAATATCCTGAAAACAAGTAATGATCCGAGGGGATCTGTTCTTGTTTAGGATCAAATCATGAGCTTGAAGGAGAGCTATTATATCAGTGGCTTCAAGCTTTTTGAAGAAGTCTTTCAGCTGAGAGTCGTCTATCATCTGTTGCTGATTCAGATTTATCATCTTCAGAACCGTCAATTCTGCTTCAAGCTGTCGAGCCTTTTCACTATGTACTTGGCATTGTTCAAGTAAATAGCAAAACTCAGGGATAGGTAGGTTGACTAGATCGGAGAGCTCCATGTCTTGAATAATGTTCCTGAGGTGTTGTTGATCTTGAGAGGCTCCTATGAACCAGTCTTCCATTCTTTGACTTAAAGCTGAACTTTGAGTTGTCACAGAATAATTGCATAATTCTGCAACAGTCTTTGTAATCATCTCTGATCTTTCTTTCTCCTGATTGTAACAAGAAAACATAGATAGAACCATCTGTTCTATCTGGGTTAGCCAGTATTTAGAAGAAGTAAAGTCATTGGATTGGATGGCGCGATAGCACCCATTTAATTTATTGTAAATGTATTCATTAGAACCTTTGAGTTCTAAATTATATCAATCTCTTACCACCGCTGCTGCGAATGGTTTGGACTGCTGTTGTAGTCTTAATTGGGCTGCTGTAATATTGCTGTATAATTGTGAAGAAGTAGATGGAGATGTTACTGGCAAAGTTGTCATGCCAGGTGGTGGAAATGATGTCGCTCCCATTTCTTGGGTTTGAGTAGCTCCTGTTGTTGTATTATTGGATCCTCCCATTGCTGGGGTGTGTGAAAGTTCTCCCTTTGCAGGGGTACCTCCCAATTTTGGGGTCTTGGCTTCTGCCTTTGTCTTTTTGGTTGTAGCTTGCCAAACTTCGTCTTGGCGTGATTTGGCCTTCTCAACCATTTGCTTTAACTTTTGAATTCTTTCTTCGTCCATCAGGGACGAGTGAGAAGATCTGTAAGAAAATTAGTATGACCAGGAATATATTTAACATCATATTGATATATTTCTAAATATAAAGTAATTCTTATTCTTCTAATATTTTCTTCTGGATTATTTATTGTTCTTTTTTTCAAGAATTGAGCTACTGCTTTATTGTCAGTTTCTATTACAAACTGGCGATTTAGCAAATAGATTTTTAAATTTTTTATTACTAATTTTATAGCCAATAGTTCTTTATCATACGTGGAATATTTCTGTTGAGGTTTTGTTTTGCTATTAAGATTCCTGCCCAAAATAAATCAGAAGCATCAGTTTGCAGTGTCACTAATTCTTCTTCTTTAGGAAAATAAAGTATCGGTTGTTTGGTAACAATTGTTTAATTTTTTCTGTTTCTTTTTCTTCAATAGGAGATAGTTGAATACTTATTTTATCTGTATTCTACCTTCTAGGTTGTTCACCATTTTCTACTTTGTATTTTGACTATTCCACTGTTAATTTTTCTTGTAGATTTTGTATTAACTCAGATACGTGAGGAATAAATTTTCTACCATAGTTTAGTAATCCCAGAAAACTTTGTAACTTTTTAAATTCTTAAAAGTTTTAGGAAATTCTTTTAACTTCGTGTATATATGTTGTTGCAATTCTATCTATCCTTCTTTTATGTATTTTCCTAGGAATTCAACTTCTGTTTTGAATAAACAAATCTTTTTTGGACTTAATATAATTCTGTTTTCTAATAGTAATTTTGCAACTTGTAATAAATGTTGTTTATGCTCATCTAGGTTATGAGAAAAGACAAGAATATCATCTATGTAAACAACTACAAAGGGTAAGTGTCCGAATATAGAGTTCATCCATTTTTGAAAAACTTGAGATGTATTTTTTAAACCAAAATGAATTACTAACCATTCGTAATGACCTTGAGGACAACTGAATACTGTTAATTCTATAGATTCTGTATTAGCTAGTTTTATTTGCCAGAATCCTAACTTAGCATCAAATTTACTATAGTATTTTGATTCTTGAACTTGTTTTATTAACTGTTCAGCTGATGGTATAAAATAGCCATCAAATTTTGTATAACTATTTAACTTTCTATAATTTATAACCATTCTAGCTTTTCCTCTTTTTTGTTCCTATGGTTTCTTACCATGAATGCAGGAGAGGAACGTGGACTTGTACTGGGTCTTATTAAGTTTAAATCTAGTAATTCTTTGATTTGTTCTGAAAATTCTTTTTTATCAAAAGGAGATACCATAATACTATTTACTCGTATTTTTGTATCTTTATATTGTTCGAGTATTGTTAAAGAACAATATCTAGGGGCTTTATCAAAATGTAGAAGAGGGTTATTAGAATATAAAGGTTCTAAGAGACTATGGATAACCTTTTCTGTATCTGATGTAATGGAGATAGGATAGGTACAAAAGGTAGTAGTACCAAGTGTTTTGTTGTGTGTATAGCCTGGCCGGGACTATATTGTTTGCCTGCCGGAAAATATTTTCCATTTGGCTGTTCCGACATCAACTTCATCTGCTCTTGGCTTGTCTTAGCTCAGGCATGCTTCCTCGTCGAAATTTTGGAGGGCATCCCTTCGTCTGCTTTTCTTTTCCTTCTCTAGAGCTCAGTCTCGGAAGCGAAATCAATCAGTTGCTTGCTTCCGAGAAATCTCGATTTTTGCTGGGATGTCTTACTTATTTACTAGTTCCCTTCTTTTTCGTCATTCTATACTGGTTCCCGTACTGATATCTCTCCGACACTAGAATTTGAAATCGGGAAGAGAAGCGTCGGTTGAGCCCATCCGGTCCTTCTTTTCTTCATTCTGGGTATGCTCGGTAAGTCTGTCCCGATTTCTCTAGTTATGGAGTTTCAGACTTGCTCTGGTCGAGTGCAGGACTCTAGCTCAATGGCCTTTGGAACGTCAGTCAAAAGGCATTCTACCAGCTATATCTTCCTATGGCATATACCTATGACGATCTTCCATTGCCTCCCTCCGGTCGTCGTCGCTTGGTCCACAACTCGATTATATGTAAATCTCGATTCCCAATCCAGCTCATCTTTCATCTGAAAAAAAAAAGAAAGACGTCTCCTGCGGCTGGCAGTAGTAGTTGCAGGTAATCCCTTCGATTCTCTTCCTTTAGAAAGAGTAGTTGCCCTGCCGCTGCACTAGTTATAGCAATCCTGTCTATGGCAGAGGAGGAGATATTCTGTATACGGCGTGGTATATAATAATCGACGTATATGGCAGGCTATGACGAGACGTCATAAGGAAATGTATAAGCCAATCAATCGATGCAAATAGGCGCAGTTGGCTAGCGAAGGAAATCTGGTACACAAATCTGTTTATTATACCGATAACCTGCATGGCTATAGAATTCACTAATGCAGCTATCATATGCATTGAGACGGGACTCAAGTCCGACAGTGCCATTACGAATGACAAAGCGTTTAGCAAATTCAAAACAAGCTGTTTTCGATATCAAGGACTTCTCCTTAGATATACGAATATCTAAGCTAGCCATGAGCTGTTGATAATGCTCAACAACTGTCACGATCCGCGAGAGCTTAATGGAGAGGTGATGCAAATAATGGCTTGACTACAAAGGAGCCAGTTCAAGTTCCAACTGGGCCGGTTACAAGAGCACAAGGAAAGAAGTTCAAAAATGCACTTAATGGGCTGATTCAAGAGGTTTGGGCTCAAGTAAATTCGTGGAGACCCATTGAGGATGGTTCACGAGTTCAATAAAGATGCATCAATATGATTTAATTAGTAGAAGAATCTAGTCAAAATTGATTGTTTCTTTTTATTTTATTTCTATAACTTTCCTTGTATTGATCAGCAAATTAAGAGGCTGATTGTTTCTTTTTGTTTTGTTTCTATTTCTTAAACTTTCCTTGTAGGAAACTTTCCTTGTATTTTTTTGGCCTATAAAAAGGCGTCTAATGGAATAGAAGGGAGACAGTTTACAGATAATTGGTGAGTTTATTCTCTTTGGTTCTTTGAAAGACTATTCGAACTTATCGGAATTCATTCGTGGCGTCCATCATCGACTTATCAAACGGCTTTCCACTACCATTTGTGGCGTCTTCCTTATACCAAGGTTCTTGCTTCGCATTAAATAACGGGTTGAGATCAATTGTAACGAGATTCTTGTTTTTTTTGAAGCAACGGGTCGAGGTATCCCATCCAAACCTGATCGAGAACGTTCTTGGATTTTCTCCTTTTCTTGTACGGGTCTTGTTATTCTTGACAGGGTTGGCATCATTTGGTATCAGAGCCAAGGATTTCTCGTCTCAGATTTGCCTATCCCATTTAAATTTAGTTTCCTTTTCTTATCTAGCCGAATTTCTTTCTTCTACCCCATTCGAAATCTTGTTCTGTTATTAATAAAAGAAAGAATCTGAAAAAAAATCTGAAAAAAAGATCCAAAAAAAAGATCCGAAAAAAAAAGAAGGTAAAAAAAGGGAGTAAAAAGATTCTCTTTCGTTTATTTCCAATAAATCCGAAAATCTCCTCACCCCAAAGACCAAAAAATTTTTTTTTGGAAATTTTGCTGAATTGTGTTTTAAAAATCTAATCACTCATATCCCTTGTCTTCTTACCTTTTGAACCTGAATTCTCTTAGTGAGTTCTTGGTGAATTGTTGCTGGAGTTTTGAATATTGTTCGAATAGTTTCAAAAGAACTGAAAGAGGATTATCGAGTGGAGGCAAGAATGGTGAGTATATTAGAGGGTAAAAGCCGATTATACTGAGTGAAACACGAGTGGAATAGAGTGAATCATTCTTTGAGTGAAAACACGTGAGGGAGTGTGTGAGGTCGTTTCTTTATTTTTTTTTGTTTTCTAACTTTGATTTGCAGCAATTATGTCTCACAACAGTGAAAAGAGCATCACCGAAGGTGCTACAGGGATGGCTGACCCAAAGTTACTTATGGAAGCCATGATGAGTGAGATGAGGTGTGTGATGAGATTAGAATTGGAGCAGGTACATGAGCGGATTGATCGAATGGAGAATACACGTTTGGAGCAGCCACAAAACACTCATAAGGTACAAAGGAGGGAAAGAGTTCAACATCGGGGAGTGAGAGATGAAGATGGAGAGTATTATGGGGCTGGTTTTGATGAAGAAGAAGATCGAGGTTCAGTTGTTGATAATAGGAGATATGGAGGGCGGTTTAGAGAAGATAGGAATCGGGAAGATAACAACTTGGGTAGTATTAAGATGAAGATTCCAGCTTTTCAAGGAAGAAACAACCCCGAGGCTTATCTTGAGTGCGAGAAAAAGATGGAGTTAGTGTTCGATTGCCACAACTACTCTGAGATGAAGAAGGTAAACTTGCTGCCATTGAGTTTTCTGACTATACTATTGTGTGGTGGGATATATTAGTATTGAACAGGCGGCGAAATAGGGAACGACAGGTTGAGACGTGGAAAGAGATGAAAATAGTGATGAGGAAGCGGTTTGTGCCTAGCCATTACCGGGAGTTGTACAATAAATTGCAAACGCTCCGACAAGGTAACCGCAGTGTGGAGGATTATCATCAAGAGATGAAAATTGCTATGATCCGGGCTAATATCGAAGAACACCGAGAGGCTACTATGGCTAGGTTCTTGAATGGCTTGAATCAAGAAATTCATGACTGGGTGGAGATGCAGCATTATGTGGAATTAGAGGATATGGTGCACATGGTATCAAGGTGGAGCAACAACTTAAGAGGAGAGGTGGTACACGTGCATCCCATAATTCCGGTTTTTCCCCATGGAAACCGAGTCATGTGAAGAAAGAGGAGAAACCAGCTGCAAAACCTAAATTCGAGCCAAAACAAGAGACAACCAACCATGGCACTCAAGATAAATCTGACCCTTCCACTTCTCGAAATCGTGACATTAAGTGTTTTAAATGTCAAGGCAGGGGTCACATAGCAAGTCAATGCCTGAACAAAAGAGTCATGGTAATAAGGGGTAATGGAGAGATCGAAACCGACGACGAGCTCGATACCGACTCTATGCCACCATTGGAGACGTAGATAATGAAGAATATGCAGTTTTTTCAGAAAATTCTGATCTAGAAACCTTTAGAAGGAAGAACCCAACGGATCTTAGATCACCAAAAGTGGATACAAGAACAAAATGTTATCAGATTACCATCTTCTTTTAGCATTTCTCATGTTGGATCTTAAAACAACACCCCAATTACATAACTATATTCCATTATCTCCCACCTTCTCGCCAGCCCAGCATGGTGAAACACTTATTGACCATACTAATCAAAAAAATACTACTACTTTTTGTACATATCCCATCTCTATTACATCAGATACAGAAAGGGTTATTCATAGTTATTAGAACCTCTATATTCTAATAACCCTCTACTACACTTTGATAAAGCCCCAAGATATTGTTCTTTAACAATTCTCGAACAATATAAAGAAACAAAAATAAGAGTAAATAGTATTATGGTATCTCCTTTTGATAAAAAGGAATTCTCAGAACAAATCAAAGAATTACTTGATCTAAAATTAATAAGACCTAGTACAAGTCCACACTCCTCTCCTGCCTTTATGGTAAGAAACCATGCAGAACAAAAGAGAGGAAAAGCTAGAATGGTTATAAATTATAGAAAATTAAACAGTTATACAAAATTTGATGGCTATTTTATACCATCCGCTGAACAATTAATAAAACAAGTTCAAGGATCAAAATACTATAGCAAATTTGACGCTAAGTTAGGATTCTGGCAAATAAAACTAGCTAACACAGAGTCTATAGAATTAACAACATTTAGCTATCCTCAAGGTCATTATGAATGGTTAGTAATGCCCTTTGGTTTAAAAAATGCATCTCAAGTATTTCAAAAATGGATGAACTCTATATTCGGACACTTATCTTTTGTAGTAGTCTATATCGATGATATTTTAATCTTTTCTCATACTTTAGAAGAACATAAACAATATTTATTACAAGTTGTAAAAATGCTACTAGAAAATGGCATTATCCTAAGCCCAAAAAAGATTTGTTTATTCAAAACAGAAGTTGAATTTCTAAGAAAATATATAAAAGAAGAACAGATAGAATTACAACAACACATATATACAAAGTTAAAGGAGTTTCCTAAAACATTTACAACTTTAAAACAACTACAAAGTTTTTTAGGATTATTAAATTATGGTAGGAAATTTATTCCTCACCTATCTGAGTTAATACAAAATCTACAAGAAAAATTAACGATAGAACAGTCGAAATACAAAGTAGAAAATGGTGAATAGCCTAGAAGATGGAATACAGATAAAATAAGTATTCACTTGTCTCCTATTGAAGAAAAAGAAATAGAAAAAATTAAACAATTAGTTACTAAACAACCTATATTGTATTTCCCCAAATATGAAGAATTAGTAACACTTCAGACCGATGCTTCAGACCTATTCTGGGCAATAATTTTAATAGCAAAACAAAGGGAGATAGTAGCTTATACTTCAGGAAAATTTGCAAAACCACAACAAAAATATTCAACCAATGACAAAGAATTATTAGCTATTAAATTAGCAATAAAGAGTTTAAAAATTTATTTGCTTAATCGCCAATTTATAATAGAAACATACAATAAAGCAGTAGCATGGTTTTTAAAAAAACGAACAATAAATAATCCAGAAGAAAATATCAGAAGAGTAAGAATTACTTTATATTTAGAAATTTATCAATATGACGTTAAATATATCTCTGGTTACACTAATTTTCTTGCAGATCTCTTAACTCGCCCATATGGATGAAGAAAGGGTAAAGAGACTCAAGGCCTTAACCAAGAAGGCCAAGCAACCTGCCAAACCTCCTTGGCAAACTGTAAACAATAAAAAAAATGGAGGAGAAAAGACCCCTATTAAGGGAGGAAACACATCTACCCAGGAAACTGGAGCAAAAGCCAAAACCCCTACCATGGGTGCACAAACCCTGGAAACAGGAGCATCTACAACAAACAAAGAGACTACAAAGGTTTTTCTACCTCCAGGAATGACAGTTCTTTCTGGACCATCCTACAGTAATATAACGGCAGCACAAAGATGGGTTCAACAACAACAAAAGCCTTTTGCAGCCACTATAGTCAGAGATTGGTATAATTTAGAGTTGAAAAACTCTAATGAGGTGATTTGCAATAAACTTAATTGCTGTTATAGAGCCATCCAATCTAATGACTTCTCTTCAAGCAAATATTGGTTAACACAGATAGAACAATTAGTTCTATCTATGTTTTCTCACTATTCTCAGGAAAAATAAGAGAATCAAGAAATCATTAAGTCTGTGGGAAAACTCTGTGACTACTCTCTCACATCACAAAGTCCAGACCTTTCTCTAAGGATTGGAACATGGTTTCAGGGTTCCTCTCAAGATCAGCAACACTTGAGAAGAACTGTACAAGATATGGAACTCTCCGACTTGGTGAACTTACCAATTCCGGAGTTTTGTCATCTGCTAGAATAATGTCAGATTTCAAGTGAGAAGGCTAGACAGCTTAAAGCCGAGCTCACTTTACACAAAATGATAAGTCTCAACCAACAGCAAATGGTTGGTGACCAACAACTAAAAGAGTTCTTCAGACATCTGGAAGCCACTGATATTATTTCTCTTCTTCAACAACATGATTTAATCTGGAACAAAAATAGATCTCCTCGCATCATTAGCAGCTTCCAGGATATCAAACCTTGCAAAAAGGCCATCCAGACTGGCCTAGTTCATGAGATTTTTATCAATTCTACACACCATGAAGAGAATGAAGAAGTTCTTCCTGTCCTTTGCTCTAAAGTATTAAGGCTTATGCTTCTAAGTATCAGTCCAGTTTGTTTTTCAGAATCTGAAGTATTTGGGAAGAGCACAAATACCTCAAACTCTACCCTTCTATACAACTCTGGGAGCTAAGAAGCCAAAATTATATTCCTTCTGATACTTGTGACAATCTTCCTCTATTAAACTTAGAAGAAGAAACAAAAAAAGCTGCTAAGGAATTCTACACTGAAGCCTATCAGCAGGCAATCTCTGGAGTTCATTCAGTCACTATAGACAATAATGTTTTATTATATGACTGGATCGGAGCCTTCGAAGCTTCAGAAGTTCATATTCCTAAAGTCCTTGAATATCTTTCGAGTCTTCATCTTGGAAAATAAGGCATGGTAGCCAAGGAAGAATTCTATGAAGAATTAGATAGGGCAGAAGACTTAGATCTCGGGAGAGACAATAGAGATGATATCCGTGAGGATATGGATGAAGAAGCCCTTCAAAATCTCATGCAAGATTAAGCGTGGTGGGACCATACCATCACAACACCAACCGACAGCACCAGCACTACCCGACAGCACCAGCAACACCAACCGACAGCACCAGCACTACCGACAGCAACAGCAACCAGCACTACCTACAGTACCAATAATATTATTAGAAAAGGACAAACAACTTTTGTAAAAGTAGCTTTATTAAAGTAGTTTTTGTAAAAGTAGTTTTAGCTTTTGTTAAAAAATGTAAGATTCCTTCTTATCTAAGGAACCCCTCTGAAAATTATAAATAAAGGGCTAAGGCCAACGGGAAAGGCATAGAGCTTACTAGCCTTCCTTTTTTTTTCATTCTCTTGTCCATTCTGGCTTTTCCTCTTTTTTGTTCTGCATGTTTTCTGACTAGAAAAGCAGGTGATGAATGAGGGCTGCTGCTAGGCTGTATTAGTTTAAGAGATAAAAGCTCGTTTATTTGAGCTGAAAATTCTTGTTTATCTATAGGGGATACCATTATACTGTTTGATCTTACATTAGTATTTTGGTATTGATCGAGTAAAGTAAGGGTACAATACCTTTTTCTTTTGTGAATAATCTAGTTTGTGAATAGCTGTGAAGAATCTGCGCTCAATTCACACCCACCCTGAGTGATATGCAGAGTTATCAATAGTCAAAGGAACGATCAGGCTTTTCCCATCCGAGAACCTAGATAACGTCAGTGCTATTGAGACCATGATTCCTCAATGGCCCTCTACGGTAGTATAGGAAGCAAAAGGCATCACACCCACGGAACCCCCCATTCCATGAGTAGCCACGGTGTAAGCGTCGGAGGTAGCTAAACGGTATGAAAGACAGAGTGCGGTCATTTTGACGCTTTGAGACATTTCTCACTGTTTAAAGTCAAACTACAAAGGGTCATGTTGACTTGCTTTTTACTGTGAAAATAAGCACGCACTTGATCTCCCTACTGGCACTTTCACGTCGGAAAGGAACCTGACCCCGTCGCCTAAAAAGAGAGAGATGCGCTTCAGTTGCTGATGTCCTACGACCGTCTGTTACCCGCTTATTGGGAGCTGTGACGAAACTTGGTTTCTTTGCTTTCTTTTTCCAGCGCTGCCTCTGAGAGTCCTCACGCCGTCGTCAAATGTCCTCAGACCCCGTCTCACCCCAGATTTTGGTCTTTTTTTTGAAAAGATAGTTACCGCATGGATACGATCATAGGGACCGCTCCATTCTTTTTGAATTTTCCAGGATGCGCCAAAAGTAGTCCACTCAACAGCCTCATTCGATTTCTTTCAAACCAAAGATCCCATACCATAATATTCCAGGATGGAAATTTGTCCTATCCCGTACCGTAGCAGACCAGAAAGAAAGAACGGAGAAGAGGTCTCCTTTAGACAGAGTAGATCTGATCGACTCAGACTCACCAAAAAGTGACGACATGAAACTGATAGCGACGACTCCCCGTCGCGTTGCAACCGGGGAATGCTCATACGAAGACGAATAGACAATACCTATCTCAAATAAGAAAGCCTTTTGGTTTACTACATATATCTCAGGCGCCAAGGCCAACCTCGAACCCACCTCTATTTAAAGTAGTAGTGGACGAATCCGTACAGTAGATTGAGGGATCATCTTTAGAAAGAGATGTCAAATCCGGGATTTGGGTAGCCTGCTGCTCCAAGATTTGGGCAGCCTGCTGCTCCGACGAAAGCTACGACC
Source organism: Dracaena cambodiana (assembly GCA_036321105.1). Taxonomy (NCBI): domain Eukaryota; kingdom Viridiplantae; phylum Streptophyta; class Magnoliopsida; order Asparagales; family Asparagaceae; genus Dracaena; species Dracaena cambodiana. The sequence goes on along the minus strand of JAYEPQ010000010.1, from coordinate 30,588,061 downwards.
TAGTTGACTCCACTCCTGGAGTTGGTAGATCTAGGACTGCTTGTTGGTACACATCGGCGGGATCATCGAAGTTAGTTGGAAGACTTCAATCAGTGGATTTGGCTCAGAACACTTCCTCTTCCGGGGAAGAAAAGGGTAAAGGAAATCCAAAATCACCAGCTTATTTTATTTACGTTCTTTTGAAGACTGAGGTTAGGCAGGGATTTCGAATCGATCAAATGCGACGATCGCAGGGAAGAGAGGCGTCGTTAGCCAGTGGCAGCTGGGTTTGCTGGACGCTCAATTCCATTTCGGATATGGCCTGGAGTGACGGGGTAAAAGCCTCATTCCACCCACACACGTGGGGGGGGGGGTCGGTAACATCATCGAGGATTCACCAGGAGATTCGACTGTTAAAATATCGGTGGAGTGTGAAGCTCACTAAGCTCCGTCAGCTTATCCATCGACGTATCTTTCGTCGTCGAAGATGTAAGCACTGATTCGGACCGATCTTCTTATGACGCTCTTTCTCCGATCACAGAATCATATGTTATACTATTCCGTTCCAGGCTAGTTTGGTGTCACATGGACAACAAGTCAGAGAAAAAATGAAACTCGTTGTTTCGTTTCAACTCGTCGCTTGCCCAGATGCTACCTCAACTGCTATTGGTCATCAGAACAGAAGTGGCAGAAAGACTAGACCCTAAAGAATTGGCCTGTGGAGATGCTGCTGCAGGCGGTAGAACGTCGTTGGTTGGCGTACGATACTGGATCAGCTCTACCTTCAACAAAGGCATTTTGTCGGACAAAAGCGAGTAGAGTCCGACAGGCTGTCTATAGAGAAAGGTGAAAGATGCCACATAAAATATCCCCAATTGCTTTTCTTACCCACCATTGACTTACCGACGAAGGCATGGCAAAAACACGTTCTTTTTCCTCCGATTTCTCACACATTCCGATGAAGAGTCCGAATCCTACGTCACTCGAAAGAAGCATACTACGGAATTTCATCCACCGGACACCAGTATTCGTTAGCTTACCGGTTTACGTCATTTGAATGATAGGACTATTCTGCTTGGCTATCGGACTACTGGAAACCGGGATTCTTATATGTGCTGCTTACTTCCTGTCTTCGTCACCGTCAAATCCTGAGAGCTCTCTCATTCGGCTTATAGCCTACCAAGAGGTTCTCCCAGTTTTGACGCAACTACCTACGGAGGAAGAGGAGCTGAGAAGTCTCGCCACTCGTACAGGTGCACGCACCCGGGTGCTTATTAAAGCTAGCCAGAAACTCCACGGTGCAAAAGAATTTGCTGACTCAGGGGACGAGACTCGTTCTCTATTCTCAGAGTCTCATTCCACTTCTCTCCTGACGCCCCCGTGGTTCACCAGCCCGATAGTATCTTGCCAAAGCAGTAATGATGGCAGATGCTGACCAAGCTAGTGAACTTGCCCAGATGATGGAACAAATGATAGAGAAGGACCGTCATCAAATCGAGGAACTATCTTTACAGGGGGGAAACGAGTGAAAACATAGACGATTCAGTGGCGTAGCTATCGTTTTGATTGTCGGATGGTTACTCCACATACCCGATGACGAGAACAACCACGAAAGCATTCAATATTTCGACAAGCTGTATGCCAGGTCGCAGATCAAAGACTCAGTCTGGAGGACAACAGACAAAATAACCAGAATACAGTACACCTTCATTTGGGACACACACCTGCATTAAGCCCTTCCATCTGGTCTCAATCCACTCAATCAGGTTCAGCATTTACAGCCCAATAAATCATCGACTTGCCCCAACCGAGATTCTTTTCTTTGGGGTTGGAGGTAGGAAAGGTCTTATTATCCTTCTCGGGAAGGCTTTCGAACGAGTGATCTAGCCACAGTCCACGCCTCCCCTGCACCCCTGCGCTTCTTCAAACTGACGAGAGGGGAAGTCAAAATGCTTCCTGCCATGCGACGACATGAAGAGGGGTCTCCGGTCAATGAAGAAACTCTAACAACACAAGCCAGTACCAGCGGAAGAAAGACAACCCCGCCTTCAGTAATGGAGCCCTTTTTTTCTAGTAGGGAAGAGAAAGGTCAAGCGCGAGGATGAGTATGCCTAAAATTGAGTAGTCGCGAGCTTTCATTGAAGTAGGGGCGTATACCGGTAGTTTTCTTCGATCAAATAGAGCTTCCTATCCTCAACTCGAACGGTGTCCAGGAATTAGATAGGGCAGAAGACTTAGATCTCGGGAGAGACAATAGAGATGATATCCGTGAGGATATGGATGAAGAAGCCCTTCAAAATCTCATGCAAGATTAAGCGTGGTGGGACCATACCATCACAACACCAACCGACAGCACCAGCACTACCCGACAGCACCAGCAACACCAACCGACAGCACCAGCACTACCGACAGCAACAGCAACCAGCACTACCTACAGTACCAATAATATTATTAGAAAAGGACAAACAACTTTTGTAAAAGTAGCTTTATTAAAGTAGTTTTTGTAAAAGTAGTTTTAGCTTTTGTTAAAAAATGTAAGATTCCTTCTTATCTAAGGAACCCCTCTGAAAATTATAAATAAAGGGCTAAGGCCAACGGGAAAGGCATAGAGCTTACTAGCCTTCCTTTTTTTTTCATTCTCTTGTCCATTCTGGCTTTTCCTCTTTTTTGTTCTGCATGTTTTCTGACTAGAAAAGCAGGTGATGAATGAGGGCTGCTGCTAGGCTGTATTAGTTTAAGAGATAAAAGCTCGTTTATTTGAGCTGAAAATTCTTGTTTATCTATAGGGGATACCATTATACTGTTTGATCTTACATTAGTATTTTGGTATTGATCGAGTAAAGTAAGGGTACAATACCTTTTTCTTTTGTGAATAATCTAGTTTGTGAATAGCTGTGAAGAATCTGCGCTCAATTCACACCCACCCTGAGTGATATGCAGAGTTATCAATAGTCAAAGGAGCGATCAGGCTTTTCCCATCCGAGAACCTAGATAACGTCAGTGCTATTGAGACCATGATTCCTCAATGGCCCTCTACGGTAGTATAGGAAGCAAAAGGCATCACACCCACGGAACCCCCCATTCCATGAGTAGCCACGGTGTAAGCGTCGGAGGTAGCTAAACGGTATGAAAGACAGAGTGCGGTCATTTTGACGCTTTGAGACATTTCTCACTGTTTAAAGTCAAACTACAAAGGGTCATGTTGACTTGCTTTTTACTGTGAAAATAAGCACGCACTTGATCTCCCTACTGGCACTTTCACGTCGGAAAGGAACCTGACCCCGTCGCCTAAAAAGAGAGAGATGCGCTTCAGTTGCTGATGTCCTACGACCGTCTGTTACCCGCTTATTGGGAGCTGTGACGAAACTTGGTTTCTTTGCTTTCTTTTTCCAGCGCTGCCTCTGAGAGTCCTCACGCCGTCGTCAAATGTCCTCAGACCCCGTCTCACTCCAGATTTTGGTCTTTTTTTTGAAAAGATAGTTACCGCATGGATACGATCATAGGGACCGCTCCATTCTTTTTGAATTTTCCAGGATGCGCCAAAAGTAGTCCACTCAACAGCCTCATTCGATTTCTTTCAAACCAAAGATCCCATACCATAATATTCCAGGATGGAAATTTGTCCTATCCCGTACCGTAGCAGACCAGAAAGAAAGAACGGAGAAGAGGTCTCCTTTAGACAGAGTAGATCTGATCGACTCAGACTCACCAAAAAGTGACGACATGAAACTGATAGCGACGACTCCCCGTCGCGTTGCAACCGGGGAATGCTCATACGAAGACGAATAGACAATACCTATCTCAAATAAGAAAGCCTTTTGGTTTACTACATATATCTCAGGCGCCAAGGCCAACCTCGAACCCACCTCTATTTAAAGTAGTAGTGGACGAATCCGTACAGTAGATTGAGGGATCATCTTTAGAAAGAGATGTCAAATCCGGGATTTGGGTAGCCTGCTGCTCCAAGATTTGGGCAGCCTGCTGCTCCGACGAAAGCTACGACCTAGTTGACTCCACTCCTGGAGTTGGTAGATCTAGGACTGCTTGTTGGTACACATCGGCGGGATCATCGAAGTTAGTTGGAAGACTTCAATCAGTGGATTTGGCTCAGAACACTTCCTCTTCCGGGGAAGAAAAGGGTAAAGGAAATCCAAAATCACCAGCTTATTTTATTTACGTTCTTTTGAAGACTGAGGTTAGGCAGGGATTTCGAATCGATCAAATGCGACGATCGCAGGGAAGAGAGGCGTCGTTAGCCAGTGGCAGCTGGGTTTGCTGGACGCTCAATTCCATTTCGGATATGGCCTGGAGTGACGGGGTAAAAGCCTCATTCCACCCACACACGTGGGGGGGGGGGGTCGGTAACATCATCGAGGATTCACCAGGAGATTCGACTGTTAAAATATCGGTGGAGTGTGAAGCTCACTAAGCTCCGTCAGCTTATCCATCGACGTATCTTTCGTCGTCGAAGATGTAAGCACTGATTCGGACCGATCTTCTTATGACGCTCTTTCTCCGATCACAGAATCATATGTTATACTATTCCGTTCCAGGCTAGTTTGGTGTCACATGGACAACAAGTCAGAGAAAAAATGAAACTCGTCGTTTCGTTTCAACTCGTCGCTTGCCCAGATGCTACCTCAACTGCTATTGGTCATCAGAACAGAAGTGGCAGAAAGACTAGACCCTAAAGAATTGGCCTGTGGAGATGCTGCTGCAGGCGGTAGAACGTCGTTGGTTGGCGTACGATACTGGATCAGCTCTACCTTCAACAAAGGCATTTTGTCGGACAAAAGCGAGTAGAGTCCGACAGGCTGTCTATAGAGAAAGGTGAAAGATGCCACATAAAATATCCCCAATTGCTTTTCTTACCCACCATTGACTTACCGACGAAGGCATGGCAAAAACACGTTCTTTTTCCTCCGATTTCTCACACATTCCGATGAAGAGTCCGAATCCTACGTCACTCGAAAGAAGCATACTACGGAATTTCATCCACCGGACACCAGTATTCGTTAGCTTACCGGCTTACGTCATTTGAATGATAGGACTATTCTGCTTGGCTATCGGACTACTGGAAACCGGGATTCTTATATGTGCTGCTTACTTCCTGTCTTCGTCACCGTCAAATCCTGAGAGCTCTCTCATTCGGCTTATAGCCTACCAAGAGGTTCTCCCAGTTTTGACGCAACTACCTACGGAGGAAGAGGAGCTGAGAAGTCTCGCCACTCGTACAGGTGCACGCACCCGGGTGCTTATTAAAGCTAGCCAGAAACTCCACGGTGCAAAAGAATTTGCTGACTCAGGGGACGAGACTCGTTCTCTATTCTCAGAGTCTCATTCCACTTCTCTCCTGACGCCCCCGTGGTTCACCAGCCCGATAGTATCTTGCCAAAGCAGTAATGATGGCAGATGCTGACCAAGCTAGTGAACTTGCCCAGATGATGGAACAAATGATAGAGAAGGACCGTCATCAAATCGAGGAACTATCTTTACAGGGGGGAAACGAGTGAAAACATAGACGATTCAGTGGCGTAGCTATCGTTTTGATTGTCGGATGGTTACTCCACATACCCGATGACGAGAACAACCACGAAAGCATTCAATATTTCGACAAGCTGTATGCCAGGTCGCAGATCAAAGACTCAGTCTGGAGGACAACAGACAAAATAACCAGAATACAGTACACCTTCATTTGGGACACACACCTGCATTAAGCCCTTCCATCTGGTCTCAATCCACTCAATCAGGTTCAGCATTTACAGCCCAATAAATCATCGACTTGCCCCAACCGAGATTCTTTTCTTTGGGGTTGGAGGTAGGAAAGGTCTTATTATCCTTCTCGGGAAGGCTTTCGAACGAGTGATCTAGCCACAGTCCACGCCTCCCCTGCACCCCTGCGCTTCTTCAAACTGACGAGAGGGGAAGTCAAAATGCTTCCTGCCATGCGACGACATGAAGAGGGGTCTCCGGTCAATGAAGAAACTCTAACAACACAAGCCAGTACCAGCGAAAGAAAGACAACCCCGCCTTCAGTAATGGAGCCCTTTTTTTCTAGTAGGGAAGAGAAAGGTCAAGCGCGAGGATGAGTATGCCTAAAATTGAGTAGTCGCGAGCTTTCATTGAAGTAGGGGCGTATACCGGTAGTTTTCTTCGATCAAATAGAGCTTCCTATCCTCAACTCGAACGGTGTCCAGGAATTAGATAGGGCAGAAGACTTAGATCTCGGGAGAGACAATAGAGATGATATCCGTGAGGATATGGATGAAGAAGCCCTTCAAAATCTCATGCAAGATTAAGCGTGGTGGGACCATACCATCACAACACCAACCGACAGCACCAGCACTACCCGACAGCACCAGCAACACCAACCGACAGCACCAGCACTACCGACAGCAACAGCAACCAGCACTACCTACAGTACCAATAATATTATTAGAAAAGGACAAACAACTTTTGTAAAAGTAGCTTTATTAAAGTAGTTTTTGTAAAAGTAGTTTTAGCTTTTGTTAAAAAATGTAAGATTCCTTCTTATCTAAGGAACCCCTCTGAAAATTATAAATAAAGGGCTAAGGCCAACGGGAAAGGCATAGAGCTTACTAGCCTTCCTTTTTTTTTCATTCTCTTGTCCATTCTGGCTTTTCCTCTTTTTTGTTCTGCATGTTTTCTGACTAGAAAAGCAGGTGATGAATGAGGGCTGCTGCTAGGCTGTATTAGTTTAAGAGATAAAAGCTCGTTTATTTGAGCTGAAAATTCTTGTTTATCTATAGGGGATACCATTATACTGTTTGATCTTACATTAGTATTTTGGTATTGATCGAGTAAAGTAAGGGTACAATACCTTTTTCTTTTGTGAATAATCTAGTTTGTGAATAGCTGTGAAGAATCTGCGCTCAATTCACACCCACCCTGAGTGATATGCAGAGTTATCAATAGTCAAAGGAACGATCAGGCTTTTCCCATCCGAGAACCTAGATAACGTCAGTGCTATTGAGACCATGATTCCTCAATGGCCCTCTACGGTAGTATAGGAAGCAAAAGGCATCACACCCACGGAACCCCCCATTCCATGAGTAGCCACGGTGTAAGCGTCGGAGGTAGCTAAACGGTATGAAAGACAGAGTGCGGTCATTTTGACGCTTTGAGACATTTCTCACTGTTTAAAGTCAAACTACAAAGGGTCATGTTGACTTGCTTTTTACTGTGAAAATAAGCACGCACTTGATCTCCCTACTGGCACTTTCACGTCGGAAAGGAACCTGACCCCGTCGCCTAAAAAGAGAGAGATGCGCTTCAGTTGCTGATGTCCTACGACCGTCTGTTACCCGCTTATTGGGAGCTGTGACGAAACTTGGTTTCTTTGCTTTCTTTTTCCAGCGCTGCCTCTGAGAGTCCTCACGCCGTCGTCAAATGTCCTCAGACCCCGTCTCACTCCAGATTTTGGTCTTTTTTTTGAAAAGATAGTTACCGCATGGATACGATCATAGGGACCGCTCCATTCTTTTTGAATTTTCCAGGATGCGCCAAAAGTAGTCCACTCAACAGCCTCATTCGATTTCTTTCAAACCAAAGATCCCATACCATAATATTCCAGGATGGAAATTTGTCCTATCCCGTACCGTAGCAGACCAGAAAGAAAGAACGGAGAAGAGGTCTCCTTTAGACAGAGTAGATCTGATCGACTCAGACTCACCAAAAAGTGACGACATGAAACTGATAGCGACGACTCCCCGTCGCGTTGCAACCGGGGAATGCTCATACGAAGACGAATAGACAATACCTATCTCAAATAAGAAAGCCTTTTGGTTTACTACATATATCTCAGGCGCCAAGGCCAACCTCGAACCCACCTCTATTTAAAGTAGTAGTGGACGAATCCGTACAGTAGATTGAGGGATCATCTTTAGAAAGAGATGTCAAATCCGGGATTTGGGTAGCCTGCTGCTCCAAGATTTGGGCAGCCTGCTGCTCCGACGAAAGCTACGACCTAGTTGACTCCACTCCTGGAGTTGGTAGATCTAGGACTGCTTGTTGGTACACATCGGCGGGATCATCGAAGTTAGTTGGAAGACTTCAATCAGTGGATTTGGCTCAGAACACTTCCTCTTCCGAGGAAGAAAAGGGTAAAGGAAATCCAAAATCACCAGCTTATTTTATTTACGTTCTTTTGAAGACTGAGGTTAGGCAGGGATTTCGAATCGATCAAATGCGACGATCGCAGGGAAGAGAGGCGTCGTTAGCCAGTGGCAGCTGGGTTTGCTGGACGCTCAATTCCATTTCGGATATGGCCTGGAGTGACGGGGTAAAAGCCTCATTCCACCCACACACGTGGGGGGGGGGGGGTCGGTAACATCATCGAGGATTCACCAGGAGATTCGACTGTTAAAATATCGGTGGAGTGTGAAGCTCACTAAGCTCCGTCAGCTTATCCATCGACGTATCTTTCGTCGTCGAAGATGTAAGCACTGATTCTGACCGATCTTCTTATGACGCTCTTTCTCCGATCACAGAATCATATGTTATACTATTCCGTTCCAGGCTAGTTTGGTGTCACATGGACAACAAGTCAGAGAAAAAATGAAACTCGTCGTTTCGTTTCAACTCGTCGCTTGCCCAGATGCTACCTCAACTGCTATTGGTCATCAGAACAGAAGTGGCAGAAAGACTAGACCCTAAAGAATTGGCCTGTGGAGATGCTGCTGCAGGCGGTAGAACATCGTTGGTTGGCGTACGATACTGGATCAGCTCTACCTTCAACAAAGGCATTTTGTCGGACAGAAGCGAGTAGAGTCCGACAGGCTGTCTATAGAGAAAGGTGAAAGATGCCACATAAAATATCCCCAATTGCTTTTCTTACCCACCATTGACTTACCGACGAAGGCATGGCAAAAACACGTTCTTTTTCCTCCGATTTCTCACACATTCCGATGAAGAGTCCGAATCCTACGTCACTCGAAAGAAGCATACTACGGAATTTCATCCACCGGACACCAGTATTCGTTAGCTTACCGGCTTACGTCATTTGAATGATAGGACTATTCTGCTTGGCTATCGGACTACTGGAAACCGGGATTCTTATATGTGCTGCTTACTTCCTGTCTTCGTCACCGTCAAATCCTGAGAGCTCTCTCATTCGGCTTATAGCCTACCAAGAGGTTCTCCCAGTTTTGACGCAACTACCTACGGAGGAAGAGGAGCTGAGAAGTCTCGCCACTCGTACAGGTGCACGCACCCGGGTGCTTATTAAAGCTAGCCAGAAACTCCACGGTGCAAAAGAATTTGCTGACTCAGGGGACGAGACTCGTTCTCTATTCTCAGAGTCTCATTCCACTTCTCTCCTGACGCCCCCGTGGTTCACCAGCCCGATAGTATCTTGCCAAAGCAGTAATGATGGCAGATGCTGACCAAGCTAGTGAACTTGCCCAGATGATGGAACAAATGATAGAGAAGGACCGTCATCAAATCGAGGAACTATCTTTACAGGGGGGGAAACGAGTGAAAACATAGACGATTCAGTGGCGTAGCTATCGTTTTGATTGTCGGATGGTTACTCCACATACCCGATGACGAGAACAACTACGAAAGCATTCAATATTTCGACAAGCTGTATGCCAGGTCGCAGATCAAAGACTCAGTCTGGAGGACAACAGACAAAATAACCAGAATACAGTACACCTTCATTTGGGACACACACCTGCATTAAGCCCTTCCATCTGGTCTCAATCCACTCAATCAGGTTCAGCATTTACAGCCCAATAAATCATCGACTTGCCCCAACCGAGATTCTTTTCTTTGGGGTTGGAGGTAGGAAAGGTCTTATTATCCTTCTCGGGAAGGCTTTCGAACGAGTGATCTAGCCACAGTCCACGCCTCCCCTGCACCCCTGCGCTTCTTCAAACTGACGAGAGGGGAAGTCAAAATGCTTCCTGCCATGCGACGACATGAAGAGGGGTCTCCGGTCAATGAAGAAACTCTAACAACACAAGCCAGTACCAGCGGAAGAAAGACAACCCCGCCTTCAGTAATGGAGCCCTTTTTTTCTAGTAGGGAAGAGAAAGGTCAAGCGCGAGGATGAGTATGCCTAAAATTGAGTAGTCGCGAGCTTTCATTGAAGTAGGGGCGTATACCGGTAGTTTTCTTCGATCAAATAGAGCTTCCTATCCTCAACTCGAACGGTGTCCAGGAATTAGATAGGGCAGAAGACTTAGATCTCGGGAGAGACAATAGAGATGATATCCGTGAGGATATGGATGAAGAAGCCCTTCAAAATCTCATGCAAGATTAAGCGTGGTGGGACCATACCATCACAACACCAACCGACAGCACCAGCACTACCCGACAGCACCAGCAACACCAACCGACAGCACCAGCACTACCGACAGCAACAGCAACCAGCACTACCTACAGTACCAATAATATTATTAGAAAAGGACAAACAACTTTTGTAAAAGTAGCTTTATTAAAGTAGTTTTTGTAAAAGTAGTTTTAGCTTTTGTTAAAAAATGTAAGATTCCTTCTTATCTAAGGAACCCCTCTGAAAATTATAAATAAAGGGCTAAGGCCAACGGGAAAGGCATAGAGCTTACTAGCCTTCCTTTTTTTTTCATTCTCTTGTCTATCTTGAGCTTTGAGTACTTTGAGTTTTTCTTTTGTGAATAATCTAGTTTGTGAATAGCTGTGAAGAATCTGCGCTCAATTCACACCCACCCTGAGTGATATGCAGAGTTATCAATAGTCAAAGGAGCGATCAGGCTTTTCCCATCCGAGAACCTAGATAACGTCAGTGCTATTGAGACCATGATTCCTCAATGGCCCTCTACGGTAGTATAGGAAGCAAAAGGCATCACACCCACGGAACCCCCCATTCCATGAGTAGCCACGGTGTAAGCGTCGGAGGTAGCTAAACGGTATGAAAGACAGAGTGCGGTCATTTTGACGCTTTGAGACATTTCTCACTGTTTAAAGTCAAACTACAAAGGGTCATGTTGACTTGCTTTTTACTGTGAAAATAAGCACGCACTTGATCTCCCTACTGGCACTTTCACGTCGGAAAGGAACCTGACCCCGTCGCCTAAAAAGAGAGAGATGCGCTTCAGTTGCTGATGTCCTACGACCGTCTGTTACCCGCTTATTGGGAGCTGTGACGAAACTTGGTTTCTTTGCTTTCTTTTTCCAGCGCTGCCTCTGAGAGTCCTCACGCCGTCGTCAAATGTCCTCAGACCCCGTCTCACTCCAGATTTTGGTCTTTTTTTTGAAAAGATAGTTACCGCATGGATACGATCATAGGGACCGCTCCATTCTTTTTGAATTTTCCAGGATGCGCCAAAAGTAGTCCACTCAACAGCCTCATTCGATTTCTTTCAAACCAAAGATCCCATACCATAATATCCCAGGATGGAAATTTGTCCTCTCCTGTACCGTAGCAGACCAGAAAGAAAGAACGGAGAAGAGGTCTCCTTTAGACAGAGTAGATCTGATCGACTCAGACTCACCAAAAAGTGACGACATGAAACTGATAGCGACGACTCCCCGTCGCGTTGCAACCGGGGAATGCTCATACGAAGACGAATAGACAATACCTATCTCAAATAAGAAAGCCTTTTGGTTTACTACATATATCTCAGGCGCCAAGGCCAACCTCGAACCCACCTCTATTTAAAGTAGTAGTGGACGAATCCGTACAGTAGATTGAGGGATCATCTTTAGAAAGAGATGTCAAATCCGGGATTTGGGTAGCCTGTTGCTCCAAGATTTGGGCAGCCTGCTGCTCCGACGAAAGCTACGACCTAGTTGACTCCACTCCTGGAGTTGGTAGATCTAGGACTGCTTGTTGGTACACATCGGCGGGATCATCGAAGTTAGTTGGAAGACTTCAATCAGTGGATTTGGCTCAGAACACTTCCTCTTCCGGGGAAGAAAAGGGTAAAGGAAATCCAAATTCACCAGCATATTTTATTTACGTTCTTTTGAAGACTGAGGTTAGGCAGGGATTTCGAATCGATCAAATGCGACGATCGCAGGGAAGAGAGGCGTCGTTAGCCAGTGGCAGCTGGGTTTGCTGGACGCTCAATTCCATTTCGGATATGGCCTGGAGTGACGGGGTAAAAGCCTCATTCCACCCACACACGTGGGGGGGGGGGTCGGTAACATCATCGAGGATTCACCAGGAGATTCGACTGTTAAAATATCGGTGGAGTGTGAAGCTCACTAAGCTCCGTCAGCTTATCCATCGACGTATCTTTCGTCGTCGAAGATGTAAGCACTGATTCTGACCGATCTTCTTATGACGCTCTTTCTCCGATCACAGAATCATATGTTATACTATTCCGTTCCAGGCTAGTTTGGTGTCACATGGACAACAAATCAGAGAAAAAATGAAACTCGTCGTTTCGTTTCAACTCGTCGCTTGCCCAGATGCTACCTCAACTGCTATTGGTCATCAGAACAGAAGTGGCAGAAAGACTAGACCCTAAAGAATTGGCCTGTGGAGATGCTGCTGCAGGCGGTAGAACGTCGTTGGTTGGCGTACGATACTGGATCAGCTCTACCTTCAACAAAGGCATTTTGTCGGACAGAAGCGAGTAGAGTCCGACAGGCTGTCTATAGAGAAAGGTGAAAGATGCCACATAAAATATCCCCAATTGCTTTTCTTACCCACCATTGACTTACCGACGAAGGCATGGCAAAAACACGTTCTTTTTCCTCCGATTTCTCACACATTCCGATGAAGAGTCCGAATCCTACGTCACTCGAAAGAAGCATACTACGGAATTTCATCCACCGGACACCAGTATTCGTTAGCTTACCGGCTTACGTCATTTGAATGATAGGACTATTCTGCTTGGCTATCGGACTACTGGAAACCGGGATTCTTATATGTGCTGCTTACTTCCTGTCTTCGTCACCGTCAAATCCTGAGAGCTCTCTCATTCGGCTTATAGCCTACCAAGAGGTTCTCCCAGTTTTGACGCAACTACCTACGGAGGAAGAGGAGCTGAGAAGTCTCGCCACTCGTACAGGTGCACGCACCCGGGTGCTTATTAAAGCTAGCCAGAAACTCCACGGTGCAAAAGAATTTGCTGACTCAGGGGACGAGACTCGTTCTCTATTCTCAGAGTCTCATTCCACTTCTCTCCTGACGCCCCCGTGGTTCACCAGCCCGATAGTATCTTGCCAAAGCAGTAATGATGGCAGATGCTGACCAAGCTAGTGAACTTGCCCAGATGATGGAACAAATGATAGAGAAGGACCGTCATCAAATCGAGGAACTATCTTTACAGGGGGGAAACGAGTGAAAACATAGACGATTCAGTGGCGTAGCTATCGTTTTGATTGTCGGATGGTTACTCCACATACCCGATGACGAGAACAACCACGAAAGCATTCAATATTTCGACAAGCTGTATGCCAGGTCGCAGATCAAAGACTCAGTCTGGAGGACAACAGACAAAATAACCAGAATACAGTACACCTTCATTTGGGACACACACCTGCATTAAGCCCTTCCATCTGGTCTCAATCCACTCAATCAGGTTCAGCATTTACAGCCCAATAAATCATCGACTTGCCCCAACCGAGATTCTTTTCTTTGGGGTTGGAGGTAGGAAAGGTCTTATTATCCTTCTCGGGAAGGCTTTCGAACGAGTGATCTAGCCACAGTCCACGCCTCCCCTGCACCCCTGCGCTTCTTCAAACTGACGAGAGGGGAAGTCAAAATGCTTCCTGCCATGCGACGACATGAAGAGGGGTCTCCGGTCAATGAAGAAACTCTAACAACACAAGCCAGTACCAGCGGAAGAAAGACAACCCCGCCTTCAGTAATGGAGCCCTTTTTTTCTAGTAGGGAAGAGAAAGGTCAAGCGCGAGGATGAGTATGCCTAAAATTGAGTAGTCGCGAGCTTTCATTGAAGTAGGGGCGTATACCGGTAGTTTTCTTCGATCAAATAGAGCTTCCTATCCTCAACTCGAACGGTGTCCAGGAATTAGATAGGGCAGAAGACTTAGATCTCGGGAGAGACAATAGAGATGATATCCGTGAGGATATGGATGAAGAAGCCCTTCAAAATCTCATGCAAGATTAAGCGTGGTGGGACCATACCATCACAACACCAACCGACAGCACCAGCACTACCCGACAGCACCAGCAACACCAACCGACAGCACCAGCACTACCGACAGCAACAGCAACCAGCACTACCTACAGTACCAATAATATTATTAGAAAAGGACAAACAACTTTTGTAAAAGTAGCTTTATTAAAGTAGTTTTTGTAAAAGTAGTTTTAGCTTTTGTTAAAAAATGTAAGATTCCTTCTTATCTAAGGAACCCCTCTGAAAATTATAAATAAAGGGCTAAGGCCAACGGGAAAGGCATAGAGCTTACTAGCCTTCCTTTTTTTTTCATTCTCTTGTCTATCTTGAGCTTTGAGTACTTTGAGTTTTTCTTTTGTGAATAATCTAGTTTGTGAATAGCTGTGAAGAATCTGCGCTCAATTCACACCCACCCTGAGTGATATGCAGAGTTATCAATAATCAAAGGAGCGATCAGGCTTTTCCCATCCGAGAACCTAGATAACGTCAGTGCTATTGAGACCATGATTCCTCAATGGCCCTCTACGGTAGTATAGGAAGCAAAAGGCATCACACCCACGGAACCCCCCATTCCATGAGTAGCCACGGTGTAAGCGTCGGAGGTAGCTAAACGGTATGAAAGACAGAGTGCGGTCATTTTGACGCTTTGAGACATTTCTCACTGTTTAAAGTCAAACTACAAAGGGTCATGTTGACTTGCTTTTTACTGTGAAAATAAGCACGCACTTGATCTCCCTACTGGCACTTTCACGTCGGAAAGGAACCTGACCCCGTCGCCTAAAAAGAGAGAGATGCGCTTCAGTTGCTGATGTCCTACGACCGTCTGTTACCCGCTTATTGGGAGCTGTGACGAAACTTGGTTTCTTTGCTTTCTTTTTCCAGCGCTGCCTCTGAGAGTCCTCACGCCGTCGTCAAATGTCCTCAGACCCCGTCTCACTCCAGATTTTGGTCTTTTTTTTGAAAAGATAGTTACCGCATGGATACGATCATAGGGACCGCTCCATTCTTTTTGAATTTTCCAGGATGCGCCAAAAGTAGTCCACTCAACAGCCTCATTCGATTTCTTTCAAACCAAAGATCCCATACCATAATATCCCAGGATGGAAATTTGTCCTCTCCCGTACCGTAGCAGACCAGAAAGAAAGAACGGAGAAGAGGTCTCCTTTAGACAGAGTAGATCTGATCGACTCAGACTCACCAAAAAGTGACGACATGAAACTGATAGCGACGACTCCCCGTCGCGTTGCAACCGGGGAATGCTCATACGAAGACGAATAGACAATACCTATCTCAAATAAGAAAGCCTTTTGGTTTACTACATATATCTCAGGCGCCAAGGCCAACCTCGAACCCACCTCTATTTAAAGTAGTAGTGGACGAATCCGTACAGTAGATTGAGGGATCATCTTTAGAAAGAGATGTCAAATCCGGGATTTGGGTAGCCTGCTGCTCCAAGATTTGGGCAGCCTGCTGCTCCGACGAAAGCTACGACCTAGTTGACTCCACTCCTGGAGTTGGTAGATCTAGGACTGCTTGTTGGTACACATCGGCGGGATCATCGAAGTTAGTTGGAAGACTTCAATCAGTGGATTTGGCTCAGAACACTTCCTCTTCCGGGGAAGAAAAGGGTAAAGGAAATCCAAATTCACCAGCTTATTTTATTTACGTTCTTTTGAAGACTGAGGTTAGGCAGGGATTTCGAATCGATCAAATGCGACGATCGCAGGGAAGAGAGGCGTCGTTAGCCAGTGGCAGCTGGGTTTGCTGGACGCTCAATTCCATTTCGGATATGGCCTGGATTGACGGGGTAAAAGCCTCATTCCACCCACACACGTGGGGGGGGGGTCGGTAACATCATCGAGGATTCACCAGGAGATTCGACTGTTAAAATATCGGTGGAGTGTGAAGCTCACTAAGCTCCGTCAGCTTATCCATCGACGTATCTTTCGTCGTCGAAGATGTAAGCACTGATTCTGACCGATCTTCTTATGACGCTCTTTCTCCGATCACAGAATCATATGTTATACTATTCCGTTCCAGGCTAGTTTGGTGTCACATGGACAACAAATCAGAGAAAAAATGAAACTCGTCGTTTCGTTTCAACTCGTCGCTTGCCCAGATGCTACCTCAACTGCTATTGGTCATCAGAACAGAAGTGGCAGAAAGACTAGACCCTAAAGAATTGGCCTGTGGAGATGCTGCTGCAGGCGGTAGAACGTCGTTGGTTGGCGTACGATACTGGATCAGCTCTACCTTCAACAAAGGCATTTTGTCGGACAGAAGCGAGTAGAGTCCGACAGGCTGTCTATAGAGAAAGGTGAAAGATGCCACATAAAATATCCCCAATTGCTTTTCTTACCCACCATTGACTTACCGACGAAGGCATGGCAAAAACACGTTCTTTTTCCTCCGATTTCTCACACATTCCGATGAAGAGTCCGAATCCTACGTCACTCGAAAGAAGCATACTACGGAATTTCATCCACCGGACACCAGTATTCGTTAGCTTACCGGCTTACGTCATTTGAATGATAGGACTATTCTGCTTGGCTATCGGACTACTGGAAACCGGGATTCTTATATGT
This sequence comes from Dracaena cambodiana, assembly GCA_036321105.1. Lineage (NCBI taxonomy): Eukaryota > Viridiplantae > Streptophyta > Magnoliopsida > Asparagales > Asparagaceae > Dracaena > Dracaena cambodiana. The sequence continues at coordinate 30,571,407 of JAYEPQ010000010.1, read as the reverse complement.
GCTGCTTACTTCCTGTCTTCGTCACCGTCAAATCCTGAGAGCTCTCTCATTCGGCTTATAGCCTACCAAGAGGTTCTCCCAGTTTTGACGCAACTACCTACGGAGGAAGAGGAGCTGAGAAGTCTCGCCACTCGTACAGGTGCACGCACCCGGGTGCTTATTAAAGCTAGCCAGAAACTCCACGGTGCAAAAGAATTTGCTGACTCAGGGGACGAGACTCGTTCTCTATTCTCAGAGTCTCATTCCACTTCTCTCCTGACGCCCCCGTGGTTCACCAGCCCGATAGTATCTTGCCAAAGCAGTAATGATGGCAGATGCTGACCAAGCTAGTGAACTTGCCCAGATGATGGAACAAATGATAGAGAAGGACCGTCATCAAATCGAGGAACTATCTTTACAGGGGGGAAACGAGTGAAAACATAGACGATTCAGTGGCGTAGCTATCGTTTTGATTGTCGGATGGTTACTCCACATACCCGATGACGAGAACAACCACGAAAGCATTCAATATTTCGACAAGCTGTATGCCAGGTCGCAGATCAAAGACTCAGTCTGGAGGACAACAGACAAAATAACCAGAATACAGTACACCTTCATTTGGGACACACACCTGCATTAAGCCCTTCCATCTGGTCTCAATCCACTCAATCAGGTTCAGCATTTACAGCCCAATAAATCATCGACTTGCCCCAACCGAGATTCTTTTCTTTGGGGTTGGAGGTAGGAAAGGTCTTATTATCCTTCTCGGGAAGGCTTTCGAACGAGTGATCTAGCCACAGTCCACGCCTCCCCTGCACCCCTGCGCTTCTTCAAACTGACGAGAGGGGAAGTCAAAATGCTTCCTGCCATGCGACGACATGAAGAGGGGTCTCCGGTCAATGAAGAAACTCTAACAACACAAGCCAGTACCAGCGGAAGAAAGACAACCCCGCCTTCAGTAATGGAGCCCTTTTTTTCTAGTAGGGAAGAGAAAGGTCAAGCGCGAGGATGAGTATGCCTAAAATTGAGTAGTCGCGAGCTTTCATTGAAGTAGGGGCGTATACCGGTAGTTTTCTTCGATCAAATAGAGCTTCCTATCCTCAACTCGAACGGTGTCCAGGAATTAGATAGGGCAGAAGACTTAGATCTCGGGAGAGACAATAGAGATGATATCCGTGAGGATATGGATGAAGAAGCCCTTCAAAATCTCATGCAAGATTAAGCGTGGTGGGACCATACCATCACAACACCAACCGACAGCACCAGCACTACCCGACAGCACCAGCAACACCAACCGACAGCACCAGCACTACCGACAGCAACAGCAACCAGCACTACCTACAGTACCAATAATATTATTAGAAAAGGACAAACAACTTTTGTAAAAGTAGCTTTATTAAAGTAGTTTTTGTAAAAGTAGTTTTAGCTTTTGTTAAAAAATGTAAGATTCCTTCTTATCTAAGGAACCCCTCTGAAAATTATAAATAAAGGGCTAAGGCCAACGGGAAAGGCATAGAGCTTACTAGCCTTCCTTTTTTTTTCATTCTCTTGTCTATCTTGAGCTTTGAGTACTTTGAGTTTTTCTTTTGTGAATAATCTAGTTTGTGAATAGCTGTGAAGAATCTGCGCTCAATTCACACCCACCCTGAGTGATATGCAGAGTTATCAATAGTCAAAGGAGCGATCAGGCTTTTCCCATCCGAGAACCTAGATAACGTCAGTGCTATTGAGACCATGATTCCTCAATGGCCCTCTACGGTAGTATAGGAAGCAAAAGGCATCACACCCACGGAACCCCCCATTCCATGAGTAGCCACGGTGTAAGCGTCGGAGGTAGCTAAACGGTATGAAAGACAGAGTGCGGTCATTTTGACGCTTTGAGACATTTCTCACTGTTTAAAGTCAAACTACAAAGGGTCATGTTGACTTGCTTTTTACTGTGAAAATAAGCACGCACTTGATCTCCCTACTGGCACTTTCACGTCGGAAAGGAACCTGACCCCGTCGCCTAAAAAGAGAGAGATGCGCTTCAGTTGCTGATGTCCTACGACCGTCTGTTACCCGCTTATTGGGAGCTGTGACGAAACTTGGTTTCTTTGCTTTCTTTTTCCAGCGCTGCCTCTGAGAGTCCTCACGCCGTCGTCAAATGTCCTCAGACCCCGTCTCACTCCAGATTTTGGTCTTTTTTTTGAAAAGATAGTTACCGCATGGATACGATCATAGGGACCGCTCCATTCTTTTTGAATTTTCCAGGATGCGCCAAAAGTAGTCCACTCAACAGCCTCATTCGATTTCTTTCAAACCAAAGATCCCATACCATAATATCCCAGGATGGAAATTTGTCCTCTCCCGTACCGTAGCAGACCAGAAAGAAAGAACGGAGAAGAGGTCTCCTTTAGACAGAGTAGATCTGATCGACTCAGACTCACCAAAAAGTGACGACATGAAACTGATAGCGACGACTCCCCGTCGCGTTGCAACCGGGGAATGCTCATACGAAGACGAATAGACAATACCTATCTCAAATAAGAAAGCCTTTTGGTTTACTACATATATCTCAGGCGCCAAGGCCAACCTCGAACCCACCTCTATTTAAAGTAGTAGTGGACGAATCCGTACAGTAGATTGAGGGATCATCTTTAGAAAGAGATGTCAAATCCGGGATTTGGGTAGCCTGCTGCTCCAAGATTTGGGCAGCCTGCTGCTCCGACGAAAGCTACGACCTAGTTGACTCCACTCCTGGAGTTGGTAGATCTAGGACTGCTTGTTGGTACACATCGGCGGGATCATCGAAGTTAGTTGGAAGACTTCAATCAGTGGATTTGGCTCAGAACACTTCCTCTTCCGGGGAAGAAAAGGGTAAAGGAAATCCAAATTCACCAGCTTATTTTATTTACGTTCTTTTGAAGACTGAGGTTAGGCAGGGATTTCGAATCGATCAAATGCGACGATCGCAGGGAAGAGAGGCGTCGTTAGCCAGTGGCAGCTGGGTTTGCTGGACGCTCAATTCCATTTCGGATATGGCCTGGAGTGACGGGGTAAAAGCCTCATTCCACCCACACACGTGGGGGGGGTCGGTAACATCATCGAGGATTCACCAGGAGATTCGACTGTTAAAATATCGGTGGAGTGTGAAGCTCACTAAGCTCCGTCAGCTTATCCATCGACGTATCTTTCGTCGTCGAAGATGTAAGCACTGATTCTGACCGATCTTCTTATGACGCTCTTTCTCCGATCACAGAATCATATGTTATACTATTCCGTTCCAGGCTAGTTTGGTGTCACATGGACAACAAGTCAGAGAAAAAATGAAACTCGTCGTTTCGTTTCAACTCGTCGCTTGCCCAGATGCTACCTCAACTGCTATTGGTCATCAGAACAGAAGTGGCAGAAAGACTAGACCCTAAAGAATTGGCCTGTGGAGATGCTGCTGCAGGCGGTAGAACGTCGTTGGTTGGCGTACGATACTGGATCAGCTCTACCTTCAACAAAGGCATTTTGTCGGACAGAAGCGAGTAGAGTCCGACAGGCTGTCTATAGAGAAAGGTGAAAGATGCCACATAAAATATCCCCAATTGCTTTTCTTACCCACCATTGACTTACCGACGAAGGCATGGCAAAAACACGTTCTTTTTCCTCCGATTTCTCACACATTCCGATGAAGAGTCCGAATCCTACGTCACTTGAAAGAAGCATACTACGGAATTTCATCCACCGGACACCAGTATTCGTTAGCTTACCGGCTTACGTCATTTGAATGATAGGACTATTCTGCTTGGCTATCGGACTACTGGAAACCGGGATTCTTATATGTGCTGCTTACTTCCTGTCTTCGTCACCGTCAAATCCTGAGAGCTCTCTCATTCGGCTTATAGCCTACCAAGAGGTTCTCCCAGTTTTGACGCAACTACCTACGGAGGAAGAGGAGCTGAGAAGTCTCGCCACTCGTACAGGTGCACGCACCCGGGTGCTTATTAAAGCTAGCCAGAAACTCCACGGTGCAAAAGAATTTGCTGACTCAGGGGACGAGACTCGTTCTCTATTCTCAGAGTCTCATTCCACTTCTCTCCTGACGCCCCCGTGGTTCACCAGCCCGATAGTATCTTGCCAAAGCAGTAATGATGGCAGATGCTGACCAAGCTAGTGAACTTGCCCAGATGATGGAACAAATGATAGAGAAGGACCGTCATCAAATCGAGGAACTATCTTTACAGGGGGGAAACGAGTGAAAACATAGACGATTCAGTGGCGTAGCTATCGTTTTGATTGTCGGATGGTTACTCCACATACCCGATGACGAGAACAACCACGAAAGCATTCAATATTTCGACAAGCTGTATGCCAGGTCGCAGATCAAAGACTCAGTCTGGAGGACAACAGACAAAATAACCAGAATACAGTACACCTTCATTTGGGACACACACCTGCATTAAGCCCTTCCATCTGGTCTCAATCCACTCAATCAGGTTCAGCATTTACAGCCCAATAAATCATCGACTTGCCCCAACCGAGATTCTTTTCTTTGGGGTTGGAGGTAGGAAAGGTCTTATTATCCTTCTCGAGAAGGCTTTCGAACGAGTGATCTAGCCACAGTCCACGCCTCCCCTGCACCCCTGCGCTTCTTCAAACTGACGAGAGGGGAAGTCAAAATGCTTCCTGCCATGCGACGACATGAAGAGGGGTCTCCGGTCAATGAAGAAACTCTAACAACACAAGCCAGTACCAGCGGAAGAAAGACAACCCCGCCTTCAGTAATGGAGCCCTTTTTTTCTAGTAGGGAAGAGAAAGGTCAAGCGCGAGGATGAGTATGCCTAAAATTGAGTAGTCGCGAGCTTTCATTGAAGTAGGGGCGTATACCGGTAGTTTTCTTCGATCAAATAGAGCTTCCTATCCTCAACTCGAACGGTGTCCAGAGAGATTGTGAGCCCCATCTCCTTGTGGACTGTCACCACAACAAAACCTCAAAAATGAATGCACCATGTCTTGTTTATAGGTAACCGACCCTTTTCCCGGAGTATGACGGAAGGATTGATCTTTCACTTGACTCCCGTCATAGGAACTTTCGAATTCTCGATTGAGGGAGAGTCTTGTTGATTTGAGATCGACGCAGAGTGAATTCCTAAACACCTCCAGGAAAAGAAAAGCGACAAACACCTCCGGGAAAGAAAACTCGTCGATTCCTAAACATGACGGAATGAAAGAGCAAAATGAATTCCCCAAACTGGCAACTACGGAAAAGAGCACCCCTGAAATATTCACGTCGAATACATGGAGCGTCGACCCTAGGAAGTGCAAGATCACACTACTGAGAAATCCACTCGACTAGACTGAGGCTCTCCTCGTCGGATTGACCCTCTCTTGACTAGCCGAGAGAGCTTCCTTCCCAACAACCCAGATAACGTAGACGTTGAGTTTTCACCAAGAGAGAAAGGAGAAATCAGAGAATCTATCAGTACGAGCTGAACGAAGAGCCTGATCTCTCTGAGAATTCAGAACGACGCACCACCACCTACTGACTAGTTCGCTTGGGCTGTTATTCGGCTCTCCCCTGTATTGCCATATACGAAATATACTCTCTCTGGGCTCGTGTAGTTTAGAAATCGCTTGTTCGTAAACTTCATTCTCTATGTAGTGTAGTAGGATTTATGAAAGTGAAAAATATTCAGAATTCGTGAGAATATGAAAGCAAAGACAAAGACACAGTTGGCGATGCTATGCCCTTTTTGTCGTGGACTGAGTAGTCCACTTCAATAATCCAACAAACAGTCCCGTCTCAGGTCCGATAGCGAGGGGACGAGCATCGAGTCCCCCCTGCCTTTCTCGGAGTTCCACCTCATAGTCGTCGATAGCTCCCCATGAATGTTATGTATAGATCAATCGACCGAGACCACACAAATGAGAAACAAAGCAGTTTCTCTCAATGAGATAGCATCTCGATAATCCAATTGTCGAACCGGGATTAAGACCTCAGGACACCCGAAACCAAAAGGAGACGAGTCTCACATCGAAACAGTATGTACTGAAAGTCGTGGACAGACACTCTTCTCTTGTTGATAGGCGAAGGGACTTCGTCGGATTACCTCCGTCGGATTTCGATCCACAAACGGTATTGTCTTGCGGTCCGCCCGGTTCTCTCTCTCTCTCTCTCTCTCTCTCTCTCTCTCTCTCTCACTCTCGCAACAAGGCTGATGGATTCGAGGCCTGATTTGGCTATCGCGGTCTCCCCCTTCGCTTCTCGGCTGGCTTGAAACCGAACAAATGTAGCAATCTGTTCCAAACGAGAGTGGCAGATGAGGATAGAAGACTTTACTTCATCCAACCGACCGTCGAAGGAGGGCCGCAGGGTTGCAAGTATGCCCGGAACAGGAGATTGACGGAGAATAACCAAACCCGGTACAAATACCCGTCGTTGGCTATGTCTTGGGTTTTTCTGGAAAGCGCCTCGCTTCGAGAATATGGATGTAAAACGGATGGTAGCTCGCCATGTGATACACCAGCTGCCCATGAGTTGTGCGGGTTCGATTCCTGCTTGCCATTGTCAGGTCAATCTACAACTGAAATTGCATAGTTGATCAACCAGTTCATTTGATTGGATATTAAGCTGCCTTCTTGTGTGATTCCGGTGGAAGAGATAAGAGATAACGACGTATCTCACGCCCCGGGCTTCCCCCCAATTCACGGGTAAACTCGGATGAAGAAGTACGTGTCTGCTCTGTTCTCACTTTCTCTCTAGTCACTCGTAGTATCCGATAACAGAGAGAAAGGAGCACTCACTGGAAGAGTTTTTGGGTAGAATCTTTTTTTCGTAGGGTCCCCACCGTGATACAATAAAAGATAGAAATGATTATGGAACACCAATCCCGTAGTTGCCTCTAGCTTACGGTTGCCAACGTGAAAGGGAATTACTTGAACCTTTTCCTCGAAATGAGAAAGAAGATGGTACCGATCTCGTTGAACTAAATAACTCTTTTCCTCCTCGGCTATTGGTCTTACGGTCGGGCTACTACCTCAGCGATTGACCCGTCGACCCTAGATCATTACCAACAGTGGACCGGGCAGTTTAGGTAGAAATTTGATGATTGAGAATTCCCGGCTTTCCTTCGCCAATCAAGCACGGGGCGTACTACTAATTAATTCTAGACTCTTATCGACCGGGGAGTACGATGTATAGGAGACTAGGGAAAGCAAGCAAAGTGAATTCCATTGATTCGAGTCTGGATAGCCCACTGAGCTAAGCAGCAGAAATTGGATCTAAAGCGACAACGCTTGTCCGCCGATTCCCATCGTTTAGAGATTTTTCTTCTATGACGGACGAAATACAGCCTCGAGTTATAGTAGCCGAGCCCTATGAGAGCTGATGCTTTTCTTTTGGCTTGACGAAAGATGGTCATAAAAACAAGATCTTTCATCAGCCTGGCCAGATCAGACCAGGTGACATACTCTAGATGAGTGGCCGATCCCAATAGCTGAGGAAGATCCAGAGAGAGATTCTTATTCAGATGAAGTCGCAGGCCATATTGGAAAGAGATGGGAGGTAAGCCGCTTCACCTCCATCCGCCGGTAACCTTTTTTCTTTCGTCTGTTGCCACTTCCAGACATGGGAAAAATGATTGGAATGAATGAGGTACTACTAATAAGATGAGAGAGATATTCCCAATTGCACGGGAAGAGCCACAGTAAGCGGATTGGCTTCCTCAGATCCAGATGAGCTCAGAGCCATAGCCTATGCATACCAGAGCTCTTGTACATTTTCGACGTTTACTTTTCCAATGATCCGGTCTAAAAAAAGGCCTATTTGAGAGACGTCACTCGTCGGTAGGAAACCCCATAAAAGAGCATCAAAGAGACACTATAAACATGAGGAGGGCATAGATCCAACACATACATATGTGCAAAATGTTGCGACAGCTTCAACCCTTTTGTCGGGACCTTTTCGAGCGATACAGAATTTTTTTTCATATTCTATATTCCCTATATGCCACAGCCATTCACTTATCGAATTCATTCCTTCACGGAAGACTAGAATACGTCAATTGCATTTTGGTAGTGATAGCACATTGAAATTGGATACATCAGCACAGAAATGAAAGGCACCGTCATCGAGAGTTCTGACTGGCAGGATCCCCTCCGGGGTCAGTACTCGATGCTCCCGCGCCTTCTTTTGAAAGTGAAAAACTACAGGGCTGACGCTTCAAAATGGCTGCACGGAGAGCAATGGCGAAAGCAGTTGCAAATAAATGACATACCGTATTCGGAGAATGGTATGCTCTACTATTGTCTTCATTCCCGAAGTATCGATGGAGATTGCGTCAGACCCCTGGTTTCCGGATTCCACCACATATGATGAGGAAAGCAAATCGAGACATTCTGTTGATGGCTTGTAAAGCTTCACATCCTGATGTCCTTAAGTCCTCCTTTGGTCCACTCCGACCGAACAGATAACTGGTGCCTCCACGTTGAGTCGAGCCTTTGACGCTTTTGCTCCCTCTCTCACGCATGAACCAAGGCTTTCCCTCATCAAGTTTATCTTCGCCCGGGATGCTTTTATCTTTCTTTCCTGACGGCCCTTCCCTCTTTGTTGGCATACTTTTGTAAATCCATTCAACGGGAGGGAGGGGGGATCCTACTACAATTGGGCATCGTTGCTTGTGCAATCCCGTCGAGTGACAATCGAACAATTTACTAGACTTCGGCTATTGCTTGCTTTCTTTTTGCTTATGCGTCGTCACCTGGTATTCAAATGTCGCTATGTGATAATACATGGTATTTAGTTGAACCATTTTACTATGCCCGGAACTATTTTGATGATATCGTATTGTTGGTACGTTGACCGTCTCTCTCGTCTACTACCTTTCCCATTCCTGATGGCTTCCTTTGCTCAAATATCCATTACCGACCGCGCAATCTGGCAGATTGATGCTTCAGCCAGGATATCTGCGGAAGCCAACCTCAAATGTCGGGCCATATCTCATGTCGTTTGTTGGCCTCCATCATTGTCAATCTCTATGGTGATGTTTTGGCTTCGAAACCTACTGACGCCTTTCCTTATCTGCTGATTCAGTGACATAGATCAACGCTGACCTGACTCCATTCGTCGCAGATAAGCCTTTCGGAGTATTTTATGTGAAGGGTGATGCGAGATAACATGGTAGATTTAGCCCAGTAGTGTCAATAGTCTCGAAAAGGGTGCCATAGCTTTTTCTTTCTACACCTGCATCTTCTACTCGATGTTTTTCCATTGACAACGATGGTTCCTAAGGAAAAACGATTGCCTTTCTCACTAGCAGGCAAGTCTGATTTATCCAATCACGACGAATGATGTCAACCCCATCTTTTGCGTCGTACTCAACTCTGATTCGCCCACTATGAGAGCTGTTCTAAGGTCCCGTCCGGCTAATGAATTTACGAAAGCTTGTCTTTCTGACTCAATGTATTGCCCTGTCGGGACCAGGATCTGATGAGGAAGTGAGAGAGGGGACACCAAATATAGGTGAATACCATTGCCCCAATCCAATGGACTATGTCATACAGGGAACAACCCATGGAGGTTAGGACAGAAAGAAAGCTGGTTTTGCTTCTGCTTCCTTCCCCAAACTCTTTCGTTAGTCTCTCGTTAGGTGGTCGACGTTCCCTCATTCTGACTTGACTTCCCCTGTCGGGGCACTAAAAGATGACTACGACGTTGACGTAAGGGAGAGGACAACCCCTGTTTCTAGCAGGACTTCAATGAGTGAGTGCTATTCCCATTCCTGACTTTGGCCCGACTCGATCGGACCTTCTCTTGTTCCCCGACCAGTTTGCTTTCTCCCCCGAAGAGTCAAGCAAGAGCAGTTAGTTTAGGAGGAAGAGGACACCATGGGCTCTTCGGCCTCATTTGTTGGAGACTGAACTACCGGAACGTCAGCTCGTGTCACTTGCTGATCGACGGAAACAACCGGGAGCATAAAAGGAAGAAGATTGAAAAACAAACGTCACATAACAAATAAATTGTCGAAAGCCCTACGTCATGGGCTGACTTGGCCCAGGAAACGACGGTTATATTCGGCTTGCAGGGCTCGGATAGCTGGTGCTCTGTCGAAAGACGAGGTCCAGTGGAAGAGGCAGGTCGGGTAAGTTGAGTACTCATCTAAGGAGCGTCGCTTGACATCTCTTTGTCGGGATCTCGTGTCACTGTAAAAGAACGGAAAGAGCAAGAAAGAGGCATCAGATGGAAAGTTCGGGAAGCACCATGAAAAAAGGAAAAAGAAGAAAGATGGGACCGCATTCAACAAAAGATCACTCGAAACTAGATGGATCGATCAGTTCCGGGTGAGACTATCCCATCAGGGAAGGAAAGAAGGTGTCAGACGCCGGTCCACGGGATAAAGCCTGTGTTTTCGTTTTGTTTAAGACTTTTCCATCGAAATCCGAGCAGGATTCCGTCAACGTCGCGTCGATTCATGGAAACCATCTTCCCATCCACCATCGACGATCAGATCGACGCAAAACGTTTTCCCCCCTCTTCCTATCGGAAAACGACGAACCTGCCTCCCATCTCTCTCTATTGAGCTCCACTTGTACGCTACCCTTCCTCCTTCTTTCCTCAATAGAGACTCGTCGCATCTGAAGAGCAACTGCAATAGAGATCCGGAGATGGAAGATTCATAGAAGAAGACTCGACCTCAGAAGATGTTGGAACTGCTTATGGCCTTCCAAACAGTTTATCGGAGCAAGTGAAAACAGGAAACTCCCTATCCCGTAGTTCCGGAGATCGTCAGTCCCTACCTCGACATTCCAAAATGCGAAGATTCGACGAGAAGATTTATCAGATACCCATTCCATAGAGGTCGACCGTCGAAGCGACGCCTCCGTATTCCATCCCCTTTTTGAATGCGAGATGTTGAGATATCTGGGCTTTCCGACATAAACTGACGGACTGCCCGGAGCTTCGAAAACACCAATGTCTACAAATGATGAGTACATGACAGAATCTAAAGAAGATATCACATCTGACAATAAGATGATATATGTCAGAGAAGATAGTAAATCCACAATGGACTCGAGAGATTTAAAAATGGAAAAGATTGGTAATATAAATTTGTCCAAAGTACATTTCAACGATATAAACGACTGGACGCAATCCCTAACCGCCGTAATCACAAATCATAAAGGATCATGGGACAATAAGAGATCTGTCAATTACATTACGGGAGTCCTTCAAGGAAATGTGTTACAAAGGATTGAAGATATTTTGGACCTTGTGGAAATCATAAAAGAAAATTTATACACAAAGGCACAAATGAACATTTTTTCCATCAAGTGTTAAAGAGGATAATAGATAAGAGAATAATTATTCGTAAAATAGGATCATACAAAAATGATACAAAGTTCTTAGGACATAGAATAGAGCTTTTTAACTAAGAAAAAAATAAAGCTAAAGAGAATAACTAGATATGCAAGCGGAAAATTCGATTGTGAAATTCCAGGAACAACTAATGCATGTCGACAGATAGATTGTATTGCAATTGTTAAATTATGTAGTCATAGATGGATGAAATTTGAGCATACAATTATAAAAAAATTATCTAGACTAATTCTTTGGTATTTAATTTTGCAGATGAATACCAGAGAGTTCTTGAGATTTGAAGATATTTATCTCAAGTAGTATGCAACACAGAGTAAAGAGTCATTCAGATCACTGAATTTCAGGTAGATTTAATATAACAATGTCTACTAGATAATTTGTAGAATTTAAGACTAGATCAGTCAAAAGAGAAGGTTAAAATAATCAAAGTATTAGTTTATTATTTTAAAGGTATTATCCAGACACCTCAGTCATGGAGTTTTATATGCTATGTCAGACTTAGAGGGCATCAAGTAGGAATTTACAGAAATTGGAATACAGTTAGAAGATTAGTCTCAAATTTTGATAATCCAGTATTTAAAGGTTTTTATAATGTTACAGAAATTATAGAATATGCTAAAAATAATATTCCAATTTCTTGAAATTTCGATGAAAGCCTTAAAGAATTTATGAATCCACAAGAAAGTCAACAGAGTTCAAGTAATCTAGAAACATCAACAGAGTGTAAAGATTGTCAAATTATTATGAAGCACTTTAAAAATCGAAAGATACAAAATGATAAATTGGTGGAAAATCTCTGTAAACAAATACAGATAATTATGAGTTTGCAGAAAGAAAATGAGAGCCTCAAAAAAACGAGAGAAAAAAAAAGAAAGGAGTGCCTCACAAATAAGAGTGAAATAGAATCAAGTGTAAAAAATAATAGAATCAAGTGTAAAAAAATAAAAGGGAGAGCCTCCAATATATGAGAAGTACGAAAGCCATGCAAGCCAGATTGTTCTTTAAAACAAATGATGAATTATCTATTCTTCCAGAAGATGTCAGACAAAATATTCACCAGAAAGTTCAGGACAATTTCTATAGAAAAGCCAAAGATATGCAACAGATACTCAAAAAAATCCAAAAAAAAGAAAGAAGATGCAGAGGAGTAGCTGTAGACCAAGTGATACATTATACAAACACCAATAGATGCATCAACATCAATTCAAACTGCAGTATCATGGACCTCTCACAACCGAAATGCCAATGTGAGTTAGCCTATAGCATCTACAAACTAAATATATAATTAGGCCAAATGAAGACGGAGAAACTCCGTGGAACAGACTATAGTTTGAAAGACTTCCTAGATATAGGATTTGTTTCACAAATAATTATTAGTCATCTAGATCATGCAGAATTACTCCCAGATTCTTTAGCATTTCTACTTTCAGAAGCTTTTTTAGGCAAGAAGCCACAGCTCAAGATAAAATTCGGCTCCATAATAGCAGAATACATAAAAGGAGTATGGTATCCTATAAAGCACAGTGCATGGATTATACACAGACTAGCCTATCCCCTACATCCAGATATAGAGGTAAGAGAAGTAATATGTGATAGAGAGATCCCAAGACAAATCAAGCACTGGAGAGCAAAAACAATAGCATATAAATTCAACTGGCAAAAATACAGTGCAAATAGATTCAAATTAGCTATAGAAACTGAAATCTACAGAGTCTATGTAGACCAAGAAATTATTTGTAAGGTCCCAAAAATTATCAGGTCAGCCCATGATGGTTTAATTCGATACTATAAACAAAATAAAAATGGTAAAAAACAGAATACTTCAGCAAGACATGGCAGAATGGATAGAAGAATATATACGATCAAATCTACTAGGACGCATGGGAGATAAGGCATACAGAATCTCGACAACATAGGCAACCAATCAGCATCAAAAATGAAACTTGCTCAATGATAAATTCCTGTAAATGCAAATATTGTTACTTAAAAAAAAGTGGGGAACTCTCCTGACATAAACAAGACATTAACAGAACAATACCACTACGTACCACACCACTGGGCGGCTCGCCTTTTCCGAATGCATGTTGGAACTGCTTATGGCCTTCCAAACAGTTTATCGGAGCCAGTGAAAACAGGAAACTCCCTATCCCGTAGTTCCGGAGATCGTTAGTCCCTACCTCGACATTCCAAAATGTGAAGATTCGACGAGAAGATTTATCGGATACCCATTCCATAGAGGTCGACCGTCGAGTATGAGTAGCTGTTTATCGACTAAATCTTCCAATGCTCTCGGTATCGATTTCATTATGTCTGCCAATGTAGTGAAGACGTAGTCACCTTTCGACACTCCATTTGTTGTTGGTGGTCGACCATAAGCGGTTGCTTCACCTCATCCTCAGAAGGGTCAGTTCGGTTCGCTTCACTCCTCCATGGTTGGTCGAGATCATTCCATAGGGCATCGTCATGGGACCTCGGGAGTTGCCGGTTGGCTAGTGGATGCCGGAATTTTCCCCCCATCGCGGACTGCCCCTGATTTGAGGTAGACGCTCCGAAACTCGCGTCCTCGGGTAACAAATTATTCTCGGGGAGAGGGGTCTTCGGCGAGAGTCATCTAAAGCAAAAAGAATAGCCACCGCAAAGAGACCTACTGAGCAGCCCAGTTTGATGAGAAAGAAAGAGAGGGCTCGAACCCCTAGAGAGACCCCCACCTGAGAAAGTCGATTATAAAAAAATTCATTTAGCAGACAAAGACAGCAGCACACACCGAGAAAGGTCAAAATGATGAGGAAGGAATAAAGCAACAGGTCGTACTCTAGGAGTCAGGAGTGATGAAGGAAACCGTCGACGCATGGTTTCACTATTTCTTTTGCTTCCTATGAGAAAGAAAGAGAGGGCTCGAACCCCTAGAGAGACCCCCACCTGAGAAAGTCGTTTATAAAAAAATTCATTTAGCAGACAAAGACAGTAGCACACACCGAGAAAGGTCAAAATGATGAGGAAGGAATAAAGCAACGGGTCGTACTCTAGCAGTCAGGAGTGATGAAGGAAACAGTCGACGCATGGTTTCACTATTTCTTTTGCTTCCTATTTAGTCAACAAAAGGTGGAAATACTGTCGGTTTCCATGCCTGTGGGTTAGCAGAACGAGCAAACCTCTACGAGGTTAGTGCTGACAAGGGCTTCCGCGAGACCCCTTCCTCTCGATACGCAACTGTATATCCTACACACCCTAACTGAGTATGATTCGGCCCCGCAGTGTTAGAACGTCTTTCCAGTGAACCGGGCGTACGACTTCCAAACCTTCTATGGGCCGTCGCTTCTCTTATGAAATTAAACAACTTCTCAGTCATACTCGACAAAGACGGTGGTCTATTCACCATCCTCACATGTTCAATCGACAGCGATTGTACTAACTGCTCCAACCGCCATTCTATTCCCCCCTACAATTTCAAATTCTGATGTCGAATTCATCAAAGAAGTAGATGAGAGATTAGAGCTATTGACTGCGTTTATTTCGGAATGGTTATTGTGGGTTTGATGAGTTTATGCTGAATCCTCGTAACAGGAGTTCGTATAAGACGGTAGGCTCGGCTGAGCGAAGACGAAGGAGAGCAACCGTGTAGCTAAGCGAATTTCCAGTATACAATATAAAAGCCCCCGCCATTTTACTGAGAAAAGTTCTGTGTTGCTCGCCACTCCCCGAGGCCAAGGATGAGGTTGAACCATCATTCCAGGATTTGCAGTCTGATACATTTCCATTAACCTATCCAAACCCGCCACCTCATGTGCCAAAGTCAAACAGTTGTTCTTCCTTCCCCGCTCCCTCTTTTTCTGCATATACAATGGCGGGCAGAGCGCTTTATATGACCGGTGGTGGGTTACCAGATAAGAGGGAACAACTTATTTCTACCTTGACTTGCTCAATCTTCCTTATCTAATTGAAAGTTGCAAGCCTCTCCACTACTGGTACATATGCGACCGGAGGGAGGGTGGCTTCTTTGAGATGTATTTTCAGGCGAAGAACATGACGAATCCCGCTCGTCATTTTGGTTGCAACAATGCCTATCTCATCTCATTTAGCTTACCAAATTGGACGTGATCTTACTTAAAAAAAGTCAGTAAGCTGACTGTTCCATTCTGACTTTCCATAGTTTTTCACTATTTCTTTTCATAGAAAGGTTGCACATCCTGTCCAGTGGATCCCTCGGTTTATGTGGCAGTGCGATGCGCTCGAAAATCTCTCTTTCACCTCTCCTCCTTTCCTTGTCTCCATTCTGATTGATTCGCTTCTTTGCGCAAGCGCGTCGGTTCGCCCTTTCGTGGCATTTCGTGATCCTCTGTTTCAAGATGCCTTTTTCATACTGCCGGGATCCGACATTGATTTCCTTTCGAATTGGTTGTTCTAGGTTTTAGGCGGCCCATCTGTTCCGTTTATCCCTCACTGCTGGAAGCCCTTGCGATTGTTTGGCTGCGTACTCCCGTCTGCGTATCTCAAATGGAACCTATTTCATTTTCCTTTCCTGTATCTTTCTTTTGGAACATAGGTCGGCTTCGTGCAGATAAATGTTTCGCCGTGGGAGATTGGTGCTCCGTCGAGGTATGCCTTTCCTGCTTGCTTCTTCCCTTATCTGTCTTTTCCATCCAGTGCCCGCACTGCGTCAGAAAATTTTCGTCTTCGATCTTTCTTCGCTACGCAATAAAAAAGTCGGAATCTTTCTCTCAGCTCACGCTGTCATTGATTCAATCAAGGGGGCCTGCGTTCCCCCGAAAGCCTACGCCCGTCCATTCCGTCGAAAATGTTCGATCCCGCCCCCCCGCCTTTCATCGTCGCCCGTCTTCCCGCAACACGCCAACAAAGAACCATCGGCCCTCTCGCGTCAAAGGGCTATATTCAGTCGGAACCGAAGTCGTGTTTCTTAGAGTCGGTATGGTTCTCAAACCTTCGGTAATGGATTCCCTGGAGTTCTCACCGACGTCATCGCCAGCAATTTGCTCGCTATGTCGTCGGCGTCGGTGTCAAAGGGTGAGTTCCTGTCTTTTGTCTTGCCCAAAAACAGTCATTAATTGGATACGGTATTGCGGCAAGGCAGTCCAGCTTCTTTCGTCAGAATCGCTTGCCGCGTCGGGATTCGGTGCCCCCGGTATCCGACCGCATCAGATTAGATTCTCTTTTCTAGTTGAAGATACAATCTACCTTCTTCTCCCATGAGAAGAGGAAATCCTTTCGTCTGCTTTTTTTCCTTCTCTCTTCCAGTTATCTCATCTATTGTCAGAGGGGCGGATAAGACCACTCTATAGACGAACGACAAAAACAAAAAAAAAATGCACTTTCAAATGGTTTGAGCGTCGGAAGCAACCAACGGTATATCGATAGGCAAGAACAAACTGCTATTGGCTGCTTCGCCTATCGATTCTCTCCTGTATGGCCGGCGTCGGAGACATTAGAGGAAGACCATCATCTCTGAATGGGTACGATCAGCGCTTCATTCATTCGTTGAACCGTTCGGGATAACCATTATATCAACATTGAGATCAATCACCACACCACCTCTATCATACATATGACATTACACGACGCGAGAGTGTATGGTCAACACGCACCTACAGTGCTTACGTTCCACTTGCAACCAATACAACCACAACCTCACTTGCAAGATATTAAACAACCGAAGCTACTGGTAGGAGTGGGGACGACATCCTCATCAGGAGAGTTAACAGTACTGAACAACCAAGTCATCGGTCCGGGGAAAGAAAAGGATCGTCTTGGACCATCATCTCGACGGAATTCGCTTAACTCTCCCAGCGTTCGGAACAAAATTTCTTCTTTTTATGCTGAAGACGATCTTGCTCATTCTATTCATTATGGTATCGATCTCAAACATAAAAACTCTTCTTCTCTCCAAAAGATGAACCTATAGGCCTGCCTGTTTTAGCGCGTTTCCAAAGGTAACCGCGTCAGGTTGACTTTTCGTAAGCCGTTTCCTTCACCGGAAGGATGGCGTTACGGATCGTCTGTCATCACTATGAACAGTTGATCGCACTCCCAATCATCAGTACCATGCCAAAATGAAAAAAAAGACGATACCAGACTACCTGAGCTGCAGAGTGGACAAAGAGGGGGATACTCGGTCTCATCTGGATCGACGTGCATCAGGTGGATCCTGAGGTTGATGGTTGACTCTTCGAGCATCACTTGACTTCCTATTCCAATTGTGCAATCGTCTAGTTTCCGGACATTTGAAATGCAACACCATGAAGCGACGATCCGCACTAAACCGTCGATGCTCCTCTCTCTCTAGCCAACATCGAGGGAGCGTGTCCCAATTGGGCTGTTCACTGAGCAGGCCAATGAGTACCTTCCCGCGTCAGGGGTAAGCGTGCGTAGACCTGTCAGGCCATGCAAAAACAAGAGGAGAGGCGATGGGAGCACTTTTCCCTCTCTCGTTCCGCAGGAAAGAGAATTTGGGCTATGCGATCAATGGTTCAATGCAATATCGTCAGTGCAATCAGATTTCGATACCTTCGAGTTCTCAGGTCATCCGTCTGTAGGCGTCACATCGCTTCTCTATCCATCAATGTGCTCTTTCGTCTTTATACATGGAGAGGAAGGGGTGGTTTGTTGCAATTCGGGAAGTCAGGGACCATCACCATAGCCGTCGATTGCTTCAGTTCCAGTGAACTTCGACGTGAGCACCATTGGCATTTGCGTTCTGACTTTTGTTGAATGGGCCACGTCTCTGCGGTAGGTAGGGTGACCATATGACATTGACCTCGAGCTATACCAAACGAGGGAGAGAGCTTTGATTCTCAGGGCGGGGAATCGGGGGGAGCAGAATGAACGGTAGGATTCATAGGCAAAATGAGTGTTCCCCCTTTCTCTTGCATGAAGGTGGAATGAATACAGCAGAGAAAGTCGTGATTGGCAACCTCGCAGTACATTCTCAATCAAAAACGAAAGTCAAATCCGCTAAATCAGCATAGGATGATACATCGGAAACGATTCTAGAGTCTGACAAGGATTCTCTCATTCCTCCCTGGCTGGTGGAAACTGTTGGACCATTGGCTTCGTCAATCAGCTTGTTCAGATGGGTATTCCGAAAAACCAACAGAGGGAAGGTCTTACTACGGCAATCGAAAGTCGTTCCGATTGCAGTAATTTATCACATCAGCTACTATGGGGGTTGCTACAGATGAGAGCAGGATGCTTGGAAGTCGTTGCCCTCTCATGCATGGTAGCCTACTGATGAGCATGCTACAACTAGTACTGCTACGGATGAGAGACTTCCACTCTATTCTACCGTTGATGTGCTTCCTACCTCCGAACAACCATAACAGTTGGACGTCGGAGAGGAAGGCGTGCCCCCACTCCGACGCTCATCATGAGTCCGAAAGAGCAAATGAAAGAGTAGATAATCGTATGAGTGTTACCTCGTCAGATGAAAAAGGTCGAACCGTTATGCTATTCCTGACGCGAGGAAGGAATAGAGTGAGGGACTTTACCCCGCCACCCTTCCATCAAGTATTGGCAATGGTAGGTGATCTAGAGGGAGATGTGGAAAGCAATTGATTCAGTACAGATGAGCAGACGACCAACACAGGAAGATGATAGTGCCAGTAGTTCGTACCACCATAAGCCAGTGCCTCCGATAGCCAGCTGACGATAGTGCCTACTGCCTACCGCCTACGACAACTTTTGTTGACTACTACTGAAGCCTCTCCGCCTACTGCCTCCTAAAACTGCAGGACTGAAAGAGCGTCTATTGTTCGGTAGCACAGGAAAGTGGACAATGCTTTCGACGGTAACAGATGGTCTACTCGTCGACGTATCAGAGATCAGTACTTGCACGACTTCAACATCGACTACTGAACTCGGTTCGTCGTATACACGTCGGGATGTGAATTCGTCGATCATCCACTCGTTACACAGTTGCTTAGTCAACTCAGTCTTTGGCTTGACCAACTGCAAGACGGAGGCACCGGATCATTGACTGACCTTCTCTTGCTCCCCGACCAGTTTGCTTTCTCCCCCGAAGAGTCAAGCAAGAGCAGTTAGTTTAGGAGGAAGAGGACACCATGGGCTCTTCGGCCTCATTTGTTGGAGACTGAACTACCGGAACATCAGCTCGTGTCACTTGCTGATCGACGGAAACAACCGGGAGCATAAAGGGAAGAAGATTGAAAAACAAACGTCACATAACAAATAAATTGTCGAAAACCCTACGTCATGGGCTGACTTGGCCCAGGAAACGACGGTTATATTCGGCTTGCAGGGCTCGGATAGCTGGTGCTCTGTCGAAAGACGAGGTCCAGTGGAAGAGGCAGGTCGGGCAAGTTGAGTACTCATCTAAGGAGCGTCGCTTGACATCTCTTTGTCGAATCTTAAATCGGACATGACCTGCAATTTTGTCTCCATTACAGGAAAGGAGGAAGCTGGATCTTTATCCCGCTCTACCGGCGAAGGAAAGGTATAGTTTTGTGGAAAGATAAGGAAAAGAAAGGGGATCTCGTGTCACTGTAAAAGAACGTAAGGGAGAGGACAACCCCTGTTTCTGGCAGGACTTCAATGAGTGAGTGCTATTCCCATTCCTGACTTTGGCCCGACCCGACCGGACCTTCTCTTGTTCCCCGACCAGTTTGCTTTCTCCCCCGAAGAGTCAAGCAAGAGCAGTTAGTTTAGGAGGAAGAGGACACCATGGGCTCTTCGGCCTCACTTGTTGGAGACTGAACTACCGGAACGTCAGCTCGTGTCACTTGCTGATCGACGGAAACAACCGGGAGCATAAAAGGAAGAAGATTGAAAAACAAACGTCACATAACAAATAAATTGTCGAAAGCCCTACGTCATGGGCTGACTTGGCCTAGGAAATGACGGTTATATTCGGCTTGCAGGGCTCGGATAGCTGCTGCTCTGTCAAAAGACGAGGTCCAGTGGAAGAGGCAGGTCGGGCAAGTTGAGTACTCATCTAAGGCGCGTCGCTTGACATCTCTTTGTCGAATCTGAAATCTGACATGACCTGCAATTTTGTCTCCATTACAGGAAAGGAGGAAGCTGGATCTTTATCCCGCTCTACCGGCGAAGGAAAGGTATAGTTTCGTGGAAAGATAAGGAAAAGAAAGGGGATCTCGTGTCACTGTAAAAGAACGGAAAGAGCAAGAAAGAGGCATCAGATGGAAAGTTCGGGAAGCACCATGAAAAAAAGAAAAAGAAGAAAGATGGGACCGCATTCAACAAAAGATCACTCGAAACTAGATGGATCGATAAGTTCCGGGTGAGACTATCCCATCAGGGAAGGAAAGAAGGTGTCAGACGCCGGTCCACGGGATAAAGCCTGTGTTTTCGTTTTGTTTAAGACTTTTCCATCGAAATCCGAGCAGGATTCCGTCAACATCGCGTCGATTCATGGAAACCATCTTCCCATCCACCATCGACGATCAGATCGAAGCAAAACGTTTTCCTCCCTCTTCCTATCGGAAAACGACGAACCTGCCTCCCACCTCTCTCTATTGAGCTCCACTTGTACGCTACCCTTCCTCCTTCTTTCCTCAATAGAGACTCGTCGCATCTGAAGAGCAACTGCAATAGAGATCCGGAGATGGAAGATTCATAGAAGAAGACTCGACCTCAGAAGATGTTGGAACTGCTTATGGCCTTCCAAACAGTTTATCGGAGCAAGTGAAAACAGGAAACTCCCTATCCCGTAGTTCCGGAGATCGTCAGTCCCTACCTCGATATTCCAAAATGCGAAGATTCGACGAGAAGATTTATCAGATACCCATTCCATAGAGGTCGACCGTCGAAGCAACGCCTCCGTATTCCATCCCCTTTTTTAATGCAAGGTGTTGAGATATCTGGGCTTTCCGACATAAACTGACGGACTGCCCGGAGCTTCGAAAACACCAATGTCTACAAATGATGAGTACATGACAGAATCTAAAGAAGATATCACATCTGACAATAAGATGATATATGTCAGAGAAGATAGTAAATCCACAATGGACTCGAGAGATTTAAAAATGGAAAAGATTGGTAATATAAATTTGTCCAAAGTACATTTCAACGATGTAAACGACTGGACGCAATCCCTAACCGCCGTAATCACAAATCATAAAGGATCATGGGACAATAAGAGATCTGTCAATTACATTACGGGAGTCCTTCAAGGAAATGTGTTACAAAGGATTGAAGATATTTTGGACCTTGTGGAAATCATCAAAGAAAATTTATACACAAAGGCACAAATGAACATTTTTTCCATCAAGTGTTAAAGAGGATAATAGATAAGAGAATAATTATTCGTAAAATAGGATCATACAAAAATGATACAAAGTTCTTAGGACATAGAATAGAGCTTTTTAACTAAGAAAAAAATAAAGCTAAAGAGAATAACTAGATATGCAAGCGGAAAATTCGATTGTGAAATTCCAGGAACAACTAATGCATGTCGACAGATAGATTGTATTGCAATTGTTAAATTATGTAGTCATAGATGGATGAAATTTGAGCATACAATTACAAAAAAATTATCTAGACTAATTCTTTGGTATTTAATTTTGCAGATGAATACCAGAGAGTTCTTGAGATTTGAAGATATTTATCTCAAGCAGTATGCAACACAGAATAAAGAGTCATTCAGAATACTGAATTTCAGGTAGATTTAATATAACAATGTCTACTAGATAATTTGTAGAATTTAAGACTAGATCAGTCAAAAGAGAAGGTTAAAATAATCAAAGTATTAGTTTATTATTTTAAAGGTATTATCCAGACACCTCAGTCATGGAGCTTTATATGCTATGTCAGACTTAGAGGGCATCAACTAGGAATTTACAGAAATTGGAATACAGTTAGAAGATTAGTCTCAAATTTTGATAATCCAGTATTTAAAGGTTTTTATAATGTTAAAGAAATTATAGAATATGTTAAAAATAATATTCCAATTTCTTGAAATTTCGATGAAAGCCTTAAAGAATTTATGAATCCACAAGAAAGTCAACAGAGTTCAAGTAATCTAGAAACATCAACAGAGTGTAAAGATTGTCAAATTATTATGAAGCACTTTAAAAATCGAAAGATACAAAATGATAATTTGGTGGAAAATCTCTGTAAACAAATACAGATAATTATGAGTTTGCAGAAAGAAAATGAGAGCCTCAAAAAAACGAGAGAAAAAAAAAGAAAGGAGTGCCTCACAAATAAGAGTGAAATAGAATCAAGTGTAAAAAATAATAGAATCAAGTGTAAAAAAATAAAAGGGAGAGCCTCCAATATATGAGAAGTACGAAAGCCATGCAAGCCAGATTGTTCTTTAAAAGAAATGATGAATTATCTATTCTTCCAGAAGATGTCAGACAAAATATTCACCAGAAAGTTCAGGACAATTTCTATAGAAAAGCCAAAGATATGCAACAGATACTCAAAGAAATCCAAAAAGGAGAAAGAAGATGCAGAGGAGTAGCTGTAGACCAAGTGATACATTATACAAACACCAATAGATGCATCAACATCAATTCAAACTGCAGTATCATGGACCTCTCACAACCGAAATGCCAATGTGAGTTAGCCTATAGCATCTACAAACTAAATATATAATTAGGCCAAATGAAGACGGAGAAACTCCGTGGAACAGACTATAGTTTGAAAGACTTCCTAGATATAGGATTTGTTTCACAAATAATCATTAGTCATCTAGATCATGCAGAATTACTCCCAGATTCTTTAGCATTTCTACTTTCAGAAGCTTTTTTAGGCAAGAAGCCACAGCTCAAGATAAAATTCGGCTCCATAATAGCAGAATACATAAAAGGAGTATGGTATCCTATAAAGCACAGTGCATGGATTATACACAGACTAGCCTATCCCCTACATCCAGATATAGAGGTAAGAGAAGTAATCTGTGATAGAGAGATCCCAAAACAAATCAAGCACTGGAGAGCAAAAACAATAGCATATAAATTCAACTGGCAAAAATACAGTGCAAATAGATTCAAATTAGCTATAGAAACTGAAATCTACAGAGTCTATGTAGACCAAGAAATTATTTGTAAGGTCCCAAAAATTATCAGGTCAGCCCACGAAGGTTTAATTCGATACTATAGACAAAATAAAAATGGTAGAAAACAGAATACTTCAGCAAGACATGGCAGAATGGATAGAAGAATATATACGATCAAATCTACTAGGACGCATGGGAGATAAGGCATACAGAATCTCGACAACATAGGCGACCAATCAGCATCAAAAATGAAACTTGCTCAATGATAAATTCCTGTAAATGCAAATATTGTTACTTAAAAAAAAGGGGGGAACTCTCCTGACATAAACAAGACATTAACAGAACAATACCACTACGTACCACACCACTAGGCGGCTCGCCTTTTCCGAATGCATGTTGGAACTGCTTATGGCCTTCCAAACAGTTTATCGGAGCCATCGTTCTGCTAACCCACAGGCATGGAAACCGACAGTATTTCCACCTTTTGTTGACTAAATAGGAAGCAAAAGAAATAGTGAAACCATGAGTCGACTGTTTCCTTCATCACTCCTGACTGCTAGAGTACGACCCGTTGGTTTATTCCTTCCTCATCATTTTGACCTTTCTCGGTGTGTGCTACTGTCTTTGTCTGCTAAATGAATTTTTTTATAAACGACTTTCTCAGGTGGGGGTCTCTCTAGGGGTTCGAGCCCTCTCTTTCTTTCTCATAGGAAGCAAAAGAAATAGTGAAACCATGCGTCGACGGTTTCCTTCATCACTCCTGACTCCTAGAGTACGACCTGTTGCTTTATTCCTTCCTCATCATTTTGACCTTTCTCGGTGTGTGCTGCTGTCTTTGTCTGCTAAATGAATTTTTTTATAATCGACTTTCTCAGGTGGGGGTCTCTCTAGGGGTTCGAGCCCTCTCTTTCTTTCTCATCAAACTGAGCTGCTCAGTAGGTCTCTTTGCGGTGGCTATTCTTTTTGCTTTAGATGACTCTCGCCGAAGACCCCTCTCCCCGAGAATAATTTGTTACCCGAGGACGCGAGTTTCGGAGCGTCTACCTCAAATCAGGGGCAGTCCGCGATGGGGGGCAAATTCCGGCATCCACTAGCCAACCGGCAACTCCCGAGGTCCCATGACGATGCCCTATGGAATGATCTCGACCAACCATGGAGGAGTGAAGCGAACCGAACTGACCCTTCTGAGGATGAGGTGAAGCAACCGCTTATGGTCGACCACCAACAACAAATGGAGTGTCCTCTCCCAAACA
Source organism: Dracaena cambodiana (assembly GCA_036321105.1). Lineage (NCBI taxonomy): Eukaryota > Viridiplantae > Streptophyta > Magnoliopsida > Asparagales > Asparagaceae > Dracaena > Dracaena cambodiana. The sequence goes on along the minus strand of JAYEPQ010000010.1, from coordinate 30,546,839 downwards.
CCGAGCTGGGGAATACGCTGGTGGAGATCGCGCTAAGCAGAATCAAATGGAACCCAACGAGGATTGTCGCTCTCAACAGTGGCTATAAAAAAAAGTCAGAGATCGGCTCGAGAAAGTAACGCCCTGACGTGCCTTCACCGTCATTGAGATTTATGGGCACAGGCTAGTCACCGGTAGGCTACTATATCCCGTGTAGGAAGCCTTTTCAACTAACAGAGCCAACATTCGAAAGCGTAATCAGGATCTCGTCGAACGTGACATAAGCGAAAGACTGATTCAACGACCGAAACTCAGACAGAAAGGACAGTTACACGAAGAAACCGTAAACCAGCACTTCAAATGCAGGCACGACTTCAGGTAGTTGGGGACTTCTTTCGAAACGAGGAACGAAAAGACGGGACTACCTACAATGCCATGACGTCTGAGAGACGTTGCGCTTTAGTGAGGTGAGAAGGGGTTGGTCATACACTTTCGTCACGTCAAAACTTTTGGTTGACGGAAGGATCTCCTGGAGTAATCTTGATAGAGGTTTTAGGAACTAGTGCCCAAAGAGCTTTATGAAAGCAGGTAACCGTAGCGTAGGTAGAGGAAGGGAATTGCCGACGTCGATGTTACGATGACCAGAGCAGCTTCTTTATACGAGACTGAAGGAAAGATCGGACAAGAGCTTCTTCTGCTTCGGGATCAACAGGTAAAGGAAAGACGGTAAATAGCCAAAAGCAGGAGATTCCAGGAATGCTTCTTTCGGGCTGTCTTGTGTGTGTCTTCGATTTCCAGATCAGATTGAGGGAACAGACCAGGGACTGGAAAGCCTGACGGACAATCGTCAAAGCTGGAAAAGAGATCATCACTGGCTTTCTTCCACTGCTCGTACTGGGAATGTTGTCTTTAGTTGGTTACCAAAGTGAATCCAGGAACTACAGTTAGGCATTCGGTCGGCTACTACTATCTAGAAAGGCTGTCTCCCCATGGCTCGATACGATACTGCTTTGCTTGCTCTTACTAGATAGAATGAGTGACATCCAGGACAGGAATGGGCGTCCCTCTACTCCCTTCTGGAAAGGCGGGAAGCATCCGGCTCGCTATTGGCTAGATGACAGAGTGATTCTCAAGTGATCGATCCCATACTGAAGACGGAGAAACTCCGTGGAACAGACTATAGTTTGAAAGACTTCCTAGATATAGGATTTGTTTCACAAATAATCATTAGTCATCTAGATCATGCAGAATTACTCCCAGATTCTTTAGCATTTCTACTTTCAGAAGCTTTTTTAGGCAAGAAGCCACAGCTCAAGATAAAATTCGGCTCCATAATAGCAGAATACATAAAAGGAGTATGGTATCCTATAAAGCACAGTGCATGGATTATACACAGACTAGCCTATCCCCTACATCCAGATATAGAGGTAAGAGAAGTAATCTGTGATAGAGAGATCCCAAAACAAATCAAGCACTGGAGAGCAAAAACAATAGCATATAAATTCAACTGGCAAAAATACAGTGCAAATAGATTCAAATTAGCTATAGAAACTGAAATCTACAGAGTCTATGTAGACCAAGAAATTATTTGTAAGGTCCCAAAAATTATCAGGTCAGCCCACGAAGGTTTAATTCGATACTATAGACAAAATAAAAATGGTAGAAAACAGAATACTTCAGAAAGACATGGCAGAATGGATAGAAGAATATATACGATCAAATCTACTAGGACGCATGGGAGATAAGGCATACAGAATCTCGACAACATAGGCGACCAATCAGCATCAAAAATGAAACTTGCTCAATGATAAATTCCTGTAAATGCAAATATTGTTACTTAAAAAAAAGGGGGGAACTCTCCTGACATAAACAAGACATTAACAGAACAATACCACTACGTACCACACCACTGGGCGGCTCGCCTTTTCCGAATGCATGTTGGAACTGCTTATGGCCTTCCAAACAGTTTATCGGAGCCAGTGAAAACAGGAAACTCCCTATCCCGTAGTTCCGGAGATCGTCAGTCCCTACCTCGACATTCCAAAATGCGAAGATTCGACGAGAAGATTTATCGGATACCCATTCCATAGAGGTCGACCGTCGAGTATGAGTAACTGTTTATCGACTAAATCTTCCAATGCTCTCGGTATCGATTTCATTATGTCTGCCAATGTAGTGAAGACGTAGTCACCTTTCGACACTCCATTTGTTGTTGGTGGTCGACCATAAGCGGTTGCTTCACCTCATCCTCAGAAGGGTCAGTTCGGTTCGCTTCACTCCTCCATGGTTGGTCGAGATCATTCCATAGGGCATCGTCATGGGACCTCGGGAGTTGCCGGTTGGCTAGTGGATGCCGGAATTTGCCCCCCATCGCGGACTGCCCCTGATTTGAGGTAGACGCTCCGAAACTCGCGTCCTCGGGTAACAAATTATTCTCGGGGAGAGGGGTCTTCGGCGAGAGTCATCTAAAGCAAAAAGAATAGCCACCGCAAAGAGACCTACTGAGCAGCTCAGTTTGATGAGAAAGAAAGAGAGGGCTCGAACCCCTAGAGAGACCCCCACCTGAGAAAGTCGATTATAAAAAAATTCATTTAGCAGACAAAGACAGCAGCACACACCGAGAAAGGTCAAAATGATGAGGAAGGAATAAAGCAACAGGTCGTACTCTAGGAGTCAGGAGTGATGAAGGAAACCGTCGACGCATGGTTTCACTATTTCTTTTGCTTCCTATGAGAAAGAAAGAGAGGGCTCGAACCCCTAGAGAGACCCCCACCTGAGAAAGTCGTTTATAAAAAAATTCATTTAGCAGACAAAGACAGTAGCACACACCGAGAAAGGTCAAAATGATGAGGAAGGAATAAACCAACGGGTCGTACTCTAGCAGTCAGGAGTGATGAAGGAAACAGTCGACTCATGGTTTCACTATTTCTTTTGCTTCCTATTTAGTCAACAAAAGGTGGAAATACTGTCGGTTTCCATGCCTGTGGGTTAGCAGAACGAGCAAACCTCTACGAGGTTAGTGCTGACAAGGGCTTCCGCGAGACCCCTTCCTCTTGATACGCAACCGTATATCCTACACACCCTAACTGAGTATGATTAGGCCCCGCAGTGTTAGAACGTCTTTCCAGTGAACCGGGCGTACGACTTCCAAACCTTCTATGGGCCGTCGCTTCACTTATGAAATTAAACAACTTCTCAGTCATACTCGACAAAGACGGTGGTCTATTCACCATCCTCACATGTTCAATCGACAACGATTGTACTAACTGCTCCAACCGCCGTTCTATTCCCCCCTACAATTTCAAATTCCGATGTCGAATTCATCAAAGAAGTAGATGAGAGATTAGAGCTATTGACTGCGTTTATTTCGGAATGGTTGTTGTGGGTTTTATGAGTTTATGCTGAATCCTCGTAACAGGAGTTCGTATAAGACGGTAGGCTTGGCTGAGCGAAGACGAAGGAGAGCAACCGTGTAGCTAAGCGAATTTCCAGTATACAATATAAAAGCCCCCGCCATTTTACTGAGAAAAGTTCTGTGTTGCTCGCCACTCCCCGAGGCCAAGGATGAGGTTGAACAATCATTCCAGGATTTGCAGTCTGATACATTTCCATTAACCTAGCCAAACCCGCCACCTCATGTGCCAAAGTCAAACAGTTGTTCTTCCTTCCCCGCTCCCTCTTTTTCTGCTTATACGAGCAGTCAAAAGAGAAGGTTAAAATAATCAAAGTATTAGTTTATTATTTTAAAGGTATTATCCAGACACCTCAGTCATGGAGCTTTATATGCTATGTCAGACTTAGAGGGCATCAAGTAGGAATTTACAGAAATTGGAATACAGTTAGAAGATTAGTCTCAAATTTTGATAATCCAGTATTTAAAGGTTTTTATAATGTTAAAGAAATTATAGAATATGTTAAAAATAATATTCCAATTTCTTGAAATTTCGATGAAAGCCTTAAAGAATTTATGAATCCACAAGAAAGTCAACAGAGTTCAAGTAATCTAGAAACATCAACAGAGTGTAAAGATTGTCAAATTATTATGAAGCACTTTAAAAATCGAAAGATACAAAATGATAATTTGGTGGAAAATCTCTGTAAACAAATACAGATAATTATGAGTTTGCAGAAAGAAAATGAGAGCCTCAAAAAAACGAGAGAAAAAAAAAGAAAGGAGTGCCTCACAAATAAGAGTGAAATAGAATCAAGTGTAAAAAATAATAGAATCAAGTGTAAAAAAATAAAAGGGAGAGCCTCCAATATATGAGAAGTACGAAAGCCATGCAAGCCAGATTGTTCTTTAAAACAAATGATGAATTATCTATTCTTCCAGAAGATGTCAGACAAAATATTCACCAGAAAGTTCAGAACAATTTCTATAGAAAAGCCAAAGATATGCAACAGATACTCAAATAAATCCAAAAAGGAGAAAGAAGATGCAGAGGAGTAGCTGTAGACCAAGTGATACATTATACAAACACCAATAGATGCATCAACATCAATTCAAACTGCAGTATCATGGACCTCTCACAACCGAAATGCCAATGTGAGTTAGCCTATAGCATCTACAAACTAAATATATAATTAGGCCAAATGAAGACGGAGAAACTCTGTGGAACAGACTATAGTTTGAAAGACTTCCTAGATATAGGATTTGTTTCACAAATAATCATTAGTCATCTAGATCATGCAGAATTACTCCCAGATTCTTTAGCATTTCTACTTTCAGAAGCTTTTTTAGGCAAGAAGCCACAGCTCAAGATAAAATTCGGCTCCATAATAGCAGAATACATAAAAAGAGTATGGTATCCTATAAAGCACAGTGCATGGATTATACACAGACTAGCCTATCCCCTACATCCAGATATAGAGGTAAGAGAAGTAATCTGTGATAGAGAGATCCCAAAACAAATCAAGCACTGGAGAGCAAAAACAATAGCATATAAATTCAACTGGCAAAAATACAGTGCAAATAGATTCAAATTAGCTATAGAAACTGAAATCTACAGAGTCTATGTAGACCAAGAAATTATTTGTAAGGTCCCAAAAATTATCAGGTCAGCCCACGAAGGTTTAATTCGATACTATAGACAAAATAAAAATGGTAGAAAACAGAATACTTCAGCAAGACATGACAGAATGGATAGATGAATATATACGATCAAATCTACTAGGACGCATGGGAGATAAGGCATACAGAATCTCGACAACATAGGCGACCAATCAGCATCAAAAATGAAACTTGCTCAATGATAAATTCCTGTAAATGCAAATATTGTTACTTAAAAAAAAGGGGGGAACTCTCCTGACATAAACAAGACATTAACAGAACAATACCACTACGTACCACACCACTGGGCGGCTCGCCTTTTCCGAATGCATGTTGGAACTGCTTATGGCCTTCCAAACAGTTTATCGGAGCCAGTGAAAACAGGAAACTCCCTATCCCGTAGTTCCGGAGATCGTCAGTCCCTACCTCGACATTCCAAAATGCGAAGATTCGACGAGAAGATTTATCGGATACCCATTCCATAGAGGTCGACCGTCGAGTATGAGTAGCTGTTTATCGACTAAATCTTCCAATGCTCTCGGTATCAATTTCATTATGTCTGCCAATGTAGTGAAGACGTAGTCACCTTTCGACACTCCATTTGTTGTTGGTGGTCGACCATAAGCGGTTGCTTCACCTCATCCTCAGAAGGGTCAGTTCGGTTCGCTTCACTCCTCCATGGTTGGTCGAGATCATTCCATAGGGCATCGTCATGGGACCTCGGGAGTTGCCGGTTGGCTAGTGGATGCCGGAATTTGCCCCCCATCGCGGACTGCCCCTGATTTGAGGTAGACGCTCCGAAACTCGTGTCCTCTGGTAACAAATTATTCTCGGGGAGAGGGGTCTTCGGCGACAGTCATCTAAAGCAAAAAGAATAGCCACCGCAAAGAGACCTACTGAGCAGCCCAGTTTGATGAGAAAGAAAGAGAGGGCTCGAACCCCTAGAGAGACCCCCACCTGAGAAAGTCGATTATAAAAAAATTCATTTAGCAGACAAAGACAGCAGCACACACCGAGAAAGGTCAAAATGATGAGGAAGGAATAAAGCAACAGGTCGTACTCTAGGAGTCAGGAGTGATGAAGGAAACCGTCGACGCATGGTTTCACTATTTCTTTTGCTTCCTATGAGAAAGAAAGAGAGGGCTCGAACCCCTAGAGAGACCCCCACCTGAGAAAGTCGTTTATAAAAAAATTCATTTAGCAGACAAAGACAGTAGCACACACCGAGAAAGGTCAAAATGATGAGGAAGGAATAAAGCAACGGGTCGTACTCTAGCAGTCAGGAGTGATGAAGGAAACAGTCGACGCATGGTTTCACTATTTCTTTTGCTTCCTATTTAGTCAACAAAAGGTGGAAATACTGTCGGTTTCCATGCCTGTGGGTTAGCAGAACGAGCAAACCTCTACGAGGTTAGTGCTGACAAGGGCTTCCGCGAGACCCCTTCCTCTTGATACGCAACCGTATATCCTACACACCCTAACTGAGTATGATTAGGCCCCGCAGTGTTAGAACGTCTTTCCATTGAACCGGGCGTACGACTTCCAAACCTTCTATGGGCAGTCGCTTCTCTTATGAAATTAAACAACTTCTCAGTCATACTCGACAAAGACGGTGGTCTATTCACCATCCTCACATGTTCAATCGACAACGATTGTACTAACTGCTCCAACCGCCATTCTATTCCCCCCTACAATTTCAAATTCCGATGTCGAATTCATCAAAGAAGTAGATGAGAGATTAGAGCTATTGACTGCGTTTATTTCGGAATGGTTGTTGTGGGTTTTATGAGTTTATGCTGAATCCTCGTAACAGGAGTTCGTATAAGACGGTAGGCTTGGCTGAGCGAAGACGAAGGAGAGCAACCGTGTAGCTAAGCGAATTTCCAGTATACAATATAAAAGCCCCCGCCATTTTACTGAGAAAAGTTCTGTGTTGCTCGCCACTCCCCGAGGCCAAGGATGAGGTTGAACAATCATTCCAGGATTTGCAGTCTGATACATTTCCATTAACCTAGCCAAACCCGCCACCTCATGTGCCAAAGTCAAACAGTTGTTCTTCCTTCCCCGCTCCCTCTTTTTCTGCTTATACGAGCAGTCAAAAGAGAAGGTTAAAATAATCAAAGTATTAGTTTATTATTTTAAAGGTATTATCCAGACACCTCAGTCATGGAGCTTTATATGTTATGTCAGACTTAGAGGACATCAAGTAGGAATTTACAGAAATTGGAATACAGTTAGAAGATTAGTCTCAAATTTTGATAATCCAGTATTTAAAGGTTTTTATAATGTTAAAGAAATTATAGAATATGTTAAAAATAATATTCCAATTTCTTGAAATTTCGATGAAAGCCTTAAAGAATTTATGAATCCACAAGAAAGTCAACAGAGTTCAAGTAATCTAGAAACATCAACAGAGTGTAAAGATTGTCAAATTATTATGAAGCACTTTAAAAATCGAAAGATACAAAATGATAATTTGGTGGAAAATCTCTGTAAACAAATACAGATAATTATGAGTTTGCAGAAAGAAAATGAGAGCCTCAAAAAAACGAGAGAAAAAAAAAAGAAAGGAGTGCCTCACAAATAAGAGTGAAATAGAATCAAGTGTAAAAAATAATAGAATCAAGTTTAAAAAAATAAAAGGGAGAGCCTCCAATATATGAGAAGTACGAAAGCCATGCAAGCCAGATTGTTCTTTAAAACAAATGATGAATTATCTATTCTTCCAGAAGATGTCAGACAAAATATTCACCAGAAAGTTCAGGACAATTTCTATAGAAAAGCCAAAGATATGCAACAGATACTCAAAAAAATCCAAAAAGGAGAAAGAAGATGCAGAGGAGTAGCTGTAGACCAAGTGATACATTATACAAACACCAATAGATGCATCAACATCAATTCAAACTGCAGTATCATGGACCTCTCACAACCGAAATGCCAATGTGAGTTAGCCTATAGCATCTACAAACTAAATATATAATTAGGCCAAATGAAGACGGAGAAACTCCGTGGAACAGACTATAGTTTGAAAGACTTCCTAGATATAGGATTTGTTTCACAAATAATCATTAGTCATCTAGATCATGCAGAATTACTCCCAGATCGCCCGTCTTCTCGCAACACGCCAACAAAGAATCATCGGCCCTCTCGCGTCAAAGGGCTATATTCAGTCGGAACCGAAGTCGAGTTTCTTAGAGTCGGTATGGTTCTCAAACCTTCGGTAATGGATTCCCTGGAGTTCTCACTGACGTCATCGCCAGCAATTTGCTCGCTATGCCGTCGGCGTCGGTGTCAAAGGGTGAGTTCCTGTCTTTTGTCTTACCCAAAAACAGTCATTAATTGGATACGGTATTGCGGCAAGGCAGTCCAGCTTCTTTCGTCGGAATCGCTTGCCGCGTCGGGATTCGGTGCCCCCGGTATCCGACCGCATCAGATTAGATTCTCTTTTCTAGTTGAAGATACAATCTACCTTCTTCTCCCATGAGAAGAGGAAATCCTTTCGTCTGCTTTTTTTCCTTCTCTCTTCCAGTTATCTCATCTATTGTCAGAGGGGCGGATAAGACCACTCTATAGACGAACGACAAAAACAAAAAAAAAATGCACTTTCAAATGGTTTGAGCGTCGGAAGCAACCAGCGGTATATCGATAGGCAAGAACAAACTGCTATTGGCTGCTTCGCCTATCGATTCTCTCCTGTATGGCCGGCGTCGGAGACATTAGAGGAAGACCATCATCTCTGAATGGGTACGATCAGCGCTTCATTCATTCGTTGAACCGTTCGGGATAACCATTATATCAACATTGAGATCAATCACCACACCACCTCTATCATACATATGACATTACACGACGCGAGAGTGTATGGTCAACACGCACCTACAGTGCTTACGTTCCACTTGCAACCAATACAGCCACAACCTCACTTGCAAGATATTAAACAACCGAAGCTACTGGTAGGAGTGGGGACGACATCCTTATCAGGAGAGTTAACAGTACTGAACAACCAAGTCATCGGTCCGGGGAAAGAAAAGGATCGTCTTGGACCATCATCTCGACGGAATTCACTTAACTCTCCCAGCGTTCGGAACAAAATTTCTTCTTTTTATGCTGAAGACGATCTTGCTCATTCTATTCATTATGGTATCGATCTCAAACATAAAAACTCTTCTTCTCTCCAAAAGATGAACCTATAGGCCTGCCTGTTTTAGCGCGTTTCCAAAGGTAACCGCGTCAGGTTGACTTTTCGTAAGCCGCTTCCTTCACCGGAAGGATGGCGTTACGGATCGTCTATCATCACTATGAACAGTTGATCGCACTCCCAATCATCAGTACCATGCCAAAATGAAAAAAAAGACGATACCAGACTACCTGAGCTGCAGAGTGGACAAAGAGGGGGATACTCGGTCTCATCTGGATCGACGTGCATCAGGTGGATCCTGAGGTTGATGGTTGACTCGTCGAGCATCACTTGACTTCCTATTCCAATTGTGCAATCGTCTAGTTTCCGGACATTTGAAATGCAACACCATGAAGCGACGATCCGCACTAAACCGTCGATGCTCCTCTCTCTCTAGCCAACATCGAGGGAGCGTGTCCCAATTGGGCTGTTCACTGAGCAGGCCAATGAGTACCTTCCCGCGTCAGGGGTAAGCGTGCGTAGACCTGTCAGGCCATGCAAAAACAAGAGGAGAGGCGATGGGAGCACTTTTCCCTCTCTCGTTCCGCAGGAAAGAGAATTTGGGCTATGCGATCAATGGTTCAATGCAATATCGTCAGTGCAATCAGATTTCGATACCTTCGAGTTCTCAGGTCATCCGTCTGTAGGCGTCACATCGCTTCTCTATCCATCAATGTGCTCTTTCGTCTTTATACATGGAGAGGAAGGAGTGGTTTGTTGCAATTCGGGAAGTCAGGGACCATCACCATAGCCGTCGATTGCTTCAGTTCCAGTGAACTTCGACGTGAGCACCATTGGCGTTTGCGTTCTGACTTTTGTTGAATGGGCCACGTCTCTGCGGTAGGTAGGGTGACCATATGACATTTACCTCGAGCTATACCAAATGAGGGAGAGAGCTTTGATTCTCGGGGCGGGGAATCGGGGGGAGCAGAATGAACGGTAGGATTTATAGGCAAAATGAGTGTTCCCCCTTTCTCTTGCATGAAGGTGGAATGAATACAGCAGAGAAAGTCGTGATTGGCAACCTCGCAGCACATTCTCAATAAAAAACGAAAGTCAAATCCGCTAAATCAGCATAGGATGATACATCATAAACGATTCTAGAGTCTGACAAGGATTCTCTCATTCCTCCCTGGCTGGTGGAAACTGTTGGACCATTGGCTTCGTCAATCAGCTTGTTCAGATGGGTATTCCGAAAAACCAACAGAGTGAAGGTCTTACTACGGCAATCGAAAGTCGTTCCGATTGCAGTAATTTATCACATCAGCTACTGTGGGGGTTGCTACAGATGAGAGCAGGATGCTTGGAAGTCGTTGCCCTCTCATGCATGGTAGCCTACTGATGAGCATGCTACAACTACTACTGCTACGGATGAGAGACTTCCACTCTATTCTACCGTTGATGTGCTTCCTACCTCCGAACAACCATAACAGTTGGACGTCGGAGAGGAAGGCGTGCCCCCACTCCGACGCTCATCATGAGTCCGAAAGAGCAAATGAAAGAGTAGATAATCGTATGAGTGTTACCTCGTCAGATGAAAAAGGTCGAACCGTTATGCTATTCCTGACGCGAGGAAGGAATAGAGTGAGGGACTTTACCCCGCCACCCTTCCATCAAGTATTGGCAATGGTAGGTGATCTAGAGGGAGATGTGGAAAGCAATTGATTCAGTACAGATGAGCAGACGACCAACACAGGAAGATGATAGTGCCAGTAGTTCGTACCACCATAAGCCAGTGCCTCTGATAGCCAGCTGACGATAGTGCCTACTGCCTACCGCCTACGACAACTTTTGTTGACTACTACTGAAGCCTCTCCGCCTACTGCCTCCTAAAACTGCAGGACTGAAAGAGCGTCTATTGTTCGGTAGCACAGGAAAGTGGACAATGCTTTCGACGGTAACAGATGGTCTACTCGTCGACGTATCAGAGATCAGTACTTGCACGACTTCAACATCGACTACTGAACTCGGTTCGTCGTATACACGTCGGGATGTGAATTCGTCGATAATCCACTCGTTACACAGTTGCTTAGTCAACTCAGTCTTTGGCTTGACCAACTGCAAGACGGAGGCACCGGATCATTGACTGATTAACCGTCATGCTCCCCGTTTGACCTTTGCGACTTTGCTGTCTGACTGGGGTCGTCGCTTTTTCCGTGGTTGTTTATGGAAGGAAATGGCGGTACGTTTGGGCTCCTTAAGCATAATCATTCACGATGAAAGGTAGACAGTGCGTGCCCTACCGACGTTCCCAATTGATCCGACGATGACTTTGGCTTCGACGACTCCCTCGTCTAGATGAAGGTGAGCTCCTCTCCGCACTATGACTTCTTCAATGAAAGCCTCTTCATCGGCACCCGAGACTGTCCGTCGATAGCTACCATTCGTCATCGATTTCTACGAATGACGCTCCCTTCCCCCGAAGGACAAGTCAGAGAAAGATTCCCAAACAAGCGTCAATGGGATGAGTTTGTCATGGCATGTCCCTTCCAACTTCCAACGCCGATTGATTAGTCAGGGTCAGACAGATCGAGGAGTGGCCCCATTGGTCCATTGAGGCCGGCGAGTACGCCACAGATCACTCCTCAATGAGTGAGTCACTTTCATATTGACGGGATGGCATTGAGACTCGACAAATCCAGGTGGATAGGTAGAATCAGAGGAGGGCGCAACCCGCATAGAAGTTTGACGAAAAGAGGGGATATGGGAGATCATTAATCCCCTCGCGCCCGGATCGTCAGCCGACGGATCGAAGAAGATGCTGCAACTAATCTGATCCAGTGGAGATTGTGCCACTTCCATCAGCATCCTATGAACAGGGATGAGTGAATCCCGTGGAACCAGTAGACAGAGTCTCCATATCAATCGCTGCATACATGGTCGCAGGCTTCGAGAGGCGTACTCGAGACCGAATTCCGTCTTCCTGGTTCCTGTTTGCCTTGTGGATGGAATCCCTATGTAGATGGGTTGAAGGAGGCTACCTGAACAAGTCAATGAGAGTCCCGCTGTGACGAATGTGCACATCGTTGCTTCGAGGTTGTCAACCAACTACTGTCTTCGGAATTCATTCAATGCCAATGAAAACTGCTGCTATTGCAGCTGGGGATGCCGTTTCTTGTGAACTCTCGACGATAGTACCGAAAAGGGAATCAGAGACTCTTTCATTCAGAATTCACTCCAGGGATATTAAAAGAGAACCTTTTCTATTTCTTCCGCCCTCTCTGATTTCATCGGAAAAAGCTCTTCCTTAAATAGACGAAAGCCCATAGATCAAAACGTCAGGAAAGGTGAACCGAAATCAGGATCCGTCGACGGTGGGAGCGTTGAAACGAGTTTCTTACTCATCAGTACAAGGAGAATAGAGTGCTACTACAGTAGAGAGGGAAGTACTCCAAACTTCAATCGCGCTGGAATCATACTTCAATAGTGAGGATTCCCGTTTACCAGGTTCTCGACATCGGGTATTGAACCCTCTTTCCCTCCTGCTGCAACCAATACTAAATGGCATGGGGATTTTCATGTCAAATGCCTTCTTTTCTCCCTGCCTGGATCGAACTCGTCGACGACGACGGTCACGAACCCCCGCCGTCGCTTTGGTAGAATGCCCGGATCGCTTCCCCACTTCCAAGGCAAAAACAGGCAAGCCAACTCTGTCTCTCGTTGGATATACATATCGACATGATCGCTATCGTGAAAGCAGCAGTCACACCTGGCTGACTCAACAACCCTATCTTTCCGCGAGAGAATTGACTCCGAGGTTGAAGTAATTTCTCAGTGATCATAGGAGCCAGGCTATGTCTGTATTATAATGACTTCCTTTTATCATCTCACATGTCTATAAAATGGGTGGAGTCTCTCTTTACCTTGAGTTTATAAGTGATAGAGATTTTCGTCTGACACCGATCTGGGATCTCAAGATAGAGTAGAGGGATCGCAAACAACCAATGCTGGATTGGATCGAGGTAGTTGATTGATTCGATTGATTCGAGGTAGTTGATTGAGACTCGGAATACCCTTGATCTTTTTGTTTTATCCTTACCGCAACTACTCATGGAAGGCTCTCGCCCATCGGAGACCACCATCAGCCAGTGATCCATACATAGTAGATCCATAGCTTCTATATCCGGGTGACCCAGTCGTATATGCAGGGTATATAGATCGATACCCCGATGGACCCCAGCCAGGTGATCGAGACCCATACCCCCTCCTTCCTGCCCACGAATCCCTTGCAGCTTTCGAGCCTATTGCAGTTTGCTGGGCTCTACCTGAACAAGTCAATGAGAGTCCCGCTGTGACGAATGTGCACATCGTTGCTTCGAGGTTGTCAACCAACTACTGTCTTCGGAATTCATTCAATGCCAATGAAAACTGCTGCTATTGCAGCTGGGGATGCCGTTTCTTGTGAACTCTCGACGATAGTACCGAAAAGGGAATCAGAGACTCTTTCATTCAGAATTCACTCCAGGGATATTAAAAGAGAACCTTTTCTATTTCTTCCGCCCTCTCTGATTTCATCGGAAAAAGCTCTTCCTTAAATAGACGAAAGCCCATAGATCAAAACGTCAGGAAAGGTGAACCGAAATCAGGATCCGTCGACGGTTGGAGCGTTGAAACGAGTTTCTTACTCATCAGTACAAGGAGAATAGAGTGCTACTACAGTAGAGAGGGAAGTACTCCAAACTTCAATCGCGCTGGAATCATACTTCAATAGTGAGGATTCCCGTTTACCAGGTTCTCGACATCGGGTATTGAACCCTCTTTCCCTCCTGCTGCAACCAATACTAAATGGCATGGGGATTTTCATGTCAAATGCCTTCTTTTCTCCCTGCCTGGATCGAACTCGTCGACGACGACGGTCACGAACCCCCGCCGTCGCTTTGGTAGAATGCCCGGATCGCTTCCCCACTTCCAAGGCAAAAACAGGCAAGCCAACTCTGTCTCTCGTTGGATATACATATCGACATGATCGCTATCGTGAAAGCAGCAGTCACACCTGGCTGACTCAACAACCCTATCTTTCCGCGAGAGAATTGACTCCGAGGTTGAAGTAATTTCTCAGTGATCATAGGAGCCAGGCTATGTCTGTATTATAATGACTTCCTTTTATCATCTCACATGTCTATAAAATGGGTGGAGTCTCTCTTTACCTTGAGTTTATAAGTGATAGAGATTTTCGTCTGACACCGATCTGGGATCTCAAGATAGAGTAGAGGGATCGCAAACAACCAATGCTGGATTGGATCGAGGTAGTTGATTGATTCGATTGATTCGAGGTAGTTGATTGAGACTCGGAATACCCTTGATCTTTTTGTTTTATCCTTACCGCAACTACTCATGGAAGGCTCTCGCCCATCGGAGACCACCATCAGCCAGTGATCCATACATAGTAGATCCATAGCTTCTATATCCGGGTGACCCAGTCGTATATGCAGGGTATATAGATCGATACCCCGATGGACCCCAGCCAGGTGATCGAGACCCATACCCCCTCCTTCCTGCCCACGAATCCCTTGCAGCTTTCGAGCCTATTGCAGTTTGCTGGGCTCTCGACACAAGATATTCGCAAAAGTTCTTTCCTTTTGTCGGGGGAGGTTCGGATGATTGAGAGTACCCTGACTTTCCGAACTCGTTATACCCAATGTCTTCTTCTGCTCCAGATCAAAAGATTCCCAGGCTCAGGCAAGCAAGGACGTCATAGTGCCTCATGAGGATTGATCTTTGACTCCGTCCCTACAACGTCGAGCTGGGAAAGACAGCTATGGCAGTTACAAGGTTGAATCTTTCATGAGTCCGAAAGAGCAAATGAAAGAGTAGATAATCGTATGAGTGTTACCTCGTCAGATGAAAAAGGTTGAATCGTCACGCTATTCCTGACGCGAGGAAGGAATAGAGTGAGGGACTTTACCCCGCCACCCTTCCATCAGGTATTGGCAATGGTAGGTGATCTAGAGGGAGAAGTGGAAAGCAATTGATTCAGTACGGATGAGCAAACAGACCAGCACAGGAAGATGATAGTGCGAGTAGTTCGTACCGCCATAAGCCAGTGCCTCCGATAGCCAGCTGACGATAGTGCCTACTGCCTACTGCCTACGACAACTTTTGTTGACTACTGTGCTTAGTCCTTCAAACATCTGTGCATTAGATCCATTCACTTTCTCCCTGATGATCTAAACTAGGTATGGTATGAAATCGATTTAAACGGGGATCAGAGCAAGAATAGCCCTTTGACTTTGATCTCCTACTTTGAGTCGCTTCCAGTAATGGGAGGACTTGCCTTTGCCCATCACTCTATGAATGACGGAAATACCCTGGTGTTCACTCGACGCTCCGAAATCATTGACGCTGTAGGCAAATATCCCTAGGAATGCTTTCATAGTCCCGGGTGATAACTTTTAATTCAGTAACTGACGCCCCGACGGTGGGAGAAGAAAAAGGAAAATAGGGCAACAACTCCTAACTTGAGGGTGAGAATTGGAATCGAATAGATTGAATTCGAAATGAACGTCAGAGAGAGGCAGAATAACCGTTGTTGGAAGAAAGGCTACCACAATCTCGTTAAGCAAGGCGATGGTTCGGAGCGAGGTTTTAAAGGAACAGTCCTTCCGCTGCACGAGCATCGACAAAGAGAGAGTTTAGAGCTCTCTGCCAATCAAATCACCAGAAAGAGCGAAAGAGAGATAAGAAGCAAAATCGATGCTTCAATAGTGTGCACGCTTCCTCAGTCTGATGGGCTTCCCATTCCCCCAATCGATGAGACTTATGTTCCCCCGCCATCTCAGGCAATAGTCTTTCTCCCCCGTCCGTCTGACCTACCATGTCCTTGGTTCAGTCTTTTGTTTGGGAGCCCCGGACTTTCAGTACCTATGTCGAATGTGAGGATGAATTCCGGCAGTATTTTTGGCCGGAAATAAGGCTGGGTAGTAGTCCTGTATTTCCTGAAATAGGTCAGAGGGATGCTGGATTGAAACCAATTCGACAATATACCAAAAAAAGACATATCAAAAGACATCGAACTACCTCTTCTAGATGGGCACATTTCTTTCTCAACACATCTTTCTTTGGTTAGGACAGGGAGTCCTGTCAGCCTCTGTTTTAGGGAGTACTTCCATGGGGGAGAAGCGTCTTCGTCATTCCGAAAGAGTACGAGAAGCTAGAAAGCTCCAAAGCCAATGCAACGAAAAGGGTCTGACGGAGCAACGGTGCAGGAAAGTAAGCCCTCGATCGTAAGAAGAGCTTTTATGTGATGACTTTTTTGTAACTTTCCATGGACTGACGGTTTCGGTATTTGGTAAAATCTGAGTCGACAGAACTAGAACTGTAACTCCAGTAAAGGGTCAGCAAAGCTAGTACCGACGTGTCCCAAGCCACGTATCCAGGATTGACCACATCATCCCTCTTTTATCGACGGTGTGGCCACGGTCTCAATTTTGTCAGTCTTGACGTATGTCCAAGCTTGACAAAGCAGTGGAGATTTTTAGTCCCTCAAAACGCGACTCCCATCATGAGGTAGAAGACAAAACTGACAGATTCTACGTCGGTACAGTACCGTTCATATCACGCGAAGGCCCGCTCAGAACATGTACCAACATTTTTCTCCAAAAGGAACTAACAGGAGTGCTCCACCCTGAAAGAGAAGGAACGGAAAGAGAAAGTGACATCTCTCATCGTCTTCACGGAATTTTTCATCTGAATGACTAAAAAAAGAGAGCCGAACGGTATTTGTTTCGGGATCGAAAAGGTCAGCCAATCAGGATCAAAGAAAAGTGCCTAGTGGCGACGCGCCCACTAGGAAGACCCACCTTTCAGAAAAGATAGACAGAAGGAACGCGAGGAAGAAGGCAACACGAAGAGGAAATCGCCCTACTGAAACGGTATCCTCGTACGGACTTGACAACTTCAGCGTACGACCGACCCGAGTTGAGACCAGAACATAGAAGACATCACCATGACGTATCAGGAGGGGTCATCCCCGTGGTAGGAAACACGTCCAAGTTCTGTCACCGAAAATTACGCTGCTAGATTCCTTATCTCTTACCCTGAAAAATACCATGAAAGCCCTATTTTACCAAACTACTTATCAAATGGAATCTAACCTTCCCTCTAGAATCCAATGAAAAAAGGGAGGTAAGTGCAAGTCTGAATGAAAAAACAAAATATTCTGACGCGGGTTACCTATCCTTTTCCGACGTCACCTGGCATACGCCCCAGCCCTGATGCAAAAAGGACAACAACAATTCTAGGAGACAACAGGCGTCCTGTCTGTTCTGGCTGCTGAGCCGAGAATCCATTTTTTGGTCTGGACGGAGAGAGGAATCACTCAGAGAGAATTCGCTTATCCTCGGATCGGCAGTGCTCATAGAATAGGATCACAGATCGACAATTCCGGAACGTCTTTTGTAAACGGAAGAGTTGAAAAAATGTTTTTGGCGCAACGTGACGGAGGCAGTGAGAGGTAATCGGCAAAAGAACCCTCCCCTCTCATTGGTAAAAGACCATAAGCAGCAGAATGTCAAGGTCCGGAATTCGAAGTGAAATTCTTGATTTTCCCATTCCTAGTCATCATGGGAAAGAGACGGTGCTTGCGAAAAGCGCGAGAGATATTATTCCCCTTGATCTATTCCAATACCACCGATGGTTGTACTCAAAATGCATCTTCTTCGCCGGCTCCCTCAACATCTTGCTTACTGGGGTGCGTCGGGCATGTTTTGTCTGCTCTGAGCAAGTACGACGTCCGACGAGCCAAAAGAAGTCAAAGCGATATTCGTGATGATCATGCCCTAGCTAAAAGGGATAAAGAGAAACGAAGTAAGGGAATTGGAGCAGGCAATAAAAGACGCAATGAAAGAAAACCGCAACCACATATATCGATGTACGACTTATCAAATGACCTCTAGAAAGAGGGAAGAATGACAAAACATCACGAATACCATGAAAACCCTAATTTACCAAACTACTTATCAAATGGAATCTGGCCTTCCCCCTAGAATCCAATGAAAAAAGGAAGGTAAGTGCAAGTCTGAATGAAAAAACAAAATATTCTGACGCAGGTTACCTATCCTTTACCGCCGTCACCTGGAATACGCCCCAGCCCTGATGCAAAAAGGACAACAACAATTCTAGGAGACAACAGGCGTCCTGTCTGTTCTGGCTGCTGAGCTGAGAATCCATTTTTTGGTCTGGATGGAGAGAGGAATCACTCAGAGAGATGCCTTGATTTTGAACGGAGTCTTTCGTACACTTTTGATACAGAACGGAATCCCCCGTATGGATGGGCCCTATCAGAATGGGCCCTATCAGAATGGTATCCTCGAGTGCCTCTGAGGGGCTTAGGGGACTTCCTCCGTCGACTCCTTTCGCAACAACGAAGTCAATTCCATTGATTCTTTGGTCATTTCAGTGCGCTATATCGATTGATAATCAACCCCGAGATAAAGAATGGAATGTTCATAGCTCAACGTCCAAGGATTGATGTAGTGCGCTGAAAGAAAAATGAACGAAGGTGAGCTTCAACCCCCCCATTACCTATACCATTACCAAAGGAGCAAACGAAGGCGTCGACTAGTTCAGTAAAGATAATGAATGGTACCGCTTGGGCCCAATCCCATTGTGCTCGATCCCACTTCATCAACGCGGGATATATACTAGAACAAGAAGTTGCTCTGCTTTTCGTATACCGGCGTTGAAATTATCTTTCCCTCGTGTTCAGCTGTAGATTTGACTCGTCATTCCGGCTTTTGAACTGGAAGGACTATTACGTGCTTTATAACATATTACTATGGAGGTCAGAATAGGGCTGCCCCTGCTCCAACCTACGCCATCTGTAACCTTCTCTCCTGTAGGTTGGCCCTGATCTCGAGATACTGTGGCATAAACTGGTTTTTGATATGAATTGTCTGGCGCTGGAGCAACAACTACTGGGGGGCCATTCATTGGTTTGGATTCAAATACCTTTCTTTACCTTTCTTTCTGAAGCCTCCTCCCCTACTGCGCTTACTGTGCAGCTAGAACGAGTAGACGGTTCTGTGCCCGTATATGCCGTTACGGGTGCAGCTTGCTCAGATGATGGGTCACCAAAAAAAACTGCAAGTGCACATTCTCCACGTCCCATCCTTCTTAGGTACAAGTAAAATCGGAAGGGCGCACGGACTCATGCTCTCCCTCACGTACCCCTTATCCAACAACTCACTTACCTACCGTTGAAGCTCCTTTGTCTCCTCAGGATTGCTCCTATAGGCTGGTCGGTTTGGAATTGTCGCACCGGGAACAAAATCAATTTGATGTTCAATCCCTCAAATTGGTGGTAATCCATGTGGTGTTTTCTCGGGAAAGACATCCTCAAATTCCTGCAAAAGAGAAACAACAGAACTGGGCAAAACAGGATCAAGTTCGTTAGTGTATAAAAATGCCTCTTTGTACAAAAATACAACCATCGGCTGATTTGAAAACATTACTCGCTTAATCTCACTCACTTTTGCATAGAAATTCTTTTGTTCTCTCTGATTTTCTCTCAATGACTGAATTTTGATTTTCTTTTTCTCTCTCGTTTTGCTCGGGCACTCTCCGATTTCTACTCTTTTCTCTCTTTCTTTTGATCACTCTCTTTTTGCAACCTCACTTGATCTTCATAAACCTGTTTCGGTGTCATTGGCACAAGAGTGATGGGTTTTGGTAGAGCACGAACGAGTATTTGTTGGTGAAGCCATCATGCTTAACTCTCCGATCGAATTGCCACGATCGGCCTAATAGCAAATGTCCAGCTTGCATCGGAACTACATCACACAAAATTTCATCTGCATAATTTTCGATGCGGAATGAAACTAGAACCTGCTTATTCACCTTTACCTCGCCATTATCATTAAGCCATTGTAACTTGTACGGCCTAGAATGTTTCAGTGTGGGCAGTCCTAATTTCTCCACTAAGGTTGTGCTTGCAATATTAGTACAACTTCCTCCATCAACAATCATACTGCATACTTTGTCTTTGACATAGCACCTACTATGAAAGATATTCTCCCGCTGCACTTCTTCAACTTCTTTTGCTTGCAAACTTAGAAGTCTTCTTGACACCAACAATTCACCTTGAACCGCATATTCTTCATCATTCACGTCCTCCACCATTGGATTTATCTCCATTACCTGTTTCTGAGCGTGTTAATTTTAATGGAAAGAAAAAGGCTGATTTTGTTAAGCAGATACATGAGAAGGTAAGGCTCAATATTGAGAGAAGAACGGAGCAGTATGCAAAACAAGCCAACAAGGGGCATCACAAGTTTATTTTTGAACCCGGAGATTGGGTGTGGTTGCATATGAGAACAGAGAGATTTCCGGCGCAAAGACATTCCAAACTACTTCCAAGAGGGGATGGTCCTTTCCAAGTTCTAGAGCGCATCAATGATAACGCTTACAAGCTAGATTTGCTTGGTGAGTACAATGTTAGTGTTATTTTCAATGTTATTGATTTGAGTCATTTTGATATAGGTGATGATCTGACCATCAGTTTGTGGGTGACAAGTAGTAGAAAACAAAAACTTGGTACCTAGCATACACCACAAAGTCTTCCAAAAGTAACTCAAGAACTTAGCATCTCTATCCGAAACATTAGTTCTAGGCATGCCATGCAATCTCACAATCTCTCTAAAGAAAAAATCAACAACATGCGAAGTATCATCTGTTTTGTGACATGGAATAAAGTGTGCCATCTTAGAAAATCTATCCACAACCACAAAAATCAAATCTTTTCCACGTTTAGTCCTAGGTAATCCTAACACAAAATCTATTGAAATATCAATCCAAGGCTCACTAGGAATGGACAAAGGAGTATAAAAACCGTTAGGGTGCACTCTGGATTTAGCTTGCCTACATGTGACACATCTGCTACAAATCCGCTCAACATATCATTTCATGGTGGCCAATAGAAGTATTCCTGCAAAACAGTTAAGGTCTTAGCAACTCCAAAATGTCCCATTAATCCCCCTCCATGGGATTCCTGCACTAACAAATCCCTCAAAGAACACTTAGGCACACATAACTTATTTTCTCGAAATAAGAACCCATTATGTCTAAAGAACTTACCACAAGCGATTTTCTCACAAGTCTGGTACTCTTCACAAAATTCGTGGTCATCAATGTATAATCTTTTAATGTGTTCAAAACCAAGCAATTTTGCATCAAGTGTAGAGAGTAATACATGCCTGCGAGAAAGTGCATTGGTGAGCACATTCTCCTTATCTTGCTTATACCGGATGACATATGGAAATGTCTCAATGAGCTCCCAACGAGCATGCCTTTTATTTAGCTTGTGTTGGCCCTTCAAGTATTTCAAGGACTCATGATCAGCGTGAATCACGAACACCTTAGGCCATAACTAGTTCTGCCATGTCTCCAAAGCTCGAACCAATGCATATATAATAACTCCTTACCAGAAGTCGGGTAGTTTAAGCCTGTCCTGCTTAATTTCTCGCTAAAATAAACAATTGGTCGTCCCTCCTGCATAAGAACAGCGCCTATGCCAATACCTGAAGCATCACATTCAATCTCAAACGTTTTAGAAAAGTTAGGTAACGACAATAAGGGGGCGTTGGTTAGCTTCTCATTTATTAGCTGCAATGCCTTCTCTTGTTCTTCTCCCTATCTAAATCCGACGTTCTTTTTTATCACTTCGGTAAGTGGTGCGGCTATGCTACTAAAGTCCTTCACGAACCGCCAGTAAAAACTAGCAAGTCCATGAAAACTACGAATATTGCCTACACTTGTGGGACTCGGCTACTCTTTGATGCACGTACTTTCTCTTCATCAACTTGTATACCCAGTGCACTAATAACAAATCCCAGAATACAAGCTTATCGGTGCAAAAGTACACTTCTTCAAGTTAGCAAATAACTTTTCTTTCCTAAGCACATCTAAAACCGATATCAAATGTACGGCATGATCATCCAAGTTTTTGCTATAAATGAGTATATCATCAAAATAGACAACAAAAAACCTGCCCATAAATAGCGCTAAAAAAATTATTGGAGAAAAAATTCCGAGTCAACAGAACTAGAACTGTAACTCCAGTAAAGGGTCAGCTAAGCTAGTACCGACGTGTCCCAAGTCACGTATCCAGGATTGACCACATCATCCCTCTTTTATCGACGGTGTGGCCACGGTCTCAATTTTGTCAGTCTTGACGTATGTCTAAGCTTGACAATAGCAGTGGAGATTTTTAGTCCCTCAAAACGCGACTCCCATCATGAGGTAGAAGACAAAACAGACAGATTCTACGTCGGTACGGTACCGTTCATATCACGCGAAGGCTCGCTCAGAACACGTACCAACGTTTTTCTCCAAAAGGAACTAACAGGAGTACTCCACCTTAAAAGAGAAGAAACGGAAAGAGCAGGTGACATCTCTCATCGTCTTCACGGAATTTTTCATCTGAATGACTAAAAAAAGAGAGCCGAACGGTATTTATTTCGGGATCGAAAAGGTTAGCCAATTTATTTCCGTTTAAATCGAGTTCATACCAACTCAGTCTTTGGCTTGACCAACTGCAAGACGGAGGCACCGGATATTGACTGATTAACCGTCATGCTCCCCTTTTGACCTTTGCGACTTTGCTGTCTGACTAGGGTCGTCGTTTTTTCCGTGGTTGTTTATGGAAGGAAATGGCGGTAGGTTTGGGCTCCCTAAGCATAATCATTCACGATGAAAGGTAGACAGTGCGTGCCCTACCGACGTTCCTAATTGATCCGACGATGGCTTTGGCTTTGACGACTCCCTCGTCTAGATGAAGGTGAGCTCTTCTCTGCACTATAACTTCTTCAATGAAAGCCTCTTCGTCGGCACCCGAGACTGTCCATCGATAGCTACCATTCGTCATCGATTTCTACGAATGACGCTCCCTTCCCCGAAGGACAAGTCAGAGAAAGATTCCCAAACAAGCATCAATGGGATGAGTTTGTCATGGCATGTCCCTTCCAACTTCCAATGCCGATTGATTAGTCAGGGTCAGACAGATCGAGGAGGGGCCCCATTGGTCCATTGAGGCCGGCGAGTAGGGCTTCTTTCCTCAATGAGTAAGTCGCTTTCGTATTCACGGGATGGCATTGAGACTCGACAAATCCAGGTGGATAGGTAGAATCAGAGGAGGGCGCAATCCACATAGAAGTTTGACGAAAAGAGGGGATATGGGAGATCATTAATCCCCTCGCGCCCGGATCGTCAGCCGACGGATCGAAGGAGATGCTGCAACTAATCCGATCCAGTGGAGATTGTGCCACTTCCGTCAGCGTCCTATGAACAGGGATGAGTGAATCCCGTGGAACCAGTAGACAGAGTCTCCATATCAATCGCTGCATACATGGTCGCAGGCTTCAAGAGGCGTACTCGGGACTGAATTCCGTCTTCCTGCTTCCTGTTTGCCTTGTGGATGGAATCCCTATGTAGATGGGTTGAAGGAGGCTACCTGAACAAGTCAATTAGAGTCCCGCTGTGACGAATGTGCACATCGTTGCTTCGAAGTTTTCAACCGACGACTGTCTTCGGAATTCATTCAATGCTAATGAAAACTATTGCTATTGCAGCTGGGGATGCCGTTTCTTGTGAACTCTCAGCGATAGTACCGAAAAGGGAATCAGAGACTCTTTCATTCAGAATTCACTCCAGGAATATTAAAAGAGAACCTTTTCTCTTTCTTCCGCCCTCTCTGATTTCATTGAAAAAAGCTCTTCCTGAAATAGACGAAAGCCCATAGATCGAAACGTCAGGAAAGGTGAACCGAAATCTGGATCCGTCGACGGTGGGAGCGTCGAAACGAGTTTCTTACTCATCAGTACAAGGAGAATAGAGTTCTACTACAGGAGAGAGGGAAGTACTCCAAACTTCAATCGCGCTGGAATCATACTTCAATAGTGAGGATTCCCGGTTACCAGGTTCTCGACATCGGGTATTGAACCCTCTTTCCTTCCTGCTGGAACCAATACTAAATGGCAAGGGGATTTTCATATCAAATGCCTTCTTTTCTCCCTGTCTAGATCGAACTCGTCGACAACGACGGTCACGAACCCCCGCCGTCGCTTTGGTAGAATGCCCGGATCGCTTCCCCACTTCCAAGGCAAAAACAGGCAAGCCAACTATGTCTCTCGTCAGATATACATATCGACGTGATTTACTTTAATGGACTTCGTCGCTATCGTGAAAGCAGCAGTCACACTTGGCTGACTCAACAACCATATCTTTCCGCGAGAGAATTGACTCCGAGGTTGAAGTAATTTCTCAGTGATCACAGGAACCAGGCTATGTCTGTATTATAATGACTTCCTTTTATCATCTCACATGTCTATGAAATGGGTGGAGTCTCTCTTTACCTTGAGTTTATAAGTGATAGAGATTTTCGTCTGACACCGATCTGGGATCTCAAGATAGAGTAGAGGGATCGCAAACAACCAATGCTGGATTGGATTCGAATACTGCTTTTGCTGCGAAAAAAGAGACTCTCTCATTTCCAATGGAATGGATGAAAGTGCTCCCTACTTCAACTATTGATGATCCTGACGAACCCGGAACGTCGGTCTTCTCCAGCGTCTGCTGCGGATCCTTTTTTTTTTTCATACGATTGATTCGAGGTCGTTGATTGAGACTCGGGATACCCTTGATCTTTTTGTTTTATCCTTACCGCAACTACTCATGGAAGGCTCTCGACTCCCAATGTGCTATGAAGTTCTGACTCCACTCCCCCTATGCCTTCACTCAAAGATTCAACCTTGTAACTGCCATAGTTGTCTTGCCCAGCTCGACTTTGTAGGGACGGAGTCAAAGATCAATCCTCATGAGGCACTATGACGTCCTTGCTTGCCCGAGCCCGGGAATCTTTTGATCTGGAGCAGAAGAAGACATTGGGTATGACGAGTTCAGAAAGTCAGGGTACTCTCAATCATCCGAACCTCCCCCGACAAAAGGAAAGAACTTTTGCGAATATCTTGTCTCGAGAGCCCACCAAACTGCAATAGGCTCGAAAGCTGCAAGGGA
Organism: Dracaena cambodiana; assembly: GCA_036321105.1. Taxonomy (NCBI): domain Eukaryota; kingdom Viridiplantae; phylum Streptophyta; class Magnoliopsida; order Asparagales; family Asparagaceae; genus Dracaena; species Dracaena cambodiana. Next base: position 30,521,625 of record JAYEPQ010000010.1, on the reverse strand, counting down.
TTCGTGGGCAGGAAGGAGGGGGTATGGGTCTCGATCACCTTGGGGTCCATCGGGTATCGATCTATATCCCCTGCATATGCGACTGGGTCACCCGGATATAGAAGCTATGGATCTACTATGTATGGATCACTGGCTGACGGTGGTCTCCGATGGGCTTGACGTCAGACAGCTGGAGAGTGGCGTCGAGATGAAGGAGATATTGAATCCACTGGATGCTCAGTTCACTAAGTCAACTACCTATACCACTGTTTCTTTCCTCGCCCGGGTATGGATTGTCGGAATGTCATATGACAAAATATGAAATTGCATAGTCTTTTTTACACATTCCGTAACCCAGAGAATAGATTAGCGAAAGAGATCTGTAAATGCTAAAGTATATTACTGAATCGTCTGTATGGGTCTACTAGTGATAGGTTGATATACTTTCCGCTCTACCGGAGATAGGTATGGAAGCCACTATGAGTATATATCCAAGTATGCTTCTCGATAAGGATACATGATGTGACGGAAGAAGTTGTTTGCTTCTAACATCTGACGTGTCTCGTCAGTTGTCGAGCAGTAGCGTCGTGTGGTATACTAGTGTGGGTCTAGGTGGGTCGTCACCCCTCTAGTGTGGAATGGTACTGTCGGGAGGGCGAGTCGGGGTTATCCCAACGAGTCATAGTATGAGTAGGAAAAGGCCAAAGACATGGTTTACCCAATTGACAACCAACACGATGAAGAGAGATCCATAGGGTTGTGTGCCATAGAATAGAGTAGTGGGATAGTTTTGACCAGGTCCCCAAACAGACGGAACCAAATGCCGTCGTGGGAATCTGAAATGAAGGATCTATGCTACGAGATTCACTGGGGGTCACTGTGCTCGCCTCGCCTCTACCATCTCCAGTTGATGCTTCATCATAACTGCATACCAACGAAGCAGATCACTCAGCTGTCCTCTTCGGTCCCTTGCCATCAGACTCCCCCTACATTAATGGAGTTCATAGCCTACCCGACCGCACTTCATCATAATCAGAGTTCCGCTACTGTTTATCGTAGACGGGATGATCGTCACTATTTCAATGTATGCTACTGCCTGTGGTGCTTTCTCCCATTCCCCGCTAGTCCCAATGCCTCTCTGTTGTCGAGGGCAAGCTTACCCATTCTCATTTGATCGATTCAAACCCGCCGTTGGAACCTATTCCCAGTAGCGCTATGTCGAATGTCATCAAAAATCAAAGTCCATTCCCTCTGTACGTTATGTACAGGCACCATGCTCTGCCTGCTTTATATCAACTTCACACCCACCCTGAGTGATATGCAGAGTTATCAATAGTCAAAGAAGCGATCAGGCTTTTCCCATCCGAGAACCTAGATAACGTCAGTGCTTTGAGACCATGATTCCACAATGGCCCTCTACCGTAGTATAGGAAGCAAAAGGCATCACATCCCACAGAACCCCCCATTCCATGAGTAGCCACGATGTAAGCGTCGGAAGTAGCTAAATGGTATGAAAGACAGAATGCGGTCATTTTGACGCTTTGAGACATTTCTCACTGTTTAAAGTCAAACTGCAGGGGGTCATGTCGACTTGCTTCTTACTGTGAAAATAAGCACGCACTTGATCTCCCTACCGGCACTTTCATGTTGGAAAGGAACCTCACCTCGTCGCCTAAAAAGAGAGAGATGCGCTTCAGTTGCTGATATCCTACGACCGTCTGTTACCTGCTTATTGGGACCTGCGACGAAGCTGGGTTTCTTTGCTTTCTTTTTCCAACATTGCCTCTGAGAGTCCTCACGCCGTCGTCAAATGTCCTCAGACCCCATCTCACTCCAGATTCTGGTCTTTTTTTTTTAGAAGATAGTTACCGCACGGATACGATCATAGTTGGAGTCAACAGCCTGAAATCAGGATACTTTCACCAGTTGTCGATGGGGGGGAACGAGTGAAAACATAGACGATTCAGTGGCGTAGCTACCGTTTTGATTGTCAGACGGTTACTCCACATACCCGATGACGAGAACAACCACGAAAGCATTCAATATTTCGACGAGCTGTATGCCAGGTCACAGATCAAAGACTCCGTCTGGAGGGCAACAAACAAAATAACCAGAATACAGTACACCTTCATCTGGGACACACACCTGCATTAAGCCCTTCCATCTGGTCTCAATCCACTCAATCAGGTTCAGCATTTACAGCCCAGTAAATCATCGGCTTGCCCCAACCGAGATTCTTTTCTTTGGAGTTGGAGGTAGGAAAGGTCTTATTATCTTTCTCGGGAAGGCTTTTGAACTAGTGATCCAGCCACAGTCCATGCTTCCCCTGCACCCCTGCACTTCTTCAAACTGACGAGACGGGAAGTCAAAATGCTTCATGCCATGCGACGACATGAAGAGGGGTCTCCGATCAATGAAGAAACTCTAACAACACAAGCCAATACCAGCGGAAGAAAGATAACCCCACCTTCAGGAATGGAGCCCTTTTTTTCTCGTAGGGAAGAGAAGGTCAGACGCGAGGATGAGTATGCCTAAGAATGAGTAGTCACGAGCTTTCATTGAAGTAGGGGCGGATACCGGTTGTTTCCTTCGATCAAATAGAGCTTCCTATCCTCAACTCGAACGGTGTCCGGAGAGATTGTGAGCCCCATCTCCTTGTGGATTGTCACCACAACAGAACCTCAAAAATGAATGCACCATGTCTTTTTTATAGGTTACCGACCCTTTTCCCGGAGTATGACAGAAGGATTGATCTTTCACTTGACTCCCGTCATATTTCTCGATTGAGGGAGAGTCTTGTTGTTTTGAGATCGATGCCTATCAAATTCAAATGAATGGAATGGGAGAGAGATATATCAATTCTTCGGGATGCAAAATCGTTTTCCAAGCAAAAACCAGCCGCCGACGGAAGAAATCGAGGGGAGGGGGTTGATAGTACTATGTCGCGTCGAAACATGTTCCGTCAGAGTCCCTGTTTATCTCATCCCTATTTTCCACGAGGGAGTGTGAAATGTTGGATGATTGGATTGATTCGCAACTCACCCGACGATGGAGGATCGCCCCCACTTTTGGTGTGTAGTTCTCAATTCCATCTGTCGGTTGGATGACCAACCTCTGGGATCCCTACTCTTGAAAAGGAAAGCGACAAACACCTCCGGGAAAGAAAACACGTCGATTCCTAAACATAACAGAATGAAAGAGCAGAGTGAATTCCCCAAACTGGCAACTACGGAAAAGAGCACCCCTGAAATATTCACATCGAAGACACGGAGCGTCGACCCTAGGAAGTGCAGGAGCACACTACTAAGAAATCTACTCGACTAGACTGAGGCTCTCCTCGTCGGATTGACCCTTTCTTGACTTGCTAAGAGAGCTTCCTTCCCAACAACCTAGATAACGTAGACGTCGAGTTTTCACCAAGAGAGAAAGGAGAAATAAGAGAATCTATCAGTACGAGCTGAACAAAGAGCCTGATCTCTCTGAGAATTCAGAACGACACACCACCACCTACTGACTAGTTCGCTCGAGCTGTTATTCGGCTTTCCCCTATATTACCGTATACGGAATATACTCTCTCTGGGCTCGTGTAGTTTCGGAATAGCTTATTCGTAAACTTCACTCTCTATGTAGTGTAGTAGGATTTATAAAAATGAAAAATATTCAGAATTCGTGAGAATACAAAAGTAAAGACAAAGACACAGTTGGCGATGCTACGCCCTTTTTGTTGTGGACTGAGTAGTCCACTTCAATAATCCAACAAACAGTCTCGTCACAGGTCCGATAGCGAGGGGACGAGCGTCGAGTCCCCCCTGCCTTTCTCAGAGTTCCACCTCGTAGTCGTTGATAGCTCCCCATGAATGTTACGTATAGATCAATCGACCGAGACCACACGAATGAGAAGCAAAGCAGTTTCTCTCAATGAGATAACAACTCGATAATCCAATTGTTGAACTGGGATTAAGACCTCAGGACACCGGAAACCAAAAGGAGACGAGTCTCACATCGAAATAGTATTATGTACTGAAAGTCGTGTACAGACACTCTTCTCTTGTTGATAGGCGAAGGGACTTTGTCAGATTGCCTCCGTTGGATTTCGATCCCCAAACGGTATTGTCTTGCGGTCGGCCCGTCTCTCTCTCTCTCTCTCGCAACAAGGTTGATGGCTTCGAGGCCTGATTTGGCTATCGCGTTCTCCCCCTTCGCTTCTCGGCTGGCTTGAAACCAGACAAATGGAGCAATCTGTTCCAAACGAAAGTGGCGGATGAGGATAGAAGACTTTACTTCATCCAACTTGCCGTCGAAGGAGGGCCGCTGGGTTGCAAGAACGCCCGGAACAGGAGATTGACGGAGAATAACCAAACCCGGTACAATACCCGTCGTTGGCTATGTCTTAGGTTTTTCAGAAAGCGCCTCGCTTCGAAAATATGGAAGTAAAACGGATGGCAGCTCGCCATGTGATACACCAGCTGCCCATGTGTTGTGCGGGTTCGATTCCTGCTTGCCATTGTCAGGTCAATTTACAACTGAAATTGCATAGTTGATCAACCTGTTCATTTGATTGGATATTCAACTGCCATCTTGTGTGATTCCGGTGGAAGAGATAAGAGATAACGACGTATCTCACGCCCCAGGGCTTCCCCCAATTCACGAGTAAACTCAGATGAAGAAGTACGTGTCCGCTCTATTCTCACTTGCTCTCTAGTCATTCGTAGTATCCGACGCATACTAGAGAGAAAGGAGCAGTCACCGGGAGAGTTTCTGGGTAGAATCTTTTTTTTCGTAGAGTCCCCACACTGGTACAATAGAAGATAGAACTGATTATGGAACACCAATCCTGTAGTTGCCTGGGGCGTTGGTTAGCTTCTCATTGATTAGCTGAAATGCCTTCTCTTGTTATTCTCCCTATCTAAATCCGACGTTCTTTTTAATCACTTCGGTAAGTGGTGCGGCTATGCTACTAAAGTCCTTCACGAACCGCCGGTAAAAACTAGCAAGTCCATGAAAACTACGAACATTGCCTACACTTGTGGGACTCGGCTACTCTTTGATGCACGTACTTTCTCTTCATCAACTTGTATATCCAGTGCACTAACAACAAATCCCAGAATACAAGCTTATCGGTGCAAAAGTACACTTCTTCAAGTTAGCAAATAACTTTTCTTTCCTAAGCACATCTAAAACCGATTTCAAATGTACGGCATTATCATCCAAGTTTTTGCTATAAATGAGTATATCATCAAAATAAACAACAAAAAACCTGCCTATAAATAGCGCTAAAAAAAATTCTTGGAGAAAAAATCCGAGTCAACAGAACTAGAACTGTAACTCCAGTAAAGGGTCAGCTAAGTTAGTACCGACGTGTCCCAAGTCACGTATCCAGGATTGACCACATCATCCCTCTTTTATCGACGGTGTGGCCACGGTCTCAATTTTGTCAGTCTTGACGTATGTCCAAGCTTGACAATAGCAGTGGAGATTTTTAGTCCCTCAAAACGCGACTCCCATCATGAGGTAGAAGACAAAACAGACAGATTCTACGTCGGTACGGTACCGTTCATGTCACGCGAAGGCTCGCTCAGAACACGTACCAACGTTTTTCTCCAAAAGGAACTAACAGGAGTACTCCACCTTGAAAGAGAAGGAACGGAAAGAGCAGGTGACATCTCTCGTCGTCTTCACGGAATTTTTCATCTGAATGACTAATAAAAGAGAGCCGAACGGTATTTGTTTCAGGATCAAAAAGGTCAGCCAATTTATTTCCGTTTAAATCGAGTTCATACCAACTCAGTCTTTGGCTTGACCAACTGCAAGACGGAGGCACCGGATCATTGACTGATTAACCGTCATACTCCCCCTTTGACCTTTGCGACTTTGCTGTCTGACTGGGGTCGTCGCTTTTTCCGTGGTTGATTATGGAAGGAAATGGCGGTACGTTTAGGCTCCCTAAGCATAATCATTCACGATGAAAGGTAGACAGTGCGTGCCCTACCGACGTTCCCAATTGATCCGACGATGGCTTTGGCTTTGACGACTCCCTCGTCTAGATGAAGGTGAGCTCTTCTCCGCACTATAACTTCTTCAATGAAAGCCTCTTCGTCGGCACCCGATACTGTCCATCGATAGCTACCATTCGTCATCGATTTCTACGAATGATGCTCCCTTCCCGAAGGACAAGTCAGAGAAAGATTCCCAAACAAGCATCAATGGGATGAGTTTGTCATGGCATGTCCCTTCCAACTTCCAATGCCGATTGATTAGTCAGGGTCAGACAGATCGAGGAGTGGCCCCATTGGTCCATTGAGGCCGGCGAGTAGGGCTTCTTTCCTCAATGAGTAAGTCGCTTTCGTATTGACGGGATGGCATTGAGACTCGACAAATCCAGGTGGATAGGTAGAATCAGAGGAGGGCGCAATCCACATAGAAGTTTGACGAAAAGAGGGGATATGGGAGATCATTAATCCCCTCGCACCCGGATCATCAGCCGACGGATCGAAGGAGATGTTGCAACTAATCCGATCCAGTGGAGATTGTGCCACTTCCGTCAACATCCTATGAACAGGGATGATTGAATCCCATGGAACCAGTAGACAGAGTCTCCATATCAATCGCTGCATACATGGTCGCAGGCTTCAAGAGGCGTATTCGGGACCGAATTCGATCTTCCTGCTTCCTGTTTGCCTTGTGGATGGAATCCCTATGTAGATGGGTTGAAGGAGGCTACCTGAACAAGTCAATGAGAGTCCCGCTGTGATAAATGTGCACATCGTTGCTTCGAGGTTTTCAACCGACGACTTTCTTCAGAATTCATTCAATGCCAATGAAAACTATTGCTATTGCAGCTGGGGATGCCGTTTCTTGTGAACTCTCAGCGATAGTACCGAAAAGGGAATCGGAGACTCTTTCATTCAGAATTCACTCCAGGGATATTAAAAGAGAACCTTTTCTCTTTCTTCCGCCCTCTCTGATTTCGTTGAAAAAAGCTCTTCCTTAAATAGACGAAAGCCCATAGATCGAAACGTCAGGAAAGGTGAACCGAAATCTGGATCCGTCGACGGTGGGAGCGTCGAAACGAGTTTCTTACTCATCAGTACAAAGAGAATAGAGTGCTACTACAGGAGAGAGGGAAGTACTCCAAACTTCAATCGTGCTGGAATCATACTTCAATAGTGAGGATTCCCGGTTACCAGGTTCTCGACATCGGGTATTGAACCCTCTTTCCTTCCTGCTGCAACCAATACTAAATGGCAAGGGGATTTTCATATCAAATGCCTTCTTTTCTCCCTGCCTGGATCGAACTCGTCGACGACGACGGTCACGAACCCCCGCCGTCACTTTGGTAGAATGCCCGGATCGCTTCCCCACTTCCAAGGCAAAAACAGGCAAGCCAACTCTGTCTCTCGTCAGATATACATATCGACGTGATTTACTTTACTGGACTTCGTCGCTATCGTGAAAGCAGCAGTCACACTTGGCTGACTCAACTTCATCCAACCTGCCGTCGAACTTGGTTCCAAGGTCCGTCCCAAGATCAACAATATTTGAGGGACGTAATTCAAGACATGGAAATTTCTGATCAGGTATACCACCCATTGCCTGAATTCTATAGACTTTTAGAGCTCTGCAAAATACAGACAGAAAAGTCTAGGCAGTTAGAGGTCGAGATTACAGTTCACAAAATGATAGGCCTTAATCAACAAAATATGATTCCTGACTCCCAGCTAAGGGAATTCTTCAGTAGGTTGGAAGCCACTGATATCATCACTGTTCTGCAACAGCATGAACTTATTCTCAACAAAAATAATTCTCCTAGGATTATTTCTGGCTTTCAAGAAATAACAAAATGTTACAAGGCCATCCAGCTAGGTCTTGTCCATGAGCTCTTTGTAAATTCTTCTCACCCAGAAGAATTTCAGGATTTTCTACCACCTATCTGTCTGAAAGGAATCAAGGCTTACACCACCAGGTATCAAACTACTTTCTTTTTTTCGCATATGGAGTACTTGGGAGGAAAGAAGGTATCTGAAAGTCTTCCCATCCATCCAACTTTGGGAGCTACACAATTACAACTATACTCCTTCTCCAACATGTGAAAGTCTACCTGTTCTTGATCTTGAAGAAGAAACCAAGAAAGCAGCTAAGGAATTTTTCAATGAAGCATACACAAAGGCAATCTCAGGAGCTCATACAATCAAAATAGAGAATAATATTCTCTTTTATGATTATATCGGAGCCTTTGAAGCATCTGAAGTAAAAATTCCAAGAGTTCTCGCTTTCTTATCCTCCTTGCACCTAGGGAAAATCAGCTCTAAAGCTAAGGAGGAGTTCTACGAAGATCTAGCAAGCATGGAATTTCGTTTGGTTCCGTCTGTTTGGGGACCTGGTCAAAACTGTCCCACTACTGTATTCTATGGCACACAACCCTATGGATCTCTCTTCATCGTGTTGGTTGTCAACTGGGTAAACCATATCTTTGGCCTTTTACTACTCATACTATGACTCGTTGGGATAACCTCGACTCGCCCTCCCGACAGTACCATTCCACACTAGAGGGGTGACGACCCAGCTAGACCCACACTAGTATACCACATGACGCTACTGCTCGACAATTGACGAGACACGTCAGATGTTAGAAGCAAACAACTTCTTCCGTCACGTCATGTATCCTTATCGAGAAGCATACCTGGATATATATACTCATAGTGGCTTCCATACCTATCTCCGGTAGAGCAGAAAGCATATCAACCTATCACTAGTAGACCCATACAGACGATTCAGTAGTATACTTTAGCATTTACAGATCTCTTTCGCTAACCTATTCTCTGGGTTAGCTATCCGATCCGATTCTGCACCAGAATCTATTAGTGTATGTATTATGAACGGGGCGCTTGGTTCAGAAGGATGTATTGTTAAAGGAATATAGATATGTAGCTGAGGTGTTGTCTTAAGATCCAACATGAGAAATGCTATACGAAGTAGTTGGTAATTTGATAACATGTTGTTGTTGTAACCTCTTTTGATGATCTAATATTCTTTGAGTTCTACCTTCTAAAAGTGTATTTTCTAGATCAGAAGGTTTTGAAAGTATAGATGTACTTGTTCTGTTTGGTTCTGAATGTAAAGTATTGCGATGGTCTGTAGTGCTCAGACTTCGAGGGATATATGGATTTATAATTGTTGTAGAAATTGTATTTCCAGAAGCTATAAAAGTTTCAATAGGAAGTTGTGCTTTTGGTTTTAGAGTTTTTAAAAACACTTGCATTTCGTTATCATACTTCAAATGTTTAATGTTTACTAATTTAGGTTGAATTATTTTGTCATTCCCAACCTCATATAGCTTTATAAATTGGGTTGGTGTTACAGATCGGAATGTTGATGTTTCATTTAGGGCTAAACAGTGTTCCCACTGAATGCCTAATACTTTCGATCCAGGAAGCATTTCTATACCTTTAAGATTTATAGATAAAGTACAGGCTTTTTCTATATTTTTGTCATTTAGACTAATACAAAAGTCTGGATGTATATTTACTCCAAATATTCTATTAGCTAGGTTTGATTTTGCTCCACCTAATATACTGTTTAAAGGATTATTAATTATCCTTTCATCACAGCATATTATCATAATGGGGGTATCAATTCCTGATCTAAATAGACCAGTTATTTTTATTTGAATTAATCCAATATGAAGATATTTCTTTTTTGGATATTTTTGTTTAAATTTTTCAATTTGTGCAGGATTTAATATTTTTATAAAAGTAAAATCTTCATCTCCCTTTAATTCTATATTACCTTGCATTCGTTCAAAAATATATGTATTTTTGTTTGACCATAAAGATTTAAGTTTTGATTGAGAATTATATACTTCATTTTGTTTAGCATGAGCTATTGAAAGTTTTACTCTTTCAATATCTTCATCAGTAATTTCATATTGTTCTCCCTGACTATTTTCTATACTTGTATTATGAGTTTCTTGAGATTCTATTTCTGTTAATGTATTCATGTATACTCTGTATTCATACATAGTTTCTTTAGAAGTTTGTTCAGATTGTCTAGGTGTCAGTTCTGGACTTAAAAGAGGTGAGGTAGAAAGTAGAGGATCTTGCTCTACCTTAACTAATGGTAAATCTTCGTATTTATGTATTATAAGAATAACTATTGGAGTTCCCATAGGAATTTGATAAGGATGATTTTCGAGACTAGTGTTTTTCATTGTTATACAAGTATTTTGGTCAGTCATAGATTCAATTAATCTATAAGTTATAAAGATATTTCTTATGGTATGATATCTTAAGTTTTGGATTTCTCCATAATATCCATAAGGTATTTTTATAATTACATCGAGATATATTTCAGTAGTTTGATACCGTTGTAAACTATAAATTTTATTAGCATATAATATATGCCCTGGAAATTTTAAAGATTCTCTTTTGGGTCCTAGGGGCTTCCGAAATGGTTGCTCCAGGTTTTAGGCAGCCTATCTGTTCCGTTTTGTCCCTCACTGTTGGAAGCCCCTGTGATTGTTCGCCTACGTACTCCCCATCCGTGTATCTCAAACGGAACCTATTTCATTTTCCTTTCTTGTATCTTTCTTTCGGAACATAGGTCGGTTTCGTGCAGATAGATGTTTCACCGTGGGAGATTGGTGCTCTATCGAGATATGCCTTTCCCGCTTGCTTCTTCCCTTATCTATCTTTTCCAACTAGTGCCCGCACTGCATCAGAAAATCTTTGTCTTCGATCTTTCTTTGATACACAATAAAAAATTCGGAATCTTTCTCTCGGCTCATGCGGTCATTGATTCAGTCAGAGGGCCTGCGTTTCCCCGAAAGCCTACTCCCGTCCATTCCGTCGAAAGCGTCGATCCCACCCCCCACCTTTCATCGTCGCCCGTCTTCCCGCAACACGCCAACAAAGAACCGTCGGCCCTCTCGCGTCAAAGGGCTATATTCGGTCAGAACCGAAGTCGTGTTGCTTTGAAGTAGTACGGTTCTCGAACCTTCGGTAATGGATTCCCTGGAGTTCTCACAGACGTCATCGCCAGCAATCTGCTCGCTACGCCCGTCGGTGTCAAAGGGCGAGTTCCTGTCTTTTGTCTTGCCCAAAAACAGTCGGTAATTAGAGACGGTACCTCGGCAAGGTACTTCAGCTGCTTTCATCGGAATCGATTGCTGCGTCGAGATTCGGTGCCCCGGGTATCCGACCGCGTCGGGTTAGATTCTCTTTTCTAGTTGAAGATGCAGTCAACCTTCTTCTCCCATGAGAAGGGGAAATCCTTTCAGCTACTTTTTTCCCTTCTCTCTTCTAGTTATCTCGTCTATTGTTAGAGGGGCGGATAAGACCATTCTATCGACGAATGAAAAACAAAAGAAGAAAAAAAATGCACTTTCAAATGGTTTGAGCGTCAAAAGCAACCAGCAGTATATCGATAGGCGAGAACAAACTACTATTGGCTGCTTCGCCAATCGATTCTCTCATGTATGGCCGGCGTCGGAGACATCAGAGGAAGACCATCATCTTAGAATGGGTACGATTAATTCTTCATTCATGCATTGAACTGTCGGGGATAACCATTATCTCAGCATTGAGATCAATCACCACACCACCTCTACATACATACGACATTACACGACGCAAGAGTGCATGGTCAACACACACCTACAGCGCCTACGTTCCACTTGCAGCCAATACAACCACAACCTCACTTGCACGATATTAAAAAACCGAAGCTACTAGTAGGAAGGGGGGACGGCATCCTCGTCAGGACAGTTAGCAGTACTGAACAACCGAGTCATCGGTCTGGGGAAAGAAAAGGACCGTCTTTGACCATCATCTCGACGAAATTCGCTTAACTCTCCCAGCCTTCGGAACAAAGTTTCTTCTTTTTTATGCTGAAGATTATCTTGCTCATTCTATTCATTATGGTATCGATCTCGAACATAAAAACTCTTCCTCTCTCCGAAAGACGAACCTATAAGCCAGCCTGTTTTAGCGTGTTTCCAAAGGTAACCGCATCAGGTTGACTTTTCGTAAGCCGCTTCCTTCCCCAGAAGGATGGCGTCATGGGTCGTCTATCATCACTATGAACAGTTGATCGCACTCCCAATCATCAGTACCATGCCAGAATGAAAAAAGGACGATACCAGACGACATGAGCTGTAGAGTGGAAAAAGAGGGGGATACTCGGTTTCATCAGGATCGACATGCATCAGGTGGATCCTGAGGTTGACAGTTGACTCGTCGAGCATCACTTGACTTCCTATTCCAACTGTCCAATCGTCGAGTTTCCAGTGATTTGAAATGCAACACCATGAAGCAACGATCCGCGCTAAACCGTCGATGCTCCTCTCTCTCTAGCCGACATCGAGGGAGCGTGTCCCAATTGGGTTGTTCACTGAGCAGGCCAACAAGTACCTTCCCGCGTCAGGGGAAAGTATGACGTAGACTTGTCAGGCCGTGCCAAAACAAGAGGAGAGGCGATGGGAGCACTTTTCCCTCTCTCGTTCTGCAGGAAATAGAATTCGGGCTATGCGAACAATGGTTCAATGCAATATCGTCAATGCAATCAGATTCTGATACCTCCGAGTTCTCAGGTCATCCGTCTGCAGGCATCACATCGCTTCTCTATCCATCAATGTGCTCTTTCATCTTTATACATGGAGAAGAAGGGGTGGTTTGTTGCAATTCGGGAAGTCAGGGACCATCACCGTAGCCGTCGATTGCTTTAGTTCCAGTGAACTTCGACGTGAGCACCGTTGGCGTTTGCGTTCTGACTTTTGTCAAATGGGCCACATCACTGCAGGAATCTGCCGACGAAGAGGCTTTCATTGAAGAAGTTATAGTGCGGAGAAGAGCTCACCTTCATCTAGACGAGGGAGTCGTCAAAGCCAAAGCCATCGTCGGATAAATTGGGAACATCGGTAGGGCACGCACTGTCTACCTTTCATCGTGAATGATTATGCTTAGGGAGCCCAAACGTACCGCCATTTCCTTCCATAAACAACCACGGAAAAAGCGACGACCCCAGTCAGACAGCAAAGTCGCAAAGGTCAAAGGGGGAGCATGACGGTTAATCAGTCAATGATCCAGTGCCTCCGTCTTGCAGTTGGTCAAGCCAAAGACTGAGTTGGTATGAACTCGATTTAAACGGAAATAAATTGGCTGACCTTTTCGATCCCGAAATCCAGCCATGTAGGAAGACTCAACCTAGCCGCTATAGGGACCCCACCCCCAACTCTAGCTGAGAAGCACCCTCCATCCACTTCCCCTTTTCCGTGTGCCAAAAAGCCCTATAGCCCAGTTGTTGAGCCCCTTTCCGATTCCCTCACCCAATCTAATGAGAAGCAAGCCCAGCGGGGAGTAGAACGAAGTGCCGCTTCGGGAAACATGGGTATTGAAAATCTTAAAAACCCGTAGGTTCCCAATTTTAAAGGAATTCCTGCCAAGATGACGGATCCAGCCGTAGGTGCCTCTACATGGGTTTCGGGTAACCAAATATGAACTGGTACCATTGGCACTTTGACGGCGAAAGAGGGGAAAGAAGCAATCCATACCGCTCACTAAATTCTGTGGTTAATAAGATTTGTAAATCGATGGTTCCTGTTTGGAGAAGAATCAACGGAATAGCTAATAGCATAAAAACGGATCCAAGTGAAGTATATAGGAAAAACTGACATGCTCCCTTGATCTTTCTTTGTCTTGAACCCCATACCCCTATAATAATGGTAGAGTAAGGGGTGGCCCCAAAGCAGAATTGACCGGTGGTGGTGGTTGGTCGAAGCTCCAGTGGGTAGCCACTCCCTTCTCAGGGAACCGTACGTGAGACTTCCGCATCATACGGCTCCGTCCCAAGCTTCCATCGTCAGCCTTTATCTCCTGACCACTATGCTTTTATCTTGCAGCCTATTTTCCGACTCTCTTTTCTTTTGCTTCTTGGGTGGTGGCGAACAATGCTGCTTGCGTAGTGGGGATGCCCGCCCGTAGGGCCCGGCCTGCTTCCCTCCCAAAAGAACCGCTCATTATCCCGCCGGACGGGGGGTAGGGGGCCCGACCATCAAAAACCCTGCCTTTCAAACCCGCCCATCTTCCATCTCGACGAGAAATGGGCTCGTTGGGAAGAAATCTCCAGTGTGGCCTGTAGAGCACATGTGACGGCACAGTCGGGTTGCTCACGCAGTAGATCTCTCTCTCTCTATCTATAGATATCTTGAGAGAGATCTGTGAAAGTCATTGCCGTCATTTCCTGGTCGCCCCCCGACTGATGGCCGTCTACGCAACTACGACTACTGTGATGTGAGCGGTTTAGAGAGATTTGATCTTTCAGGCCGGAACGTCGTACAGAGATGCATGCATAGACGGGACCCGCCCCTTTTGTCGATCTTCATCTTTAGGACAGGACCCTACCCTATTCTCGAACCCTCTGCCGAGCTCTACCCTGCCTGCATTTCTTTTGAAGGGGGCCACAGAAATGTCTACACCTGCTGCTGAAAGTCTTTCTTCGGAATTCTACTAAATGGCTTTTCAGCGCCTCCGTTTGTTTTAGCAACGTCATCCTACGATCTCCTCGCCGATGAGCTCCCCGGAGACGACAGAGGCATTGGAAAGGAATCCCTACCTACTGTGGCGGGGCGGCTTTTTTGTTTCACAATAAGACCTAGACGATTATCCCTACTCTCGGGGTCTCCCGAGTTTACGTCCATCCCTAGTCGGGTACAGTTTCCTTTCATCGCTGCGCCCGTTGTAGCCTTCCCCCGAATTCGTGCAAGTGTGCCCACACCTCCCTGACGTCGACGAGGAATCCATTCTCGCGAACAAACACACCCCCTACACACACCTAGGAGCGCCCCTTGAATCTTTCTCTGACTTGTCTTTCGGGGAAGGGAGCGTCATTCGTAGAAATCGATGACGAATGGTAGCTATCGATGGACAGTCTCGGGTGCCGACGAAGAGGCTTTCGTTGAAGAAGTTATAGTGCGGAGAAGAGCTCACCTTCATCTAGACGAGGGAGTCGTCAAAGCCAAAGCCATCGTCGGATTAATTGGGAACGTCGGTAGGGCACGCACTGTCTACCTTTCATCGTGAATGATTATGCTTAGGGAGCCCAAACATACCGCCATTTCCTTCCATAAACAACCACGGAAAAAGCGACGACCCCAGTCAGACAGCAAAGTCGCAAAGATCATAGGGGGAGCATGACGGTTAATCAGTCAATGATCCGGTGCCTCCGTCTTGCAGTTGGTTAAGCCAAAGACTGAGTTGGTATGAACTCGATTTAAACGGAAATAAATTGGCTGACATTTTCGATCCCGAAACAAATACCGTTCGGCTCTCTTTTTTTAGTCATTCAAATGAAAAATTCTGTGAAGACGACGAGAGATGTCACCTGCTCTTTCCGTTCCTTCTCTTTCAAGGTGGAGTACTCCTGTTAGTTCCTTTTGAAGAAAAACGTTGGTACGTGTTCTGAGCGAGCCTTCGCGTGACATGAACAGTACCGTACCGACGTAGAATGTGTCTGTTTTGTCTTCTACCTCATGGTAGGAGTCGCGTTTTGAGGGACTAAAAATCTCCACTGCTATTGTCAAGTTTGGACATACGTCAAGACTGACAAAATTGAGACCGTGACCACACCGTCGATAAAAGAGGGATGATGTGGTCAATCCTGGATACGTGACTTGGGACACGTCGGTACTAATTTAGCTGACCCTTTACTGGAGTTACAGTTCTAGTTCTGTTGACTCGGATTTTTTTCTCCAAGAATTTTTTTTAGCGCTATTTGTAGGCAGGTTTTTTGTTGTCTATTTTGATGATATACTCATTTATAGCAAAAACTTGGATGATCATGCCGTACATTTGAAATCGGTTTTAGATGTGCTTAGGAAAGAAAAGTTATTTGCTAACTTGAAGAAGTGTACTTTTGCACCGATAAGCTTGTATTCTGGGATTTGTTGTTAGTGTACTGGGTATACAAGTTGATGAAGAGAAAGTACGTGCATCAAAGAGTAGCCGAGTCCCACAAGTGTAGGTAATGTTCGTAGTTTTCATGGACTTGCTAGTTTTTACCGGCGGTTCATGAAGGACTTTAGTAGCATAGCCGCACCACTTACCGAAGTGATCAAAAAGAACGTCGGATTTAGATAGGGAGAAGAACAAGAGAAGGCATTTCAGCTAATCAATGAGAAGCTAACCAACGCCCCCTTATTGTCGTTACCTAACTTTTCTAAAACATTTGAGATTGAATGTGATGCTTCAGGTATTGGCATAGGCGCTGTTCTTATGCAGGAGGGACAACCAATTGCTTACTTCAGCGAGAAATTAAGCAGGACAGGCTTAAACTACCCGACTTATGGTAAGGAGTTATTATATGCATTAGTTCGAGCTTTGGAGACATGGCAAAACTAGCTATGGCCTAAGGTGTTCATGATTCACGCTGATCATGAGTCCTTGAAATACTTGAAGGGCCAACACAAGCTAAATAAAAGGCATGCTCGTTGGGAGCTGTAACGCCCCATTTTCCGGAGAGATACGAAAACGGAGTGCGTTACCGGCGGGCACGTGTAAGTCGACGTGCACGAGGCCTATAAATATGTAAAAGAAGAAATGAATGGAATTGAATACTAGTAATCAACCAGGATCTTGGAAGTTAGTCTACTGCCATATAAAAGAGAAGATATACATGTCTAAGATAAGCAGCAACAAGTACAATACTGATACAAAAGTTAGAAATAAAGTCCCAAAGGAGTGATACATACCAAACCAAAAATACAAAAACGGAGGCCTATAAATCTATTGCTGCTCGGTCTGCTCTAGAAAGTACGAATCATGCAGTGGCAGATCCTCGCTCACATCTTCAGTACCTGAGCGTGTGGGGGAGCTCAGGGTCAAACCCGGCAAGTAAAATAATAAGAAGTACGGAGCGTGTAATATAAACAAGTAGGTAAGATATGGGTGTGGATATGAAACTATGCGCATGTGTGGAAAATATTAAATGATCAAGTAATGATATCAAGAAAGAATGTACATGCCATCAAGTATGGAGACTAATGGTGAATAAATAGACTTGTATGGTAGAGAGCATGCAATATGTATTAACAAGTAAAATATGAATTGATGTAATGCATGGTGAACTAATTGGTGAAGAAATAGATCTGTATCGTATGTGATCGATATCAAGTACGGAGACTAATGCATATCAAGTCTAAGTTAATATCATATTTTAGTTTATATTTGAACTAACTGGTGAAGAAATGACTCGTATCGTGAAAGTACCCGTGCATACCCGGGACCCGGCCAAGATGCTGGCACTGAACCAGCCGTGCCGCTAAGCACTCAAGCAGATACCGATTACTGAGTAATCGGTCGTCCCATCAACATGGACTAAACAAGAGATGATGGCTCAGTACCACCCGGGCGCCCCCGCGGATGGGCCCCTATTTCGGTTGCGCAACCTATCCTAAATCTTTCACGATACAATATTTGTCCACCCTTTAGTTCTCCCATAACCCAAGATTTCAAGTTATTTTACATGCAAATCAATCCGGAATATGATAAACTAATCATGTCAAGATTAATACATATACATGTCTAGTAACAAGCAAGATGTGGTCCATGTCAAAATCAAGTTAACATGCAAGTTAGGATCCATGGCACCATCAAGACATGTGTATATACTAACAAGGAAAATCCGGAATATTTTCATGTATCTTGTACAAGTAATTAGTATGTATACGTCGAAGTAAATATGATGGAATGTCAAAATCAAGTTAACTGGCAAGTCAAGATCCATGGCACTATCAAGACGTGTATGTACTAATAAGGAAAGTCCGGCATAATTTCGTATATGTTGTACAAGTAACTAGTATGCATGTGTCAATGCAAGTATGATGGAGTATAAAATGTTAGAATGAATGAATTTTCCAAATTCTATAATGATTTCATGGTATGGAAAGTAGCAAAATTTATTAAACCTTACTAATGTATATATATTTCAAGTAAACATGAATTAGCATAAAGGAATTATGACCTAATATAATAGCTTGCATAAAAGAAATATTTTAGTAAATTTAATGTAATACTTATATGAAACTCTCTCTTTAAAACATGATAATGAATAAATAAATAAATGTATATATATACATATTTTCTAACGGCAAGTGGAAAATGATTTTAAAATCATTACATTATACATGAAGAATTTATATGGAAAAATTCAAATGTATATCCAATATGATGAACATTCATAAAGGTAGTTTCTTTGTAATTTCAAAATAAAACATAGTTTAAGTTGTAACTTATAGTTTAAGCATAGGAGACCTTAAATAAAATCACAAATTTAATACATAAACATAGAGTAGAGTGTAAGAATCATATTTTTATATTTAAAATAATCATAGAGAATTTTGTATAAAAATATCACATTTCTAAAATTAAACAAATCAAGATTCTAAGTTAACCATAAACAATTAGAATTAGAAATAAAACATGAGAGGGGATGTGATTTTACTTGCCTTGATTGGTTAGAGAAGGTAAGCCTATCTTGAGGCTAGGGAACTTCTTCTTCTTTTCTTTTTCTTCTCTTTTCTTATTCTTCTTCTCTTTTCTTCTTCTCTTGAGTTGGAGTAAAAAAATAAAAAGGAGGTGAATAAAAAATGAAAGGGAGAAAATAAATGAAAGGGAAGAAAAAAATATAATAAATGAGGGATATGGGGGATTAGATGATGGTTGTCATGCTTGTCCAAAGGACAAGCATGGTAAAGTAAGGTATGGGTGAATAAAACAAAATAAGTATAGGACAAATGAATACTAATAATAGGTTATTAGAGTTGTTTAAGATTATAATTTCAAATTAAACTAACCCAAAAAAAAGTCAAACTTCATCTTTACAAGTCAAAAAAGAAAGACTAGTAAAAATATGCGTAGGACTCACCGGTGATTAAAATAATATTATTTTAAGTGACTATCTTAAAAATTTCAAGAAAATCACAAAAATATAGAAAAATGAGACAAACACAACACATTTATTTTGGGATTAATCTGATATAAAAAAATGTAAGTTATAATGAAATTAGGTTGTTACATCCTACCCTCCTTACAAAAAAATTTCGTCCTCGAAATTTAATTTTTTTAACTAATTGGAATAATAAGATATCAATCAATTGATATGAATGTGGTTATTGAGAAAATTGTTCCAATCAGAATATAGCTGAAAACTAACTAACTTGTCATACTATCTAAACTAGTGGGACAAATAATTAAAGATATATGATGGAAAAAATATCATAAGTCTCGCTTATTAAGGTCCTTGTGAATAGCTGCAATAATTTCCTGCAGATCAGTTATTGCCACGCCAATAGGTAAGACTCATAATAGCGAAAGCATATGATTTTGGTCGAAAATCAACTATGGAGTATCTCATAAATCTGCTTGTCAACTTAATAGGACTCGACCAGTAGAAATACAAGGCTGGTACATAGAAAATCAAAAGATATATATATATATATGGTATGGATAAAAGAAGAAGGCAAGATAGAAAATTAACTAATAATAGGACCAAGATAAGATTTCATATCAAAGAAAAATTTGGACATATTTATATATGGCAGTAGTCCCTAAGACATCCTAAATTAACCTAGAGCTCTGATACCACTCTGTAACGCCCCATTTTCCGGAGAGATACGAAAACGGAGTGCGTTACCGGCGGGCACGTGTAAGTCGACTTACACGTGCCCGCCGGTAACGCACTCCGTTTTCGTATCTCTCCGGAAAATGGGGCGTTACAGGAGCTCATTGAGACATTTCCATATGTCATCCGGTATAAACAAGATAAAGAGAATGTGCTCACCAATACACTTTCTCGCAGGCATGTATTACTCTCTAAACTTGATGCAAAATTGCTTGGTTTTGAACACATTAAAAGATTATACATTGATGACCATGAATTTTGTGAAGAGTACCAGACTTGTGAGAAAAACGCTTGTGGTAAGTTCTTTAGACATAATGGATTGATATATCTCTCTCCCATTCCATTCATTTGAATTTGATAGGCATTGATCTCAAAACAACAAGACTCTCCCTCAATCGAGAAATATGACGGGAGTCAAGTGAAAGATCAATCCTTCCGTCATACTCCGGGAAAAGGGTCGGTAACCTATAAAAAAGACATGGTGCATTCATTTTTGAGGTTCTGTTGTGGTGACAATCCACAAGGAGATGGGGCTCACAATCTCTCCGGACACCGTTCGAGTTGAGGATAGGAAGCTCTATTTGATCGAAGGAACTTTTGATACAGAACGGAATCCCCCGTATGGATGGGCCCTATCAGAATGGTATCCTCGAGTGCCTCTGAGGGGCTTCGGGGACTTCCTCCGTCGACTCCTTTCGCAACAACGAAGTCAATTCCATTGATTCTTTGGTCATTTCAGTGTGCTATATCGATTGATAATCAACCCCGAGATAAAGAATGGAATGTTCATAGCTCGCCGTCCAAGGATTGATGGAGTGCGCTGAAAGAAAAATGAACGAAGGTGAGCTTCAACCCCCCCCATTACCTATACCATTACCAAAGGAGCAAACGAAGGCGTCGAGTAGTTCAGTAAAGATAATGAATGGTACCGCTTGGGCCTAATCCCATTGTGCCCGATCCCACTTCATCAACGCGGGATATATACTAGAACAAGAAGTTGCTATGCTTTTCGTATACCGGCTTTGAAATTATCTTTCCCTCGTGTTCAGCTATAGATTTGACTCGTCATTCCGGCTTTTGAACTGGAAGGACTACTACGTGCTTTATAACATATTACTATGGAGGTCAGAATAGGGCTGCCCCTGCTCCAACCTACGCCATCTGTTACCTTCTCTCCTGTAGGTTGGCCCTGATCTCGAGATGCTGTGGCATAATCTGGTTTTTGAAATGAATCGTCTGGCGCTGGAGCAACAACTACTGGGGGGCCATCATTGGTTTGGATTCAAATACCTTTCTTTACCTTTCTTTATGAAGCCTCCTCCCCTACTGCGCTTACTGTGCAGCTAGAACGAGTAGACGGTTCTGTGCCCGTATCTGCCGTTACGGGTGCAGCTTGCTCAGATGATGGGTCCCCAAAAAAAACTGCAAGTGCACATTCTCCACGTCCCATCCTTCTTAGGTACAAGTAAAATCGGAAGGGCGCACGGACTCATGCTCTCCCTCACGTACCCTTCTCCAACAACTCACTTACCTGCCGTTGAAGCTCCTTTGTTTCCTCAGGATTGCTCCTATAGGCTGGTAGGTTTGGAATTGTCGCACCGGGAACAAAATTAATTTGATGTTCAATCCCTCAAATTGGTGGTAATCCATGTGGTGTTTTCTCGGAAAAGACATCCTCAAATTCCTGCAAAAGAGAAACAACAGAACTGGGCAAAACAGGATCAAGTTCGTTGTGTATAAAAATGCCTCTTTGTACAAAAGTACAACCATCGGCTGATTTGAAAACATTACTCGCTTAATCTCACTCACTTTTGCATAGAATCTCTTTTGTTCTCTCTGATTTTCTCTTAATGACTGAATTTTGATTTTCTTTTTCTCTCTCGTTTTGCTCGGCCACTCTCCGATTTTTACTCTTTTTTTTTACTCACTCTCTTTCTTTTGATCACTCTCTTTTTGCAACCTCACTTGATCTTCATAAACCTGTTTCGGTGTCATTGGCACAACCACTACTGGGGGACCATTCATTGGTTTGGATTCAAATACCTTTCTTTACCTTTCTTTCTGAAGCCTCCTCCCCTACTGCGCTTACTGTGCAGCTAGAACGAGTAGACGGTTCTGTGCCCGTATCTGCCGTTACGGGTGCAGCTTGCTCAGATAATGGGTCACCAAAAAAAACTGCAAGTGCACATTTTCCACGTCCCATCCTTCTTAGGTACAAGTAAAATCGGAAGGGCGCATGGACTCATGCTCTCCCTCACGTACCCCTTCTCCAACAACTCACTTACCTGCCGTTGAAGCTCCTTTGTCTCCTCAGGATTGCTCCTATAGGCTGGTAGGTTTGGAATTGTCGCACCGGGAACAAAATCAATTTGATGTTCAATCCCTCAAATTGGTGGTAATCCATGTGGTGTTTTCTCGGGAAAAACATCCTCAAATTCCTGCAAAAGAGAAACAACAGAACTGGGCAAAACAGGATCAAGTTCGTTAGTGTATAAAAATACCTCTTTGTACAAAAGTACAACCATTGGCTGATTTGAAAACATTACTTGCTTAATCTCACTCACTTTTGCATAGAAATTCTTTTGTTCTCTCTGATTTATCTCAATGACTGATTTTTGATTTTCTTTTTCTCTCTCGTTTTGCTCGGCCACTCTCCGATTTTTACTCTTTTCTCTCTTTCTTTTGATCACTCTCTTTTTGCAATCTCACTTGATCTTCATAAACCTGTTTCGGTGTCATTGGCACAAGAGTGATGGGTTTTTGGTAGAGCACGAACGAGTATTTGTTAGTGAAACCATCATGCTTAACTCTCCGATCAAATTGCCATGGTCGGCCTAATAGCAAATGTCCAGCTTGCATCGGAACTATATCACACAAAACTTCATCTTCATAATTTTCGATGCAGAATTAAACTAGAACCTGCTTATTCACCTTTACCTCGCCATTATCATTCAGCCATTGTAACTTGTACGGCCTAGAATGTTTCAAGGTGGGCAGTCCTAATTTCTCCACCAAGGTTGTGCTTGCAACATTAGTACAACTTCCTCCATCAACAATCATACTGCATACTTTGTCTTTGACATAGCACCTACTATGAAAGATATTCTCCCGCTACACTTCTTCAACTTCTTTTGCTTGCAAACTTAGAAGTCTTCTTGACACCAACAATTCACCTTGAACCACATATTCTTCATCATTCACGTCCTCCACCATTGGATTTATCTCCATTACCTGTTTCTGAGCGTGTTAATTTTAATGGAAAGAAAAAGGCTGATGTTGTTAAGCAGATACATGAGAAGGTAAGGCTCAATATTGAGAGAAGAACGGGGCAGTATGCAAAACAAGCCAACAAGGGGCATCACAAGTTTATTTTTGAACCCAGAGATTAGGTGTGGTTGCATATGAGAACAGAGAGATTTCCGGCGCAAAGACATTCCAAACTACTTCTAAGAGGGGATGGTCCTTTCCAAGTTCTAGAGCGCATCAATGATAACGCTTACAAGCTAGATTTGCCCGGTGAGTACAATGTTAGTGCTATTTTCAATGTTATTGATTTGAGTCATTTTGATATAGGTGATGATCTGACCATCAGTTTGTCGGTGACAAGTAGTAGAAAACAAAAACTTGGTACCTAGCATACACCACAAAATCTTCCAAAAGTAACTCAACAACTTAGCATCTCTATCCGAAATATTAGCTCTAGGCATGCCATGCAATCTCACAATCTCCCTAAAGAGCAAATCAGCAACATGCGAAGTATCATCGGTTTTGTGATATGGAATAAAGTGTGCCATCTTAGAAAATCTATCCACAACCACAAAAATCGAATCTTTTCCACGTTTAGTCCTAGGTAATCCTAACACAAAATCTATTGAAATATCAATCCAAGGCTCACTAGGAATGGGCAAAGGAGTATAAAAACCGTTAGGGTGCACTCTGGATTTAGTTTGCCTACATGTGACACATCTGCTACAAATCCGCTCAACATCTCATTTCATGTGTGGCCAATAGAAGTATTCCTGCAAAACAGTTAAGGTCTTAGTAACTCCAAAATGTCCCATTAATCCCCCTCAATGGGATTCCTGCACTAACAAATCCCTCAAAGAACACTTAGACATACATAACTTATTTTATCATAATCAGAGTTCTGCTACTGTTTATCGTAGACGGGATGATCGTCACTATTTCAATGTATGCTACTGCCTGTGGTGCTTTCTCCCATTCCCCGCTAGTCCCAATGCCTCTCTATTGTCGAGAGCAAGCTTGCCCATTCTCATTTGATCGATTCGAACCCGCCGTTGGAACCTATTCCCCGTAGCGCTATGTCGAATGTCATCAAAAATCAAAGCCCATTCCCTCTGTACGTTATGTACAGGCACCATGCTCTGCCTGCCTTATATCAACTTCACACCCACCCTGAGTGATATGCAGAGTTATCAATAGTCAAAGAAGCGATCAGGCTTTTCCCATCCGAGAACCTAGATAACGTCAGTGCTTTGAGACCATGATTCCACAATGGCCCTCTACCGTAGTATAGGAAGCAAAAGGCATCACATCCCACGGAACCCCCCATTCCATGAGTAGCCACGATGTAAGCGTCGGAAGTAGCTAAATGGTATGAAAGACAGAATGCGATCATTTTGATGCTTTGAGACATTTCTCACTGTTTAAAGTCAAACTGCAGGGGGTCATGTCGACTTGCTTTTTACTATGAAAATAAGCACGCACTTGATCTCCCTAATGGCACTTTCATGTTGGAAAGGAACCTGACCTCGTCGCCTAAAAAGAGAGAGATGCGCTCCAGTTACTGATGTCCTACAACCGTCTGTTACCTGCTTATTGGGACCTGCGACGAAACTGGGTTTCTTTGCTTTCTTTTTCCAACACTGCCTCTGAGAGTCCTCACGCCGTCGTCAAATGTCCTCAGACCCCATCTCACTCCAGATTCTGGTCTTTTTTTTTTAAAAGATAGTTACCGCACGGATACGATCATAGTTGGAGTCAACAGCCTGAAATCAGGATACTTTCACTAGTTGTCGATGGGGGGGAACGAGTGAAAACATAGACGATTCAGTGGCATAGCTACCGTTTTGATTGTCAGACGGTTACTCCACATACCCGATGACGAGAACAACCACGAAAGCATTCAATATTTCGACGAGCTGTATGCCAGGTCACAGATCAAAGACTCAGTCTGGAGGGCAACAAACAAAATAACCAGAATACAGTACACCTTCATCTGGGACACACACCTGCATTAAGCCCTACCATCTGGTCTCAATCCACTCAATCAGATTCAGCATTTACAGCCTAGTAAATCATCGGCTTGCCCCAACCGAGATTCTTTTCTTTGGAGTTGGAGGTAGTAAAGGTCTTATTATCTTTCTCGGGAAGGCTTTTGAACTAGTGATCCAGCCACAGTCCATGCTTCCCCTGCACCACTGCGCTTCTTCAAACTGATGAGAGGGGAAGTCAAAATGCTTCCTGCCATGCGACGACATGAAGAGGGGTCTCCGATCAATGAAGAAACTCTAACAACACAAGCCAATACCAGCGGAAGAAAGATAACCCCACCTTCAGGAATGGAGCCCTTTTTTTCTCGTAGGGAAGAGAAGGTCAGACGCGAGGATGAGTATGCCTAAGAATGAGTAGTCACGAGCTTTCATTGAAGTAGGGGCGGATACCGGTTGTTTCCTTCGATCAAATAGAGCTTCCTATCCTCAACTCGAACGGTGTCCGGAGAGATTGTGAGCCCCATCTCCTTGTGGATTGTCACCACAACAGAACCTCAAAAATGAATGCACCATGTCTTTTTTATAGGTTACCGACCCTTTTCCCGGAGTATGATGGAAGGATTGATCTTTCACTTGACTCCCGTCATATTTCTCGATTGAGGGAGAGTCTTGTTGTTTTGAGATCGATGCCTATCAAATTCAAATGAATGGAATGGGAGAGAGATATATCAATTCTTCAGGATGCAAAATCGTTTTCCAAGCAAAAACCAGCCGCCGACGGAAGAAATCGAGGGGAGGGGGTTGATAGTACTCTGTCGCGTCGAAACATGTTCCGTCAGAGCCCCTGTTTATCATATCCCTATTTTCCACGAGGGAGTGTGAAATGCTGGATGATTGGATTGATTCGCAACTCACCCGACGATGGAGGATCGCCGCCACTTTTGGTGTGTAGTTCTCAATTCCATCTGTCGGTTGGATGACCAACCTCTGGGATCCCTACTCTTTTAAAGGAAAGCGCCAAACACCTCCGGGAAAGAAAACACGTCGATTCCTAAACATAACGGAATGAAAGAGCAGAGTGAATTCCCCAAACTGGCAACTACGGAAAAGAGCACCCCTGAAATATTCACGTCGAAGACACGGAGCGTCGACCCTAGGAAGTGCAGGAGCACACTACTAAGAAATCTACTCGACTAGACTGAGGCTCTCCTCGTCGGATTGACCCTTTCTTGACTTGCCAAGAGAGCTTCCTTCCCAACAACCTAGATAACGTAGACGTCGAGTTTTCACCAAGAGAGAAAAGAGAAATCAGAGAATCTATCAGTACGAGCTGAACAAAGAGTCTGATCTCTCTGAGAATTCAGAACGACACACCACCACCTACTGACTAGTTCGCTCGGGCTGTTATTCGGCTTTCACCTATATTACCGTATACGGAATATACTCTCTCTGGGCTCGTGTAGTTTCGGAATCGCTTATTCGTAAACTTCACTCTCTATGTAGTGTAGTAGGATTTATAAAAATGAAAAATATTCAAAATTCGTGAGAATACAAAAGTAAAGACAAAGACACAGTTGGCGATGCTACGCCTTTTTTGTCGTGGACTGAGTAGTCCACTTCAATAATCCAACAAACAGTCTCGTCACAGGTCCGATAGCGAGGGGACGAGCGTCGAGTCCCCCCTGCCTTTCTCAGAGTTCCAGCTCGTAGTCGTTGATAGCTCCCCATGAATGTTATGTATAGATCAATCGACCGAGACCACACGAATGAGAAGCAAAGCAGTTTCTCTCAATGAGATAACATCTCAATAATCCAATTGTTGAACTGGGATTAAGACCTAAGGACACCGGAAACCAAAAGGAGACGAGTCTCACATCGAAATAGTATTATGTACTGAAAGTCGTGGACAGACACTCTTCTCTTGTTGATAGGCGAAGGGACTTTGTCAGATTGCCTCCGTTGGATTTCGATCCCCAAATGGTATTGTCTTGCAGTCGGCCCGTCTCTCTCTCTCTCTCGCAACAAGGTTGACGGCTTCGAGGCCTGATTTGGCTATCGCGTCTCCCCCTTCGCTTCTCGGCTGGCTTGAAACCAGACAAATGGAGCAATCTGTTCCAAACGAAAGTGGCGGATGAGGATAGAAGACTTTACTTCATCCAACCTGCCGTCGAAGGAGGGCCGCTGGGTTGCAAGAATGCCCGGAACAGGAGATTGACGGAGAATAACCAAACCCGGTACAATACCCGTCGTTGGCTATGTCTTAGGTTTTTCCGGAAAGCGCCTCGGTTCGAAAATATGGAAGTAAAACGGACGGCAGCTCGCCATGTGATACACCAGCTGCCCATGTGTTGTGCGGGTTCGATTCCTGCTTGCCATTGTCAGGTCAATTTACAACTGAAATTGCATAGTTGATCAACATGTTCATTTGATTGGATATTCAACTGCCATCTTGTGTGATTCCGGTGGAAGAGATAAGAGATAACGACGTATCTCACGCCCCAGGGCATCCCCCAATTCACGAGTAAACTCAGATGAAGAAGTACGTGTCCGCTCTATTCTCACTTGCTCTCTAGTCATTCGTAGTATCCGACGCATACCAGAGAGAAAGGAGCAGTCACCGGGAGAGTTTCTGGGTAGAATCTTTTTTTTCGTAGAGTCCCCACACTGGTACAATAGAAGATAGAAATGATTATGGAACACCAATCCTGTAGTTGCCTGGGGAGTTGGTTAGCTTCTTATTGATTAGCTGAAATGCCTTCTCTTGTTCTTCTCCCTATCTAAATCCGACGTTCTTTTTTATCACTTCGGTAAGTGGTGCGGCTATGCTACTAAAGTCCTTCACGAACCGCCGGTAAAAACTAGTAAGTCCATGAAAACTACGAACATTGCCTACACTTGTGGGATCGGCTACTCTTTGATGCACGTACTTTCTCTTCATCAACTTGTATACCCAGTGCACTAACAACAAATCCCAGAATACAAGCTTATCGGTGCAAAAGTACACTTCTTCAAGTTAGCAAATAACTTTTCTTTCCTAAGCACATCTAAAACCGATTTCAAATGTACGGCATGATCATCCAAGTTTTTGCTATAAATGAGTATATCATCAAAATAGACAACAAAAAACCTGCCTACAAATAGCGCTAAAAAAAATTCTTAGAGAAAAAAATCCGAGTCAACAGAACTAGAACTGTAACTCCAGTAAAGGGTCAGCTAAATTAGTACCGACGTGTCCCAAGTCACGTATCCAGGACTGACCACATCATCCCTCTTTTATCGACGGTGTGGCCACGGTCTCAATTTTGTCAGTCTTGACGTATGTCCAAGCTTGACAATAGCAGCGGAGATTTTTAGTACCTCAAAACGCGACTCCCATCATGAGGTAGAAGACAAAACAGATAGATTCTACGTCGGTACGGTACCGTTCATGTCACGCGAAGGCTCGCTCAGAACACGTACCAACGTTTTTCTCCAAAAGGAACTAACAGGAGTACTCCACCTTGAAAGAGAAGGAACGGAAAGAGCAGGTGACATCTCTCATCGTCTTCACGGAATTTTTCATCTGAATGACTAAAAAAAGAGAGCCGAACGGTATTTGTTTCGGGATCGAAAAGGTCAGCCAATTTATTTCCGTTTAAATCGAGTTCATACCAACTCAGTCTTTGGCTTGACCAACTGCAAGACGGAAGCACCGGATCATTGACTGATTAACCGTCGTGCTCCCCCTTTGACCTTTGCGACTTGCTGTCTGACTGGGGTCGTTGCTTTTTCCGTGGTTGTTTATGGAAGGAAATGGCGGTACGTTTGGGCTCCCTAAGCATAATCATTCACGATGAAAGGTAGACAGTGCGTGCCCTACTGACGTTCCCAATTGATCCGACGATGGCTTTGGCTTTGACGACTCCCTCGTCTAGATGAAGGTGAGCTCTTCTCCGCACTGTAACTTCTTCAATGAAAGCCTCTTCGTCGGCACCCGAGACTGTCCATCGATAGCTACCATTCGTCATCGATTTCTACGAATGACGCTCCCTTCCCCGAAGGACAAGTCAGAGAAAGATTCCCAAACAAGCATCAATGGGATGAGTTTGTCATGGCATGTCCCTTCCAACTTCCAATGCCGATTGATTAGTCAGGGTCAGACAGATCGAGGAGTGGCCCCATTGGTCCATTGAGGCCGGCGAGTAGGGCTTCTTTCCTCAATGAGTAAGTCGCTTTCGTATTGACGGGATGGCATTGAGACTCGACAAATCCCGGTGGATAGGTAGAATCAGAGGAGGGCGCAACCCACATAGAAGTTTGACGAAAAGAGGGGATATGGGAGATCATTAATCCCCTCGCGCCCGGATCATCAGCCGACGGATCGAAGGAGATGCTGCAACTAATCCGATCCAGTGGAGATTGTGCCACTTCCGTCAACATCCTATGAACAGGGATGAGTGAATCCCGTGGAATCAGTAGACAGAGTCTCCATATCAATCGCTGCATACATGGTCGCAGGCTTCAAGAGGCGTACTCGGGACCGAATTCCGTCTTCCTGCTTCCTGTTTGCCTTGTGGATGGAATCCCTATGTAGATGGGTTGAAAGAGGCTACCTGAACAAGTCAATGAGAGTCCCGCTGTGACGAATGTGCACATCGTTGCTTCGAGGTTTTCAACCGACGACTGTCTTCGGAATTCATTCAATGCCAATGAAAACTGTTGCTATTGCAGCTGGGGATGCCGTTTCTTGTGAACTCTCAGCGATAGTACCGAAAAGGGAATCGGAGACTCTTTCATTCAGAATTCACTCCAGGGATATTAAAAGAGAACCTTTTCTCTTTCTTCCACCTTCTCTGATTTCGGTTAAAAAAGCTCTTCCTTAAATAGACGAAAGCCCATAGATCGAAACGTCAGGAAAGGTGAACCGAAATCTGGATCCGTCGACGGTGGGAGCGTCGAAACGAGTTTCTTACTCATCAGTACAAGGAGAATAGAGTGCTACTACAAGAGAGAGGGAAGTACTCCAAACTTCAATCGCGCTGGAATCATACTTCAATAGTGAGGATTCCCGGTTACTAGGTTCTCGACATCGGGTATTGAACCCTCTTTCTTTCCTGCTGCAACCAATACTAAATGGCAAGGGGATTTTCATATCAAATGCCTTCTTTTCTCCCTGCCTGGATCGAACTCGTCGACGACGACGGTCACGAACCCCCGCCGTCGCTTTGGTAGAATGCCCGGATCGCTTCCCCACTTCCAAGGCAAAAATAGGCTAGCCAACTCTGTCTCTCGTCGGATATACATATCGACGTGATTTACTTTACTGGACTTCGTCGCTATCGTGAAAGCAGCAGTCACACTTGGCTGACTCAACAACCCTATCTTTCCGCGAGAGAATTGACTCCGAGGTTGAAGTAATTTCTCAGTGATCACAGGAACCAGGCTATGTCTGTATTATAATGACTTCCTTTTATCATCTCACATGTCTATGAAATGGGTGGAGTCTCTCTTTACCTTGAGTTTATAAGTGATAGAGATTTTCGTCTGACACCGATCTAGGATCTCAAGATAGAGTAGAGGGATCGCAAACAACCAATGCTGGATTGGATTCGAATACTACTTTTGCTACGAAAAAAGAGACTTTCTCTCATTTCCAATGGAATGGATGAAAGTGCTCCCTACTTCAACTATTGATGATCTTGACGAACCCGGAACGTCGGTCTTCTCTAGCGTCTGCTGCGGTTCCTTTTTTTTTTCATACGATTGATTCGAGGTCGTTGATTGAGACTTGGGATACCCTTGATCTTTTTGTTTTATCCTTACCGCAACTACTCATGGAAGGCTCTCGACTCCCAATGCGCTATGAAGTTCTGACTCCACTCCCCCTATGCCTTCACTCAAAGATTCAACCTTGTAACTGCTATAGTTGTCTTGCCCAGCTCGACATTGTAGGGACGGAATGAACTTATTCTTCACTCAAAGACTCCTAGGAGATTTGTGATTAGTTGTTTAATTTGCTCAATTTCTTTTTCTTCTGTAGAAGATAGTTGAATACTTATTTTGTCTGTATTCCATTTTCTAGGTTGTTCACCATTTTCTACTTTATACTTTGATTGTTCTACTGTTAGTTTATCTTGTAGGTTTTGGACTAGCTGTGACAAGTGAGGAATGAATTTTCTTCCGTAATTTAGTAATCCTAAAAAACTCTGTAGTTGTTTTAGAGTTTTAAAGGTTTTGGGAAATTCTTTTATCTTTGAGTATATATGTTGTTGTAATTCTATCTGTCCTTCTTTTATATATTTTCCAAGAAATTCGACTTCCGTTTTAAATACAGATATCTTTTTTGGACTTAAAATGATCCCATTATCAAGTAGTAATTTTGAGACTTGTAATAAATGTTGTTTATGCTCTTCTAAAGTAAGCGAAAAGATTAGAATATCATCTACATAGACTACTACAAAAGGTAGATGTCCAAATATAGAGTTCATCCATTTTTGAAATATTCGTGGGGCATTTTTTAAACCAAAAGGCATTACTAACCATTCGTAATGTCCTTGAGGGCAACTAAATGCTGTTAATTCTATAGATTCCGTATTGGCTAGTTTTATCTGCCAGAAACCATATTTAGCATCAAATTTACTATAGTATTTCGATCCTTGTATTTGTTTTATTAGTTGTTCAGCAGAAGATATGAAATAACCGTCAAATTTTGTACAACTATTTAATTTTCTATAGTTTATGACCATTCTTGCTTTTCCTCTTTTTTGTTCTGCATGGTTTCTTACCATGAATGCAGGAAAAGAATGTGGACTGGTACTTGGTTGTATTAATTTGAGGTCTAATAATTCTTTGATTTGCTCAAAGAATTCTTTTTTGTCTAAAGGGGATATCATTATACTATTTACTCTGATTTTAGTATCTCTGTATTGGTCTAAGATAGTTAGAGTACAATATCGCGGTGCTTTGTCAAAGTGTAACAAAGGATCATTAGAGTATAAGGGTTTTAAAAGACTATGTATAATAGCTTCCGTATCGGATATTGTTGAAATGGGATACGTGTAAAACGTATTAGTATCATTAAGATTAGGAGCCACCTCACCACGCTGGGCTGTGTGGGCTAAAGAGATGGGAAAATGTACCTGAGGAATATGATGATTGTCAAAGGTAAAATAATGTGTATTAAATGGAGCATAGTGTCGAAGATTATTCATACCAACTAGATAGTCGATGTCAAAATCGATTGGTAATAAGGCAAATTCAAAGTGGTAATGATGAAATTGATTGTGAATATCGGGGAAAGATACGGAGAGTTTTGTTTTATGGGTGACTAAAACAGGTCTACCCATGAAATCATGTAGTTTAGCATTTTTCGCTAATGGTATCCAAAATTATTGTGGGATAAATGCCTTTTGAATAAGGCTAGTTTCAGCTCCTGAATCGAAAAGTGTATGAATAGTAAAGCTTTGATGTTCATCCGAGAGTGTTATAGTCATAGGGAGATAAATATGTAGTTGAGACTTGGTTTCAAGGTCCAACATTTGAAAGTCCAAAGGAACTAGTTGGTAATTGTATAATATTTTGCTCTTGAACCTGTTTTTGTTGATCTAAGATTTTTTGAGTTCTCCCTTCTAAAGGAGTATGTTCGTGATTATCAATAATAGAAGCACTAAGTCTGCTAGGCTCTAGATGTAGAGTAGTATTCTGGAAGTTAGTAGAACTTAAACTTCTTGCAATAGTTGGCTGTATAAATGTTGTAGAAATAGTATTTTCTGAAGCAATAAAAGTTTCTATAGGAAGTTGTGGTTTTGGTTTTAATGTTTTCAAAAAAACTTGCATTTCATTGTCATATTTTAGATGTTTGATATTGACTAATTTTGGGTGGATAATTTTTCCATTCCCAACTTCATATAGTCTAATAAATTGAGAAGGTGTAACTGATCTAAATGTAGAAGTTTCATTTAGAGCTAGACAATGTTCCCATTGGATTCCCAATACTTTTGATCCAGGAAGCATTTCTATTCCCTTTAAATTTATAGATAGAGTACATGCCTTTTCTATATTGATGTCATTCAAGCTGATACAAAAATCTGGATGTATATTTATACCGAATATTCTGTTGGCTAAATTTGATTTTGCTCCTCCTAATATACTATTTAGAGGATTGTTGATGATTCTTTCATCACAACATATTATCATTACTGGTGTATCTATTCCAGATCTGAATAAACCAGTTATTTTTATTTGTATTAATCCAATATGTAAATATTTCTTTCGAGGATATTTGAGTTTTAATTTCTCAATTTGCGCAAAATTTAATATTTTTATAGAAGTGAAATATTCATCTCCTTTTAATTCGATATTTCCTTGCATACGTTCAAATATATATGTATTTTTGTTAGACCATATAGATTTAAATCTTGATTGAGAATTATATACTTCATTTGGTTTTGCCTGAGGTATTGAAAGTTTTAATCTTTCAATATCTTCCTCTGTGATTTCATATTGCTCACCTTGGCTATTTTCTATACTTTGTATTATGAGTTTCAAGAGGTTCTATTTCTGATAGTGTATTCATGTATACTCTGTATTCGTACATAGGTTCTTTAGAAGTTTGTCCATAAGTTATTTCTGGATTTAATGGAGGAGAAGTTGAAAATAAAGGATCTTGTTCAACTTTAACCATTGGTAAATCTTCATACCTATGTATGATTAAAATTCCAATAGGAGTTCCTAACGGAATTAGATATGGATGATTTTCTAAGCTTTTGCTTTTCATTGTTATACAAGTATTCTGATCTGTCATGGATTCTATTAATCCATAGGTTATAAAGATATTTCTTATAGTATGATATTTTTAAATTTTGGATCTCCCCGTAATATCCGTAGGGTATTCTTATGATTAAGTCTAAATAGATTTCAGTTGTTTGATATCTCTGTAGACTATAATTTTTGTTTGCATAAAGTATATGACCTGGAAATTTTAAAATTTCTCTTTTAGGTAATATCACGGTTTTAGATAACGGTATAATTTGTACAGAATGATATGTTTTGTTTATTGTCATCATATTTATGTTTAAATCTTCTGTTTCAGAAGAAGAGGGAGAGCATACAGACTCTACTTTACATATAGTAGAAGTTTCACTATGTATTTTTTCAATTGTTCCTAAATGTATATCATAAGATTCTAAATCTTGTAGCCATACTGTCTTTATATTGACAGTACATTCGTAGGAATAATGTCCTTCTTTTCCACATTTAAAACATTTACAATTCTTTTTTGGATTGTATTTGTTGCTTTTAATAAACTTTCATTTTTTATATCTTTTAGACTTTCTATATTTTTCTTTGTATTCTGGTTTCCATTTTTTCTTAGAAACCTTGTATCTCTTTCTTTTATCTTTAGGTTTATAATTTGTATAATCTTTTTTATACTTGTGTTTCTTAGAATATTTCTTATGCCTTTTCTTATAAGGAACGTAAGGTTTATGGTATCCATAAGTTGGGGGACATCCAAATTGGAGGTTGATGTCTGGGTCATATTTTGGACAACAAGAAGTTGTTATATCCGATTTATGTATGTATTTTGTTAGATGATTATTTGCCTTTTGTAACTGGCAAGTCTTTTTTACTGTTTCCATGCAAGCCTTTTTTAAGGCACCTGTATTATGTAGAATACCTCCTGCTCTAAGGTTATTATATTTTTTCTCAATCATAGAGTCCCAAGGCAGTGGTAGTTTAGAAAAGAAATCCGTTATCCAAAATTCTTTCTTTTCTAAAGAATTTAGTTTGAATATGTAGCTTATATATTGATTTGCAAATTCCTCAAGATAGCATATGTCGCATAGTTTTATTTTTAATAATATATTTTCATCAATTCCTTCTGCTGATATGTCTTCTCTGTTAAGTCTGTATATAAAAATTTGCAAATACTATGTAAAGCCATTTTTCTTGAAGTATGACTGTTTAGAGCTAATATTTCATTAGGGCATAATTTTTCATATTGTGTTAACCATCTTAGGGCTATTCCTTGCCAGTAACCACAGGCAAGTAGTACAAAATCTTTATGTGGTATTGTCTCTGGTATTAATGTATTTGTTCCTACCATTAATTGTTCCCAATTTACTATATAATCCCATAGTTCGTTTGCTGGTATATGATCTATATTAAAAATTAAATTTTCTATTGTTCTATGATGTCTATTGCTTTGTCTATATATATAAGAATCAACATAATTTTCTCCAGAATCTTCTATAATACATATTATTGTAAATCCATTCAACGGGAGGGAGGGGGGATCCTACTACAATGGGGCATCGTTGCTTGTGCAATCCCGTCGAGTGACGGTCGAACAATTTACTAGATTTCGGCTATTGCTTGCTTTCGTTTTGCTTATGCGCCGTCACATGGTATTTAAATGTCGCTATGTGAGTAATACATGGTATTTAGTCGAACCATTTTACTACGCTCGGAACTATTTTGATGATATTGTATTGTTGGTACGTAGACCATCTCTCTCGTCTGCTACCTTTCCCATTCCTGATGGTTTCCTTTGGTCAAAAGTCCATTACCGACCATGCAATATGGCAGATTGATGCTTCAGCCAGGATATTTGCGTAAGGCAACCTCAAATGTCGGGCCATGTCTCTCGTCGTTTGTTGGCCTCCGTCATCGTCAATCTCTATTGTGATGTTTTGGCTTCGAAACCTACTGATGCCTTTCCTTATCTGCTGATTCAGTGACATAGATCAACGCTGACCTGACTCCATTCGTCGTAGATAAGCCTTTCGGAGTATTTTATGCAAAGGGAGATGCGAGATAACATGGTAGATTTAGTCCAGTAGTGTCAATAGTCTCGAAATTGTGTCATAGCTTTTTATTTCTACACCTGCATCTTCTACTCGACGTTTTTCCCGTGATAACGATGGTTCTTAAGGAAAAACGACTGCCTTTCTCACCAATGGGAAAGTTTGATTGATCCAATCACGACGAATGATGTCAATCCCATCTTTTGCGCCGTACTCAACTCTGATTCTGATGCAAATAATAGCTTGACTACAAAGGAGCCAGTTAAAGTTCCAACTGGGCCGGTTACAAGAGCACAAGGAAAGAAGTTCAAAGATGCACTTAATGGTCTGATTCAAGAGGTTTGGGCTCAAGCAAATTCATGGAGGCCTATTGAGGATGGTTCACGAGTTCAACAAAGATGTATCAATATGATTCAACTAGTAGAAGAATCTGGTCAAAATTGATTGTTTCCTTTTGTTTTATTTCTAGAACTTTTCTTGTATTGATCAGCAAATTAAGGGGCTGATTGTTTTCTTTTGTTTTGTTTCTATTTCTTAAACTTTCCTTGTATTGATCAGCCAAATTAAGGGCCTGATTGTTTTTTTTTTGTTTTGTTTCTATTTCTTGAACTTTCCTTGTAAGAAACTTTTCTTGTATTTTTTTAGCCTATAAAAGGCGTCTAATGGAATAGAAGGGAGACAGTTTACTGATAATTTGTGAGTTTATTCTCTTTGGTTCTTTGAGGACTATTCGAACTTATCGGAATTCTTCCGTGACGTTCATCATCGACTTATCAAGCGGCTTTCCACTACCGTTTGTGGCATCTTCCTTATACCAATGTTCTTTCTTCGCATTAAACAACGGGTTGAGGTCAATTATACCCAGGTTCTTATTTTTTGTTGAAGCAACGGGTCGAGGTCTCCCATCCAAACCTGATCGAAAACGTTCTTGGATTTTCTCCTTTTTTTCTACGGGTCTCGTTATTCTTGATGGGGTTCGCATCATTGAACAATATTCAAAATTCCAGCAACAATTCACCAAGACTCACCAAGGGAATTCAATTTCAAAGGTAAGAAAACAAGGGTTATGGGTGGATCAGCAAATTAAGGGGCTGATTGTTTCCTTTTATTTTTTTTCTATTTCTTAAACTTTCCTTGTATTGATCAGCCAAATTAAGGGGCTGATTATTTTCTTTTGTTTTGTTTCTATTTCTTGAACTTTCCTTGTAAGAAACTTTTCTTGCATTTTTTTAGCCTATAAAATGGCGTCTAATGGAATAGAAGGGAGATAGTTTATAGATAATTGGTGAGTTTGTTCTCTTTGGTTCCTTTTGTCGGGACCTTTTCAAGCGATACAGAATTTTTTTCATATTCTATATTCCCTATGTGCCGTAGCCGTTCACTCATCGAATTCATTCCTTCACGGAAGACTTGAATACATCAATTGTATTTTGGTAGTGATAGCATATTGAAATTGGATACATCAGCACAGAAATGAAAGGCACCGTCATCGAGAGTTCTGACTGGCGGGACCCCCTCCGGGGTCAGTACTCGACGCTCCCGCACCTTCTTTTGAAGGATTTGGTTTTGCCTGAGGTATTGAAAGTTTTAATCTTTCAATATCTTTCTCTGTGATTTCATATTACTCACCTTGGTTATTTTCTATACTTTGTATTATGAGTTTCAAGAGGTTCTATTTTTGATAGTGTATTCATGTATACTCTGTATTCGTACATAGGTTCTTTAGAAGTTTGTCCAGGAGTTATTTCTGGGTTTAATGGAGGAGAAGTTGAAAATAAAGGATCTTGTTCAACTTTAACCATTGGTAAATCTTCATACCTATGTATGATTAAAATTCCAATAGGAGTTCCTAACGGAATTAGATATGGATGATTTTCTAAACTTGTGCTTTTCATTGTTAGACAAGTATTCTGATCTGTCATGGATTCTATTAATCCATATGTTATAAAGATATTTCTTTTAGTATGATATTTTAAATTTTGGATCTCCCCGTAATATCCGTAGGGTATTCTTATGATTAAGTCTAAATAGATTTCAGTTGTTTGATATCTCTGT
Source organism: Dracaena cambodiana (assembly GCA_036321105.1). Classification (NCBI taxonomy): domain Eukaryota; kingdom Viridiplantae; phylum Streptophyta; class Magnoliopsida; order Asparagales; family Asparagaceae; genus Dracaena; species Dracaena cambodiana. Next base: position 30,483,902 of record JAYEPQ010000010.1, on the reverse strand, counting down.
AGACTATAATTTTTGTTTGCATAAAATATATGACCTGGAAATTTTAAAATTTCTCTTTTAGGTAATATCACGGTTTTAGATAACGGTATAATTTGTACAGAATGATATGTTTTGTTTATTGTCATCATATTTATGTTTAAATCTTCTGTTTCAGAAGAAGAGGGAGAGCATACAGACTCTACTTCATATATAGTAGAAGTTTCACTATGTATTTTTTCAATTGTTCCTAAATGTATATCATAAGATTCTAAATCTTGTAGCTATACTGTCTTTATATTGACAGTACATTCGTAGGAATAATGTCCTTCTTTTCCACATTTAAAACATTTACAATTCTTTTTTGGATTGTATTTGTTGCTTTTAATAAACTTTCGTTTTTTATATCTTATAGACTTTCTATATTTTTCTTTGTATTCTGGTTTCCATTTTTTCTTAGAAACCTTGTATCTCTTTCTTTTATATTTAAGTTTATATTTGTATAATCTTTTTTATACTTGTGTTTCTTAGAATATTTCTTATGCCTTTTCTTATAAGGAAAGTAAGGTTTATGGTATCCATAAGTTGGGGGACATCCAAATTGGAGGTTGATGTCTGGGTCATATTTTGGACAACAAGAAGTTGTTATATCCGATTTATGTATGTATTTTGTTAGATGATTATTTGCCTTTTGTAACTGGCAAGTCTTTTTTACTGTTTCCAGACAAGCCTTTTTTAAGACACCTGTATTATGTGGAATACCTCCTACACTAAGGTTATTATATTTTTTCTCAATCATAGAGTCCCAAGGCAGTGGTAGTTTAGAAAAGAAAGCCGTTATCCAAAATTCTTTCTTTTCTAAAGAATTTAGTTTGAATATGTAGCTTATATATTGATTTGCAAATTCCTCAAGATAGCATATGTTGCATAGTTTTATTTTTAATAATATATTTTCATCAATTCCTTCTGCTGATATGTCTTCTTTGTTAAGTCTGCATATAAAAATTTGCAAATACTATGTAAAGCCAATTTTCTTGAAGTATGACTGTTTAGAGCTAATATTTCATTAGGGCATAATTTTTCATATTGTGTTAACCATCTTAGGGCTATTCTTTGCCAGTAACCACAGGCAAGTAGTACGAAATCTTTATGTGGTACTGTCTCTGGTATTAATGTATTTGTTCCTACCATTAATCGTTCCCAATTTACTATATAATCCCTTAGTTCTTTTGCTGGTATATGATCTATATTAAAAATTAAATTTTCTATTGTTCTATGATGTCTATTGCTTTGTCTATATATATAAGAATCAACATAATTTTCTCCAGAATCTTCTATAATACATATTATTGTAAATCCATTCAACGGGAGGGAGGGGGGATCCTACTACAATGGGGCATCGTTGCTTGTGCAATCCCGTCGAGTGACGGTCGAACAATTTACTAGACTTCGGCTATTGCTTGCTTTCTTTTTACTTATGCGCCGTCACATGGTATTTAAATATCGCTATGTGAGTAATACATGGTATTTAGTCGAACCATTTTACTATGCTCGGAACTATTTTGATGATATTGTATTATTGGTACGTTGACCGTCTCTCTCTCTGCTACCTTTCCCATTCCTGATGGCTTCCTTTGGTCAAAGGTCCATTATCGACCACGCAATATGGCAGATTGATGCTTAAGCCAGGATATTTGCGTAAGGCAACCTCAAATGTCGGGCCATGTCTCTCGTCGTTTGTTGGCCTCCATCATCGTCAATCTCTATGGTGATGTTTTGGCTTCGAAACCTAAGCCTTTCCTTATCTGCTGATTCAGTGACATAGATCAACGCTGACCTGACTCCATTCGTCGTAGATAAGCCTTTAGGAGTATTTTATGCAAAGGGAGATGCGGGATAACATGGTAGATTTAGTCCAGTAGTGTCAATAGTCTCGAAAAGGGTGCCATAGCTTTTTCTTTCTACACCTGCATCTTCTACTCGACGTTTTTCCCGTGATAACGATGGTTCTTAAGGAAAAACGACTGCCTTTCTCACCAATGGGCAAGTTTGATTGATCCAATCACGACGAATGATGTCAATCCCATCTTTTGCGCCGTACTCAACTCCGATTCTGATGCAAATAATAGCTTGACTACAAAGGAGCCAGTTAAAGTTCCAACTGGGCCGGTTACAAGAGCACAAGGAAAGAAGTTCAAAGATGCACTTAATTGTCTGATTCAAGAGGTTTGGGCTCAAGCAAATTCATGGAGGCCTATTGAGGATGGTTCACGAGTTCAACAAAGATGCATCAATATGATTCAACTAGTAGAAGAATCTGGTCAAAATTGATTGTTTTCTTTTGTTTTATTTCTAGAACTTTCCTTGTATTGATCAGCAAATTAAGGGGCTGATTGTTTTCTTTTGTTTTGTTTCTATTTCTTAAACTTTCCTTGTATTTATCAGCCAAATTAAGGGGTTGATTGTTTTCTTTTGTTTTGTTTCTATTTCTTGAACTTTCTTTGTAAGAAACCTTTCTTGTATTTTTTTAGCCTATAAAAAGGCGTCTAATGGAATAGAAGGGAGACAGTTTACTGATAATTTGTGAGTTTATTCTCTTTGGTTCTTTGAGGACTATTCGAACTTATCGGAATTCTTCCGTGGCGTTCATCATCGACTTATCAAGCGGCTTTCCACTACCGTTTGTGGCATCTTCCTTATACCAAGGTCCTTACTTCGCATTAAACAACGGGTTGAAGTCAATTATACCGAGGTTCTTATTTTTTGTTGAAGCAACGGGTCGAGGTCTCCCATCCAAACCTGATCGAAAACGTTCTTGGATTTTCTCCTTTTTTTCTACGGGTCTCGTTATTCTTGATGGGGTTCGCATCATTGAACAATATTCAAAATTCCAGCAACAATTCACCAAGACTCACCAAGGGAATTCAATTTCAAAGGTAAGAAAACAAGGGTTATGGGTGGATCAGCAAATTAAGGGGCTGATTGTTTCCTTTTGTTTTTTTTCTATTTCTTAAACTTTCCTTGTATTGATCAGCCAAATTAAGGGGCTGATTGTTTTCTTTTGTTTTGTTTCTATTTCTTCAACTTTCCTTGTAAGAAACTTTTCTTGCATTTTTTTAGCCTATAAAATGGCGTCTAATGGAATAGAAGGGAGATAGTTTATAGATAATTGGTGAGTTTGTTCTCTTTGGTTCCTTTTGTCGGGACCTTTTCAAGCGATACAGAATTTTTTTCATATTCTATATTCCCTATGTGCCGTAGCCGTTCACTCATCGAATTCATTCCTTCACGGAAGACTTGAATACATCAATTGTATTTTGGTAGTGATAGCATATTGAAATTGGATACATCAGCAAAGAAATGAAAGGCACCGTCATCGAGAGTTCTGACTGGCAGGACCCCCTCCGGGGTCAGTACTCGACGCTCCCGCACCTTCTTTTGAAGGTGAAAAACTACAAGGCTGATGCTTCAAAATGGCTACACGGAGAGCAACGGCGAAAGCAGTTGCAAATAAATGACGTACCGTATTCGGAGAATGGTATGCTCTACTATTGTCTTCATTCCCGAAGTATCGATGGAGATTACGTCAGACCCCTGGTTTTCGGATTCCACGACATATGATGAGGAAAGCAAATCGAGACATTCTGTTGATGGCTTGTAAAGCTTCACGTCCTGATGACCTTATAAACTCGTCAGTCCTCCTTTGGTCCACTCCGACCGAACAGATAACTTGTGCCTCTACGTTGAGTCGAGCCTTTGACACTTCCGCTCCATCTTTCACGCATGAATCAATGCTTTCCCTCATTGAGTTTATCTTCGTTCGGGAAGCTTTTCTCTTTCTTTCCTGACGGCTCTTCCCGCTTTGTTGGCATACTTTTGTAAATCCATTCAACGGGAGGGAGGGGGGATCCTACTACAATGGGGCATCGTTGCTTGTGCAATCCCGTCGAGTGACGGTCGAACAATTTACTAGACTTCGGCTATTGCTTGCTTTCTTTTGCTTATGCGCCATCACATGGTATTTAAATGTCGCTATGTGAGTAATACATGGTATTTAGTCGAACCATTTTACTACGCTCGGAACTATTTTGATGATATTGTATTGTTGGTACGTTGACCGTCTCTCTCGTCTGCTACCTTTCCCATTCCTGATGGTTTCCTTTGGTCAAAGGTCCATTACCGACCACGCAATATGGCAAATTGATGCTTCAGCCAGGATATCTGCGTAAGGCAATCTCAAATGTCGGGCCATGTCTCTCGTCATTTGTTGGCCTCCGTCATCGTCAATCTCTATGGTGATGTTTTGGCTTCGAAACCTACTGACGCCTTTCCTTATTTGCTGATTCAGTGACATAGATCAACGCTGACCTGACTCCATTCGTCGTAGATAAGCCTTTAGGAGTATTTTATGCAAAGGGAGATGCGAGATAACATGGTAGATTTAGTCCAGTAGTGTCAATAGTCTCGAAAAGGGTGCCATAGTTTTTTCTTTCTACACCTGTATCTTCTACTCGACGTTTTTCCCGTGATAACGATGGTTCTTAAGGAAAAACGACTGCCTTTCTCACCAGTGGGCAAGTTTGATTGATCCAATCACGACGAATGATGTCAATCCCATCTTTTGCGCCGTACTCAACTCTGATTCTGATGCAAATAATAGCTTGACTACAAAGGAGCCAGTTAAAGTTCCAACTGGGCCGGTTATAAGAGCACAAAGAAAGAAGTTCAAAGATGCACTTAATGGTCTGATTCAAGAGCTTTGGGCTCAAGCAAATTCATGGAGGCCCATTGAGGATGGTTCACGAGTTCAACAAAGATGCATCAATATGATTCAACTAATAGAAGAATCTGGTCAAAATTGATTGTTTCCTTTTGTTTTATTTCTAGAACTTTCTTTGTATTGATCAGCAAATTAAGGGGCTGATTATTTTCTTTTGTTTTGTTTCTATTTCTTAAACTTTCCTTGTATTGATCAGCCAAATTAAGGGGCTGATTGTTTCCTTTTGTTTTGTTTCTATTTCTTAAAATTTCCTTGTAAGAAACTTTCCTTGTATTTTTTTAGCCTATAATAAGGCGTCTAATGGAATAGTCCCTGGACCGATGACTTGATTGTACAGTACTGCTAACTCTCCTGAGGAGGATGCCGTCCCCCCTTCCTACCAGTAGCTTCGGTTGTTTAATATCATGCAAGTGAAGTTGTCGTTGTATTGGCTGCAAGCGGAATGTAGGCGCTGTAGGTGTGTGTTGACTATGCACTCTCGCGTCGTCTAATGTTGTATGTATGATAGAGGTGGTATGGTGATTGATCTCAATGCTGAGATGATGGTTATCCCCGACGGTTCAACGAATTAATGAAGCGTTGATCGTACCTATTCCGAGATGATGGTCTTCCTCTGATGTTGCCGACGCCGGCCATACAGGAGAGAATCGATAGGCGAAGTAGCCAATAGTAGTCTGTTCTCCCCTATCGATATACCGCTGGTTGCCTCCGATGCTCAAACCATTTGAAAGTGCATTTTTCTTTTTTTTTTCATCGTTCGTCGATAGAGTGGTCATATCCGCCCCTCTGACAATAGACGAGATAACTAGAAGAGAGAAGGAAAAAAAGCAGACGAAAGGATTTTCCCTTCTCATGGGAGAAAAAGGTTGATTGCATCTTCAACTAAAAGAGAAAATCTAACCCGACGCAGTCGGATACTTGGGGCACTGAATCCCAACGCAGCAAGCGATTTTGACGAAAGCAGCTGGACTGCCTTGCGGCGGTACCATCTCCAATTACCGACTATTTTTGGGCAAGACAAAAGACAAGAACTCGCCCTTTGACACCGACGCTGACGGGCGTAGCGAGCAGATTGCTGACGATGACATCGGTGAGAACTCCAGGGAATCCATTACCGAAGGTTCGAGAACTGTACCGACTCTTAAGCAACACGACTTCTGTTCTAACTGAATATAGCCCTTTGACGAGAGAGGGCCGACGGTTCTTTGTTGGCATGTTGCGGGAAGACGGGCGACGATAAATGGCAGGGGGCGGGATCGATGCTTTCGACGGAATGGATGGGCGTAGGCTTTCGGCGGAACGCAGGCCCCCTGACTGAATCAATGACCGCATGAGCTGAGAGAAAGATTGATGTGAACCCTGTCAAGAATAACGAGACCCGTAGAACAAGAGGGAAAATCCAAGAATGTCCTCGATCAGGTTTGGATGGAAGATCTCGACCCGTTACTTCAACAAAAATAAGAATCTTGCTATAATTGATCTCAACCTGTTGTTTAATGCGAAGTAAGAATTTTGGTATAAGGAAAACGCCACAAATGGTAGTGGAAAACCATTTGATAAGTCGATAATGAACGCCACGGAAGAATTTCAATAAATTCGAATAGTCCTTCAAAGAACCAAAGAGAATAAACTTAACAATTATCTGTAAACTGTCCCCCTTCTATTCCATTAGACGTCTATTTATAGGCTAAAAAAATATAAAGAAAGTTCCTACAAGGAAAGTTCAAGAAATAGAAACAAAACAAAAAGAAGTAATCAGCCCCTTAATTTGGTTGATCAATACAAGGAAAGTTCTAGAAATAAAACAAAAAGAAACAATCAGATTTGACCAGATTCTTCTATTAGTTGAATCATATTGATGCATCTTTGTTAAACACGTGAACCATTCTCAATGGGCCTCAACGAATTTGCTTGAGCCCAAAGCTCTTGAATCATCCCATTAAGTCCATCTTTGAACTTCTTTTCTCGTGCTCTTGTAACTAGCCCAGTTGGAACTTGAACTGGCTCTTTTTTAGTCATGCCATTATTTGCATCATTCCCCTTCTCTTGAAAATGATTTGCTCTCAAATCATCACCTACATCAAAAGGACTCATATCAGTAACATTGAAAATAGCACTAACATTGTACTCACTGGGCAAATCTAACTTGTAAGAATTGTCATTGATGCGCTCTAGAACTTGGAAAGGACCATCCCCTCTTGGAAGCAGTTTGGAACGTCTTTATGTTGAAAATCTCTCTGTTCTCATATGCAACCACACCTAATCTCCGGGTTCAAAAACAAGCTTGTCACGCCTCTTGTTGGCTTGTTTTGCATATTGCTCCATTCTTCTCTTAATGTTGAGCCTTGCCTTCTCATGTATCTGCTTAACAAAATCAGTATTTTTCTTTCCATCCAAATTAACATGCTCAGAAACAGGTAATGGAGATAAATCCAATGGAGTCAAAGGATTAAACCCATAAACAATTTCAAACGGTGAGAATTTAGTAGCAGAATGAATATACCTATTATAAGAAAACTCAACATGTGGTAAACACTCTTCCCATGTTTTGATATTCTTTTTAATTATTATCCTCAATAAAGTAGACAAAGTCCTATTTACTACTTCGGTTTGACCATCAGTTTGTGGGTGACAAGTAGTAGAAAACAAAAACTTGGTACCTAGCTTACACCACAAAGTCTTCCAAAAGTAGCTCAAGAACTTAGCCTCTCTATCCGAAACAACGGTTCTAGGCATGCCATGCAATCTCACAATCTCCCTGAAGAACAAATCAGCAACATGCGAAGCATTATCCGTTTTGTGACATGGAATAAAATGTGCCATCTTAGAAAATCTATGCACAACCATAAAAATCGAATCTCTTCCACGTTTAGTCCTACGTAATCCTAACACAAAGTGCATTAAAATATTAATCAAAGGCTTACTTGGAATGGGCAAAGGAGTATACAAACCGTTGGGCTGCACTCTGGATTTAACTTGCCTACATGTGATACATCTGCCACATATTCGCTCAACATCTCGTTTCATGTATGGCCAATAGAAGTGTTCCTGCAAAATAGCTCAGATCTTATCAACCCCAAAATGTCCCATTAATCCCCCTCCATGGGATTCCTGCACTAACAAATCTCTCAAAGAACAGTTAGGCACACATAACTTATTTTCTCGAAATAAGAACCCATCATGTCTAAAGAACTTACCACAAGTATTTTTCTCATAAGCCTGGTACTCTTTACAAAATTCATTGTCATCAATGTATAAACTTTTAATGTGTTCAAAACCAAGCAATTTTGCATCAAGTGTAGAGAGTAATGCATACCTGTGAGAAAGTACATCGGCGACCACATTCTCCTTAACTTGCTTATACTGGATGACATATGGAAATGTCTCAATGAACTCTATCCAACGAGCATACTTTTATTTAGCTTGTGTTGTCCCTTCAAGTATTTCAAGGACTCATGATCAGTGTGAATTACGAACTCCTTAGGCCAAGAAATAGAAACAAAACAAAAAGAAACAATCAGCCCCTTAATTTAGCTTATCAATACAAGGAAAATTCTAGAAATAAAACAAAAGGAAACAATCAGATTTGACCAGATTCTTCTATTAGTTGAATCATATTGATGCATCTTTGTTGAACATGTGAACCATTCTCAATGGGCCTCAACGAATTTGCTTGAGCCCAAAACTCTTGAATCAGCCCATTAAGTGCATGTTTGAACTTCTTTTCTCGTGCTCTTGTAATGGCCCATTTGGAACTTGAACTGGCTCATTTTTAGTCATGCCATTATTTGCATCATTCCCTTCCTCTTGAAAAGGATTTGCTCTCAAATCATCACCTATATCAAAAGGACTCATATCAGTAACATTGAAAATAGCACTAACATTGTACTCACTGGGCAAATCTAGCTTGTAAGTATTGTCATTGATGCGCTTTAGAACTTGGAAAGGACCATCCCCTCTTGGAAGCAGTTTGGGACGTCTTTATGTAGGAAATCTCTCTGTTCTCATATGCAACCACACCTAATCTCCGGGTTCAAAAACAAACTTGTGACGCCTCTTGTTGGCTTGTTTTGCATATTGCTCCATTCTTCTCTTAATGTTGAGCCTTGCCTTCTCATGTATCTGCTTAACAAAATCAATATTTTTCTTTCCATCCAAATTAACATGCTCAGAAACAGGCAATAGAGATAAATCCAATGGAGTTAAAGGATTAAACCCATAAACAATTTCAAACGGTGAGAATTTAGTAGCAGAATGAATATACCTATTATAAGCAAACTCAATATGTGATAAACACTCTTCCCATGTTTTGATATTCTTTTTAATTATTGCCTTCAATAAAGTAGACAAAGTCTTATTTACTACTTCGGTTTGACCATCAGTTTGTGGGTGACAAGTAGTAGAAAATAAAAACTTGGTACATAGCTTACACCACAAAGTCTTCTAAAAGTAGCTCAAGAACTCAGCATCTCTATCCGAAACAATGGTTCTAGGCATGCCATGCAATCTCACAATCTCCCTGAAGAACAAATCAGCCACATGCGAAGCATTATCCGTTTTGTGACATGCAATAAAATGTGCCATCTTAGAAAATCTATGCACAACCACAAAAATCGAATCTCTTCCACGTTTAGTCCTAAGTAATCCCAACACAAAGTCTATTAAAATATTAATCAAAGGCTTACTTGGAATGGGCAAAGGAGTATACAAACCGTTGGGCTGCACTCTGAATTTAACTTGCCTACATGTGATACATCTGCCACATATTCGCTCAACATCTCGTTACATGTGTGGCCAATAGAAGTGTTGCTACAAAATAGCTAAATCTTATCAACCCCAAAATGTCCCATTAATCCCCCTCCGTGGGATTCCTGCACTAACAAATCGCTCAAAGAACAGTTAGGGACACATAACTTATTTTCTCGAAATAAGAACCCATCATGTCTAAAGAACTTACCACAAATATTTTTTTCACAAGCCTGGTACTCTTCACAAAATTCATTGTCATCAATGTATAAACTTTTAATGTGTTCAAAACCAAGCAATTTTGCATCAAGTGTAGAGAGTAATGCATACCTGCAAGAAAGTGCATCGGCGACCACATTCTCCTTAACTTGCTTATACCGGATGACATATGGAAATGTCTCAATGAACTCTGTCCAACGAGCATACCTTTTATTTAGCTTGTGTTGTCCCTTCAAGTATTTCAAGGACTCATGATCAGTGTGAATCACGAACTTCTTAGGCCATAGGTAATGCTGCCATGACTCCAAAGCTCGAGCCAATGCATACAACTCCTTTTCATAAGTCGGATAGTTTAAAACTGCCTCGCTTAATTTCTTACTGAAGTAAGCAATTGATCGTCCCTCCTGCATGAGAACTGCGCCTATACCAATACCGGAAGCATCACATTCAATTTCAAACATTTTAGAAAAGTTAGGTAAAGACAATAAAGGGGCGTTGGTTAGTTTCTCTTTGATTAGCTGAAACACTTTCTCTTGTTCTTCTCCCCATCTAAATCCGACGTTCTTCTTGATCACTTCGGTAAGTGGTGCGGCTATGCTACTAAAGTTCTTCACAAACCGCCCGTAAAAACTAGCAAGTCCATGAAAACTCCGAACATTGCTTACACTTGTAGGACTCGGCCACTCTTGGATTGCACGTACCATCTCTTCATCAACTTGTATACCCTGTGCACTAACAAAAAATCCCAGAAATACAAGCTTATCGATGCAAAAAGTACACTTATTCAGGTTAGTAAATAACTTTTCTTTCCTAAGCACATCTAAAACCGATTTCAAACGTACGGCATGATCATCCAAGTTTTTGCTATAAATGAGTATATCATCAAAGTAGACAACAACAAACTTGCCTATAAATGCACTCAAAACATGATTCATAAGTCGCATAAAAGTGTGCATTAGTCAACCCAAAAGGTATAACTAACTATTCATACAAAGCATATTTTGTTTTAAAGGCAGTTTTCCATTCATCTTCTTCTTTCATTCTAATCTGATGATAACCACTCTTTAAATCAATTTTGGAGAACACACAAGAACCATGCAACTTATCTAACATGTCATCTAAGTAAGGAATAGGATGATGATACTTTACCGTTATGTTGTTGATGGCTCGGCAATCAACGCACATTCTCCACGTCCCATCCTTCTTAGGTACAAGTAAAACCGGAATGGCGCAGGGACTCATGCTCTCCCTCACGTATCCCTTCTCCAACAACTCACTTACCTGTCGTTGAAGCTCCATTGTCTCCTCGGGATTGCTCCTATAGGCTAGTCGGTTTGGAATTGCTCACCGGAAACAAAATCAATTTGATGTTCAATCCCTCGAATTGGTGGTAATCCACGTGGTGTTTCTTCGGGAAAGACATTCTCAAATTCCTGCAAAAGAGAAACAATAGAACTGGACAAAGCAGTCAAGTTCGTTAGTGTTTAAAAATGTCTCTTTGTACAAAAGTACAATCATCGGCTGATTTGAAAATATTACTCGCTTAATCTCACTACTTTTGCATAGAAATTCTTTTGTTTTCTCTCTGATTTTCTCTCAATGGCTGAATTTTGATTTTCTTTTTCTCTCTCATTTTGCTCGACCACTCTCTGATTTTCACTCTTTTTCTTTTGTTCACTCTCTTTCTTTTGATCATTCTCTTTTTGCAATCTCACTTGATCTTCATAAACCTGTTTCAGTGTCATCAGCACAAGAGTGATGGGTTTTTGGTTGAGCACGAACGAGTATTTGTTGGTGAAGCCATCATGTTTAACTTTCCAATCGAATTGCCACGGTCAGCCTAATAGCAAATGTCCAGCTTGCATCGGAACTACATCACACAAAACTTCATCTTCATATTTTCCGATGCGGAATGAAACCAAAATCTGCTTATTTACCTTTATCTCGCCACTATTATTCAGCCATTGTAACTTGTACGGCCTAGGATGTTTCAGTATGGGCAGTCCTAATTTCTCCACCAAGGTTGTGCTTGCAATATTTGTACAACTTTCCCCATCAATAATCATACTACATACCTTGTCTCTGACGTAGCACCTAGTGTAAAAGATGTTCTCCCACTGCACTTTTTTAACTTCTTTTACATGTAAGCGTAGAAGTCTTCTTGACACCAACAATTCACCTTGAACCGCATATTCTTCATCAGCCACGTCCTCCAATAGTGGCATAGAGTCGTATCGGACTCGTCATCGGTTTCGATCTCTCCATTACCCCTTAAAACCATGACTCTTTTGTTCGGGCATTGACTTGCTATATGACCCCTGCCTTGACATTTAAAATACTTAATGTCATGATTTCGAGAAGTGGAAGGGTCAGATTTACCTTGAGTGTCATGGTTGGTTGTCTCTTGTTTTGGCTCGAATTTAGGTTTTGCAGCTGGTTTCTCCACTTTCATCACATGATTCGGTTTCTATGGGGAAAAACCCAAATTATGGGATGCACGTGTACCACCCCTCCTCTCGAGTTGTTACTCCACCTTGATGGCCATGTGCACCATATCCTCTAATTCTACATAATGCTGCATCTCCACCCTATCATGAATTTCTTGATTCAAGCCATTCAAGAATCTAGCCATAGTAGCCTTTCGGTCTTCTTCGATATTAGCCCGGATCATAGCAATCTCCATCTCTTGATGATAATCTTCCACACTCCGGCTACCTTGTCGGAGCGTTTGCAATTTATTGTACAACTCCCGGTGGTAATGGCTGGGCACAAACCGCTTCCTCATCACTATTTTCATCTCTTCCCACGTCTCTACCGGTCGTTCCCTATTTCGCCACCTGTTCAACACTAACTGATCCACCACACAATAACATAGTCAGAAAACTCAATGGCAACAAGTTTTACCTTCTTCATCTCAGAGTTATTGTGGCAATCGAACACTAACTCTACATTTTTCTCCCACTCAAGATAAGCCTCGGGGTCGTTTCTTCCTTGAAATGCTGCAATCTTCATCTTAATACTACCCAAGTTGTTATCTTCTCGTTCCTATCTTCTCTAAACCGTCCTCCATATATCCTATTACCAACAACTGAACCCCGATCTTCTTTTTCATCAAAACCAGCCCCATAATACTCCCATCTCACTCCCCGATGTTGAATTCTTTCCCTCCTATGCACCATATGAGTGCTTTGTGGCTACTCCGAACGTGTATTCTCCATCCGATCAATCCGCTCATGTACTTGCTCCAATTCTAACCTCATCACATGCCTCATCTTACTCATCATAGCCTCCATGAGCAACTTTTGGTCAGCCATCCCTATAGCACCTTCCGCGATGCTTTTTTCACTGTTGTGAGACATGATTGCTGCAAATCAAAGTTAGGAAAAAAAAAGGAAAAAGACCTCACACACTCCCTCACGTGTTTCACTCCAAGAATGATTCACTCTATTCCACTCGTGTTTTCACTCAATATAATCGGCTTTTACCCTCTAATATGCTCACCACTCTTGCCTTTTTCCACTCGATAATCCTCTTTCAGTTCTTTTGAAACTATTCGAACAATATTCAAAATTCCAACAACAATTCACCAAGAACTCACCATGGGAAATCAGGTTCAAAACGTAAGAAAACAAGATTTTCAAAGCACAATTTTGCAAAATTTCCACGAAAATTTTTTGGTTGTTGGGGTGAGGTGATTTTCAGGCTTATTGGAAACAAACGAAAAAAGAATCTTTTTACTCTTATTTTTTCGGACCTTTTTTTTCTGGATCCTTTTTTTTATGATCATATTCTTTCTTTCGTTAATAACAGAACAAGATTTCGAAACAGATTACGATCAGAATGGGGATCTAGGGATAGAACCAAATCGGCCACAACAAATTCGGCCAGATAAGAAAAAGAAAATTAAATTTAAATGGGATAGGCAAAGCTGAGACGAGAAAATTCTTGGCTCTGTACCAAATGATGCGAACCCCGTCAAGAATAACGAGACCCGTAGAACAAGAGAAAAAATCCAAGAACGTCCTCGATCAGGTTTGGATGGGAGACCTTGACCCGTTGCTTCAATAAAAACAAGAACCTTGGTATAATTGACCTCAACCCGTTGTTTAATACGAAGCAAGAATCTTGGTATAAGGAAGACGCCACAAACGGTAGTGGAAAACTGTTTGATAAGTCGATGATGAACGCCACGGAAGAATTCCGATATGTTCGAATAGTCCTTCAAAAAACCAAAGAGAATAAACTCACCCATTATTTGTAAACTGTCCCCCTTCTATTCCATTAGACGCCTATTTATAGGCTAAAAAATACAAGGAAAGTTCAAGAAATAGAAATAAAACAAAAAGAAACAATCAGCCCCTTAATTTGGCTGATCAATACAGGGAAAGTTTTAGAAATAGAAACAAAATAAAATGAAACAATTAGCCCCTTAATTTGGCTGATCAATACATGGAAAGTTCTAGAAATAAAACAAAAGGAAACAATCAGTTTTGACCGGATTCTTCTAGTAGTTGAATCATTTTAATGCATCTTTGTTGAACATGTGAACCATCCTTAATGGGCCTCCACGAATTTGCTTGATCCCAAACCTCTTGAATCAGCCCATTAAGTGCATCTTTGAAATTCTTTTCTCGTGCTCTTGTAACCGGCCCAGTTGGAACTTGAACTAGCTCTTTTGTAGTCATGCTATTATTTGCATCAAAAATTTTGACTTTTTTATTGCGTTGCAAAGAAAGATCGAAGACGAAGATTTTCTAACGCAGTGTGGGCATTGGATGGAAAAGACAGATAAGGAAAGAAGCAAGCGGGAAAGTCATATCTCGATGGAGCACCAATCTCCCACGGTGAAACATCTATCTGCACGAAGCCGACCTATGTTCCAAAAGAAAGATATAGGAATGGAAAATGAAAAAGATTCTGTTTGAGATACGCAGACGGGGAGTATGCAGCCGAACAAACGCAGGGGCTTCCAGCAGTGAGGGATAAACGGAACAAATGGGTCGCCTAAAACCTGGAGCAACCATTTCGGAAGGAAATCAACGTCGGATCCCGGCGGTATGAAAAAGGCATCCTAAAACGGAGGATCACGAAATGCAACGAAGGGGCGAACCGATGCGCTTGTGCTAAGAAGTGAATCAATCAGAATTGAGACAAGGAAAGGAGGAGGAGCAAAAGAGAGATTTTCGAGCGCATCGCATTGCCGCATAAACCGAGGGATCCGCTGGACAGGATGAGCAACCTTTCTCTGAAAAGGAATAGTGAAAAGCCATGGGAAGTCAGAACGGAACAGTTAGCTTACTGACTTTTGTTTAGTAAGACCACGTCGACTTTGGTAAGCTAAATGAGATGAGATAGGCATGGTTGCAACCAAAACGACGAGCGGGATTCGTCATGTTCTTCGCTTGAACATACATCACGAAGAAGCCACCCTCCCTCCAGTCGCCTCTATACCAGTAGGGGAATGGCTTGCAACTTTCAATCAGATAAAGAAGATTTAACAAGTCAAGATAGAAAGAAGTTGTCCCCTCTTATCTAGAAACCCACCGCCGGTCATATAGAGTGCATCGCCTGCCACTGCATATGTAGAAAAAGTGGGAGCGGGGAAGGAAGAACAACTGTTTGACTTTGGCACATGAGGTGGTGGGTTTGGCTAGGTAACATAATGGACATGTATCGGACTGCAAATCCTGGAATGACAGTTCGACCCCGTCCTTGGCCTCGGGGAGTGGCGAGTAGCACAGAACTTTTCTCAGTAAAATGGCGGGGGCTTTATATTGGAGACTGGAAATCTGCTTAGCTACACGGTTGCTCTCCTTCGTCTTCGCTCAGCCGAGCCTACCTTCTCATACGAACTCCTGCTATGAAGATTCAGCATAAACTCGTAAAACCCACAACAACCATATCGAAATAAATGCAGTCAATAGCTCTAATCTCTCATTTACTTCTCTGTTGGATTCGACATTGGAATTTGAAATTGCGGGAGGGAATAGAATGGCGGTTGGAGCAGACAGTACAATCGCTGCATCGAGGAATAACCTCCGTTTCATTGGTTCGATCGGTAATCATTGCAATCCCTGGAGTGAAGAAATTCTTTTCATTTCATTTAGTTCTACTGAATACGGTTACTTCATTGGCCCCGACGCCACCCTAGACTGCTTTCCATGCCACTGCTCACGATGCTGTGGGACAATTTAGGACTCGAGGAGGTTTTATCCGGTTTCTGATTTTTCGACGTTCAACCGTCCGATGCCTTGGATTCAATGCGGAATCGTGTCCCATGGCACATATGGAACGGAATGGAACAGGCTCGTCTATTTTAAAAAAATGGCAGCCGACGCCTACCTATCTTTACTATGTCGAGTGACTTTTTCGACGTGCCTCTATGGGTTCGGCTCTACGGTCTTCCCGTCGGAATATTGGACAGCCAAGGGTCTCATTTATGTTGCGGGAGCTGTTGGTAGACCGCTGCATACGGATAGAATGACCTCCTTTTGGAGGCGAATGGGATATTCCCGAATGTCGTATGGGCGTCTGACGGATTTCATCAAAGACTGTCGATTGAACATGTGAGGATGGTGAATGGACCACCGTCTTTATCGAGTATGACGGAGAAGTTGTTTAATTTCATAAGAGAAGCGACGGTCCACATAAGGTTTGGAAGTCGTACGCTCGGTTCACCGGAAAGACGTTCTACCACTGCGGGACCAATCATACTCAGTCAGGGTGTGTAGGATACGCGGTTGCGTATCGAGGGGAAGGGGTCTCGCGGAAGCCCTTGTCATCACTAACCTCATAGAGGTTTGCTCATTCTTTTAACCCACATGACGTGGCAACCGACAGTATTTCCACCTTTTGTCGGAGTACTGACGAAATAGGAAGCAAAAGAAATAGTGAAACCATGCGTCGACTGTTTCCTTCATCACTCCTGACTCCTAGAGTATGACCCGTCTCTCTATTCCTTCCTTATCATTTTGACCTTTCTCAGTGTGTGCTACTGTCTTTTTCTTCTAAATGAATTTTTTTATAAACAACTTTCTCAGGCGGGGGTCTCTCTGGGGTTCGAGCCCTCTCTTTCTTTCTCATCAAACTGAGCTGCTCAGTGGGTCTCTTTGCGGCGGCTATTCTTTTTGCTTTAGACGACTCTCGCCGAAGACCCCTATCACCGAGAATAATTTGTTACCCGGGGACGTGAGTTCCAGAGCGTTTACCTCAAATTAGGGGCAATCCACGATGAGGTGGGGCAAATTCCAGCATCCACTAGCCAACCGGCGACTCCCGAGCTCCCACGACGATGCCCTTTGGAATGATCCCGAACAGCCACGGAGGAGTGAAGCGAACCGAACCGACCCTCCTGGGATGAGGTGAAGTAGTCGCTTATGGTCGACCACCAGCGACAGATGGGGCGTCGAAAGGCGACTACGTCTTCACTTCATTGGCAGACATAATGAAATCGATACCGAGAGTTTTGGAAGATTTAGTCGATAAAAAGCTGCTCTTAGAGAAAGACGATTGAAATAGCGCTACTCAACGATGGGTATAGTAGGCAAAGCATTTTAGCAAATCTAAACGCGATCTGCAAATATATATGTCTATCCGAATGGAACGCCACTGAAAGAAAACACTGTCAGATCACCATTTAAAACATCTCGGAAATGATATTCGTCAGAACATTCCTTATGAACGCATTCGACAGTTCCCTGAAAAATGCACAATCTTTTTTTATCTGACGTAGCCATTTCTTTTGTCAGGGTCGGTTTTTCGATAGGGAAAGAGAGGGGAGTTGGCTGATAAAGATGGATAGTGATGGATCGCGGGAGAGCAATTTCTCGGCCTCGTCATCGAAAGCGGCTTCCAATTGCTTGGAAATTCTCAGCGAGATGGGGGCATCGGATGGTGAGCAAAAACTCTCGGATCAATGAAGTTGGTCAACTTTCGCATGAAAGATGAAAAGAATTAGAGTTCATGCTATTGTTTAGAAAACTTTTCATCGCCTAGCTCAAACTGAATGTGATGTAATCAAATGTCATGGTTGACGCTGTGGATAATATAGACGCCCATATGCGAAGTGGTAAAAGTCAGAGTCATAGGTCCCCGTCTATGATGCCCCTGGGAGTGTAGCCATGGATCGTCAACAAACCGTCTTCCCTTCATTGGATCCGTCGGAGCAGCTTTCAAACGACGTATAAGCTCGGCGTACTAGCGTCAGAGAAATATTCATTTGCTGAGATACTGGATGCTTAGCGAAAGAGGGGAATTGCACGTAAGAGAAGGAAGAATCTTCATGGACTGGCTTCCACCAATTGAAGTTTTGCGCATTTCAGATGGTAAAGTGAGACCGCATGATGGAGCTCTTCCTCATTCAGTCATATTCGTCGACGTCAGAAATCTTTGACCTTTTTCTTTTTTCATCTTCATATAGAAGACGTCGGCCTTCCTCATACTCCCCCCTAGCAAAGCTTTGGCTCTTACATGAACACGTCCTTCCTGGCTAGCCACCGGGAAGGTTGGCACTGGTCGCGAGGGCCGTGCGTAAAAGATGCTTCTGAGGTTACCGTTATAGCCACCCGGGTGTATGGGCATTCGGAACGATATAACTGGTATCAGAGCATGTTTAGACAAGAGGGCTATAAACCGTCGGAAACGTGATTCAGGGTTCTCACAGAGTGATCTGTGGCGAAGCTTGGGCTCTTACCTGAACACGTCCTTCCTAGCTAGCCACCGGGAAGGTTGGCACTGGTCGCGAGGGCTGTGCTTAAAAGATGCTTGAGGTTACCGTTATAGCCACCCGGGTGTATGGGCATTCGGAACGATATAACTGAATTATAAAATATTCTGGTACAAGAAATATTTGAAATCACTCAGGCACACTTAATTATACATATAGGTGGTGTTTTTCCTGGTATCAGAGCCCGGGGGGACGTTCCTTTTGGGCGGTAGGGGTCTGCAGTCTGTACAAAGAGTCTCCGGCGTGATGACTACTGTTCCGGTATGTACTGTTTGTTTCTGAAGTTATTCAAGCTATCTGTTTTTATAATTCTCTATGTTTGTAGAAAAATCATTAAAAATTCAGAAAATTCAGAAAATGTTACTGTAGCAAAATCAAGTAAGAAGCAGAAAAACTAAGGAAAATTGGGGAAGGATTTATAGCACATATCGCACTTATACGGTATCAAATAGACTATAATTTTGACCTATACTTTCACAATCTGTATCGTTACTGTCCTAGTTGCACTCTAAGTATCCCTTACTTGAATTAAGTAATCTTAAAGCCCAGATTCCTAAAGTAAACCCTTTATTGCCGCGGATAGGCGTTTGTATGGTGACCCTTAGGAGACGGTTTTAGGCACCATAGGCTACTCGGAGCTAGTTTTCCACGGATATCTTAGATGGCTACCGGCATATTGTGCAATTGCGAGGTATGTAGAACAAATTGTAGTAAATATGACACCATGTATAATGATATATATGGTATAATGAACATCCCCAGTTATTCCAAAAAAAAATTTGATGAGGTAGTTCTCCGAATAGAAAGATTAAAAGAAAAGGATAAAAGTCCCGACCTAACTCTAGAAGCCAAAGAGGATCTGATCCAACAACTCAAAGAAATCCATAAAAAATTTAAGGGTCTACTAAGTCACTATGGATATAATCAAGAGAAGGCTGGACCCAGTATCATAGACAGAACTAGAGAGGACGGAAAGGAAGATAATGATGATAATCCAGAAAAAAAAGGAGGTAGTGAAGAGGAAACAACAAAAAACAGCTCAATTAAGGATAAAGAAAATAACAGCCAATATAATGATGTAGAAAGAACAGTTGAGGAGATCATCCTAAATTCCGAAGAACCCCTTAACAAAGAGGAAGAATACACGATAAGATTTGACGAAATAATCTTCGCACCAAAACAAGGAAGAAGGTTTAATTATGTTAAAGGAACATTTAGGTTCAAGGGCTATAAACAATACTCGTTACATGCACTACTAGATACAGGGGCCACAGTCTCTTCTTACCGAGAAAATGCCATACCGCTAGAAAAATGGGAACCAATGAAATATCCAATTAAAATAACAGGGATCAGTGCACATAAAATAACTATCCAAAGTAAAGCCAAGAACGTGGAAATTTGGCTTAATGAGAAAAAATTCATTATACCAAAACTCTTATGCTTTCCGCATATGAATGGGGACATGGTTTTAGGAAACAATTTTATCGGAGAATACCTACCCATGATCGTAGAAAAACAAATGGTGTCTCTACATCAACAAGAAGGAAATCAAATCCGAAAGGTTGACATGCCACTTTTGGAAGGACCTAGATATAAATGTACAGAAGATTTTTCTCCCCCAAAAGGTACCCCATACAGTGAAAACTCACTGAAAAGATGCGTAACAATTCAAGAGTTAGAACAGACCCACTGGCTTTACAAAACACTTAGTGAAAATTTTAGTGAGAACCCATTAAAGTTATGGGATCGTAGCCCAAGGTTTTGTAAAATTCAATTAAGAGACGACAACGTAATCATTAGGGTAAAACCTATGCTCTATACTAGGCAAGATATAGACGAGTTCGACAACCAGATAAATGAACTGATAAACACAGGTCTAATAGAGAAAACCACCAGCCCCCACTCTAGTCCAGCATTTATGGTCAGGAATCTTAACGAAGTAAAAAGAAAAAAGCCACGAATGGTAGTCAATTACAAGAGACTAAATCAAAATCTAAAATTCGATGGTTATTTTATCCCTAGGAAGGAAGTCCTGATAAACTTAACAAAAGGATCTAGAGTATTCAGCAAATTCGACTGTAAATCTGGTTTCTGGCAACTAAAAATGACGGAAGAATCGAAACCACTAACAGCTTTTAGTACGCCACGAGGACACTTTCACTGGAATGTCATGCCATTTGGGTTAAACACTGCACCTCAGATATTTCAAAGATGGATGGACTCAATCTTTAATAGTTTAAAAGATTTCTGTGTTGTATATATTGATGACATCCAGGTCTTTTCAAAAACAAAAGAAGAACATATGAGACATTTAAAAATCATTAGTGACATCTTTAGAAAACACGGGATAATACTCTCTCCAAAAAAGATCGAAATCAAAAAGGAGTCAATAGAATTTCTTGGAATTATTCTAGATAAAGATGGAATTCAGCTACAGAAGCACATCATTTCAAAAATTAGGGAGTTTCCCGAAGAAATAAAAGATAAAAAATAACTACAAAGCCTGCTAGGGCTATTGAATTACGGGAGAAATTTTCTACGAGAACTCACGAAAGAAGAAATATCTTTACTAAAGAAACTAAATAAAAATCAAGATTTCATCTGGACAGATAAAGATAAAAACTGTAACGCCCCACTTCCAGTAGTGTGGAAAGCTGGAACGTTCGGCGTCGAATGATAACACGACGAGCCTCAAACAAAATATTACAGTCACCATTTGCAATTTAATATGAATAACATGCAGAAACTAAATGAAATTTTTTTTTTATCAAAACAAAGCAATAATAAATTCCCTCAAAATAAAATTAACAAATGTCACCACAGATAAATTCTTCCTGAAAAGAAAAGGACTGTCTCATATGAAACTAAATATAGCGCCATATGCACTTTATTACATTTCTCTAAAAGAAAGCAGCTAACAAAAGCAAGTAATCACTCCTGCAGATCTGCTTGTTCCTGGAAGTACAACCTATCCTGTTCTGTCACTGATGGATCTACCTCTTGATAGAGGCCTGCATCTGGTCATGCATAATCAGGATCGTCAGCAAAGCGATCCAATATTAAATAATAAAGAACAACAAAAAAAAATAATGAATAATAGTATCTCAATGTCAGGAATAATCATGCAAATGAAGGACAGAAGGTTTTACGTATTTATACTTATCATTACTATTATTTTAATCGATATCTTTTTAAATTTTTACAATTAATGTCTTTTAATTACGGTATTTGAAAATTCAGGGAAATATGAAAATAGCTGAACTGAACGCATCCCCGTCTACCCCCGAAAAAACGGAACAGTAGTTGATCGGAGCTTATCCCGATCCTCCCAAAAATGGGAAATAGTGGCGCAGTAAATTGATCGGAGCCTATCCCGATCCTCCCACAAGTGGGAAACAGTGGCACGGTACAGTTACGTTCAGCCATCTAATTCATACAAGCCTAAATTTTCCCCCAAATCCCCAGTGTATATCAAGTTCGGTGTTAGTTATCAATTTCAATATAATTTATGATTTCAGTAAATTTCAGTTCAGTATGTAGATCGGTGATAATAATTAGAGTTCAGTGAACAGTAACAATATCAGTGACAATATAACGTTGCGGTAATTTAATTATTTATCACCAATCTTATACAATAACAATTTGCATTTGTACGGTGTCTTTTCGGGCTTATTTCCAATATGATGTATAATAAAGTGGTTTACAATATAGAAAAAATGGGGCTCACCACTAAATATGTGTGCATTTAGAATTTCCTAAAGTTTTCCTGCAATGTTGAGGTAGTTCTAGATGCGCACCCAATACTATATAATTAAGGTGAATTACAACATAGGGAAAGGATGCTCACTAGCAGAGATGTGCGCATTTAGAACTCCCAAGAGTTTCCTGCACTGCAACCAGGTAGTTCTACCTGCACACCACAACCTATTTAGTAAAGTGATTTACAACATAGGGGAAATGGTGCTCACTAGTGAAATAGGTGCTCACTTAGAATTCCCCTAAAAGTTGCCTGCCAGGATACAGGTGTCTAAATGCGCACCACATACTAGATAATAAAGTGGTTTACAACATAGGGGAAATAGTGCTCACTAGTGAAATAGGTGCTCACTTAGAATTTCCCTAAAAGTTGCCTGCCAGGATACAGGTGTCTAAATGCGCACCACATACTAGATAATAAAGTGGTTTACAACATAGGGGAAAAAGGTACTCATTGGTGAAATATGTGTGCATTTAGAGTGTCATAAAGCCTCCTACCTCATTGCTCTCCCTATCACTCTTCTCCAGAACCCACCATTGCCTTTCTTTAGTCAATTCTTTAGCCACCTGCTTTCCCTTTCCTTAATGTATTTTCTCTGTTTCCTCTTATTCATCTTTCATTCTTTTCCTTTCAATAGTTAGTCAAAGCTGTAACCCACCTCCTCAGTCTCAGGAAAATGCAAAACACAAATCATTTCAGGCTTGGAATAATACCCCGCTACCTCCTCCAGTATTCTCTCTCCTTTTCATTATAGAATTCTCTCATATTCCTTGGTGTCATGTTCTATTTTACATATGTTGCATCAAATATCGAATATCTCCTAAAAGGTTTGAGGCACTTCTGAAGATGTTTGTTGAGGATGTCGTGTTTCGCTGAGGTATCCAGTATCATCATAGTCCTACTACACTGGTCTTCCTCCTCAGATCCATTTATTAATTCTTTGCATGGTAATCGCTTTGTGTTTTTCTTATCCTGAATCTTACAGCACAAGTGCTTGGCATTCATTTCCATATGTACTATAAAAGTTTTCAATTCCCATCAGAGATACTACCTACTCAGGATCGGACTGTACTGAAGCTTAGTAATGTCCTCGAGACGTGCAAAAGATACAGTTCTTACCTTAGAATGCAACATAATATAGAACAGTTCCCCACTTATGTTTCCATAATTAACAGAATTTGTGAACAAAGTTGCCAGCACCTTTGTCCGGTATGTTTAACGTGTCAAATAAGAGTTCATACAGAGCCATGAGCAAGCATGAGCCAAATGAAAATAACAGATTTTCATCAAATAACAGAGAGTTCAAGAACCAATGGTCTACAAGTCTCACGGGTAATAATGTTTAAATGTTAGCAATGGAAGTAATCATAAAAGATATACAGACATTTCTGGGAACAAAAGAATTTGTAATCAATGATAGAAAAAAAAGATCACATACTCCCTTTTATTAAGCATTAGATTAGGGCAAAAGGACAAACTAATTATTTTAATATGAATGTATTCATGTATTTCCTTTATTAATATCCGATTCTTATTGCTGGTGTAAATTGGACCAGTATGCTATAAGGTATTTGCACATTTCAATTATTGGTGAAAGTAAACTGGACAGATATAATAGAAAAGTTAATTAATAGATATATCTACCCTTTAATATATACTCTGATTAATTCAACGTAAAACATAGATATGATAGCATTTTTATGTGAGTTAAAAGAACTCACCTTTTTAATTGAGTCGCCTCTCCCTTTCCTTTTCTTTTCTGACCTGCGTTCCTCTTCCTCTTCCCGTACGTCCTGAGATTTCCAACGTTCCAGAAGAGAAGAGAGGTAAGAACAGATTTTTAGATTCTTATTTATCTTTAGATTAGGATATAACCTATTTGGTTGAGATCCAACAAACGAATCTTTTTCGGATAAGATTGATATCCCTCCAACTGTTTAGGTTTCCCTCCAACAACCCCATTATATATATTTTATATTTAAATTATTATTTATTTATTTATTTTTTTCAGATTTTTAAATTTTAATTCAGTTTATTTTATTTTATTTTTTTTTTTTTGAAGTGAAATGAACACAATGAAAAGTGGCCGTTACATTCTATCCCCCTTAAGAAAAATTTCGTCCTCGAAATTTCTTTAAATTTAAATGATGTAGAGAGGTTATACCTTTATTCAAATAGGTGTGGAAAACGCTCCCGAATGTCTTCCTCTCGCTCCCATGTCGCCTCCCGATTAGAATGTCGATTCCAAGAAATCAACACCAGTGGAATTACTTTATTCTTCAAAGTCTTCTCCATTCGATCAAGTATGGAGACTGGTTCCTCTGGATAGGAGAGGTCTGGTCCAACCTCCAATTCTGAATAGTCCACGATATGCTTTTCATCATGAACATATCGTTTTAATTGCGAGACGTGGAAAACGTTATGTACTTGCTCCAGTGTAGACGGTAGTGCCAGGCGATATGAGACTTTGCCTATCCGTTCCAAGATTTGGAAGGGTCCGATAAACCTTGGGCTTAACTTCCCACGATTGCCAAAGCGAATGACTCCACGTGTGGGCGACACCTTCAAAAAAACTGAGTACCCAACTTGAAATTCCAGAAACCGCCGTCGTTGGTCTGCCCAGCTCTTCTGTCGATCTTGGGCTACTCTCAGATGTTGCCGTATTAAGTTAATTTTATCTACTGCCTGGGTGATTATTTCTGGTCCAAGCAGTTTTCTTTCTCCAATATCATCCCAATATAACGGAGATCTACATTTCCTTCCATACAGAGCCTCAAATGGTGCCATCTTGATACTTGCTTGGAAGCTATTATTGTAGGCGAATTCCACTAGGTGCAGGTAATCCTCCCTTGAGCCCCCGAAGTCAAGCATACAGGCTCTCAACATATCCTCCAATGTCTGGATAGTCATTTCTGATTGGCCATCTGTTTCTGGATGATATGCTGTGCTGAACTCTAATTTTGACCCCAGACTATCTTGCAATTTCTTCCAAAACTGAGAAGTGAACCGAGCATCTCGATCCGACACGATACTGACTGGCACACCATGTAATTTTACCACTTCACGCATATACTTCTCTACCAACATTTCGGTAGACTGTCCTACACGAAATGGTATGAAATGCGCTACTTTAGTAAGGCGGTCCACAATCACCCAGATTGCATTATTACCCTTGGGACTACGTGGCAATGCGGTAACAAAATCCATAGTAACTCTCTCCCATTTCCATTCAGGTATGGGTAGAGGCTGAAGGAGTCCCGGCATTCTTTGATGCTCTGCTTTAACTTGTTGACAAGTCAAGCATTTGGATACAAACTTGGCGATTTCACGCTTCATTCCATGCCACCAAAAATATTGCTTCATGTCTTGATACATCTTTGTTCCTCCGGAATGGATTGAATACACTGAACTATGAGCCTCTGATAATACTTCCTGCCGAATTTCTCCTTTGGGCACACACAACCTGTTGCCAAATCGAAGAGACCCATCTGCGTGAATACATAAATCTGTTCTCCGTCCTTCTTCTACTTGTCTTTGAAATCTTTGCAACTTAGGATCATCTTTCTGAGCTTCTTTAATTTTCTCTACCAATGAAGGTTGAAGTTGCAAAACCAGCATTTGAGCCTTAGCACCGGGTAAGAAAATTTCTAATTCTAACTTTATAATCTCTTTAAGTAGTTTTTTTTGCTGAGTTAGAACCATTGCCATTGGCTTCCTGCTTAAAGCATCTGGTACCACATTGATCTTACCCGGATGATACTGCAAGTTGATGTCATAATCTGCCATCAATTCAAGCCACCTTCTCTGTCTCATATTAAGTTCTTTCTGTGTGAAGATATAATTAAGGCTCTTATGGTCTGTATAAATCTCTACTCTACTACCCAACAAGTAGTGTCTCCAAATCTTCAATGCAAAAATCACAGCTGCAAGCTCCAAATCATGTGTGGGATAGTTTTTCTCATGTGGCCTCAATTGTCTAGAAGCATAAGTATGACCCGTCCCCTTTGCATCAACACACAACCTAGCACTTTGCCGGACGCATCACTGTACACAACCATTCCTTCGGTCCCTTCCGGAACGCCTAATACTGGTGTTGTTGTGAGCCTCCTTTTCAACTCATTGAAAGCTGCATCACATTCAACTGTCCAGTCGTACTTCTCTCCTTTCCTCAGGAGTTTGGTCAGAGGCCCTGCAACCTTAGAAAAATCCTGAACGAACTTTCGATAATAACCTGCCAATCCCAGAAAGCTCCTCACTTCTGAAACATTTTTCGGAATCGGCCAATCCTTTACTGCTGAAACCTTGCCAGGATCAACAGAGATTCCTTCTTGAGAAATAATATGTCCCAAAAATGAAACACTCTTCAGTCAAAATTCACATTTGCTGAGCTTCCCATACAATTTCTCTTTCCTTAGCGTCTCCAAGACTATCCTTAAATGCTTAGTGTGATCCTCTTAGGTCTTAGAATATACCAATATGTCATTTATGAACACCACAACGAATTTATCCAAATATGGAAGGAAAATTCGATTCATTAAGTTCATAAAAACTGCAGGTGCATTTGTTACTCCGAATGGCATCACTAAGAATTCAAAATGCCCATATCGAGTTCGGAATGCTGTTTTAGGAATGTCTGACTCCTTCACTTTCACTTGGTGATATCCAGACTTAAGGTCCAACTTGGAAAATACCTTAGCACCGCTAAGTTGATCAAACAAATCATCAATTCTCGGTAGTGGATACCGATTCTTGATAGTGACCCTATTCAATCCTCTATAATCAATGCATAATCTTTTGCCTCCATCTTTCTTCCCAGTCAAAAGTACTGGTGCACCCCAAGCGGAAGTACTTGGTCTGATAAAACCTTTAGCTTCCAACTCGTCTAATTGTACCTTAACTTCCTTTAGCTCTGCTGGACCCATTCGATATGGTGCTTGAGAGATTGGTGTGGTGCCAGGAAGAAGCTCGATGGCGAACTCCACTGTCCTGTCTGGTGGTAGTCCTGAGAAATCCTCGAAGATGTCTAAGAACTCCGACACCACTAGGATGTCCGCCGGTATGGCATCCATTTGGATTATTACTCCTTCCCTAGGTTGAGCTCTAAATTCTGCTGGCTCCTTGGTACTGCTGCCCCCGATGAATTCGAACTCCAGGTGATTCGGTATCTTGAAGACAACGCTCCTCCTCCGACAATCAATAATTGCATGGAAGGTACTTAACCAATCCATTCCCAGTATCACATCAAATCCGTGAGTATCAATAACCAGGAAATTGGCATAAAATTCCCTTTTACAAATCACTACAGGACACATTCTACACATTTGGGTAGAATCAATACTCCCATTACCCGTACTTATTCTCCATCTAATGTTCAGGTTTTCACAAGGTATGGCATGTCGTGTCACAAATGTAGAACAAATAAAGCAATGTGATGCTCCTGAGTCAAATAAAACGGATGCAGGTACATGATATACTAGAATCATACCTGTCACCACATCATCTGACCTCTCCGCTTGCTCCGTAGTTAGATTATATGCTTGCCCACGTCCTTTATCCACTGTCATATTCTTCTTGGCCTGCTCGTAAACTTTATTTTGAGGTGGAAGTGGTCGCCTATTCTGACTGTTGATTTGATCCTTGGGTGGTTGTTGTTGTTGGGGTGCTGGAAGACGAGGCGTTGGCCCCCTGTTGCTCCTTCGTGGGCAATCTCCGATCCTGTGTTCACTTGATCCACATGCTAGACATAGGTTGTTGGCATACCGACACTCCTTGATAGTGTGTCCGGACTTCTGGCAGTGTGTGCAAGTGACCTTCTGTTGCGAAGAAGTAACCAGCCGTTTCTCCGCATTCCTAACTGAAGTTCCACCCAACATTTGACTGGCCGACCTCTTGGGCGCAGAAGATTGAATCCTCCTCTCCTTATTTATTACTTGCTCTACATTCTGAGCTGCATCAATAACCTCAGCATAGGTCTCTATTCTGGAGGTTACTAAATATTTCTGGATATCTATCCTCAATCCCTGTTGGAAGCGATGAGCGCGATCTGCTTCATTTGATACCATGTACGGCACAAATCGACTCAGACGGACAAACTCTGATGCATACTCCTCTACCGTCATCCCGGCCTGCCTCAAGTTGATGAATTGGTGCTCCATTTGCCTCCTGGCTGTTCTCGGAAAGAACCTCGCAAGGAAGCTTGTTGTGAAAGTTTCCCACGAGATCGGTTGGGATAGTCTGCTCTCCTCTGTTTGCCACCAAGCCCTTGCAATATTCGTCAATTGGATTTTGACGACATTCACTTTGTCGGCTTCAGGAATCCGAGCGGCCCTTAATAAGTCTTCCATCTGCATGAGCCACTGTTAAGCCTCTAAGGCTCCTACTGTTCCTGAGAAAGTAGCTGGATGAAGACGTCTGAAATCCGATATCCCTCCTGGACGCTGGACCCTCGGTTCTGCCACACGATCTAGGGTTGCCATCACTCCCGCTCGAAAGGCTTCGGCCTGCTGTTGTTGCGCGTCGACCATCTTGCTAAGCAGTCCCAACATTTCATTAGCATCAACGGAGTTTGAGGTCGAACCGGAATTTCCCCCATTCCTATTAGTCTGACGGGCCATCCCTCTTAGGAACAATATAACGTAAGTATCACTTAAATAAACATAATAAAAGTAAATAGATATACGTAGAAAATCATATTTATGCATATATGTGTATAGTCGTATCAAACCTTAAATAGTTTAGTAAATTTAAACTATTATACTTATTTATTTATTTGCCGACTGTAATGATATTCAAGTCTGTTCAAATCACTTGAACAGACTTAAAAAAGCCTGGGCTCTGATACCACCTGTAACGCCCCACTTCCAGTACTGTGGAAAGCTGGAACGTTCGGCGTCGAATGATAACTCGACGAGCCTCAAACAAAATATTACAGTCACCATTTGCAATTTAACATGAATAACATGCAGAAACTAAATGAAATTTTTTTTTTATCAAAACAAAGCAATAATAAATTCCCTCAAAATAAAATTAACAAATGTCACCACAGATAAATTCTTCCTGAAAAGAAAAGGACTGTCTCATATGAAACTAAATATAGCGCCATGTGCACTTTATTACATTTCTCTAAAAGAAAGCAGCTAACAAAAGCAAGTAATCACTCCTGCAGATCTGCTTATTCCTGGAAATACAACCTATCCTGTTCTGCCACTGGTGGATCTACCTCTTGATAGAGGCCTGCATCTGGTCATGCATAACCAGGATCGTCAGCAGAGCGATCCAATATTAAATAATAAAGGACAATAAAAAAAAAATAATGAATAATAGTATCTCAATGTCAGGAATAATCATGCAAATGAAGGACAGAAGGTTTTACGTATTTATACTTATCATTACTATTATTTTAATCGATATCTTTTTAAATTTTTACAATTAATGTCTTTTAATTACGGTATTTGAAAATTCAAGGAAATATGAATATAGCTGAACTGAACGCATCCCCGTCTACCCCCGGGAAAACGGAACAGTAGTTGATCGGAGCCTATCCCGATCCTCCCAAAAATGGGAAACAGTGGCGTAGTAAATTGATCGGAGCCTATCCCGATCCTCCCACAAGTGGAAAACAGTGGCACGGTACAGTTACGTTCAGCCATCTAATTCATACAAGCCTAAATTTTACCCCAAATCCCCAGTGTATATCAAGTTCGGTGTTAGTTATCAATTTCAATATAATTTATGATTTCAGTAAATTTCAGTTCAGTATGTAGATCGGTGATAATAATTAGAGTTCAGTGAACAGTAACAATATCAGTGACAATATAACGTTGCGGTAATTTAATTATTTATCACCAATCTTATACAATAACAATTTGCATTTGTACGGTGTCTTTTCGGGCTTATTTCCAATATGATGTATAATAAAGTAGTTTACAATATAGAAAAAATGGGGCTTACCACTAAATATGTGTGCATTTAGAATTTCCTAAAGTTTTCCTGCAATGTTGAGGTAGTTCTAGATGCGCACCCAATACTATATAATTAAGGTGAATTACAACATAGGGAAAGGATGCTCACTAGCAGAGATGTGCGCATTTAGAACTCCCAAGAGTTTCCTGCACTGCAACCAGGTAGTTCTACCTGCACACCACAACCTATTTAGTAAAGTGATTTACAACATAGGGGAAATGGTGCTCACTAGTGAAATAGGTGCTCACTTAGAATTCCCCTAAAAGTTGCCTGCCAGGATACAGGTGTCTAAATGCGCACCACATACTAGATAATAAAGTGGTTTACAACATAGGGGAAATAGTGCTCACTAGTGAAATAGGTGCTCACTTAGAATTCCCCTAAAAGTTGCCTGCCAGGATACAGGTGTCTAAATGCGCACCACATACTAGATAATAAAGTGGTTTACAACATAGGGGAAAAAGGTACTCATTGGTGAAATATGTGTGCATTTAGAGTGTCATAAAGCCTCCTACCTCATTGCTCTCCCTATCACTCTTCTCCAGAACCCACCATTGCCTTTCTTTAGTCAATTCTTTAGCCACCTGCTTTCCCTTTCCTTAATGTATTTTCTCTGTTTCCTCTTATTCATCTTTCATTCTTTTCCTTTCAATAGTTAGTCAAAGCTGTAACCCACCTCCTCAGTCTCAGGAAAATGCAAAACACAAATCATTTCAGGCTTGGAATAATACCCCGCTACCTCCTCCAGTATTCTCTCTCCTTTTCATTATAGAATTCTCTCATATTCCTTGGTGTCATGTTCTATTTTACATATGTTGCATCAAATATCGAATATCTCCTAAAAGGTTTGAGGCACTTCTGAAGATGTTTGTTGAGGATGTCGTGTTTCGCTGAGGTATCCAGTATCATCATAGTCCTACTACACTGGTCTTCCTCCTCAGATCCATTTATTAATTCTTTGCATGGTAATCACTTTGTGTTTTTCTTATCCTGAATCTTACAGCACAAGTGCTTGGCATTCATTTCCATATGTACTATAAAAGTTTTCAATTCCCATCAGAGATACTACCTACTCAGGATCGGACTGTACTGAAGCTTAGTAATGTCCTCGAGACGTGCAAAAGATACAGTTCTTACCTTAGAATGCAACATAATATAGAACAGTTCCCCACTTATGTTTCCATAATTAACAGAATTTGTGAACAAAGTTGCCAGCACCTTTGTCCGGTATGTTTAACGTGTCAAATAAGAGTTCATACAGAGCCATGAGCAAGCATGAGCCAAATGAAAATAACAGATTTTCATCAAATAACAGAGAGTTCAAGAACCAATGGTCTACAAGTCTCACGGGTAATAATGTTTAAATGTTAGCAATGGAAGTAATCATAAAAGATATACAGACATTTCTGGGAACAAAAGAATTTGTAATCAATGTTAGAAAAAAAAGATCACATACTCCCTTTTATTAAGCATTAGATTAGGGCAAAAGGACAAACTAATTATTTTAATATGAATGTATTCATGTATTTCCTTTATTAATATCCGATTCTTATTGCTGGTGTAAATTGGACCAGTATGCTATAAGGTATTTGCACATTTCAATTATTGGTGAAAGTAAACTGGACAGATATAATAGAAAAGTTAATTAATAGATATATCTACCCTTTAATATATACTCTGATTAATTCAACGTAAAACATAGATATGATAGCATTTTTATGTGAGTTAAAAGAACTCACCTTTTTAATTGAGTCGCCTCTCCCTTTCCTTTTCTTTTCTGACCTGCGTTATCCCCCTTAAGAAAAATTTCGTCCTCGAAATTTCTTTAAACTTAAATGATGTAGAGAGGTTATACCTTTATTCAAATAGGTGTGGAAAACGCTCCCGAATGTCTTCCTCTCGCTCCCATGTCGCCTCCCGATTAGAATGTCGATTCCAAGAAATCAACACCAGTGGAATTACTTTATTCTTCAAAGTCTTCTCCATTCGATCAAGTATGGAGACTGGTTCCTCTGGATTGAAGAGGTCTGGTCCAACCTCCAATTCTGAATAGTCCACGATATGCTTTTCATCATGAACATATCGTTTTAATTGCGAGACGTGGAAAACGTTATGTACTAGCTCCAGTGTAGACGGTAGTGCCAGGCGATAGGAGACTTTGCCTATCCGTTCCAAGATTTGGAAGGGTCCGATAAACCTTGGGCTTAACTTCCCACGATTGTCAAAGCGAATGACTCCACGTGTGGGCGACACCTTCAAGAAAACTGAGTCCCCAACTTGAAATTCCAGAAACCGCCATCGTTGGTCTGCCCAGTTCTTCTGTCGATCTTGGGCTGCTCTCAGATGTTGCCGTATTAAGTTAATTTTATCTACTGCCTGGGTGATTATTTCTGGTCCAAGCAGTTTTCTTTCTCCAATATCATCCCAATATAACGGAGATCTACATTTCCTTTCATACAGAGCCTCAAATGGTGCCATCTTGATACTTGCTTGGTAGCTATTATTGTAGGCGAATTCCACTAGGTGCAGGTAATCCTCCCATGAGCCCCCGAAGTCAAGCATACAGGCTCTCAACATATCCTCCAATGTCTGGATAGTCCTTTCTGATTGGCCATCTGTTTCTGGATGATATGCTGTGCTGAACTCTAATTTTGACCCCAGACTATCTTGCAATTTCTTCCAAAACTGAGAAGTGAACCGAGCATCTCGATCCGACACGATACTGACTGGCACACCATGTAATTTTACCACTTCATGCATATACTTCTCTGCCAACATTTCGGTAGACTGTCCTACACGAAATGGTATGAAATGCGCTACTTTAGTAAGGCGGTCCACAATCACCCAGATTGCATTATTACCCTTGGGACTACGTGGCAATGCGGTAACAAAATCCATAGTAACTCTCTCCCATTTCCATTCAGGTATGGGTAGAGGTTGAAGGAGTCCCGGCACTCTTTGATGCTCTGCTTTAACTTGTTGACAAGTCAAGCATTTGGATACAAACTTGGCGATTTCACGCTTCATTCCATGCCACCAAAAATATTGCTTCATGTCTTGATACATCTTTGTTCCTCCGGGATGGATTGAATAGACTGAACTATGAGCCTCTGATAATACTTCCTGCCGAATTTCTCCTTTGGGCATACACAACCTGTTGCCAAATCGAAGAGACCCATCTGCGTGAATACATAAATCTGTTCTCCGTCCTTCTTCTACTTGTCTTCGAAATCTTTGCAACTTAGGATCATCTTTCTGAGCTTCTTTAATTTTCTCTACCAATGAAGGTTGAAGTTGCAAAACCAGCATTTGAGCCTTAGCACCGGGTAAGAAAATTTCTAATTCTAACTTTATAATCTCTTCAAGTAGCTCTTTTTGCTGAGTTAGAACCATTGCCATTGGCTTCCTGCTTAAAGCATCTGGTACCACATTGATCTTACCCGGATGATACTGCAAGTTGATGTCATAATCTGCCATCAATTCAAGCCACCTTCTCTGTCTCATATTAAGTTCTTTCTGTGTGAAGATATACTTAAGGCTCTTATGGTCTGTATAAATCTCTACTCTACTACCCAACAAGTAGTGTCTCCAAATCTTCAATGCAAAAATCACAGCTGCAAGCTCCAAATCATGTGTGGGATAGTTTTTCTCATGTGACCTCAATTGTCTAGAAGCATAAGCTATGACCCGTCCCCGTTGCATCAACACACAACCTAGCCCTTTGCCGGACGCATCACTGTACACAACCATTCCTTCGATCCCTTCCGGAACGCCTAATACTGGTGTTGTTGTGAGCCTCCTTTTCAACTCATTGAAAGCTGCATCACTTCAACTGTCCAGTCGTACTTCTCTCCTTTCCTCAGGAGTTTGGTCAGAGGCCCTGCAACCTTAGAAAAGTCCTGAACGAACTTTCGATAATAACCTGCCAATCCCAGAAAGCTCCTCACTTCTGAAACATTTTTCAGAATCGGCCAATCCTTTACTGCTGAAACCTTGCTAGGATCAACAGAGATTCCTTCTTGAGAAATAATGTGTCCCAAAAATGAAGCACTCTTCAGTCAAAATTCACATTTGCTGAGCTTCCCATACAATTTCTCTTTCCTTAGCGTCTCCAAGACTATCCTTAAATGCTTAGTGTGACCCTCTTAGGTCTTAGAATATACCAATATGTCATCTATGAACACCACAACGAATTTATCCAAATATGGAAGGAAAATTCGATTCATTAAGTTCATAAAAACTGCAGGTGCATTTGTTACTCCGAATGGCATCACTAAGAATTCAAAATGCCCATATCGAGTTCGGAATGCTGTTTTAGAAATGTCTGACTCCTTCACTTTCACTTGGTGATATCCAGACTTAAGGTCCAACTTGGAAAATACCTTAGCACCGCTAAGTTGATCAAACAAATCATCAATTCTCGGTAGTGGATACCGATTCTTGATAGTGACCCTATTCAATCCTCTATAATCAATGCATAATCTTTTGCCTCCATCTTTCTTCCCAGTCAAAAGTACTGGTGCACCCCAAGGGGAAGTACTTGGTCTGATAAAACCTTTAGCTTCCAACTCGTCTAATTGTACCTTAACTTCCTTTAGCTCTGCTGGACCCATTCGATATGGTGCTTGAGAGATTGGTGTGGTGCCAGGAAGAAGCTCGATGGCGAACTCCACTGTCCTGTCTGGTGGTAGTCCTGAGAAATCCTCGAAGATGTCTAAGAACTCCGACACCACTAGGATGTCCGCCGGTATGGCATCCATTTGGATTATTACTCCTTCCCTAGGTTGAGCTCTAAATTCTGCTGGCTCCTTGGTACTGCTGCCCCCGATGAATTCGAACTCCAAGTGATTCGGTATCTTGAAGACAACGCTCCTCCTCTGACAATCAATAATTGCATGGAAGGTACTTAACCAATCCATTCCCAGTATCACATCAAATCCGTGAGTATCAATAACCAGGAAATTAGCATAAAATTCCCTTTTACAAATCACTACAGGACACATTCTACACATTTGGGTAGAATCAATACTCCCATTACCCGTACTTATTCTCCATCTAATGTTCATGTTTTCACAAGGTATGGCATGTCGTGTCACAAATGTAGAAGAAATAAAGCAATGTGATGCTCCTGAGTCAAATAAAACGGATGCAGGTACATGATATACTAGAATCATACCTGTCACCACATCATCTGACCTCTCCGCTTGCTCCGTAGTTAGATTATATGCTTGCCCACGTCCTTTATCCACTGTCATATTCTTCTTGGCCTGCTCGTAAACTTTATTTTGAGGTGGAAGTGGTTGCCTATTCTGACTGCTGATTTGATCCTTGGGTGGTTGTTGTTGTTGGGGTGCTGGAAGACGAGGCGTTGGCCCCCTGTTGCTCCTTCGTGGGCAATCTCCGATCCTGTGTTCACTTGATCCACATGCTAGACATAGGTTGTTGGCATACCGACACTCCTTGATAGTGTGTCCTGACTTCTGGCAGTGTGTGCAAGTGACCATCTGTTGCAAAGAAGTAACCAGCCGTTTCTCCGCATTCCTAACTGAAGTTCCACCCAACATTTGACTGGCCGACCTCTTGGGTGCAGAAGATTGAATCCTCCTCTCCTTATTTATTACTTGCTCTACATCCTGAGCTGCATCAATAACCTCAGCATAGGTCTCTAATCTGGAGGTTACTAAATATTTCTGGATATCTATCCTCAATCCCTGTTGGAAGCGATGAGCGCGATCTGCTTCATTTGATACCATGTACAGCGCAAATCGACTCAGACGGACAAACTCTGATGCATACTCCTCTACCGTCATCCCGGCCTGCCTCAAGTTGATGAATTGGTGCTCCATTTCCCTCCTGGCTGTTCTCGGAAAGAACCTCGCAAGGAAACTTGTTGTGAAAGTTTCCCACGAGATCGGTTGGGATAGTCTGCTCTCCTCTGTTTGCCACCAAGCCCTTGCAATATTCGTCAATTGGATTTTGACGACATTCACTTTGTCGGCTTCAGGAATCCGAGCGGCCCTTAATAAGTCTTCCATCTGCATGAGCCACTGTTCAGCCTCCAAGGCTCCTACTGTTCCTGAGAAAGTAGCTGGATGAAGACGTCTGAAATCCGATATCCCTCCTGGACGCTGGTCCCTCGGTTCCGCCACACGATCTAGGGTTGCCATCACTCCCGCTCGAAAGGCTTCGGCCTGCTGTTGTTGCGCGTCGACCATCTTGCTAAGCAGTCCCAACATTTCATTAGCATAAACGGAGTTTGAGGTCGAATCGGAATTTCCCCCATTCCTATTAGTCTGACGGGCCATCCCTCTGAGGAGCAATATAACGTAAGTATCACTTAAATAAACATAATAAAAGTAAATAGATATACGTAGAAAATCATATTTATGCATATATGTGTATAGTCGTATCAAACCTTAAATAGTTTAGTAAATTTAAACTATTATACTTATTTATTTATTTGCCGACTGTAATGATATTCAAGTTTGTTCAAATCACTTAAACAGACTTAAAAAAGCCTGGGCTCTGATACCACCTGTAACGCCCCACTTTCAGTAGTGTGGAAAGCTGGAACGTTCGGCGTCGAATGATAACTCGACGAGCCTCAAACAAAATATTACAGTCACCATTTGCAATTTAACATGAATAACATGCAGAAACTAAATGAATTTTTTTTTTATCAAAACAAAGCAATAATAAATTCCCTCAAAATAAAATTAACAAATGTCACCACAGATAAATTCTTCCTGAAAAGAAAAGGACTGTCTCATATGAAACTAAATATAGCGCCATGTGCACTTTATTACATTTCTCTAAAAGAAAGCAGCTAACAAAAGCAAGTAATCACTCCTGCAGATCTGCTTGTTCCTGGAAGTACAACCTATCCTGTTCTGCCGCTGGTGGATCTACCTCTTGATAGAGGCCTGCATCTGGTCATGCATAACCAGGATCGTCAGCAAAGCGATCCAATATTAAATAATAAAGAACAACAAAAAAAAATAATGAATAATAGTATCTCAATGTCAGGAATAATCATGCAAATGAAGGACAGAAGGTTTTACGTATTTATACTTATCATTACTATTATTTTAATCGATATCTTTTTAAATTTTTACAATTAATGTCTTTTAATTACGGTATTTGAAAATTCAAGGAAATATGAATATAGCTGAACTGAACGCATCCCCGTCTACCCCCGGGAAAACGGAACAGTAGTTGATCGGAGCCTATCCCGATCCTCCCAAAAATGGGAAACAGTGGCGCAGTAAATTGATCGGAGCCTATCCCGATCCTCCCACAAGTGGAAAACAGTGGCACGGTACAGTTACGTTCAGCCATCTAATTCATACAAGCCTAAATTTTACCCCAAATCCCCAGTGTATATCAAGTTCGGTGTTAGTTATCAATTTCAATATAATTTATGATTTCAGTAAATTTCAGTTCAGTATGTAGATCGGTGATAATAATTAGAGTTCAGTGAACAGTAACAATATCAGTGACAATATAACGTTGCGGTAATTTAATTATTTATCACCAATCTTATACAATAACAATTTGCATTTGTACGGTGTCTTTTCGGGCTTATTTCCAATATGATGTATAATAAAGTGGTTTACAATATAGAAAAAATGGGGCTTACCACTAAATATGTGTGCATTTAGAATTTCCTAAAGTTTTCCTGCAATGTTGAGGTAGTTCTAGATGCGCACCCAATACTATATAATTAAGGTGAATTACAACATAGGGAAAGGATGCTCACTAGCAGAGATGTGCGCATTTAGAACTCCCAAGAGTTTCCTGCACTGCAACCAGGTAGTTCTACCTGCACACCACAACCTATTTAGTAAAGTGATTTACAACATAGGGGAAATGGTGCTCACTAGTGAAATAGGTGCTCACTTAGAATTCCCCTAAAAGTTGCCTGCCAGGATACAGGTGTCTAAATGCGCACCACATACTAGATAATAAAGTGGTTTACAACATAGGGGAAATAGTGCTCACTAGTGAAATAGGTGCTCACTTAGAATTTCCCTAAAAGTTGCCTGCCAGGATACAGGTGTCTAAATGCGCACCACATACTAGATAATAAAGTGGTTTACAACATAGGGGAAAAAGGTACTCATTGGTGAAATATGTGTGCATTTAGAGTGTCATAAAGCCTCCTACCTCATTGCTCTCCCTATCACTCTTCTCCAGAACCCACCATTGCCTTTCTTTAGTCAATTCTTTAGCCACCTGCTTTCCCTTTCCTTAATGTATTTTCTCTGTTTCCTCTTATCCATCTTTCATTCTTTTCCTTTCAATAGTTGGTCAAAGCTGTAACCCACCTCCTCAGTCTCAGGAAAATGCAAAACACAAATCATTTCAGGCTTGGAATAATACCCCGCTACCTCCTCCAGTATTCTCTCTCCTTTTCATTATAGAATTCTCTCATATTCCTTGGTGTCATGTTCTATTTTACATATGTTGCATCAAATATCGAATATCTCCTAAAAGGTTTGAGGCACTTCTGAAGATGTTTGTTGAGGATGTCGTGTTTCGCTGAGGTATCCAGTATCATCATAGTCCTACTACACTGGTCTTCCTCCTCAGATCCATTTATTAATTCTTTGCATGGTAATCGCTTTGTGTTTTTCTTATCCTGAATCTTACAGCACAAGTGCTTGGCATTCATTTCCATATGTACTATAAAAGTTTTCAATTCCCATCAGAGATACTACCTACTCAGGATCGGACTGTACTGAAGCTTAGTAATGTCCTCGAGACGTGCAAAAGATACAGTTCTTACCTTAGAATGCAACATAATATAGAACAGTTCCCCACTTATGTTTCCATAATTAACAGAATTTGTGAACAAAGTTGCCAGCACCTTTGTCAGGTATGTTTAACGTGTCAAATAAGAGTTCATACAGAGCCATGAGCAAGCATGAGCCAAATGAAAATAACAGATTTTCATCAAATAACAGAGAGTTCAAGAACCAATGGTCTACAAGTCTCACGGGTAATAATGTTTAAATGTTAGCAATGGAAGTAATCATAAAAGATATACAGACATTTCTGGGAACAAAAGAATTTGTAATCAATGTTAGAAAAAAAAGATCACATACTCCCTTTTATTAAGCATTAGATTAGGGCAAAAGGACAAACTAATTATTTTAATATGAATGTATTCATGTATTTCCTTTATTAATATCCGATTCTTATTGCTGGTGTAAATTGGACCAGTATGCTATAAGGTATTTGCACATTTCAATTATTGGTGAAAGTAAACTGGACAGATATAATAGAAAAGTTAATTAATAGATATATCTACCCTTTAATATATACTCTGATTAATTCAACGTAAAACATAGATATGATAGCATTTTTATGTGAGTTAAAAGAACTCACCTTTTTAATTGAGTCGCCTCTCCCTTTCCTTTTCTTTTCTGACCTGCGTTCCTCTTCCTCTTCCCGTACGTCCTGAGATTTCCAGCGTTCCAGAAGAGAAGAGAGGTGAGAACAGATTTTTAGATTCTTATTTATCTTTAGGTTAGGATACAACCTATTTGGTTGAGATCCAACAAACGAATCTTTTTCGGATAAGATTGATATCCCTCCAACTGTTTAGATTTCCCTCCAACAACCCCATTATATATATTTTATATTTAAATTATTATTTATTTATTTTTTTTTCAGATTTTTAAATTTTAATTCAGTTTAATTATTTATTTTTTTTTTTTTTTTTTTTTTTGAAGTGAAATGAACACAATGAAAAGTGGCCGTTACAAGATAAAAACGTCCTGAGGCAAATTAAGCAACTCGCCGAGAAGGCACCAGAAGTCTACCTACCAAAACTTGGAGATAAACTAATTTTGGACACAGATGCGTCAGAAGAATATTGGGGATG
Source organism: Dracaena cambodiana (assembly GCA_036321105.1). Taxonomy (NCBI): domain Eukaryota; kingdom Viridiplantae; phylum Streptophyta; class Magnoliopsida; order Asparagales; family Asparagaceae; genus Dracaena; species Dracaena cambodiana. Next base: position 30,443,848 of record JAYEPQ010000010.1, on the reverse strand, counting down.
TGCACTGAAAGCAATTCCGAAAGAAAACTGGGACGAATAAGATCCACCTTTGTCCCAGAACGGAATCAGACTCAGGAAAAGAAGCATACCACAAAAGATATTAAAATATGAGAAACTTTGTGGGTATAATTCTGGAAAATTCAAACCAAATGAACTAAAGTGGATAATATTTGAAAAGGAACTATACATTATAAAATTAGCCCTACAGAAATTTCAAATATTTCTTGCACCAGAATATTTTATAATTAGAACAGATAATAAAGCCGTTAGGGATTTTTTAGTAAATACAAGAAAAACCTCTGGAAAACGCATGCAATGGTATAACGAGATAGCCCAATACTCCTTCGAAATCGAGCATGTTAAAGGAAAGGATAATTTTATTGCGGATTACCTAAACCGACCTAATAATTACTAAGTAAAGTAACTTATAAATCTATTTTTTGCAGAGAGCTGATAAAGGGAAAGCTATAGCAAATAGTGTTCCTGTTCCAGCAGCGTTTGTTGTATTCGTGGGATACCAGCCAGGCATCTACACAAACTGGGAAAAATGCTATGAGCAGATATTCGATTTTAACGGATTCTGTTGCAGACATTACTACTCCAAAGAAGATGCCATCCTAGCCTGGGAAATGTCACGACAGAACCCATACTTAGGAGAAGAAATTCGAGACCTCACCCATTACATACTCGAGCCAAAATTAGCGAACTTTCCCAAATTAGAAATCCCACCCCCATTTTACTCCGAAATAAATGGAGCATGGCGAGCCCACCAGAGAGCAAATCTGGGAATTGGAACTCGACGCGCTTTCCGCAAGCACATGGGAAACTTAGCAAATCTTGTAATGAAACAAGAATCAGAACTCAAGGCCTTGAAAAAGGTCTGCTCGGATTATATAAACACCCTTAATGAGGGAACTATTAGGGGAGCAACCCCTAGACAGGCTGAAACTCTAAAAAACATGGGTAAATTTTTAGTACCCAGCCCCGCTACAACAAACAAATCAGAGAAAGCGCCGCTGTTCGAAAATACAACAACAGAAGGATCACAAGCATGCAACATCACATAGCAAGGCGAAGAGGAGATAGACGCGAATGTCGAGGCCGAAGTGGAAATCGACGTAACCGAAGAAGCCTTTAGCAGGGGAGTCTCGGTACAAGGACTTCTAAAACAACTATTCGAAGAAGGCAACCCAGCAGTTGGGTTACTTGGAGAAGGATCTGGAAAGTTCGAATACTATGTTTTATACGGAAAACTAAAAATGAAAAAATTAGTCCCAAGATCAAATCTGAACCAACAAGAGGCAACAATTACACCAACAGGATGGGACGACGCTGACATATCCACAAATGGATGGATAAATCTTGCATCCCCCGAAGCTTCAGTATCCGACAATTTTATTAAATTTTTGTAAAAAAAAAAAAAAAAAAAAAAAAAAAAAAAGGAGGCTCCCTCAAAATCCTAAACAAGGCTTCACAAAGAAGACAGCAGCAAAAAGAAAACAACAGCAAAACAGGCATTCCTGGCATCAACAGTACAAGATTCGTGACAAGACTTCTACAGCAAGATTCTCCAGAGGCTTCTCGTGCAAGACATCAACAGTAGAGATTCCTGACAGAAACAGTACAGATTCCTGACAAGACGTCAACAATGGAGATTCCTGACAGCAACAGTATAGATTCCTGACAAGACGTCAGCAGTGGAGATTCCTGACAGCAACAGTACAGACAAGGCGTCAACAGTGAAGATCCCTGACAGAGACAAGACGTCAACAGTGAAGACTCGTGACGAGACTTCCACAGCAAGATTCTCAAGAGGCTTCTCGTGCAAGGATAGGACGTCTATAAAAGGAGGCCTCCGATGGATGAGGAAGACATCGGCAATTCGGCAAAAATATCAGCAAGCTTCTCCAACACCTTTTAAGTCCCTCAACGCCTTCTTCTTCATCACCATCCTCTCTCTCCCTCTCATCATCTCCTATCTGTCTTGCCTGGTTTATGCCTGCCGATCAGACCACCAACAACTTGTAGTTCTCCACCACCTATATGTATAATTAAGTGTGCCTGAGTGTATTTTCCTTTGTATTTTCTTCTTCTTCTGCATCAGCTGCACTGCAGCAGTAGTAGTGTGTACTTAACTGGTATCAGAGTAGCAAGACTTAACAAGACTTCTGCAGCAGTAGTGTGTGTTAAACTGTCTTGCACGAGAAGCCTCTGGAGAATCTTGCTGTAGAAGTCTTGTCACGAATCTTGTACTGTTGATGCCAGGAATGCCTGTTTTACTGTTGTTTTCTTTTTGCTGCTGTCTTCTTTGTGAAGCCTTGGGGGGATCCAATGTTTAGGATTTTGAGGGAGCCTTTTTTTTTTTTTTTTTTTTTTTTTTTAATCTAACTAGTCGCCCATGTTGTCAAGATTTTGTATGCCTTCATCTCCCATTTGTCTTAGCAGATCCGATGGCGTGTATTCTTCTGCCATGTCTTGCTGAAGTATTCTGTCTTCTACCATTTTTTTTTGTCTATAATATTGAATTAATTCCTCATGGGCTGACCTGATAAATTTTGGGACTTTACAATTTATTTCCTTGTCTATATAGACTCTGTAAATTTCAGTTTCTGTGGCTGCTCTGAATCTATTTCCGCTATATTTTTGCCAGTTGAATTCATATGTTATGGTTTTTGCTCTCTAGTGTCTGATTTGTCTAGGGATCTCTCTGTCACAAATTACTCCTCTTTCTTCTTTATCTGGATGTAGCGGATGGGCTAGTTTGTGTGTAATCCATGCACTGTGTTTTGTAGGATACCATACTCCATTTATGTATTCTGCTATTATGGAATCGAACTCTATCTTGAGCTGTGGTCTTTTTCCTATGAAAGCTTCTGAAACTGGGAATGCTAAAGAATCTGGGAGTAACTCTGTTTGTCCTGGATGGCTAATGATTATTTGTGAAACAAATCCCATATCTAGGAAGTCTTTCCAACTATAATCTGTTTCATGGAGCTTTTCTGTTTTTATTTGTCCTAGTTGTATTTTCAGTCTGTAGATGCTATAAGCTAACTCACATTGGCATTTTGGTTGTGAGAGGTCCATGATATTGCAGATATTGTTATTGATGCATTTATTGGTATTGGCATAATATATCACCTGGTCTACAGTTACTCCTCTGCATCTTCTCTCTCCTTTTTGGATTTCTTTGAGTATCTGTTGCATATCTCTGGCTTTTTGATAGAAGTTGTCCTGAACTTTCTGATGAATCTTCTGTCTGATTTCTTCTGGAAGAAAAGATAATTCATCATTTGTTTTAAAAAATAGTCTGGCTTGCATGACTTCTGTATCTCTCATATTTTGGAAACTCTGTCTTCTTTCTATTGTACTTGATTCTGTTTCACTCTTGCTTGTGAGGCGCTCCCTTTTTTTTTCTTTTTCTTTTTCTTTTTGCAAGCTTTCAGTTAACTGTTTTTGTTGATAGAGATCTTCAACCAACCTTTCCTTTTGTATTTTTAGATTTTTAAAGTGCTTCATAATAACTTGACAATCTTTACATTCTATTGATAGCTCTGGCTCACTTGTACTCTGTTGATTTTCTTGAGGCATAAATTCTCTAAGGCTTTGTCAAAATACCAGTAGGTTGAAATATTATTTTTTTCATACTCTACAGCTTCTTTAACATTATAAAACCCTTTAAACACTGGGTTATCATAGTTTGAGACTAACCTTCTAACTGTGTTCTAATTTTTGTAAACCCCTATTTGATGCCCTCTAAGTATGACGTAGCATATAAAACTCCGTGATTGGGGTGTCTGAATAATACCTTTAAAATAATAGGCTAGTGCTTTGATTACTTTAACCTTCTCTTTTGGCTGGTCTAATTTTAGATTCCACAAATTATCTAATAGACATTGTTGTACTAAATCTACCTAAAATTCAGTGATTCTGAATGACTCTTTACTCTGAGTGGCATACTGCTTGAGATATATATCTCCAAATCTCATGAACTCTCTGGAATTCATCTGTAAATTTAAACACCAAAGAATTAGTCTAGATAATCTTTTTGAAATTACATGCTCAAGTTTTGGTCCGTATCTAGGATCTATGAACTTTGTCCATTCACATAATTTCCTTTTTATTAGTTTATTAATCGCCATACTGTATAGTCGATACGTATCGGTTATCTTCGAAACTTTTCGATTGAATTCTTTGTTTGCATACCTAGTCGTTCCTTTTGTCTTTATTCTTTCTTTGACAGGAGGTTCTACTTTATGACCTAAGAATTCTATACTATTTATGTTTGATCCTATTATTGGTCTTCCTAATTTTCTATGAAAAAAGTATTCATTATGCTTTTCTGTGTATAATTTTTGTTTATGGTGAAAAAGCATATTTCCTTGAAGGGTTTTTGTTACGTGACTTGTAAATTCTTTCTCATCGTTCTTCGCGAATATTATGACCTTTTTCCTAACTCTAAGGTATTTGTTAGGTAGTTTTAAATAGTCTTTATTTCGTGGTTTAATTTTATTGTTCCTTATATTCTTCTTTATTTGTAAACTATTACTTGGTGCTCTAAACCCTTGTTTAACACATATCGTCCTTTTGTTAGATCTGTCATTATCTTTTGATTCTGTCCTGTACTCATCATCTGGGGTCATTCTACTTTTGTTTTGATTTTTAATTAGGTTGTATATCTCAGGGTCAAACCTAAAATAGCGTAACAATCTTTTATGCTGGAGGTATGTGTCTTGTATTTTCTTGGCCAGATAGTTTTTTTGAGTAGTGCTATTTTGATTTTTCCAGTAATTAATTATCTCAAGTTTTGGGTTGTATTTTTGTCTGGAGTATATTTCTTTAGTTTGCATTATGTCAATTGGTTGTTTTGGACCAGTTTCTAATCTGCCAATATGATCTATTCTTCCTACTGTTTCTTTTGTCTTTCGAACTACTTCATTGTTTCCTATCGTACTCGTCTCTTTCCCGTTGGAGGGTTCTAAGGTAATCTTTTCAGCTGTTCTTTCTACATCATCATTTTGGCAATTTTTCTCTACTAATTTAATTTGCAAAATATTATTAATGCTGCCTTCCTTAATTGTACTGTTTACTACTTTTGTTGTTTCCTTATCTTCCTTTTTGTCCTCTCTAGCTCTGTCTATGATACTGGGTTTAGCCTTTTCTTGATTGGGACTATATCCATAATGACTTAATAGACCCTTAAATTTTTTATGGATTTCTTTGAGTTGTTGGATTAGATCCTCTTTGGCTTCTAGAGTTAGGTTGGGACTTTTATCCTTTTCTTTTAATCTTTCTATTCGGAGAACTACCTCATCAAAATTTTTTTTGGAATAACTGGGGATATTCATTATATCATATATATCATTATACATGGTGTCATATTTACGACAACTTGTTCTACATACCTCGCAATTGCACAATATGCCGGTAGCCATCTAAGATATCCGTGGAAAACTAGCTCCGAGTAGCCTATGGTGCCTAAAACCGTCTCCTAAGGGTCACCCTACAAACGCCTATCCGCGGCAATAAAGGGTTTACTTTAGGAATCTGGGCTTTAAAATTACTCAATTCTAGTAAGAGATACTTAGAGTGCAACTAGGGCAGTAATGATACAGATTGTGAAAGTATAGGTCAAAGTTATAGTCTATTTAATACCGTATAAGTGCGATATATGCTATAAATCCTTCCCCAATTTTCCTTAGTTTTTCTGCTTCTTACTTGATTTTGCTACAGTAACATTTTCTGAATTTTCTGAATTTTTAATGATTTTTTCTACAAACATAGAGAATTATAAAAACAGATAGCTTGAATAACTTCAGAAACAAACAGTACATACCGGAACAGTAGCCATCACACCGGAGACTCTTTGTACAGACTGCAGACCCCTACCGCCCAAAAGGAACGTCCCCCCGGGCTCTGATACCAGTTAAGTACACACTACTACTGCTGCAGTGCAGCTGATGCAGAAGAAGAAGAAAATATAAAGGGAAATACACTCAGGCACACTTAATTATACATATAGGTGGTGGAGAACTACAAGTTGTTGGTGGTCTGATCGGCAGGCATAAACCAGGCAAGATAGATAGGAGATGATGAGAGGGAGAGAGAGGATGGTGATGAAGAAGAAGGCGTTGAGGGACTTAAAAGGTGTTGGAAAAGCTTGCTGATGTTTTTGCCGAATTGCCGATGTCTTCCTCATACGTACTATCCTCGCACGAGAAGCCTCTTGAGAATCTTGCTGTGGAAGCCTCGTCACGAGTCTTCACTGTTGACGTCTTGTCTCTGTCAGGGATCTTCACTATTGACGCCTTGTCTGTACTGTTGCTGTCAGGAATCTCCACTGTTGACGTCTTGTCAGGAATCTGTACTGTTGCTGTCAGGAATCTCCACTGTTGACGTCTTGTCAGGAATCTGTACTGTTTCTGTCAGGAATCTCTACTGTTGATGTCTTGCACGAGAAACCTCTGGAGAATCTTGCTGTAGAAGTCTTGTCACGAATCTTGTACTGTTGATGCCAGGAATGCCTATTTTGCTGTTGTTTTCTTTTTGCTGCTGTCTTCTTTGTGAAGCCTTGTTTAGGATTTTGAGGGAGCCTCCTTTTTTTTTTTTTTTTTTTTTTTTTTAACAAAAATTTAATAAAATTGTCGGATACTGAAGCTTCGGGGGATGCAAGATTTATCCATCCATTTGTGGATATGTCAGCGTCGTCCCATCCTGTGGGTGTAATTGTTGCCTCTTGTTGGTTCAGATATGATCTTGGGACTAATTTTTTCATTCTTAATTTTCCGTATAGAACATAGTATTCAAACTTTCCAGATCCTTCTCCAAGTAACCCAACTGTTGGGTTGCCTTCTTCGAATAGTTGTTTTAGAAGTCCTTGTACCGAAACTCCCCTGCTGAAGGCTTCTTCGGTTACGTCGATTTCCACTTCGGCCTCGACATTCGCATCTATCTTCTCTTCGCCTTGCTGTGTGTTGTTGCATGCTTGTGATCCTTCTGTTGTTGTATTTTCGAACAGCGGCGCTTTCTCTGATTTGTTTGTTGTAGCGGGGCTGGGTAATTCTTGTTCTAAAAATTTACCCATGTTTTTTAGAGCTTCAGCCTGTCTAGGGATTGCTCCCCTAATAGTTCCCTCATTAAGGGTGTTTATATAATCCGAGCAGACCTTTTTCAAGGCCTTGAGTTCTGATTCTTGTTTCATTATAAGATTTGCTAAGTTTCCCATGTGCTTGAGGAAAGCGCGTCGAGTTCCAATTCCCAGATTTGCTCTCTGGTGGGCTCGCCATGCTCCATTTATTTCGGAGTAAAATGGGGGTGGGATTTCTAATTTGGGAAAGTTCGCTACTTTTGGCTCGAGTATGTAATGGGTGAGGTCTCGAATTTCTTCTCCTAAGTATGGGTTCTGTCGTGACATTTCCCAGGCTAGGATGGCATCTTCTTTGGAGTAGTAATGTCTGCAACAAGATCCGTTAAAATCGAATATCTGCTCATAGCATTTTTCCCAGTTTGTGTAGATGCCTGGCTGGTATCACATGAATACAACAAACGCTGCTGGAACAGGAACACTATTTGCTATAGCTTTCCCTTTATCAGCTCTCTGCAAAAAATAAATTTATAAGTTACTTTACTTAGTAAGTATTAGGTCGGCTTAGGTAATCCGCAATAAAATTATCCTTTCCTTTAACATGCTCGATTTCGAAGGAGTATTGGGCTATCTCGTTATACCATTGCATGCGTTTTCCAGAGGTTTTTCTTGTATTTACTAAAAAATCCCTAACGGCTTTATTATCTGTTCTAATTATAAAATATTCTGGTGCAAGAAATATTTGAAATTTCTGTAGGGCTAATTTTATAGTGTATAGTTTCTTTTCAAATATTATCCACTTTAGTTCATTTGGTTTGAATTTTTCAGAATTATACCCACAAAGTTTCTCATATTTTAATATCTTTTGTGGTATGCTTCTTTTCCTGAGTCTGATTCTGTTCTGGGACAAAGGTGGATCTTCTTCGTCCCAGTTTTCTTTCGGAATTGCTTTCAGTGCACATCCCCAATATTCTTCTGACGCATCTGTGTCCAAAATTAGTTTATCTCCAAGTTTTGGTAGGTAGACTTCTGGTGCCTTCTCGGCGAGTTGCTTAATTTGCCTCAGGACGTTTTTATCTTTATCTGTCCAGATGAAATCTTGATTTTTATTTAGTTTCTTTAGTAAAGGTATTTCTTCTTTCGTGAGTTCTCGTAGAAAATTTCTCCCGTAATTCAATAGCCCTAGCAGGCTTTGTAGTTGTTTTTTATCTTTTATTTCTTCGGGAAACTCCTTAATTTTTGAAATGATGTGCTTCTGTAGCTGAATTCCATCTTTATCTAGAATAATTCCAAGAAATTCTATTGACTCCTTTTCGATTTCGATCTTTTTTGGAGAGAGTATTATCCCGTGTTTTCTAAAGATGTCACTAATGATTTTTAAATGTCTCTTGTGTTCTTCTTTTGTTTTTGAAAAGACCAGGATGTCATCAATATATACGACACAGAAATCTTTTAAACTATTAAAGATTGAGTCCATCCATCTTTGAAATATCTGAGGTGCAGTGTTTAACCCAAATGGCATGACATTCCAGTGAAAGTGTCCTCGTGGCGTACTAAAAGCTGTTAGTGGTTTCGATTCTTCCGTCATTTTTAGTTGCCAGAAACCAGATTTACAGTCGAATTTGCTGAATACTCTAGATCCTTTTGTTAAGTTTATCAAGACTTCCTTCCTAGGGATAAAATAACCATCGAATTTTAGATTTTGATTTAGTCTCTTGTAATTGATTACCATTCGTGGCTTTTTTCCTTTTACTTCGTTAAGATTCCTGACCATAAATGCTAGACTAGAGTGGGGGCTGGTGGTTTTCTCTATTAGACCTGTGTTTATCAGTTCATTTATCTGGTTGTCGAACTCGTCTATATCTTGCCTAGTATAGAGCATGGGTTTTACCCTAATGATTACGTTGTCGTCTCTTAATTGAATTTTACAAAACCTTGGGCTACGATCCCATAACTTTAATGGGTTCTCACTAAAATTTTCACTAAGTGTTTTGTAAAGCCAGTGGGTCTGTTCTAACTCTTGAATTGTTTCGCATCTTTTCAGTGAGTTTTCACTGTCTGGGGTACCTTTTGGGGGAGAAAAATCTTCTGTACATTTATATCTAGGTCCTTCCAAAAGTGGCATGTCAACCTTTGGGGTTTGATTTCCTTCTTGTTGATGTAGAGACACCATTTGTTTTTCTACGATCATGGGTAGGTATTCTCCGATAAAATTGTTTCCTAAAACCATGTCCCCATTCATATGTGGAAAGCATAAGAGTTTTGGTATAATGAATTTTTTCTCATTAAGCCAAATTTCCACGTTCTTGGCTTTACTTTGGATAGTTGTTTTATGTGCACTGATCCCTGTTATTTTAATTGGATATTTCATTGGTTCCCATTTTTCTAGCGGTATGGCATTTTCTCGGCAAGAGGAGACTGTGGCCCCTGTATCTAGTAGTGCATGTAACGAGTATTGTTTATAGCCCTTGAACCTAAATGTTCCTTTAACATAATTAAACCTTCTTCCTTGTTTTGGTGCGAAGATTATTTCGTCAAATCTTATCGTGTATTCTTTCTCTTTGTTAAGGGGTTCTTCGGAATTTAGGATGATCTCCTCAACTGTTCTTTCTACATCATTATATTGGCTGTTATTTTCTTTATCCTTAATTGAGCTATTTTTTGTTGTTTCCTCTTCACTACCTCCTTTTTTTTCTGGATTATCATCATTATCTTCCTTTCCGTCCTCTCTAGTTCTGTCTATGATACTGGGTCCAGCCTTCTCTTGATTATATCCATAGTGACTTAGTAGACCCTTAAATTTTTTATGGATTTCTTTGAGTTGTTGGATCAGATCCTCTTTGGCTTCTAGAGTTAGGTCGGGACTTTTATCCTTTTCTTTTAATCTTTCTATTCGGAAAACTACCTCATCAATTTTTTTTTTGGAATAACTGGGGATGTTCATTATACCATATATATCATTATACATGGTGTCATATTTACTACAACTTGTTCTACATACCTCGCAATTGCACAATATGCCGGTAGCCATCTAAGATATCCGTGGAAAACTAGCTCCGAGTAGCCTATGGTGCCTAAAACCGTCTCCTAAGGGTCACCCTACAAACGCCTATCCGCGGCAATAAAGGGTTTACTTTAGGAATCTGGGCTTTAAGATTACTCAATTCTAGTAAGGGATACTTAGAGTGCAACGATACAGATTGTGAAAGTATAGGTCAAAGTTATAGTCTATTTGATACCGTATAAGTGCGATATGTGCTATAAATCCTTCCCCAATTTTCCTTAGTTTTTCTGCTTCTTACTTGATTTTGCTACAGTAACATTTTCTGAATTTTTAATGATTTTTTCTACAAACATAGAGAATTATAAAAACAGATAGCTTGAATAACTTCAGAAACAAACAGTACATACCGGAACAGTAGCTATCACGCCGGAGACTCTTTGTACAGACTGCAAACCCCTACCGCCTAAAAGGAACGTCCCCCCCGGGCTCTGATACCAGTTAAGTACATACCGGAACAGTAGCCATCAAGCCCGGGGGGACGTTCCTTTTGGGCGGTAGGGGTCTACAGTCTGTACAAAGAGTCTCCGGTGTGATGGCTACTGTTCCGGTATGTACTGTTTGTTTCTGAAGTTATTTAAGCTATCTGTTTTTAAATTGACTATAATACCATCTCTCAACTTGCGTGATTATTATCCTAGTTTCAGTCTAAGTATCCCCTGTTAGATTTGAGTAACCTTGAAGCCCAGATTCCTAAAGTAATCCCTTTGTTGCCACGAGTAGGCGTTTATAGGGTGACCCTCAGGAGACGGTTTTAGGCACAATAGGCTACTCAGAGCTAGCTACCAAACGATATCTTAGATGGCTAGTGATATACCATGCATATATGAGAACTGTAGAAGGGATTATAGTCACTTAGAACATTTCTCGGTAGCAACAGATAAAAATCTAACAAATATTACAAGTTTTCTCAACACCCTATTTGATTATGAAGTTTGTAGGTTTAGTAGGATAGAGAAAAAAATAGATAAGGTAATAGAACAAAATGAAATATATGTTTCTAAGTTCTGTAAAACTGTTCGAGATAATCCTTCAGAGCAATTCGACAAAGAAATAACAAAATTCGACAAAGAAGTAAGAGAAATATTAGGAAGATTAGATCGAATTGAAGGTCTAGGAACAAGCTTAAGAAAAAGAAAGAAAGCGAACAGATAAACATGATGGAAGAAAATAGGAAATACTCCAGAAAAGAACATGACTCAATTGTGGAGCTAATTAACTGTTGGAAAGAGCTATATCAGGATCCATGTAATACTGCTCAGGAAAGAGACCATTTAGTAAATAGAATGCAGGAAACCTACCAACATAATAAGGAGCTGCTACACCATTTTAATTTTGATCCAGAAGTATATAACATGAAAAGTGAAGAAGAGCCAGAAAGCACCACAGATTCAGATAACGAGGACTATGGGATGACTATACACGATGAATACGAGTCTGAACACGAGATAGGATTTGATTCTGATAGTGAAATAATACATGTGGGGGAAGATAGCAAAACGGCAATAGATTTAAACAAACCACAAGTAGGAGGGAGTTTGAGAATCGACGATTTAATAAAAAGGAGCGTATCCCAGGGAGGAACCTATCTAGATCTATCCAATATACATTTCAAGGATAAACAAAAGGTTATAGATGATTGGGCGCAATCTCTAGCTGTCGTAATCACAAATCATGAAGGATCATGGGACAATGAAAGATTTGTCGATTACATTACGGGAACTTTACAAGGAGATGTCTTGCAGTGGATGAAACAATGGATAAACTCAGAAGAAGGAAAAAGTAAACAGAATGAGTGGGGAGAAAGCGATAAGTTCGCAAGTTTTGAAAAAATTCTCAATGATTTCATAAAGATCATTAAAGAAAATTTATGTGGGTATATAGATGAGAAGTCTCAAGAAGAAGAAGTTTTATAGGCACTATCTAAAATCGAATTATGCAAGATATGTGAATTCGAAGAATACTGCAAAATATTTTCAAAATACTTCTACAAATTAGATCACGATAAGGCACAGAATTGGCTTGATCCTTTCTTCCACAAACTTCCTAGTCCATGGGATACCAAAACAAGAAATGGATACCCAGACTATTTAAAGCGAATTGAGAAAAAGGATAATTTAGGACACCGAATACACTATGCACTTAAGATTATACAAGACGACTGTCTTAATATAAAATCCTACAAAAAAATGAAAAACACAATAAGTAACTCCTCTAAAGGAAGAAGGTGCTGCGAAAAAATAATTGGCGAAAAATGAAAAATAGGGAGTGAGAAAACGACAAAAATAACATTTAGAAAAAGGTTTCGATGGAAACCATGGACAAAGAGTAGGGGTTTGACAGAAATAATAAATATATTAGAAAGAAAGATGAGTCGTCCACACATAGAGAACCCCCGGCACAAAAGGACAAAAAGAATTGCAGGTGCTTTGTATGCGATGAAGAAGGACATTTTGCTAAGGATTGTCCTAGGAGAGGAAAGAACGCTCAAAAAATGATAAAATATATGGAAGAACAGGAACTTGAAATCTGTTTGGGTGAAGAAATCGTGCCGACAGATGTAATACTTTATGAACTAGAGGTCGAAAATGATTCAGATGATGAACTAGTTTTCATGATAAATGAAGATTTAGGTCCAATAACACCCCCAGTATCAGAATTAGACAATATAACATTAGGAGATGTAGTTGGAAAAGAAACAGTTTTTAGTCCAGAAGATATTGATAGAATGAAGAAACATCAACTAATAAAGAAAACAGAAATTTACAAAATTTCACGGTTCAATTTCTTCTCTAGAAGAATAATCGAAAACTTTAACGGAAACACAACAGCAAATCTATCAGCCGGAGGAAGAGTAGATATCCCCATCTTTAGTCGTGAAAAGGTACGAAGATGGAAAAAGAAGTACCCAGAAATTCGCTATATCCACGTTGGCCTGATTCAAATTAAAATTAATGCGCTATTTAGAGTTGGCATAGATATACCGATAATAACACTCGTAATGGACAATCGATTCACCAATTGCCATCAGGCTCTAATAGGAGGATTTCAATCCAATCTAGTTAACCAAACCGTATGGTTCAATATTCGACCCAACTATTTCATCTCTATATCTGACCCAAACATAATAGATACTGTACGACTGAAAATCAAGACCCAAGGAATGAACATGAAAACCAACTCACACGATCTGGCCATAGAATATACAACAATTCATGAATTAACCCAGACCACAGAGGCAAGAACAGTTTCAAACCAACGAGAAATAATCGAAATATTCGAACCAAAACCTTTCGAGGAAGAAATCAAGCCCCGACTAATGAATATAAAAGATCTCACGGTACCTATACAATGGTTCCTTGAAGATTTAATCCAGACCGAAGAACCAAAACACTTTGGAGGGATAGAAATACAAAATTCCGGAAATAGCCTATATATTAAAAATAATTCAAAACAACCTTTACTTACAAGAAGCAATAGTGAAAGACAAACCAGAGAGGTGGCTAGGAGATCAATTACCAGGGAAGGAATGAGAGAACCAGTACTGCCACAATTATTAGGAGGAAATAAAAAATTAAGCCCGAAAGAAATAACCCAAAAGCTCAGTATACCTCTCATGCCAGGATCGACATCTCGGCAAGAGGCTATCGAAGGAGCTGTCGAGTTCAGTTATTAAGAGTAATTTTTCGTAAATAGATAATTATGTACTAACTATCTTACAGGAAAAATCGAAGAAAGGAAAAGAAGTGATTATGTCAGAAAAGACAAAAAGAAGACATACACTCGAGGAAGATAGACAAGCATTCCCTGAAGATATTTTCCTGAGTATCAAAACAATGACGCTCGATCACAAAGAAAATATAAGAGGAATCTTATCAAGAAATAGAACAGATATTGTCATAGCCCGGAATAACTATCCGAAGCTTTTCAAATTCATGAAAGAAGGAATGTGGGACATCCAAGGGGTCGAATGGGGGCTTGTAAGCCAACTGTGCTACAGACTACGAGGAGAACATGAATGGTGCAAATTACCAGCAATACTAAGGTTCTTCATCCACAAACTAGCCACCAGCATTAATTATCATCATTTGTTCACCTTCCAAATATTTAGCATGGTTGGATGGAGGGAAGAGACTAAATTTTTCCAGCCATATCAAATATGGATATTCGGCTACCCTGAGCAATGGCAAAAATTTGACCCAAAATACAATATTGAAGGAGTCAATTACAATTATTTATGGTACAGTAGTTTTATTGAGCTAGTTAACAGAGCGAGAAAGCTCATCAAAAATATCAGCAACTACTCAGTCATGACAGATGGAAGAAGAATAATCGCCACGAAAGACTATAATGCAAAATTTAGTTTTCCAAAGGGGCAAAAGCACGAGGCGATAAAGTTGTTACAAGATATAGCTTTCAACCAGAGAAATTTAGATATCCCAACAGAGTTCATGTGGATATGCAATAATAATATATGAAAAAAAAAAAAAAAAGGCTCCCTCAAAATCCTAAACATTGGATCCCCCAAGGCTTCACAAAGAAGACAGCAGCAAAAAGAAAACAACAGCAAAAGAAAAACAGGCAAGATTCGCGACAAGACTTCCACGGCAAGATTCTCCAGAGGCTTCTCGTGCAAGACATCAACAGTGGAGATTCCTGACAGAAACAGTACAGATTCCTGACAAGACGTCAATAGTGGAGATTCCTGACAGCAACAGTACAGACAAGACGTCAACAGTGGAGATTCCTGACAGCAACAGTACAGACAAGGCGTCAACAGTGAAGATACCTTACAGAGACAAGATGTCAACAGTGAAGACTCGTGACGAGGCTTCCACAGCAAGATTCTCAAGAGGTTTCTCGTGCAAGGGTAGGACGTCTATAAAAGGAGGCCTCCGACGGATGAGGAGGACATCGGCAATTCGGCAAAAACATCAGCAAGTTTCTCCAATACCTTTTAAGTCCCTCAACGCCTTCTTCTTCATCACCATCCTCTCTCTCCCTCTCATCATCTCCTATCTGTCTTGCCTGGTTTAAGCCTGCCGATCAGACCACCAACAACTTGTAGTTCTCCACCACCTATATGTATAATTAAGTGTGCCTGAGTGTATTTTCCTTTGTATTTTCTTCTTCTTCTGCATCAGCTGCACTGCAGCAGTAGTAGTGTGTACATACCAGTTATATCGTTCCGAATGCCCATACACCCGGGTGGCTATAACGGTAACCTCAGAAGCATCTTTTACGCACGGCCCTCGCGACCAGTGCCAACCTTTCCGGTGGCTAGCCAGGAAGGACGTGTTCAGGTAAGAGCCAAAGCTTCGCCACAGATCACTCTGTGAGAACCCTGAATCATGTTTCCGACGGTTTATAGCCCTCTTGTCTAAGCATGCTCTGATACCAGTTAAGTACACACTACTACTGCTGCAGTGCAGCTGATGCAGAAGAAGAAGAAAATACAAAGGGAAATACACTCAGGCACACTTAATTATACATATAGGTGGTGGAGAACTACAAGTTGTTGGTGGTCTGATCGGCAGGCATAAATCAGGCAAGACAGATAGGAGATGATGAGAGGGAGAGAGAGGATGGTGATGAAGAAGAAGGCGTTGAGGGACTTAAAAGGTGTTGGAGAAGCTTGTTGTTTTTTGCCGAATTGCCGATGTCCTCCTCATCCGTCGGAGGCCTCCTTTTATAGACGTCCTACCCTTGCACGAGAAGCCTCTTGAGAATCTTGCTGTGGAAGCCTCGTCACGAGTCTTCACTGTTGACGTCTTGTCTCTATCAGGGATCTTCACTGTTGACGTCTTGTCTTTACTGTTGCTGTCAGGAATCTCCACTGTTGACGTCTTGTCTGTACTGTTGCTGTCAGGAATCTCCACTGTTGACGTCTTGTCAGGAATCTGTACTGTTTCTGTCAGGAATCTCCACTGTTGATGTCTTGCACGAGAAGCCTCTGGAGAATCTTGCCGTGGAAGTCTTGTCGCGAATCTTGCCTGTTTTTCTTTTGCTGTTGTTTTCTTTTTGCTGCTGTCTTCTTTGTGAAGCCTTGGGGGATCCAATGTTTAGGATTTTGAGGGAGCCTTTTTTTTTTTTTTTTTTCATATATTATTATTGCATATCCACATGAACTCTGTTGGGATATCTAAACTTCTCTGGTTGAAAGCTATATCTTGTAACAACTTTATCGCCTCGTGCTTTTGCCCCTTTGGAAAACTAAATTTTGCATTATAGTCTTTCGTGACGATTATTCTTCTTCCATCTGTCATGACTGAGTAGTTGCTGATATTTTTTATGAGCTTTCTCGCTCTGTCAACTAGCTCAATAAAACTACTGTACCATAAATAATTGTAATTGACTCCTTCAATGTTGTATTTTGGGTCAAATTTCTGCCATTGCTCAGGGTAGCCGAATATCCATATTTGATATGGCTGGAAAAATTTAGTCTCTTCCCTCCATCCAACCATGCTAAATATTTGGAAGGTGAACAAATGATGATAATTAATGCTGGTGGCTAGTTTGTGGCTGAAATACCTTAGTATTGCTGGTAATTTGCACCATTCATGTTCTCCTCGTAGTCTGTAGCACAGTTGGCTTACAAGCCCCCATTCGACCCCTTGGATGTCCCACATTTCTTCTTTCATGAATTTGAAAAGTTTCGGATAGTTATTCCGGGCTAGAACAATATCTGTTCTATTTCTTGATAAGATTCCTCTTATATTTTCTTTGTGATCGAGCGTCATTGTTTTGATACTCAGGAAAATATCTTCAGGGAATGCTTGTCCAGCTTCCTCGAGTGTATGTCTTCTTTTTGTCTTTTCTGACATAATCACTTCTTTTCCTTTCTTCGATTTTTCCTGTAAGATAGTTAGTACATAATTATCTATTTACGAAAAATTACTCTTAATAACTGAACTCGACAGCTCCTTCGATAGCCTCTTGCCAAGATGTCGATCCTGGCATGAGAGGTATACTGAGCTTTTGGGTTATTTCTTTCGGGCTTAATTTTTGATTTCCTCCTAATAATTGTGGCAGTACTGGTTCTCTCATTCCTTCCCTGGTATTGATCTCCTAGCCACCTCTCTGGTTTGTCTTTCACTATTGCTTCTTGTAAGTAAAGGTTGTTTTGAATTATTTTTAATATATAGGCTATTTTCGGAATTTTGTATTTCTATCCCTCCAAAGTGTTTTGGTTCTTCGGTCTGGATTAAATCTTCAAGGAACCATTGTCTAGGTACCGTGAGATCTTTTATATTCATTAGTCGGGGCTTGATTTCTTCCTCGAAAGGTTTTGGTTCGAATATTTCGATTATTTCTCGTTGGTTTGAAACTGTTCTTGCCTCTGTGGTCTGGGTTAATTCATGAATCGTTGTATATTCTATGGCCAGATCGTGTGAGTTGGTTTTCATGTTCATTCCTTGGGTCTTGATTTTCAGTCGTACAGTATCTATTATGTTTGGGTCAGATATAGAGATGAAATAGTTGGGTCGAATATTGAACCATACGGTTTGGTTAACTAGATTGGATTGAAATCCTCCTATTAGAGCCTGATGGCAATTGGTGAATCGATTGTCCATTACGAGTGTTATTATCGGTATATCTATGCCAACTCTAAATAGCGCATTAATTTTAATTTGAATCAGGCCAACGTGGATATAGCGAATTTCTGGGTACTTCTTTTTCCATCTTCGTACCTTTTCACGACTAAAGATGGGGATATCTACTCTTCCTCCGGCTGATAGATTTGCTGTTGTGTTTCCGTTAAAGTTTTCGATTATTCTTCTAGAGAAGAAATTGAACCGTGAAATTTTGTAAATTTCTGTTTTCTTTATTAGTTGATGTTTCTTCATTCTATCGATATCTTCTGGACTAAAAACTGTTTCTTTTCCAACTACATCTCCTAATGTTATATTGTCTAATTCTGATACTGGGGGTGTTATTAGACCTAAATCTTCATTTATCATGAAAACTAGTTCATCATCTGAATCATTTTCGACCTCTAGTTCATAAAGTATTACATCTGTCGGCACGATTTCTTCACCCAAACAGATTTCAAGTTCCTGTTCTTCCATATATTTTATCATTTTTTTAGCGTTCTTTCCTCTCCTAGGACAATCCTTAGCAAAATGTCCTTCTTCATCGCATACAAAACACCTGCAATTCTTTTTGTCCTTTTGTGCCAGGGGTTCTATGTGTGGACGACTCATCTTTCTTTCTAATATATTTATTATTTCTGTCAAACCCTCTACTCTTTGTCCATGGTTTCCATCGAAACCTTTTTCTAAATGTTGTTTTTGTCGTTTTCTCACTCCCTATTTTCTATTTTTCGCCAATTATTTTTTCGCAGCACCTTCTTCCTTTAGAGGAGTTACTTATTGTGTTTTTCATTTTTTTGTAGGATTTTATATTAAGACAGTCGTCTTGTATAATCTTAAGCGCATAGTGTATTCAGTGTCCTAAATTATCCTTTTTCTCAATTCGCTTTAAATAGTCTGGGTATCCGTTTCTTGTTTTGGTATCCCATGGACTAGAAAGTTTGTGGAAGAAATGATCAAGCCAATTCTGTGCCTTATCGTGATCTAATTTGTAGAAGTATTTTGAAAATATTTTGCAGTATTCTTCGAATTCACATATCTCGCATAATTCGATTTTAGATAGTGCATATAAAACTTCTTCTTCTTGAGACTTCTCATCTATATACCCACATAAATTTTCTTTAATGATCTTTATGAAATCATTGAGAATTTTTTCAAAACTTGCGAACTTATCGCTTTCTCCCCACTCATTCCGTTTACTTTTTCCTTCTTCTGAGTTTATCCATTGTTTCATCCACTGCACGACATCTCCTTGTAAAGTTCCTGTAATGTAATCGACAAATCTTTCATTGTCCCATGATCCTTCATGATTTGTGATTACGACAGCTAGAGATTGCGCCCAATCATCTATAACCTTTTGTTTATCCTTGAAATGTATATTGGATAGATCTAGATAGGTTCCTCCCTGGGATACGCTCCTTTTTATTAGATCGTCGATTCTCAAACTCCCTCCTACTTGTGGTTTGTTTAAATCTATTGCCGTTTTGCTATCTTCCCCCACATGTATTATTTCACTATCAGAATCAAATCCTATCTCGTGTTCAGACTCGTATTCATCGTGCATAGTCATCCCATAGTCCTCGTTATCTGAATCTGTGGTGCTTTCTGGCTTTTCTTCACTTTCCATGTTATATACTTCTGGATCAAAATTAAAATGGTGTAGCAGCTCCTTATTCTGTTGGTAGGTTTCCTGCATTCTATTTACTAAATGGTCTCTTTCCTGAGCAGTATTACATGGATCCTGATATAGCTCTTTCCAACAGTTAATTAGCTCCACAATTGAGTCATGTTCTTTTCTGGAGTATTTCTTATTTTCTTCCATCATGTTTATCTGTTCGCTTTCTTTCTTTTGTCTTAAGCTTGTTCCTAGACCATCAATTCGATCTAATCTTCCTAATATTTCTCTTACTTCTTTGTCGAATTGCTCGAGCAGGGAGTGTATTTCCCTTTGTATTTTCTTCTTCTTCTGCATCAGCTGCACTGCAGCAGTAGTAGTGTGTACTTAACTGGTATCAGAGCTCGGGGGAACGTTCCTTTTGGGCGGTAGGGGTCTGCAGTCTGTACAAAGAGTCTCCGGCGTGATGGCTACTGTTTCGGTATGTACCGTTTGTTCCTGAAATTATTCAAGCTATCTGTTTTTATTAAAAAAAAAATTTTTTTAGAAAATTAGAAAATGTTATTGTAGCAAAACCAAGGAAAATCACGGGAGGATTTATAGCACATATAGCACTTATACGGTATCAAATAGACTATAATTTTGATCTATACTTTCACAACCCGTATCATTACTGTCCTAGTTGCACTCTAAGTGTCCCTTACTAGAACTGAGTAATCTTAAAGCCCAGATTCCTAAAGTAAACCCTTTGTTGCCGCGGATAGGCGTTTGTAGGGTGACCCTTAGGAGACGGTTTTAGGCACCATAGGTTACTCAGAGCTAGTTTTCCACCGATATCTTAGATGGCTACCGGCATATTGTGCGATTGCGAGATATGTAGAACAAGTTGTAGTAAATATGACACCACCTATAATGATATATATGGTATAATGAACATCCCCAGTTATTCCAAAAAAAAATTTGATGAGGTAGTTCTCCGAATAGAAAGATTAAAAGAAAATGATAGAAGTCCCGACCTAACTCCAGAAGCCAAAGAGAATCTGACCCAACAACTCAAAGAAATCCATAAAAAATTTAAGGGTCTATTAAGTCATTATGGATATAATCCCAAGTAAGAAAAAGCTGGACCCAATATCATAGACAGACCCAGAGAGGACGGAATGGAAGATAATGATGATAATCCAGAGGGTAGTGAAGAGGAAACAACAAAAAACAGCTCAATTAAGGATAAAGAAAATAATAGCCAAAATAATGATGTAGGAAGAACAGTTGAGGAGATCATCCTAAATTCCGAAGAACCCCTTAAAGAGGAAGAATACACGATAAGATTTGACGAGATAATCTTCGCACCAAAACAAGGAAGAAGGTTTAATTATGTTAAATGAACATTTAGGTTCAAGGGCTATAAACAATACTCGTTACATGCACTACTAGATACAGGGGCCACAGTCTCCTCTTGCCGAGAAAATGCCATACCACTAGAAAAATGGGAACCAATGAAATATCCAATTAAAATAACAGGGATCAGCGCACATAAAACAACTATCCAAAGCAAAGCCAAGAACGTGGAAATTTGGCTTAATGAGAAAAAATTTATTATACCAAAACTCTTATGCTTTCCACATATGAATGGGGACATGGTTTTAGGAAATAATTTTATTGGAGAATACCTACCCATGATCGTAGAAAAACAAATGGTGTCTTTACATCAACAAGAAGGGAATCAAACCCGGAAGGTTGACATGCCACTTTTGGAAGGACCTAGATATAAATGTACAGAAGACTTTTCTCCCCCAAAAAGTACCCCAGACAGTGAAAACTCACTGAAAAGATGCGAAAGAATTCAAGAGTTAGAACAGACCCACTGGCTTTACAAAACACTTAGTGAAAATTTTAGTGAAAACCCATTAAAATTATGGGAACGTAGCCCAAGGTTTTGTAAAATCCAATTAAGAGACGACAACGTAATCATTAGGGTAAAACCCATGTTCTATACTAGGCAGGATATAGACGAGTTCGACAACCAGATAAACGAACTGATAAACACAGGTCTAATAGAGAAAACCACCAGCCCCCACTCTAGTCCAGCATTTATGGTCAGAAATCTTAACGAAGTAAAAAGAAAAAAGCCACGAATGGTAATCAATTACAAGAGACTAAATTAAAATCTAAAATTCGATGGTTATTTTATCCCTAGGAAGGAAGTCCTGATAAACTTAACAAAAGGATCTAGAGTATTCAGCAAATTCGACTGTAAATCTGGTTTCTGGCAACTAAAAATGACGGAAGAATCGAAACCACTAACAACTTTTAGTATGCCACGAGGACATTTTCACTAGAATGTCATGTCGTTTGGGTTAAACACTGCACCTCAGATATTTCAAAGATGGATGGACTCAATCTTTAATAGTTTAAAAGACTACTGTGTCGTATATATCGATGACATTCTGGTCTTTTCAAAAACAAAAGAAGAGCACAAGAGACATTTAAAAATCATTAGTGACATCTTTAGAAAACACGGGATAATACTCTCTCCAAAAAAGATCGAAATCGAAAAAGAGTCAATAGAATTTCTTGGAATTATTCTAGATAAAGATGGAATTCAGCTACAGAAGCACATCATTTCAAAGATTAGGGAGTTTCCCGAAGAAATAAAAGATAAAAAACAACTACAAAGCCTGCTAGGGCTATTGAATTACGGGAGAAATTTTCTACGAGAGCTCACGAAAGAAGAAATACCTTTACTAAAGAAACTAAATAAAAATCAAGATTTCATCTGGACAGATAAAGATAAACACGTCCTGAGGCAAATTAAGCAACTCGCCGAGAAGGCACCAGAAGTCTACCTACCAAAACTTGGAGATAAACTAATTTTGGACACAGATGCGTCGGAAGAATATTGGGGATGTGCACTAAAAGCAATTCCGAAAGAAAACTGGGACGAAGAAGATCCACCTCTATCCCAGAACGAAATCAGACTCAGAAAAAGAAGCATACCACAAAAAATATTGAAATATGAGAGACTTTGTGGGTATAATTCAGGAAAATTCAAACCAAATGAACTAAAGTGGATAATATTTGAAAAGGAACTATACACTATAAAATTAGCTCTACAGAAATTTCAAATATTTCTTGCACCAGAATATTTTATAATTAGAACAGATAATAAAGCCGTTAGGGATTTTCTAGTAAATATAAGAAAAACCTCTGGGAAACGCATGCAGTGGTATAACGAGATAGCCCAATATTCCTTCGAAATAGAGCATGTTAAAGGAAAGGATAATTTTATTGCGGATTACCTAAGCCGACCTAATAAGTAACCTATAAATCTATTTTTTGCAGAGAGGTGATAAAGGGAAAGCTATAGCAAATAGTGTTCCTGTTCCAGCAGCATTTGTTGTATTCGTGGGATACCAGCCAGGCATCTACACAAACTGGAAAAAATGCTATGAGCAGATATTCGATTTTAACGGATCCTGTTGCAGACATTACTACTCCAAAGAAGATGCCGTCCTAACCTGGGAAATGTCACGGCAGAACCCATACTTAGGAGAAGAAATTCGAGACCTCACCCATTACATACTCGAGCCAAAAGTAGCGAACTTTCCCAAATTAGAAATCCCACCCCCATTTTACTCCGAAATAAATGGAGCATGGCGAGCCCACCAAAGAGCAAATCTGGGAATTGGGACTCGACGCGCTTTCCGCAAGCACATGGGAAACTTAGCAAATCTTGTAATGAAACAAGAATCAGAACTCATGGCCTTGAAAAAGGTCTGCTCGGATTATATAAACACCCTTAATGAAGGAACTATTAGGGGAGCAACCCCTAGACAGACTGAAGCTCTAAAAAATATGGGTAAACTTTTAGAGCAAGAGTTACCAAGCCCTGATACAACAAACAAATCGGAGAAAGCGCCGCAGTTCGAGAATACAACAACAGAAGGATCACAAGCATACAACAACACACAACAAGGCGAAGAGGAGAATGTCGAAGCCGAAGTGGAAGTCGATGTAACCGAAGAAGCCTTCAGCAGGGGAGTCTCAGTACAAGGACTTTTAAAACAACTATTCGAAGAAGGCAACCCAGCAGTTGGGTTACTAGGAGAAGGATCTGGAAAGTTCGAATACTATGTTCTATACGGAAAACTAAGAATGAAAAAATTAGTCCCAAGATCATATCTAGGAATATTAGAGGCAAGGATTACACCAACAGGATGGGACGGCGCTGACATATCCACAAATTGATGGATAAACCTTGCATCCCCAGAAGCTTCAGTATCCGACAATTTTATTAAATTTTTGTAAAATAAAAAAAATAAAAAAAAAAGGCTCCCTCAAATCCTAAACATTGGATCCCCCAAAGAAGACAGCAGCATAAACGGCAAACAGGCATTAAAAATTCCTAACAAGACGACAACAGTGAAGACTCGTGACTTCCACGACAAGATTCTCCAGAGGCTTCTCGTGCAAGGCATCAACAGTAGAGATTCCTGACAAGACGTCAACAGTGAAGATTCCTGACATCAACAGTGAAGATTCCTGACAACAACAGTACAGACAAGACGTCAACAGTGAAGATCCCTGACAGAGACAAGACGTCAACAGTGAAGACTCGTGACGAGGCTTCCACAGCAAGATTCTCAAGAGGCTTCTCGTGCAAGGATAGGACGTCTATAAAGGAGGCCTCCGACGGATGAGGAAGACATCGGCAATTCGGCAAAAACATCAGCAAGCTTCTCCAACACCTTTTAAGTCCCTCAACGCCTTCTTCTTCATCACCATCCTCTCTCTCCCTCTCATCATCTCCTATCTGTCTTGCCTGGTTTATGCCTGCCGATCAGACCACCAACAACTTGTAGTTCTCCACTACCTATATGTATAATTAAGTGTGCCTGAGTGTATTTCTCTTTGTATTTTCTTCTTCTTCTGCATCAGCTCCACTGCAGCAGTAGTAGTGTGTACTTAACTGAACCGTCCATTCATGGAGTTGGAGGAATCCAAAGGAGGCCCGCCCTTCCTGCATTGCATAAAAGAACTTTCCCTCTCTCCTCGAATGAATACGAAAGGGAGATCAATCAAAATCCTCTGGCCAATAAAAATGAAGAACAGGCCTATGCAGCTGCCAAAGAGTTCTTTACCGAGGCAATAACTGATAGCCTTTGCGGAGCAAGATCTATTACCATTAGTGATAACATCATGCTCTATGATCACCTATCAGCCATTGAATCTACTCAAAAAAAGCTAAGCAAGGTCATTCCTTATCTTTCTACCATTAATATTGGGAGAATTGGATGCAAGGCAAGAACAGACTGCAGCAGAGAGGGCCTATTCCAAGTAAGATAAAAGCATGGTGGGCCCATTCTACTCAGCATCCACTCAGCCAAAGATTCCTCTTTATCCCCTCCACCGACAGAAGGACAACAATCAGCAAAAGTGGGACCCTATAGAGGACAATAATGCAATCTTTTTCCTGTACAAAGGACAATAATGCAATCCTTTTTTCTGTACATCTTTTGTAAAGTAACTTTGTAAAAGATTCCTTCCTATCTGAAGGACGTCTTAGAAACATTATAAATAAAGACATCAGATGAAGGGAGGAGGCAGAGAGCCTTTCCGAACTTCTTTTTTCTTGACATACTTCTTCCTCTGATCTGCTTCTTAGTATTCTTAGTGTGAATAAATAGTTCAATTTTGAGCTTTGTACTGGAGCAGAAGCTCTCCTGCAACTGGTATCAGAGCCTTGTGCAGTCTCCCTCTTCTTTTTTTGTAAGTATCTTTAACTTAGCCATGTCTGGCTAAACTTGTTAGGCATGTTATTTCCTTAATTTCTTAAACTAATTAGATAATAGTATCTTACGCCATGAGGTAGGAAACGAAACACGGCTGTGCTCTATCTCTCTGAAGCTTGTAATAGTGCTTGTGGTTGACTATATATCCGGAAGGGATGCTTCAGTTATTGCGGCCTTACTCTAGGGATAAAGCCACCTTTAGAGGTTACATGCCGGAGAGAATAGGGTCAAAGAGATACTGTTATCTAATCAAGTAAAAGAAAGGAAGGAAATAACGTGTCTAAGTTTATAAGAACCTCTTTACAGAAATGTCTAGAGCTTTAGTTCTTCCTGAATCTTACGAATGTCCTTTTAATCTAAATTCTCATGAACATAGTATACATCTTCCTTGCAATGGTACTATAGAACAACAAAATAGTTTACTTAATTATTTATGTGATCAACTTTACCTAGTTTCTCAAAAATTAACTACTTTACAATCCTTTTTGAATTTTCCAAACTTTTCTTTATCTTCAAAAGAAAGACTTGGATCTGTTAGAATGATGAAAACATCTTCAAAAAGTTTGAAAGAAACAAATTTAGAAGAAATTGATTACCAAAAATATTTACAATATAAAACTCTTTTGACTGAAGAAATAGAAGGAAAAATTAATTCTAAAGAGATTTTCAAATTTTATGAAGAAAACTCTGCTTCTATAAAATATTTTTCAAAAAACTCCTCTTCTGATAGTGAGAGTTATGTTTCTGTAGCAAATTCTTTTGATGAAAGTTTATATGATGATGTTGTTGATAATGTTGACGAACTATCAATACCCTCTAACGAGGAGTCCTCTTTTACTGAGGAATTATACTACATACCCTCTAACGAGGACTATCATATACCAAATGTACCCTCTAACGAGGAGCAGTATTTATTTAATATAAATATGGAACGTGGGGAATCATCTACTCAAATGATTTCTACTGGTAGACAAAATCCTCCACATCCTAGTACTACAGAAGAAACTATGTATCATAGAGATACTGGTGAAAGTTATGTAGATTCCTACATCTATAAATAAGGAAAGAGACATCAAACTTCTACATCTGGGTTAATATTTAATGTTGATAATATACCAACTAATGAGTTAAGAATTTATATAGTAAATTGGGAACAACTAATGGTTGGAACTAATACCTTTATGCCAGAAGGAATCCCTCATAAAGAGTTTGTAATACTAGCTTGCGGATATTGGCAAGGGATAGCCTTAAGATGGCTAACACAATACGAAAAATTATATCCTACTGAAGTATTAGCTTTAAATGACCATGAGTCTAGAAGAACTGCTTTACATAGTATTTGTAAATGCTTATATGTTGATCTAACTGGAGATGATATTAATGCTGAAGGAATAGACGAAAATATTCTATTAAAGTTAAGACTATGTAATATCTGTTATCTAGAAGAATTTGGCTGTGCTCTATCTCTCTGAAGCTTGTAATAGTGCTTGTGGTTGACTATATATCCGGAAGGGATGCTTCAGTTATTGCGGCCTTACTCTAGGGATAAAGCCACCCTTAGAGGTTACATGCCGGAGAGAATAGGGTCAAAGCGATACTGTTATCTAATCAAGTAAAAGAAAGGAAGGAATTTAACCGCTACTGCTCCACGCTTTCCCCACAGCTATACCATACGGAATCCGTCTATTGCTCCTATAGGTTCTGCGGAATCGAAACTCCCTTTAGATAGAGAAGACTATGAAAAAGAAAACTGTCTGTCACTCGTACCTTTGGGACAAGTCGATGTAAAGCTTTTCAGTAGTCAAGCTAGATGCAGATTTCATAGCTACGCTTACTCCTTCAAGCCCGAAAAGATCAGATTTGCGCAGAAGCGGACTCAATAGCGCCATCTTCTTCCTTCACACGACGGTCGTGCCGTCCGAGACGACGAGACCAATGGCAACTGATGTTTCAAAGGACAGAGAGAACGGTCAAAATTGTCACTGGTTTGTTTGCCTACGGGACTGAATGTCTTATCGTAGTCAATACCATGAAGTTGTGTGATTTGGCCACAGAGATGGCCTTGACAGTCGCAGCAAGTAGTGTTGGTTTGAAAATCCATTTCCTACTAAGGACATTCGATTCGGATAGGCAAAAGTGTCCAGGTCGAGTTGCCATCTCTCTTGGTCTACCCTGTGCGGGATGAGGCAGGGATCCCGTCGACTGTATTTATCCACCAGTGAAGTAGATCTCAAACAACCAATGCAACCAATCCCGAAAGAAAGGAAATCAGAAGTGGAGTACTTCCCTCTCTTTGGAAGAGAAAGGTACGAATATTTTTCATATATGGAGAGCACTGGTTAATGGTGAAGATGATGCTCAGGCTTGCTTGCATGCACACAAACGACGATTGTCTCACGATCTGACAGTTCTCAATAGAATAAATCGATATTTTTATAAGGAGGGTAAAGGCAAATGTCTGACTATGCATCAAACTGACGAGAGAACAATATTCTCTCACGCTCAGAACTGATTGCCACTTTCAATGGCTTGGGAAGACGTCACATTCTCAAAATGAGTGACTTTGACGAATGACGGGTCTTGTTAGACAGGCATAGACTGGACAAGATGACGGGCGTAACGTCTCGCGTACTGAAGGTGCTTTCCTGAAAAACCCTCCCGATGTATCTCTTTCTATACCTCGAGTTGGTGGATCCCCATCAGTCAGCTTTCATTAAAGGCCGGAAGATTAGTGAAAACATTCGTCATGGCTCATGAGCTGGTCCGTCACTTTCATAGAGACAAAAGGGAACTCCTGACGTTTTGTGCCAATTTCGATATTCGCAAGGCATACGACTCAGTTTCATTGGGATGTTGTCCTCAATACTCGTCGATTCCTTCGAAGTTTCCTGAAATGTTAGGTAAGATGTATTAGATAATGTATCTCCCTTTGCAGTTATGATTAACGGATCCCCATTAGGATTCTTCAGGGGGCTACGGTTTGAGATAGGTGTCTAATCAGAGCCGGTATTTTCACCCTTGTCATGGAAATATTCAGCTGGAAGTTGGAAAGGGAAGTAAACAACAAGCTGATCACCCATTTGACGAAGATTTAAGAAACATAGAGTTTATGGAGAAATATATGCTAATGATTTTATCGGAGATTCGCAGATAGCTTCATGCGTAATGCATTGGCCATCAACCGACGTGCTAAATGAGTTTCATAGCTAGGCAGGTATTAGGATGGAGAAAGCAAAATGTTCCCTCTCATTCTCGGCTACTGGGTATAGGGTCAAACGGAAAATCATTCGTACTTGTCGGCTTCTGTGAGGTGCAGCTCCCTCTCGACATATTGGGGACTGCCCTGGGGATCTACCAGATTGAGACACTCCGACTGTTTCCCCCTCGTCGGATGACGTTCAATGGCCAAAGACGCAATTGGAAAGGAAGATTGCAGTTATATACCGGAAGAATGGAGCTCGTCTCTGCAGTGCTTGCAAACCTTCACAACGGAGGGTCGTCTGCTTTCAGGTATCCAGAGAAGATATTGAAATCAATTTCCTCCTGCATTCGGAATTTCTTTTGGTCAAGCCTCGAAACCACCATGTCGCCCATGTTTCTCAAACTGTATAAAGAGTTGCCTCTTTGCGAAGGAAGGGCATATAATACAATACATGTTGTCTTCACTATGTGCAAATTCTTGATAAACTTGTCGAAACTATTTTTACAGCCGAACGAATATTTTGATCTATTGAAACTATGATCGATGCAGTCAAATTGATCTCGCTGTACACGACCCATTCCACGTTTACACGAGTAACCGATCCATCGCTTACTTTACTATGATTGGAGCTATTGTTGTGGCCCTGGCACTCGGAGAGAAGATAGTCGCAGAAGCAGTCGTCCGGCTGTTGATCCAAGGAAAAAGGTCGCGGTAAGTCAACGAAATTCCACAATTGAATAACAAAGAGAGAGTCCTATAGTCTTATAAACTACCTATCGATAGTCAGACGTAACGAAACTCATTCTCCACAACTCGGAGGGAACCCATGAACCCCCTTCGTCATCGTGAGGCTTGGCTACGTCGCTTGAACGCCTCAACGTCGGAGAGAGGTAGGTTGGGCTCCGAGGCCGTCAAAGCCTCACTTACTATGGCTTGACACGAGAAGGCCGTCACTTTGCTCCCCTCAAATGGCGGGGCCGTCGGTAACAAAAGGAAACAGACGTTTGATATCACCATTCTCTCTTTCTTGCCTTTGTGATGCGCACATTCGCAGATGAATTGAAGAGTAGGATTCCCTTTCCTTTAGCGAACGGAGGCATTGAGGAAGATTACCAATCACCCACTGACGACGGGTTGGGAAGGAGAGAGTGAGAGAGAATGTCCCGAGTGGAGCTGCATCCGTCGACAAATGACGTAGGAGAGTAGTAGAGAACACGGCGGGGTCCATTTCATTGGTTTTTTGGTTGGTTGAGCGATCGCGTTGCGTGTTTGTAGGGGAACGCATTAAAAAAACGAATATATTTATTCGCAGGACACTTTGAGCTCAGTAGACAAGGCAGTTGACCGGACTTTTAGTCACATGGCGTGTATCGGGTGCCACGCTGGTGGCTCAGGCCAACCAACATCCTCCTCTTTCTGTGCATGAACCGACGCTCGCATAGTGCAGAAGTGTTTGTCCCTTTTTCTAGAGTTTGCGTGCAATGATTTTCCATTGGTAGTTTCGGGGTTAAAACACCCCGCAAAACCAACAAAGATGTCGCCCAGTTCTTCAAAGATGATGGGGTACGGGAATGACAGAAATAAACAACAAAAGTTCTTCGTACGTGGGAAGAACGGGAGCACAAAGCATGACCGAGACTCAATAATCAACAACATGTTATCATACTCCTCCGAAAATTTTTCTCCAATCGGCCAACCGTTCGTTAGCCACTTGAACCGGATTTATTTGTTTTATTAGGTTCTTAGTAGCATTCGGCGACCTTTTCTTCTTTTACTTCACACAGCTTTTCATCTCCTTGATAGCTGGAAGTTCTCCAAAAGTATGAAAAGTTGGAGGACTTTGTACCATCCATTCAAGTGTGGTTGAATTCTATTCAACAACCCTAGGACTTGGAGCACATTTTTTGTTGTTTCCATTGCTTAAAGTGATTGTGACGACCACGAAGAAACAACGAATCCCAACTATGGATATCTGAGAGCCCAAACTGCTCAGAGATTTTCATCCGGTATAAGCATATGGATAATCTGGAATGCGACGTGGCATACCCAAAAGCCATAAGAAATGCATGAGAAAGAATGTTAGATTAACCCCGAAAGAAGTGATCTAAAAATGGATTTGACCTATAGTTTCCGGGTATGTCTGACTAAAAGTTTTACCCACCCATTAGTAAAATCCTGCTAATAAAGCAAAAACGGCTCCCATAAAAAGTACCGCATTCGGAATTTCTTTTGGTCAAGCCTCGAAACCACCATGTCACCCATGTCAAGCCTCGAAATACATGTTGTCTTCACTATGTGCACACTCATTGCATAAAAGTGTGCCTGAGTGTATTTCTCTTTGTATTTTCTTCTTCTTCTGCATCAGCTGCACTGCAGCAGTAGTAGTGTGTACTTAACTGAACCGTCCATTCATGGAGTTGGAGGAATCCAAAGGAGGCCCGCCCTTCCTGCATTGCATAAAAGAACTTTCCCTCTCTCCTCGAATGAATACGAAAGGGAGATCAATCAAAATCCTCTGGCCATGAATGAAGAAGTAGTTGGCCTTTCACTTTCTTTCGTTTGACTCATGGAGCTGATAAATCCACTTCGACAAGGACGGAATCCCTTCAATCCCATCCGAAAGGTCTAGGAACGGAGTGTTCTCTTTTTTTCCATTATTTCTGCTCGACGTTCCGCCTTACAAAACAAAATGAATCCTATTAAACATTTTTCTCCTTTGAATTACTCATTGAATTTCATTTCACACAGGAAACAATTCTAGGAGAAGTTCGAATCCGTTCCGTTTGGATATTGATCGGTCTTTTTCGGACATGGTTTACGCATTACTGGTTCCCGAAAGAGTCAATTTCTCTATTAGCTTAACCCTTTCTGGAACTACCTTTGGACTCATATTTTGTTCGTACACAATCAACGGGGCCTCCTCGACATATGTTGTAATGTCTCCAATAGCATGCCCTGACTTCGTCTTTCCCTTAATAAGTCATCAAATTTGGCGCTTTTCGATCCCCAGTTGCTATGTGGAACAAAGGACGAAATACAATCGATTCCTCCATTTAAGTGGTTCTCGCTTCTCCTTGCTCCTGTTCCTAACTCCTCCCGGGTAGTTCCCAATATTTGGCACTTTCCATACTTCGTGGGTGCAACATCAACAAATTCGCTCATGATCAAGTTACAACCTAAGATCTATGACCATATTATGTTAACTGTTCATATTTCGTTCATTCCATCGGTATGCTCCCAGGTAACTGTAATTGTAATATGTTTGCTAGAACCAAGGGGTCTTTCTGTGGAAACCTCCACAAGCAATTGTCATTTTTTGATAGGTTTGCCGCTGGTAACAGTAGCTCTTTACACACCTCCGGATATCTGGTACCAAATCATCTCCCGTTTCCTTATTTCTTTGATAATAGAGTTGGCTATCTCTATGGCATTGATTGTACAAGTTCGTGAAGAGGGTTGGATGAGTAGAATGAGGGAAAGTGGCTCGATCGACAAAAAAGAGGAGTAGGGGGACCCCCTAGAACCTGGTAAAAGTCACTATCGACAGAATTCCCGAGCAATTCTAAACCAACATATGCGATTCATTCCCGTTACGGAGTCTAACAAATGGAAGACTCCGTCACCGTCAGGAGCAGGATGAGTGATACATCTGGCGAGCGCCAGTGAAGAACACAAGCAAGGCGGGATCTCGGGCATTGAACTATTCAATCGACGCAAGAGAAAGGAGGGTTCGGGGCCAGTTGCAGGAGAGCGGCTGCTTCTGCTCAAAGCTCAAAAATATTCACAACTTTATTCATAAGGATTCACAAGGAAAGATTCACAAGAAGAATTAAAAAAAGAAGTTCGGAAAGCTCTCTGCCCCCTCCCTTCATCCGAAGTCTTTATTTATAGCCAAGCCTTTTAGTACAGTAAGATTCTATTTTGATAAGATAGAATCTTTAAACAGAAAAAGGTGCTACAGGGAAAAGGCGGAATAATTGCTGAAGACTAAAAGTGCTACAGGAAAAAGGTAGAGTGATTGCTAAAAAACAAAGCTTTTAGTACAATTATTAAAGATGCTGTCGGTAAGCTGCTTTTGTAAAGATAAGAGAGCATCTTTAAGTGCGGAGTGAGTTGGCTGGCACGTGTTGCTGAGGATGAAACTTGAGAAGATGGTCCCACCACGCTTAGTCTTGCATGATATTTTGTAGTGCATCTCCATCAAAAGCTTCGTCTTCTCTGATCGCATGGGATCATGATTATCTTCTTGAAGGTTGTCGTCTCCGCCAAGGTCTTCGTCTTCCATGCTTTCTAGATCTTCGTAGAACTCCTCCTTAGCTTTAGAGTTGATTTTTCCTAGCTGCAAGGAGGATAAGAAAGCAAGAACTCTTGGAATTTTTACTTCAGATACTTCAAAGGCTCCAATATAATCATAAAAGAGAATATTATCCTCTATTTTGATTGTATGAGCTCCTGAGATTGCCTTTGTGTATGCTTCATTAAAAAATTCCTTAGCTGCTTTCTTGGTTTCTTCTTCAAGATCAAGAACAGGTAGACTTTCACATGTTGGAGAAGGAGCATAGTTGTAATTGTGTAGCTCCCAAAGTTGGATGGATGGGAAGACTTTCAGATACTTTCTTTCCTCCCAAGTACTCCATATGCGGAAAAAGAAAGTAGTTTGA
Source organism: Dracaena cambodiana (assembly GCA_036321105.1). Classification (NCBI taxonomy): domain Eukaryota; kingdom Viridiplantae; phylum Streptophyta; class Magnoliopsida; order Asparagales; family Asparagaceae; genus Dracaena; species Dracaena cambodiana. Next base: position 30,410,844 of record JAYEPQ010000010.1, on the reverse strand, counting down.
TACCTGGTTGTGTAAGCCTTGATTCCTTTCATACAGATAGGTGGTAGAAAATCCTGAAACTCCTCTGAATGAGAGGAATTTACAAAGAGTTCATGAACAAGACCTATCGCCTTATGACATTTTGATATTTCTTGAAAGCCAGAAATAATTCTTGGAGAATTATTTTTATTAAGAATAAGCTCATGCTGTTGCAATACAGCTATGATATATGTGGCTTCCAACTTGCTGAAGAATGCTCTTAGCTGGGAGTCAGGAATCATATTTTGTTGATTAAGGCCTATCATTTTATGGACTGTAATCTCTGCCTCTAACTGCCTTGACTTTTCTGTCTGTATTTTGCAGAGCTCTAAAAGTTTATAGAATTCAGGCAATGGGTGGTATATCTGATCAGAAATTTCCATGTCTTGAATTATGTTCCTCAAATATTGTTGATCTTGGGATAAACCTTGGAACCAAGTTCCTTTCCTCTGCTCTAAGTCTGAGCTTTGAGTAGCAAGAGTATAGATGCACAAATCAGAGACTGCTTTTATGATGTTCTGCTTCTCTGTCTTTTCCTGAGTGTAGTGGTTATACATAGAGAGTATCATCTGCTCAATCTGTGATAACCAATATTTGGAAGAGTGGAAATCATTTGATTGAATGGCTCGATAGCACCCATTCAACCGCTCATATATATGTGGATTAGATGTTTTAAGATCAGTGTTATACCAATCTCGGACAACTGTTGCTGCTGTGGGTCTTGTATTCGGTGTTGACTGAACTCTTCTTTGTGCAGCAGTGATATTGCTGTATGAAGGTGTATTGCTTTGAAGAGGTAGAACTGTCATCCCCAATGGCGGGAATTGTTTTTCCTCGGTAGAGGTTGTTGTTGTGTTGTTGCCAGTTTCCTGGGTAGATGTAGAGCCTCCAGTTTCCTTGGTAGATTTGCTGCTTTCTCCTTTTTCAGGAGTTTTCTTCTGACTGTTACCTCCCGTTTGTGGCGGGGTCTTCTTAGTAGTGTTGATGGTAGTCCACTTGGCTTGTTCAGCTATAGTCTAGAGTCTTTTTAGCCTATCCTCGTCCATCTTCTGGGCGAGTTAATAAATCTGCAAGATAGTTAGTGTATCCCGGAATATATTTAACATCATATTGAAAAATCTCAAGGTATAAAGCAATTCTTATTCTCCTAATATTTTCTTCAGGATTGTTTATAGTTATTTTTTTCAGAAATTGTGCTACAGCTTTGTTATCAGTTTCAATCATAAAACTCCGATTTAATAAGTAAATTTTTAAGCTTTTAATGGCTAATTTGATGGCTAATAACTCTTTTTCATAAGTAGAATAGTTTTGTTGTGGTTTTGTAAATTTGCCAGAAGTATAAGCTACTATTTCCTTTTGTTTTGCTATTAAGACTCCTGCCCAAAATTACTCAGAAGCATCTGTTTGAAGAGTTACTAATTCTTCATCTTTTGGAAAATATAATATACGCTGATTTGTGATTAGTTGTTTAATTTGCTCAATTTCTTTTTCTTCTGTAGAAGATAGTTGAATACTTATTTTGTCTGTATTCCATTTTCTAGGTTGTTCACCATTTTCTACTTTATACTTTGATTGTTCTACTGTTAGTTTATCTTGTAAGTTTTGGACTAGCTGTGACAAGTGAGGAATGAATTTTCTTCCGTAATTTAATAATCCTAAAAACCTCTGTAGTTGTTTTAGAGTTTTAACGGTTTTAGGAAATTCTTTTATCTTTGAGTATATATGCTGTTGTAATTCTATCTGTCCTTTTTTTATATATTTTCCCACTAATTCGACTTCCGTTTTGAATAGAGATATTTTTTTGGGACTTAAAATGATCCCATTATCAAGTAGTAATTTTGAGACTTGTAATAAATGTTGTTAATGTTCTTCTAAAATAAGCGAAAAGATTAGAATATCATCTACATAGACTACTACAAAGGGTAGATGTCCAAATATAGAATTCATCCATTTTTGAAATATTTGTGGAGCATTTTTTAAACCAAAAGGCATTACTAACCATTCGTAATGTCCTTGAGGGCAACTGAATGCTGTTAATTCTATAAATTCCGTATTGGCTAGTTTTATCTGCCAGAAACCAGATTTAGCATCAAATTTACTATAGTATTTCGATCCTTGTATTTGTTTTATTAGTTGTTCAGCAGAAGATATGAAATAACCATCAAATTTTGTACAACTATTTAATTTTCTATAGTTTATGACCATTTTTGCTTTTCCTCTTTTTTGTTCTGCATGGTTTCTTAACATGAATGCAGGAAAAGAATGTGGACTGGAGCTTGGTTGTATTAATTTGAGGTCTAATAATTCTTTGATTTGCTCAGAGAACTCTTTTTTGTCTAAAGGGGATACCATTATACTATTTACTCTGATTTTAGTTTCTCTGTATTGGTCTAAGATAGTTAGAGTACAATATCGAGGTGCTTTGTCAAAGTGTAACAAAGAATCATTAGAGTATAAGGGTTTTAAAAGACTATGTATAATAGTTTCCGTATCGGATATTGTTGAAATGGGATACGTGTAAAACGTATTAGAATCATTAGTAGTAGGAGCCACCTCACCACGCTGGGCTGTATGGGCTAAAGGGATGGGAAAATATACCCTAGGAATAGGATGATTGTCGAAGGTAAAATAATGTGTATTAAATGGAGCATAGTGTCGAAGATTATTCATACCAACTAGACAGTCGATGTCAAAATCGATTGGTAATAGGGCGAATTCAAAGTGGTAATGATGAAATTGGTTATGAATATCGGGCAAAGATACGGAGAGTTTTGTTTTATGGGTGACTAAAACAGGTCTGCCCATGAAATCATGTAGTTTAGCATTTTTTGCTAATGGTGTCCAAAATTGTTGTGGGATAAATGCCTTTTAAATAAGGCTAGTTTCAGCTCCTGAATCTAAAAGAGTATGAATAGTAAACCTTTGATGTTCAGCCGAGAGTGTTATGGTCATAGGGAGATAAATATGTAGTTGAGACTTGGTTTCAAGGTCCAACATTTGAAAGTCCAAAAGAACTAGTTGGTAATCGTATAATATTTTGCTCTTGAACCTGTTTTTGTTGATCTAAGATTTTTTGAGTTCTCCCTTCTAAAGGAGTATGTTCTAAATTATCAATAATAGAAGTACTTGGTCTGCTAGGCTCTAGATGTAGAGTAGTATTCCGGAGGTTAGTAGAACTTAAACTTCTTGGAATAGTTGGTTGTATAAATGTTTTAGAAATAGTATTTCCTGAAGCAATAAAAGTTTCTATGGGAAGTTGTGGTTTTGGTTTTAATGTTTTCAAAAAAACTTGCATTTCATTGTCATATTTTAGATATTTGATATTGACTAATTTTGGATGGATAATTTTTCCATTCCCAACTTTATATAATCTAATAAACTGAGAAGGTGTAACTGATCTAAATGTAGAGGTTTCATTTAAAGCTAGACAATGTTCCCATTGGATTCCCAAAACTTTTGATCCAGGAAGCATTTCTATTCTCTTTAAATTTATAGATAGAGTACATGCCTTTTCTATATTGATGTCATTTAAGCTGATACAAAAATCTGGATGTATATTTACACCGAATATTCTATTGGCTAAATTTGATTTTGCTCCTCCTAATATACTATTTAGAGGATTGTTGATAATTCTTTCATCACAACATATTATTATTACTGGTGTATCTATTCCAGATCTGAATAAACCAGTTATTTTTATTTGTATTAATCCAATATGTAAATATTTCTTCGAGGATATTTGAGTTTTAATTTCTCAATTTGCGCAAGATTTAATATTTTTATAGAAGTGAAATCTTCATCTCCTTTTAATTCGATATTTCCCTGCATACGTTCAAATATATATGTATTTTTGTTAGACCATATAGATTTAAATCTTGATTGATGATTATATACTTCATTTGGTTTTACCTGAGGTATTGAAAGTTTTAATCTTTCAATATCTTCCTCTGTGATTTCATATTGCTCACCTTTGCTATTTTCTATACTTGTATTATGAGTTTCAAGAGGTTCTATTTCTGATAGTGTATTCATGTATACTCTGTATTCGTACATAGGTTCTTTAGAAGTTTGTCCAGGCGTTATTTCTAGACTTAATGGAGGAGAAGTTAAAAATAAAGGATCTTGTTCAATTTTAACCATTGGTAAATCTTCATACCTATGTATGATTAAAATTCCAATAGGAGTTCCTAACGGAATTAGATATGGATGATTTTCTAAGCTTGTGCTTTTCATTGTTATACAAGTATTCTGATCTGTCATGGATTCTATTAATCCATAGGTTATAAAGATATTTCTTATTGTATGATACTTTAAATTTTGGATTTCCCCGTAATATCCGTAGGGTATTCTTATGATTAAGTCTAAATAGATTTTAGTTGTTTGATATCTCTGTAGACTATAATTTTTATTTGCATGACGTATATGACCTGGAAATTTTAAAATTTTTCTTTTAGGTAATATCACGGTTTTAGATAACGGTATAATTTGTACAGAATGATATGTTTTATTTATTGTCATCATATTTATGTTTAAATCTTCTGTTTCAGAAGAAGAGGGAGAGCTTTCGTCATATACAGACTCTACTTCATATATAGTAGAAGTTTCACTATGTATTTCTTCAATTGTTCCTAAATGTATATCATAAGATTCTAAATATGTTCCAGATTATCAATAATAGAAGTACTTGGTCTGCTAGGCTCTAGATGTAGAGTAGTATTCCGGAAGTTAGTAGAACTTAAACTTTTTGGAATAGTTGGCTGTATAAATGTTGTAGAAATAGTATTTCCTGAAGCAATAAAGTTTCTATGGGAAGTTGTGGTTTTGGTTTTAATGTTTTCAAAAAAACTTGCATTTCATTGTCATATTTTAGATGTTTGATATTGACTAATTTTGGATGGATAATTTTTCCATTCCCAACTTCATATAATCTAATAAACTGAGAAGGTGTAACTGATCTAAATGTAGAGGTTTCATTTAAAGCTAGACAATGTTCCCATTGGATTCCCAAAACTTTTGATCCAGGAAGCATTTCTATTCTCTTTAAATTTATAGATAGAGTACATGCCTTTTCTATATTGATGTCATTTAAGCTGATACAAAAATCTGGATGTATATTTACACCGAATATTCTATTGGCTAAATTTGATTTTGCTCCTCCTAATATACTATTTAGAGGATTGTTGATAATTCTTTCATCACAACATATTATTATTACTGGTGTATCTATTCCAGATCTGAATAAACCAGTTATTTTTATTTGTATTAATCCAATATGTAAATATTTCTTCGAGGATATTTGAGTTTTAATTTCTCAATTTGCGCAAGATTTAATATTTTTATAGAAGTGAAATCTTCATCTCCTTTTAATTCGATATTTCCCTGCATACGTTCAAATATATATGTATTTTTGTTAGACCATATAGATTTAAATCTTGATTGATGATTATATACTTCATTTGGTTTTACCTGAGGTATTGAAAGTTTTAATCTTTCAATATCTTCCTCTGTGATTTCATATTGCTCACCTTTGCTATTTTCTATACTTGTATTATGAGTTTCAAGAGGTTCTATTTCTGATAGTGTATTCATGTATACTCTGTATTCGTACATAGGTTCTTTAGAAGTTTGTCCAGGCGTTATTTCTAGACTTAATGGAGGAGAAGTTAAAAATAAAGGATCTTGTTCAATTTTAACCATTGGTAAATCTTCATACCTATGTATGATTAAAATTCCAATAGGAGTTCCTAACGGAATTAGATATGGATGATTTTCTAAGCTTGTGCTTTTCATTGTTATACAAGTATTCTGATCTGTCATGGATTCTATTAATCCATAGGTTATAAAGATATTTCTTATTGTATGATACTTTAAATTTTGGATTTCCCCGTAATATCCGTAGGGTATTCTTATGATTAAGTCTAAATAGATTTTAGTTGTTTGATATCTCTGTAGACTATAATTTTTATTTGCATGACGTATATGACCTGGAAATTTTAAAATTTTTCTTTTAGGTAATATCACGGTTTTAGATAACGGTATAATTTGTACAGAATGATATGTTTTATTTATTGTCATCATATTTATGTTTAAATCTTCTGTTTCAGAAGAAGAGGGAGAGCTTTCGTCATATACAGACTCTACTTCATATATAGTAGAAGTTTCACTATGTATTTCTTCAATTGTTCCTAAATGTATATCATAAGATTCTAAATATGTTCCAGATTATCAATAATAGAAGTACTTGGTCTGCTAGGCTCTAGATGTAGAGTAGTATTCCGGAAGTTAGTAGAACTTAAACTTTTTGGAATAGTTGGCTGTATAAATGTTGTAGAAATAGTATTTCCTGAAGCAATAAAGTTTCTATGGGAAGTTGTGGTTTTGGTTTTAATGTTTTCAAAAAAACTTGCATTTCATTGTCATATTTTAGATGTTTGATATTGACTAATTTTGGATGGATAATTTTTCCATTCCCAACTTCATATAATCTAATAAACTGAGAAGGTGTAACTGATCTAAATGTAGAGGTTTCATTTAAAGCTAGACAATGTTCCCATTGGATTCCCAAAACTTTTGATCCAGGAAGCATTTCTATTCTCTTTAAATTTATAGATAGAGTACATGCCTTTTCTATATTGATGTCATTTAAGCTGATACAAAAATCTGGATGTATATTTACACCGAATATTCTATTGGCTAAATTTGATTTTGCTCCTCCTAATATACTATTTAGAGGATTGTTGATAATTCTTTCATCACAACATATTATTATTACTGGTGTATCTATTCCAGATCTGAATAAACCAGTTATTTTTATTTGTATTAATCCAATATGTAAATATTTCTTCGAGGATATTTGAGTTTTAATTTCTCAATTTGCGCAAGATTTAATATTTTTATAGAAGTGAAATCTTCATCTCCTTTTAATTCGATATTTCCCTGCATACGTTCAAATATATATGTATTTTTGTTAGACCATATAGATTTAAATCTTGATTGATGATTATATACTTCATTTGGTTTTACCTGAGGTATTGAAAGTTTTAATCTTTCAATATCTTCCTCTGTGATTTCATATTGCTCACCTTTGCTATTTTCTATACTTGTATTATGAGTTTCAAGAGGTTCTATTTCTGATAGTGTATTCATGTATACTCTGTATTCGTACATAGGTTCTTTAGAAGTTTGTCCAGGCGTTATTTCTAGACTTAATGGAGGAGAAGTTAAAAATAAAGGATCTTGTTCAATTTTAACCATTGGTAAATCTTCATACCTATGTATGATTAAAATTCCAATAGGAGTTCCTAACGGAATTAGATATGGATGATTTTCTAAGCTTGTGCTTTTCATTGTTATACAAGTATTCTGATCTGTCATGGATTCTATTAATCCATAGGTTATAAAGATATTTCTTATTGTATGATACTTTAAATTTTGGATTTCCCCGTAATATCCGTAGGGTATTCTTATGATTAAGTCTAAATAGATTTTAGTTGTTTGATATCTCTGTAGACTATAATTTTTATTTGCATGACGTATATGACCTGGAAATTTTAAAATTTTTCTTTTAGGTAATATCACGGTTTTAGATAACGGTATAATTTGTACAGAATGATATGTTTTATTTATTGTCATCATATTTATGTTTAAATCTTCTGTTTCAGAAGAAGAGGGAGAGCTTTCGTCATATACAGACTCTACTTCATATATAGTAGAAGTTTCACTATGTATTTCTTCAATTGTTCCTAAATGTATATCATAAGATTCTAAATATGTTCCAGATTATCAATAATAGAAGTACTTGGTCTGCTAGGCTCTAGATGTAGAGTAGTATTCCGGAAGTTAGTAGAACTTAAACTTTTTGGAATAGTTGGCTGTATAAATGTTGTAGAAATAGTATTTCCTGAAGCAATAAAGTTTCTATGGGAAGTTGTGGTTTTGGTTTTAATGTTTTCAAAAAAACTTGCATTTCATTGTCATATTTTAGATGTTTGATATTGACTAATTTTGGATGGATAATTTTTCCATTCCCAACTTCATATAATCTAATAAACTGAGAAGGTGTAACTGATCTAAATGTAGAGGTTTCATTTAAAGCTAGACAATGTTCCCATTGGATTCCCAAAACTTTTGATCCAGGAAGCATTTCTATTCTCTTTAAATTTATAGATAGAGTACATGCCTTTTCTATATTGATGTCATTTAAGCTGATACAAAAATCTGGATGTATATTTACACCGAATATTCTATTGGCTAAATTTGATTTTGCTCCTCCTAATATACTATTTAGAGGATTGTTGATAATTCTTTCATCACAACATATTATTATTACTGGTGTATCTATTCCAGATCTGAATAAACCAGTTATTTTTATTTGTATTAATCCAATATGTAAATATTTCTTCGAGGATATTTGAGTTTTAATTTCTCAATTTGCGCAAGATTTAATATTTTTATAGAAGTGAAATCTTCATCTCCTTTTAATTCGATATTTCCCTGCATACGTTCAAATATATATGTATTTTTGTTAGACCATATAGATTTAAATCTTGATTGATGATTATATACTTCATTTGGTTTTACCTGAGGTATTGAAAGTTTTAATCTTTCAATATCTTCCTCTGTGATTTCATATTGCTCACCTTTGCTATTTTCTATACTTGTATTATGAGTTTCAAGAGGTTCTATTTCTGATAGTGTATTCATGTATACTCTGTATTCGTACATAGGTTCTTTAGAAGTTTGTCCAGGCGTTATTTCTAGACTTAATGGAGGAGAAGTTAAAAATAAAGGATCTTGTTCAATTTTAACCATTGGTAAATCTTCATACCTATGTATGATTAAAATTCCAATAGGAGTTCCTAACGGAATTAGATATGGATGATTTTCTAAGCTTGTGCTTTTCATTGTTATACAAGTATTCTGATCTGTCATGGATTCTATTAATCCATAGGTTATAAAGATATTTCTTATTGTATGATACTTTAAATTTTGGATTTCCCCGTAATATCCGTAGGGTATTCTTATGATTAAGTCTAAATAGATTTTAGTTGTTTGATATCTCTGTAGACTATAATTTTTATTTGCATGACGTATATGACCTGGAAATTTTAAAATTTTTCTTTTAGGTAATATCACGGTTTTAGATAACGGTATAATTTGTACAGAATGATATGTTTTATTTATTGTCATCATATTTATGTTTAAATCTTCTGTTTCAGAAGAAGAGGGAGAGCTTTCGTCATATACAGACTCTACTTCATATATAGTAGAAGTTTCACTATGTATTTCTTCAATTGTTCCTAAATGTATATCATAAGATTCTAAATATGTTCCAGATTATCAATAATAGAAGTACTTGGTCTGCTAGGCTCTAGATGTAGAGTAGTATTCCGGAAGTTAGTAGAACTTAAACTTTTTGGAATAGTTGGCTGTATAAATGTTGTAGAAATAGTATTTCCTGAAGCAATAAAGTTTCTATGGGAAGTTGTGGTTTTGGTTTTAATGTTTTCAAAAAAACTTGCATTTCATTGTCATATTTTAGATGTTTGATATTGACTAATTTTGGATGGATAATTTTTCCATTCCCAACTTCATATAATCTAATAAACTGAGAAGGTGTAACTGATCTAAATGTAGAAGTTTCATTTAAAGCTAGACAATGTTCCCATTGGATTCCCAAAACTTTTCATCCAGGAAGCATTTCTATTCCCTTTAAATTTATAGATAGAGTACATGCCTTTTCTATATTGATGTCATTTAAGCTGATATAAAAATCTGGATGTATATTTACACTGAATATTCTGTTGGCTAAATTTGATTTTGCTCCTCCTAATATACTATTTAGAGGATTGTTGATAATTCTTTCATCACAACATATTATCATTACTGGTGTATCTATTCCAGATCTGAATAAACCAATTATTTTTATTTGTATTAATCCAATATGTAAATAATTCTTCGAGGATATTTGAGTTTTAATTTCTCAATTTGCGCAAGATTTAATATTTTTATAGAAGTGAAATCTTCATCTCCTTTTAATTCGATATTTCCCTGCATACGTTCAAATATATATGTATTTTTGTTAGACCATATAGATTTAAATCTTGATTGAGGATTATATACTTCATTTGGTTTTACCTGAGATATTGAAAGTTTTAATCTTTCAATATCTTCCTCTGTGATTTCATATTGCTCACCTTGGCTATTTTCTATACTTGTATTATGAGTTTCAAGAGGTTCTATTTCTGATAGTGTATTCATGTATACTCTGTATTCGTACATAAGTTCTTTAGAAGTTTGTCCAGGAGTTATTTCTGGGCTTAATGGAGGAGAAGTTGAAAATAAAGGATCTTGTTCAACTTTAACCATTGGTAAATCTTCATACCTATGTATGATTAAAATTCCAATAGGAGTTCCTAACGGAATTAGATATGGATGATTTTCTAAGCTTGTACTTTTCATTGTTATACAAGTATTCTGATCTGTCATGGATTCTATTAATCCATAGGTTATAAAGATATTTCTTATTGTATGATACTTTAAATTTTGGATTTCCCCGTAATATCCGTATGGTATTCTTATGATTAAGTCTAAATAGATTTTAGTTGTTTGATATCTCTGTAGACTATAATTTTTGTTTGCATAAAGTACATGACCTGAAAATTTTAAAATTTCTCTTTTAGGTAATATCACGGTTTTAGATAACGGTATAATTTGTACAGAATGATATGTTTTATTTATTGTCATCATATTTATGTTTAAATCTTCTGTTTCAGAAGAAGAGGGAGAGCTTTCGTCATATACAGACTCTACTTCATATGTAGTAGAAGTTTCACTATGTATTTTTTCTATTGTTCCTAAATGTATATCATAAGATTCTAAATCTTGTAGCCATACTGTCTTTATATTGACAGGACATTCGTAGGAATAATGTCCTTTTCCACATTTAAAACATTTACAATTTTTTTTTGGATTGTATTTGTTGCTTTTAATAAACTTTCGTTTTTTATATCTTTTAGACTTTCTATAGTTTTCTTTGTATTCTGGTTTCCATTTTTTCTTAGAAACCTTGTATCTCTTTCTTTTATATTTAGGTTTATAATTTGGATAATCTTTTTTATACTTGTGTTTTTTAGAATATTTCTTATGCCTTTTCTTATAAGGAAAGTAAGGTTTATTATATCCATAAGTTGGGGTACATCCAAATTGGAGGTTGATGTCTGGGTCATATTTTGGACAACAAGAAGTTGTTATATCCGATTTATGTATGTATTTTGTTAGATGATTATTTGCCTTTTGTAATTGGCAAGTCTTTTTTACTGTTTCCATACAAGCCTTTTTTAAGGCACCTGTATTATGTGGAATACCCCCTGCTCTAAGGTTATTATATTTTTTCTCAATCATAGAGTCCCAAGGCAATGGTAGTTTAGAAAAGAAAGCCAGTTGCAGGATAGCGGCTGCTTCTGCTCAAAGCTCAAAAGTATTCACAACTTTATTCACAAGAAGGATTCACAAGGAAAAATTCACAAGAAGAATTAAAAAAAGAAGCTCGGGAAAGCTCTCTGCCACCTCCCTTCATCCGAAGTCTTTATTTATAGCCAAGCCTTTTAGTACAGTAAGATTCTATTTTGATAAGATGGAATCTTTAAATAGAAAAAGGTGCTACAGGGAAAAGGCGGAATAATTGCTAAAAACTAAAAGTGCTACAGGAAAAAGGTGGAGTGATTGCTAAAAAACAAAACTTTTAGTACAATTATTAAAGATGCTGTCGGTAAGCTGCTTTTGTAAAGATAAGAGAGCATTTTTAAGTGGGAAGTGAATTAACTGGCACGTGTTGCTGAGGATGAAACTTGAGAAGATGGTCCCACCACGCTTAGTCTTGCATGATATTTTGTAGTGCATCTCCATCAAAAGCTTCATCTTCTCTGATCGCATCAGGATCATGATTATCTTCTTGAAGGTTGTCGTCTCCGCCAAGGTCTTCGTCTTCCATGCTTTCTACATCTTCGTAGAACTCCTTCTTAGTTTTAGAACTGATTTTTCCTAGCTGCAAGGAGGATAAGAAAGCGAGAACTCTTGGAATTTTTACTTCAGATGCTTCAAAGGCTCCAATATAATCATAAAAGAGAATATTATCCTCTATTTTGATTGTATGAGCTCCTGAGATTGCCTTTGTGTATGCTTCATTGAAAAATTCCTTAGCTGCTTTCTTGGTTTCTTCTTCAAGATCAAGAACAGGTAGACTTTCACATGTTGGAGAAGGAGCATAGTTGTAATTGTGTAGCTCCCAAAGTTGGATGGACGGGAAGACTTTCAGATACTTTCTTTCCTCTCAAGTAGTCCATATGCGGAAAAAGAAAGTAGTTTGATACCTGGTTGTGTAAGCCTTGATTCCTTTCAGACAGATAGGTGGTAGAAAATCCTAAAACTCCTCTGGATGAGAGGAATTTACAAAGAGTTCATGAACAAGACCTAGCTGGATGGCCTTGTAACATTTTGATATTTCTTGAAAGCCAGAAATAATTCTTGGAGAATTATTTTTATTAAGAATAAGCTCATGCTGTTGCAATACAGCTATGATATATGTGGCTTCCAACTTGCTGAAGAATGCTCTTAGCTGGGTGTCAGGAATCATATTTTGTTGATTAAGGCCTATCATTTTATGGACTGTAATCTCGGCCTCTAACTGCCTTGACTTTTCTGTTTGTATTTTGCAGAGCTCTAAAAGTTTATAGAATTCAGGCAATGGGTGGTATACCTGATCGGAAATTTCCATGTCTTGAATTATGTCCCTCAAATATTGTTGATCTCGGGATAAACCTTGGAACCAAGTTCTTTTCCTCTGCTCTAAGTCCGAACTTTGAGTAGTAAGAGTATAGATGCACAAATCAGAGACTGCTTTTATGATGTTCTGCTTCTCTGTCTTTTCCTGAGTGTAGTGGTTATACATAGAGAGTATCATCTGCTTAATCTGTGATAACCAATATTTGGAAGAGTAGAAATCATTTGATTGAATGGCTCGATAGCACCCATTCAACCGCTCATATATATGTGGATTAGATGTTTTAAGATCAGTGTTATACCAATCTCGGACAACTGTTGCTGCTGTGGGTCTTGTATTCGGTGTTGACTGAACTCTTCTTTGTGCAGCAGTGATATTGCTGTATGAAGGTGTATTGCTTTGAAGAGGTAGAACTATCATCCCCAATGGCGGGAATTGTTTTGCCTCGGTAGAGGTTGTTGTTGTATTGTTGCCAGTTTCCTGGGTAGATGTAGAGCCTTCAGTTTCCTGGGTAGATTTGCTACTTTCTCCTTTTTCAGGAGTTTTCTTCTGACTGTTACCTTCCGTTTGTGGTGGGGTCTTCTTAGTAGTGTTGATGGTAGTCCACTTGGCTTGTTCTCTATAGACTTGAGTCTTTTTAGCCTATCCTCGTCCATCTTCTGGGCGAGTTAATAAATCTGCAAAATAGTTAGTGTATCCCGGAATATATTTAACATCATATTGAAAAATCTCAAGGTATAAAGCAATTCTTATTCTTCTAATATTTTCTTCAGGATTGTTTATAGTTCTTTTTTTCAGAAATTGTGCTACAACTTTGTTATCAGTTTCAATCATAAAACTCCGATTTAATATGTAAATTTTTAAGCTTTTAATGGCTAATTTGATGGTTAATAACTCTTTGTCATAAGTAGAATAGTTTTGTTGTGGTTTTGTAAATTTGCCAGAAGTATAAGCTACTATTTCTTTTTGTTTTTCTATTAAGACTCCTGCCCAAAATTGCTCAGAAGCATCTGTTTGAAGAGTTACTAATTCTTCATCTTTTGGAAAATATAATATAAGCTGATTTGTGATTAGTTGTTTAATTTGCTCAATTTCTTTTTCTTCTGTAGAAGATAGTTGAATACTTATTTTGTCTGTATTCCATTTTCTAGGTTGTTCACCATTTTCTACTTTATACTTTGATTGTTCTACTGTTAGTTTATCTTGTAAGTTTTGGACTAGCTGTGACAAGTGAGGAATGAATTTGTCATCTAGACTTATACAAAAATCTACATGGATATTAACTCCAAATATTCTATTTGCTAAGTTTGATTTTGCTCCGCCTAATATACTGTTTAAATGATTATTGATTATCCTTTCATCACAACATATTAGCATAATTGGAGTATCTATTCCTGATCTAAATAGACCGGTTATTTTAATTTGAGTTAATCCAATATGAAGGTATTTCTTTTTTGGATATTTTTGTTCGAATTTTTCAATTTGTGCTAAATTAAAGAATTCCTCAAGATAGCATATATTACATAGCCTCATTTTTAATAGCATATTTTCAGCTATACCTTCTGCCGTAATATCATCTTCTGTTAGATCGACATATAAGAGTTTGCAAATACTATGTAGAATATCTTTTCTAGTAGCATGAGTATTTAAAGCTAATATTTCATTAGGACATAATTTTTCATATTGAGTTAACCATCTTAACGCTATTCCTTGCCAATAACCACAAGCAAGTAATACGAAATCTTTATGTGTTACTGAATCAGGTATTAAAGTTGATGTCCCGACCATTAATTGTTCCCAATTAACTATATAATCTTTAGTTCACTGGCTGTTATATGATCTATATTAAATATTAGATTTACTGTGGTACCTGGGTGTCTTTTACTTTGTCTAAATATATATGAATCTATATAAGCTTCATTAGTGTTTCTATGATACATATTGTCATCTGTACCTTCCTGAGGTTGATTAGGAGGATTTGGTCTACTTGGATGATGTATTATGGAAGAGGATTCTCCATGTTCCATATTTATATATAAAGTTTCCTCGTTAGAGGATGAGTATAGCTCCTCGTTAGAGGGTATGTATTGTTCCTCGTTAGAGGGTATATATTGCTCCTCGTTAGAGGGTATGTATTGTTCTTCGTTAGAGGGTATGTATTGTTCCTCGTTAGAGGATATATATTGCTCCTCGTTAGAGGGTATAGATAATTCATCATCAGAAAAACTTTCAAAAGAAAAATAACTTTCATCAGAAGATTTTTCAACAAAAGAAAAATATTTTATAGAAGAAGAATATTTTTCATAGAAATCATAAAGTTCTTTTAAATCAATTACTCCATCTAATTCTTTTTGTTGTAAGAGTTTATATTGCAAATAATTTTTATAATTAATTTCTTTCGGATCAAGACGGTTTAAGGATTTTGAAGATATTTTTATCATACGGACAGATCCAAATCTTTCTTTTGAAGAAAAAGTAGGTAAAGTAGAGTTTCTTTGTAAAACAGTCAATTTTTGAGAAATAAGATACAGTTGATCACTTAAATAATTTAACATACTGTTTTGTTGTTCTACAGAACCATTACAAGGAAGATGAATACTATGTTCATGTGAATTTAAATGATAATAAGGACATTCATAGCTTTCTGGAATAACTAAAGAACGAGACATGATTATAGAAAATTTTATAACTAGACATGCTATTTTCCTTTTTTCATAAGTTAGTTAGATACGAGTATCGTTTTGACCTTGTTCTCTCCGGCACATATCACCTTTAAAAGTGGCTTTCATTTTAGAGTTCGGCTGCAAGGACCTCTTAGTCCACCACAAGCCTATAATATGGCTTCAGAGAGAGAGAGAACAGCCATGATTCGTTTCCTACGTCATGGCGTAAGATACTAATATCTAAATAGCTAAGGAAATTAGGAAAATAACATGTCTAACTAGTTTAGCCAGACATAAAAGAAAGAAAAATACTTACAAAAAAAGAGAGAAGACGAAAACCTAGGCTCTGATACCAGTTGGGCGCAACTCAGCTCAATCTATGCACAATTACTTATCACAAAATTAAGATGGATAAAACTCAAAAACTTAAGAGAACTCAAGAAGGCAATGGAATTCAGAAAAAAGGAAGGCTAGTAAGCTCTATATCCTTCCCGTTGGCCTTAGCCCTTTATTTATAATCTTTAGAGTTCCTTCAAATGAGAAGGAATCTTACACCTGTTAAAAAAGTAAGAAACATACTTTAATAAAGTATACAACTTTAATAAATTAACTTTACAAAAGTCTTTACATTATTGTCCTTGCTTATCAGGCAACAGTGGTATGGATGAGAAAGAATCTTTTGGTATGCGTGGGCATGGTCCCACCACGCTTTAATCCTGCATGATATTGTGGAGTGCTTCTTCATCCATATCTTCTCTGATGTCATCCTGATTATTGTCATTTTCTCCAAGGTCTTCATCTTCTAGATTTTCCAGTTCAGAATAAAATTCATCCTTAGCTTTCATGCCTTGTTTGCCCAGTTATAGAGAAGCTAAGAACTCTAAGACCTTAGGCATACGAACCTCAGATGCTTCAACTATGAAATCAAAAAGCAAAATGTTATTCTCAATTTTGACAGAATGAGCTCCTGTCAAAGCTTTCTGATATGCCTCTTGTAAGAATTCCTTTGCGGCCTGTTTGGTTTCCGCTTCAAGGTCTAGGATCGGAAGGTTGTCACAAACTTCGGACGGTAGATAATTATGTCCATGCAGTTCCCAAAGTTGTACTGAGGGATATAGTTTGAGATACTTCTTTTCTTCCCAAATACTCTAGATCCTGAAAAAGAAACTGGTCAGGTATTTAGAAGCATATGCTTTTATGCTCTTGATGCATAATGGTGGAAGGATGTCTTCATACTCTTCCGGATGTGTAGAATTAACAAACAGTTCATGAACTAGGCCGAGATGAATGGCCTTTCTGCAGTTAGTAATATCCTGAAAACAAGTAATAATCCGTAGGGACTTATTCTTGTTCCAGATGAGTTCATGCTGTTGTAGCAGTGCTATAATGTCTGTGACCTCCAGCTATCTGAAAATTCCTTTAGCTGCTGGTCATCGATCATTTGTTGTTGGTTGAGCCCAATTATCTTGTGCACAGTCAGTTCTGCTTCAAGCTGCCATGCTTTTTCATTTTGAAGTTTGCACTGTTCAGTTAATTTGCAGAATTCTTGGATTGGAAGATTCACCAAGTCTGCAATCTCCATGTCTTGTACGACTTCTCTCAAGTAATGCTGATCTTGGAAGGAGCCTTGGAACCAGGTTCCGATCCGCTGAGACAGATCAGAACTTTGTGAGGTGAGAGCATAGTTGCAGAGATCTGCTACCTCCTTGATGATAGCCTGTTTCTCTATTTTTTCCTGAGTATAATGAGAAAATATAGATAGAACTAATTGCTTTATCTGTGTTGCCAGTATTTTGAAAAAGAAAAATTATTTGATTGAATGGCCCTGTAACAACCATTCAGTATGTCATATATATGAGGGTTAGAATTTTTTAATTCAAGATTGTACCAATCTCGAACCACAGAGGCTGCAAAGGGTTTAGATTGTTGTATTCGCCTTTGAGCAGCTATTATGTTGCTGTAGGTTTGTGTTGTAGTAGCTGGCAGAACTGTCATGCCAAGTGGCGGAAATGCATTCTCTCCCTTTGTTGTAGGGGTTGATGTAGTGATTGTTGTGGTAGATCCTCCCATAGCCGGGGTGCTTGAACTTTCTCCCTTTTCAGGGGTCTTTTCTCCTTTCGCAGGGGCGTTGATTTTTCCTCCCATTTGTTGGGTCTTTTTAGTGTTGACCGTTGTCCATTTGGCTTGTTCAGCCATCATTCGAAGTTTCTTTATGCGATCCTCGTCCATGAGGACGCGTTAAAAGATCTGCAAGAAAATTAGTATGACCAGAAATATATTTCACATCATATTGATAAATTTCCAAATATAGAGAAATTCTTATTCTTCTGATACTTTCTTCTGGATTATTTATTGTTCTTTTTTTCAAAAATTATGATACTGCTTTATTATCTGTTTCTATTATAAATTGGCGATTAAGCAGATAAATCTTTAAACTTTTTATTGCTAATTTAATAGCTAATAATTCCTTGTCATAAGTAGAGTATTTCTGTTGTGGTTTTGCAAATTTTCCTGAAGTATAGGCTACTATCTCCTTTTGTTTAGCAATTAAAATACCTGTCCAAAATAAGTCTGAAGCATCAGTCTGAAGTGTCACTAATTCTTCTTCTTTGGGAAAATAAAGTATAGGTTGTTTAGTTACTAATTGTTTAATTTTTTCTATTTCCTTTTATTCAATAAGAGATAGTTGAATACTTATTTTGTCTATATTCCATCTTCTGGGTTGCTCACCATTTTCTACTTTGTATTTTGACTGTTCTATTGTTAATTTTCCTTGTAGATTTTGTACTAATTCAGATAAATGAGGAATAAGTTTCCTTCCATAATTTAATAATCCTAAAAAACTTTGCAACTGTTTTAATGTTTTAAAAGTCTTAGGAAATTCTTTTAACTTTGTGTATATGTGTGGTTGTAATTCGATCTGTCCTTCTTTTATGTATTTTCTTAGAAATTCAACTTCTGTTTTAAATAAACAAATCTTTTTTGGGCTTAATATAATTCCATTTTCTAATAGTAATTTTGCAACTTGTAATAAATGTTGTTTATGCTCATCTAAGTTATGTGAAAAGATTAGAATATCATCTATATAAACAACTACAAATGGTAAGTGTCCGAATATAGAATTCATCCATTTTTGAAATACTTGAGGTGCATTTTTTAAACCAAAAGGCATTACTAACCATTCGTAATGACCTTGGGGACAGTTAAATGCTGTTAATTCTATTGACTCTGTGTTTGCTAATTTTATTTGCCAGAATCCAGACTTAGCGTCAAATTTGCTATAGTATTTAGATCCTTGGACTTGTTTTATTAGTTGTTCTGCTGATGGTATAAAATAACCATCAAATTTTGTATAACTGTTTAACTTTCTATAATTTATAACCATTCTAGTTTTTCTTATTTTTTGTTCTGCATGGTTTCTTATCATAAAAGCAGGAGAGGAATGTGGACTTGTACTAGGTCTTATTAATTTTAGATCTAGTAATTCTTTGATTTGTTCTGAGAATTCTTTTTTATCAAAAGGAGATACCATAATACTATTTACTCTTATTTTAGTATCTTTATATTGTTCGAGAATTGTTAAAGAACAATATCTTGGGGCTTTATCAAAGTGTAATAGAGGGTTGTTAGAATATAGAGGTTCTAATATACTATGAATAACTCGTTCTGTATCGATGTAATAGAGATGGGATATGTACAAAAGGTAGTAGTATTAGTCGTAGTATTAGTCGTACCAAGTGTTTTGTCAAGTGTGTTATCAATAAGTTTAGTTTTTCCACGCTGGGCTAGCAAAAAAGTAGGAGATAAAGGAATTGGAAAAGGGACACGAGGAATAGAATGATTGTCAAATGTAAAATAGTGGGTGTTAAAGGGGCATAATGTCGAAAATTATTCATACCAAGTAAACAATCGATATCGAATGCCTTGGGAAAGAGAGCGAATTCAAAGAAATATTCATGCTCGTTATTATGAATATCGGGAATTGAAATGTTTAATTTGACTTTACAACCAACATGAACTGGTCTACCCATAAAATCATGTAGTTTTGCTGGTTTGTCTAGACGAATCCAATATTGTTGAGGGATAAATGTAGATTGTATAAGACTAGTTTCTGCACTGGAATCTAATAAAGCATGTATAGTGAACAGTGTGCTAAATATGACCCAGAAAGGGAGGGAGTTAAGAATTTTAGTAGTTATAGAAAGGAAGAACGGATAGATAGTTGTTATTAGAAAGTCTCATGTATATAAACAATACCGGCTTCAAAGACGGTCCGTCCTGCTAGAAGTTTAACATTATTTATATAAAAGTCAACAGAGTTCAAGTAATCTAGAAACATCAACAGAGTGTAAAGATTGTCAAATTATTATGAAGCACTTTAAAAATCTAAAGATACAAAAAGATAAATTGGTGGAAAATCTCTGTAAATAAACACAGATAATTATGAGTTTGCAGAAAGAAAATGAGAGCCTCAAAGATACGAGAGGGAAAAAAAAGAAAGAAGTGCCTCACAAATAAGAGTGAAATAGAATCAAGTATAAAAAATAAATGGGAGAGCCTCCAATATATGAGAAATACGAAAGCCATGCAAGCCAGATTGTTCTTTGAAACAAATGATGAATTATCTATTCTTCCAGAAGATGTCAGACAAAATATTCACCAGAAAGTTCAGGACAATTTCTATATAAAAGCCAAAGACATGCAACAGATACTCAAAGAAATCCAAAAAGGAGAAAGAAGATGCAGAGGAGTAGTTGTAGACCAAGTGATACATTATGCCAACACCAATAGATGCATCAACATCAATTCAAACTGCAATATCATGGACCTCTCACAACCGAAATGCCAATGTGAATTAGCCTATAGCATCTACAAACTAAATATACAATTTGGCCAAATGAAGACAGAGAAACTCCGTGGAACAGACTATAGTTGGAAAGACTTCCTAGATATAGGATTTGTTTCACAAATAATCATTAGTCATCTAGATCATGCAGAATTACTCCCAGATTATTTAGCATTTCTAGTTTCAGAAGGCTTTTTAGGCAATAAGCCACAGCTCAAGATAAAATTCGGCTCCATAATAGCAGAATGCATAAAAGGAGTATGGTATCCTACAAAGCACAGTGCTTGGATTACACACAGACTAGCCCATCCCCTACATCCAGATATAGAGGTAAGAGAAGTAATCTGTGACAGAGAGATCCCAAGACAGATAAAGCACTGGAGAGCAAAAACAATAACATATAAATTCAATTGGCAAAAATACAGTGCAAATAGATTCAAATTAGCTATAGAAACTGAAATCTACAGAGTCTATGTAGACCAAGAAATTATTTGTAAGGTCCCAAAAATTATCAGGTCAGCCCACGAAGGTTTAATTCGATATTATAGACAAAAGAAAATGGTAGAAGACAGAATACTTCAGCAAGACATGGCAAAATGGGTAGAAAAATATATACGACCAGATCTACTAGGACACGTGGGAGATGAAGGCATACAGAATCTTGACAACATAGGCGACCAATTAGCCTAAAAAATGAAACTTGCTCATTGATAAATTCCTGTAAATGCAAATATTGTTACTTAAAAAAAAAGGGGGGAACTCTCATGACATAAACAAGACATCAACAGTGCAGATTCGCGACAAGACTTCTACAGTAAGATTCCTTACAAAGACAAGATATTAACAGTGCAGATTAGAGACAAGACTTCTACAGTATGATTCCTGACAATGACAATACATCAACAGTGAAGATTCCTGACAACGACAAGATATTAACAGTGAAGATTCATGACAAGACTTCTACAGCAAGATTCTCAAGAGGGTTCTCATGCAAGGAAGGTCATCTATATAAAAGGGGCTTCCGAAGGATTAACAATTCATCGGCAATCCACACCAACATAAGCAAGCTTCCACAATACTTTAAACTCATCAACACCTCCTTTTCTGCATCACCATCCTCTGTCAACTTCTCATCCTCTCCCATCCGTTTTACTAGTTTTATACCTGCCGATCAAATCACCAACCGCTTGTAGTTCTCCACCACCTATATTTATAATTAAGTGTGCCTGAGTGTATTAGCTTTCCGTTCTGCATTAGTGTGTGACAGTAATAGTAGTAAGTGTTGTGTTTACCTCTGGTATCACACAAAAGGGGTTCATCATCTGGTCCAATAGACACAATCTTTCTAGCCAGACCGAGTTCTTCCAATGGTGCATACCCTGCTTTATCGTCGAATCGCACTTCATCATTTCCTGCCCATCAAAATATAAACTTCATTGTCGAATCTCAAAAATGCTATCCCAGGAAGCCTTTTGGGAAACTCACGGTCGAAGATGTCCATTGACGACTATATTGAATAATACCCTCGTGATTTCACCCACTGCTGGCATACCACCAAAGCATCATATCTGACTGGTAATTTCCATCATCATCAATGATAGGGAGATAGATGTAAAGATGAAATGAGTTTATAAATAGAACCTTCTCCAACTAGACAGTTTAACCGTCATCTAAAATCAGACTGATTAGAATAGTCTTTGTAGGAAGCCGCTGACGTCAAGCCTGTATAGGCTGTCCACCGGGCCCATTTGTTGAAGACTGTAATAAAAGGAATCAACCTGATCTTCTAATCGGTAACCATCTTCTGGCAAGCGACCATAAGAAAGACGCAATAACATAATTGATAATCCCATGGAAACCAATACATCCTCTTTATCAGAAATAATGGCACAAAGCATATCTAGATTCGAGCAATTTCCAATCATGATATCGGGACAATCAGTTAGTGTATCAGAGTAAAATTGAGAGAGTTCAACCTTCGTCGAAGAAACGAACGTCGTAGCGGAGATAGAACGTATAAACCTGAAACAATTTTCTATTGAATAACAGCTAATCGGTAGCGAGACAGACTATATAGAAAAATTCCCATCAATTTGTCTATATACCGACGTCAATATCAACAGACAATTGCACTAGTGAACTTTCGATAGAACAAAAATCGTCCCGTCAAAATCGAGGGTAGGGGAAGGAAGAAACTTAAAAGACAAACGAGGTGGAGAAACTAAACTACTCTTCTTCAGTGTACGGAATCTAATCAAAATCATCCTGACACATGCTTACTCTAATCATAATCATCCTATTATTGTACCTTCATTACTCCGAAATCTCCCAGAACTAGACCTACCGCGACGAAAGAAAGCAACCATCACACCTAAACCGACAAAACGTCAACGCATAGGGCCTCCTGCAGGGATTGTTATCTCCGTAAAAGGGTGATCATTCTCCAAAGCACACACCACCGATGCAGAAACGTTGTTTCTTTCAACAAAACTGAGATGATGAAAGCTAGATGCATAATGAGACATACTAAAAAGGATCATACGAGTCCAAAAGAGCAAACACGCCACCCACGGGGGGTTGATTGGCAGAGCCTGCCGCAAACGCATACCAGACAGTACAACCAATGCCCAAGCAGATAGGAACCGACGAAACGCCCATAGCAACTGATGCAAATAATGGCATGACTACAAAGGAGCCAGTTCAAGTTCCAACTGGGCCGGTTACTAGAGCACGAGAAAAGAAGTTCAAAGATGCATTTAATGGGCTGATTCAAGAGGTTTGGGCTCAAGCAAATTCATGGAGGCCCATTGAGGATGGTTCACGTGTTCAATAAAGATGTATCAATATGATTCAATTACTAAAAGAATCCGGTCAAATCTGATTGTTTCTTTTTGTTTTATTTCTAGAACTTTCCTTATATTGATCAACCAAATTAAGGGGCTGATTGTTTCATTTTGTTTTGTTTCTATTTCTAGAACTTTCCTTGTAGTGATCAGCCAAATTAAGGGGCTAATTGTTTCCTTTTGTTTTGTTTCTATTTCTTAAACTTTCCTTGTACGAACTTTCCTTGTATTTTTTTAACCTATAAATAGGCGTCTAATGGAAAAGAAAGGACACAGTTTACAGATAATTGGTGAGTTTATTCTCTTTGGTTCTTCGAAGGACTATTCGAACTTATCGGAATTCTTCCGTGGCGTTCATCATCGACTTATCAAACGGCTTTCCGCTACTGTTTGTGGCGTCTTCCTTATACCAAGGTTCTTGCTTCGCATTAAAATAACGGGTTGAGATCAATTATACCGAGATTCTTGTTTTCGTTGAAGCAACGGGTCGAGGTCTCCCATCCAAACCTGATCGAAGATGTTCTTGGATTTTCCTCTTATTCTACGGGTCATATTATTCTTGACGGGGTTCGCATCATTTGGTATCAGAGCTACGGTTTTCTCATCTCAGGTTTGCCTATCCATTTTAAATTTAGTTTCTTTTTTCTTATCTGGCTGAATTTGTTGTGACCGAATTGGTTCTATCCCTAGGTCCCCATTTTGATTGTAATCTATTTCGTAATCTTGTTCTGTTATTAACGAAAGAAATAATCTGATCATAAAAAAAGGGTCCGAAAAAAAAGGTCCGAAAAAAAAGGAGTCCGAAAAAAAAAGGTCCAAAAACAAAGAGTAAAAAGTTTCTTTTTTCGTTTGTTTCCAATAAGCCCGAAAATCACCTCACCCCAAAGACAAAAAATTTTCGTAGAAATTTTGCTGAATTGTGCTTTGAAAATCTTGTTTTTCTTACCTTTTGAACATGAATTCTCTTAGTGAGTTCTTGGTGAATTGTTGATAGAATTTTGAATATTATTCGAATAGTTTCAAAAGAACTGAAAGAGAATTATTAAGTGGAAAAAGGCAAGAGTGGTGAGCATATTAGAGAGTAAAAGCCAATTATACTGAGTGAAACACGTGAGAGAGTGTGTGAGATCTATTTCCTTTTTTTTTGTTTTCTAACTTTGATTTGCAGCAATCATGTCTCACAATAGTGAAAAGAGCATCGCCGAAGGTACTACAGGAATGGCTGGACTTCTACAGCAAGATTCTCAAGAGGGTTCTCATGCAAAGAAGGTCATCTATATATAAGGGGCTTCCGAAGGATCAACAATTCATCGGCAATCCACACCAACATAAGCAAGCTTCCACAATACCTTAAACTCATCAACACCTCCTTTTCTGCATCACCATCCTCTGTCAACTTCTCATCCTCTCCCATCCATTTTACCAGTTTTATACCTGCCGATCAAATCACCAACCGCTTGTAGTTCTCCACCACCTATATCTATAATTAAGTGTGCCTGAGTGTATTAGCTTTCCGTTCTGCATTAGTGTGTGACAGTAATAGTAGTAAGTGTTGTGTTTACCTCTGGTATCACACAAAACGGGTTCATCATCTGGTCCAATAGACACAATCTTTCTAGCCAGACCGAGTTCTTCCAATGGCGCATACCCTGCTTTATCGTCGAATCGCACTTCATCATTTCCTGCCCATCAAAATATAAACTTCATTGTTGAATCTCAAAAATGCTATCCCAGGAAGCCTTTTGGGAAACTCACGGTCGAAGATGTCCATTGACGACTATTGAATAATACCCTCGTGATTTCACCCACTACTGGCATACCACCAAAGCATCATATCTGACTGGTAATTTCCATCATCATCAATGATAGGGAGATAGATGTAAAGATGAAATGAGTTTATAAACAAAACCTTCTCCAACTAGACAGTTTAACCGTCATCTAAAATCAGACTGATGAGAATAGTCTTTGTAGGAAGCCGCTGACGTCAAGCCTGTATAGGCTGTCCACCGGGCCCATTTGTTGAAGACTGTAATAAAAGGAATCAACATGATCTTCTAATCGGTAACCATCTTCTGGCAAGCGACCATAAGAAAGACGCAATAACATAATTGATAATCCCATGGAAACCAATACATCCTCTTTATAAAAAATAATGGCACAAAGCATATCTAGATATCGGGACAATCAGTTAGCGTATCAGAGTAAAACTGAGAGAGTTCAACCTTCGTCGAAGAAATGAACGTCATAGCGGAGATAGAACGTATAAACCTGAAACAATTTTCTGTTGAATAACAGCTAATCGGTAACAGACTATATAGAAAAATTCCCATCATTTTGTCTATATACCGACGTCAATATCAACAGACAATTGCACTAGTGAACTTTCGATAGAACAAAAATCGTCCCGTCAAAATCGAGGGTAGGGGAAGGAAGAAACTTAAAAGACAAACGAGGTGGAGAAACTAAACTACTCTTCTTCAGTGTACGGAATCTAATCAAAATCATCCTGACACATGCTTACTCTAATCATAATCATCATATTATTGTACCTTCATTACTCCGGAATCTCCCAGAACTAGACCTACCGCGACGAAAGAAAGCAACCATCACACCTAAACCGACAAAACGTCAACGCATAGGGCCTCCTGCAGGGATTGTTATCTCCGTAAAAGGGTGATCATTCTCCAAAGCACACACCACCGATGCAGAAACGTTGTTTCTTTCAACAAAACTGAGATGATGAAAGCTAGATGCATAATGAGACATATTAAAAAGGATCATACGAGTCCAAAGGAGCAAAAACGCCACCCACGGGGGTTGATTGGCAGAGCCTGCCGCAAACGCATACCAGACAGTACAACCAATGCCTAAGCAGATAGGACTCGACGAAACGCCCATAGCAACTGATGCAAATAATGGCATGACTACAAAGGAGCCAGTTCAAGTTCCAACTGGGCCGATTACTAGAGCACGAGAAAAGAAGTTCAAAGATGCATTTAATGGGCCGATTCAAGAGGTTTGGGTTCAAGCAAATTCATGGAGGCCCATTGAGGATGGTTCACGTGTTCAATAAATATGTATCAACATGATTAAACTACTAAAAGAATCCGGTCAAATCTGATTGTTTCTTTTTGTTTTATTTCTAGAACTTTTCTTATATTGATCAACCAAATTAAGGGGCTGATTGTTTCATTTTGTTTTGTTTCTATTTCTAGAACTTTCCTTGTAGTGATCAGCCAAATTAAGGGGCTAATTGTTTCCTTTTGTTTTATTTCTATTTCTTAAACTTTCCTTGTAGGAACTTTCCTTGTATTTTTTTAGCCTATAAATAGGCTTCTAATGGAATAGAAAGGACACAGTTTACAGATAATTGGTTAGTTTATTCTCTTTGGTTCTTCGAAGGACTATTCGAACTTATCAGAATTCTTCCGTGGCGTTCATCATCGACTTATCAAACGGCTTTCCGCTACTGTTTGTGGCGTCTTCCTTATACCAAGGTTCTTACTTCGCATTAAAATAACGGGTTGAGATCAATTATACCGAGATTCTTGTTTTTGTTGAAGCAACGGGTCGAGGTCTCCCATCCAAACCTGATCGAGGACGTTCTTGGATTTTTCTCTTGTTCTACGGGTCTTATTATTCTTGACGGGGTTCGCATCATTTGGTATCAGAGCCACGGTTTTCTCATCTCAGGTTTGCCAATCCATTTTAAATTTAGTTTCTTTTCTCTTATCTGACTGAATTTGTTGTGACCGAATTGGTTCATCCCTAGGTCCCCATTTTGATTGTAATCTATTTCGTAATCTTGTTCTGTTATTAACGAAAGAAATAATCTGATCATAAAAAAAAGGGTCCGAAAAAAAAGGTCCGAAAAAAAAGGAGTCCGAAAAAAAAAGGTCCAAAAACAAAGAGTAAAAAGTTTCTTTTTTCGTTTGTTTCCAATAAGCCCGAAAATCACCTCACCCCAAAGACCAAAAAATTTCGTAGAAATTTTGCTGAATTGTGCTTTGAAAATCTTGTTTTTCTTACCTTTTGAACATGAATTCTCTTAGTGAGTTCTTGGTGAATTGTTGATAGAATTTTGAATATTATTCGAATAGTTTCGAAAGAACTGAAAGAGAATTATTAAGTGGAAAAAGGCAAGAGTGGTGAGCATATTAGAGAGTAAAAGCCAATTATACTGAGTGAAACACGTGAGAGAGTGTGTGAGATCTATTTCCTTTTTTTTGTTTTCTAACTTTGATTTGCAGCAATCATGTCTCACAATAGTGAAAAGAGCATCGCCGAAGGTGCTACAGGGATGACTGGACTTCTACAACAAGATTCTCAAGAGGGTTCTCATGCAAGGAAGGTCATCTATATAAAAGGGGCTTCCGAAGGATCAACAATTCATCGGCAATCCACACCAACATAAGCAAGCTTCCACAATACCTTAAACTCATCAACACCTCCTTTTCTGCATCACCATCCTCTGTCAACTTCTCATCCTCTCCCTTCCGTTTTACCAGTTTTATACCTACCGATCAAATCACCAACCGCTTGTAGTTCTCCACCACCTATATCTATAATTAAGTGTGCCTGAGTGTATTAGCTTTCCGTTCTGCATTAGTGTGTGACAGTAATAGTAGTAAGTGTTGTGTTTACCTCTGGTATCACACAAAACGGGTTCATCATCTGGTCCAATAGACACAATCTTTCTAGCCAGACCGAGTTCTTCCAATGGCGCATACCCTGCTTTATCGTCGAATCGCACTTCATCATTTCCTGCCCATCAAAATATAAACTTCATTGTTGAATCTCAAAAATGCTATCCCAGGAAGCCTTTTGGGAAACTCACGGTCGAAGATGTCCATTGACGACTATATTGAATAATACCCTCGTGATTTCACCCACTGCTGGCATACCACCAAAGCATCATATCTGACTGGTAATTTCCATCATCATCAATGATAGGGAGATAGATGTAAAGATGAAATGAGTTTATAAACAGAACCTTCTCCAACTAGACAATTTAACCGTCATCTAAAATCAGACTGATTAGAATAGTCTTTGTAGGAAGCCGCTGACGTCAAGCCTGTATAGGCTGTCCACCGGGCCCATTTGTTGAAGACTGTAATAAAAGGAATCAACTGATCTTCTAATCGGTAACCATCTTCTAGCAAGCGACCATAAGAAAGACGCAATAACATAATTGATAATCCCATGGAAACCAATACATCTTCTTTATCAGAAATAATGGCACAAAGCATATCTAGATTCGAGCAATTTCCAATCATGATATCGGGACAATCAGTTAGCGTATCAGAGTAAAATTGAGAGAGTTCAACCTTCGTCGAAGAAACGAACGTCATAGCAGAGATAGAACGTATAAACCTGAAACAATTTTCTGTTGAATAACAGCTAATCGGTAGCGAGACAGACTATATAGAAAAATTCCCATCAATTTGTCTATATACCGACGTCAATATCAACAGACAATTGCACTAGTGAACTTTCGATAGAACAAAAATCGTCCCGTCAAAATCGAGGGTAGGGGAAGGAAGAAACTTAAAAGACAAACGAGGTGGAGAAACTAAACTACTCTTCTTCAGTGTACGGAATCTAATCAAAATCATCCTGACACATGCTTACTCTAATCATAATCATCCTATTATTGTACCTTCATTACTCCGGAATCTCCCAGAACTAGACCTACCGCGACGAAAGAAAGCAACCATCACACCTAAACCGACAAAACGTCAACGCATAGGGCCTCCTGCAGGGATTGTTATCTCCGTAAAAGGGTGATCATTCTCCAAAGCACACACCACCGATGCAGAAACGGTGTTTCTTTCAACAAAACTGAGATGATGAAAGCTAGATGCATAATGAGACATATTAAAAAGGATCATACGAGTCCAAAGGAGCAAACACGCCACCCACGGGGGTTGATTGGCAGAGCCTGCCGCAAACGCATACCAGACAGTACAACCAATGCCCAAGCAGATAGGACTCGACGAAACGCCCATAGCAACTGATGCAAATAATGGCATGACTACAAAGGAGCCAGTTCAAGTTCCAACTAGGCCGGTTACTAGAGCACGAGAAAAGAAGTTCAAAGATGCATTTAATGGGCTGATTCAAGAGGTTTGGGTTCAAGCAAATTCATGGAGGCCATTGAGGATGGTTCACGTGTTCAATAAATATGTATCAACATGATTAAACTACTAAAAGAATCCGATCAAATCTGATTGTTTCTTTTTGTTTTATTTCTAGAACTTTTCTTATATTGATCAACCAAATTAAGGGGCTGATTGTTTCATTTTGTTTTGTTTATATTTCTAGAACTTTCCTTGTAGTGATCAGCCAAATTAAGGGGCTAATTGTTTCCTTTTGTTTTATTTCTATTTCTTAAACTTTCCTTGTAGGAACTTTCCTTGTATTTTTTTAGCCTATAAATAGGCTTCTAATGGAATAGAAAGGACACAGTTTACAGATAATTGGTTAGTTTATTCTCTTTGGTTCTTCGAAGGACTATTCGAACTTATCGGAATTCTTACGTGGCGTTCATCATCGACTTATCAAACGGCTTTCCGCTACTGTTTGTGGCGTCTTCCTTATACCAAGGTTCTTACTTCGCATTAAAATAACGGGTTGAGATCAATTATACCGAGATTCTTGTTTTTGTTGAAGCAACGGGTCGAGGTCTCCCATCCAAACCTGATCGAGGACGTTCTTGGATTTTCCTCTTGTTCTACGGGTCTTATTATTCTTGACGGGGTTCGCATCATTTGGTATCAGAGCCACGGTTTCTCATCTCAGGTTTGCCAATCCATTTTAAATTTAGTTTCTTTTCTCTTATCTGACTGAATTTGTTGTGACCGAATTGGTTCATCCCTAGGTCACCATTTTGATTGTAATCTATTTCGTAATCTTGTTCTGTTATTAACGAAAGAAATAATCTGATCATAAAAAAAAGGGTCCGAAAAAAAAGGTCCGAAAAAAAAGGAGTCCGAAAAAAAAAGGTCCAAAAACAAAGAGTAAAAAGTTTCTTTTTTCGTTTGTTTCCAATAAGCCCGAAAATCACCTCACCCCAAAGATCAAAAAATTTCGTAGAAATTTTGCTGAATTGTGCTTTGAAAATCTTGTTTTTCTTACCTTTTGAACATGAATTCTCTTAGTGAGTTCTTGGTGAATTGTTGATAGAATTTTGAATATTATTCGAATAGTTTCAAAAGAACTGAAAGAGAATTATTAAGTGGAAAAAGGCAAGAGTGGTGAGCATATTAGAGAGTAAAAGCCAATTATACTGAGTGAAACACGTGAGAGAGTGTGTGAGATCTATTTCCTTTTTTTTGTTTTCTAACTTTGATTTGCAGCAATCATGTCTCACAATAGTGAAAAGAGCATCGCCGAAGGTGCTACAGGGATGACTGGACTTCTACAACAAGATTCTCAAGAGGGTTCTCATGCAAGGAAGGTCATCTATATAAAAGGGGCTTCCGAAGGATCAACAATTCATCGGCAATCCACACCAACATAAGCAAGCTTCCACAATACCTTAAACTCATCAACACCTCCTTTTTTGCATCACCATCCTCTGTCAACTTCTCATCCTCTCCCATCCGTTTTACCAGTTTTATACCTGCCGATCAAATCACCAACCGCTTGTAGTTCTCCACCACCTATATCTATAATTAAGTGTGCCTGAGTGTATTAGCTTTCCGTTCTGCATTAGTGTGTGACAGTAATAGTAGTAAGTGTTGTGTTTACCTTTGGTATCACACAAAAGGGGTTCATCATCTGGTCCAATAGACACAATCTTTTTAGCCAGACCGAGTTCTTCCAATGGCGCATACCCTGCTTTATCGTCGAATCGCACTTCATCATTTCCTGCCCATCAAAATATAAACTTCATTGTTGAATCTCAAAAATGCTATCCCAGGAAGCCTTTTGGGAAACTCACGGTCGAAGATGTCCATTGACGACTATATTGAATAATACCCTCGTGATTTCACCCACTGCTGGCATACCACCAAAGCATCATATCTGACTGGTAATTTCCATCATCATCAATGATAGGGAGATAGATGTAAAGATGAAATGAGTTTATAAACAGAACCTTCTCCAACTAGACAATTTAACCGTCATCTAAAATCAGACTGATTAGAATAGTCTTTGTAGGAAGCCGCTGACGTCAAGCCTGTATAGGCTGTCCACCGGGCCCATTTGTTGAAGACTGTAATAAAAGGAATCAACTGATCTTCTAATCGGTAACCATCTTCTAGCAAGCGACCATAAGAAAGACGCAATAACATAATTGATAATCCCATGGAAACCAATACATCTTCTTTATCAGAAATAATGGCTCAAAGCATATCTAGATTCGAGCAATTTCCAATCATGATATCGGGACAATCAGTTAGCGTATCAGAGTAAAATTGAGAGAGTTCAACCTTCGTCGAAGAAACGAACGTCAAAGCAGAGATAGAACGTATAACCCTGAAACAATTTTCTGTTGAATAACAGCTAATCGGTAGCGAGACAGACTATATAGAAAAATTCCCATCAATTTGTCTATATACCGACGTCAATATCAACAGACAATTGCACTAGTGAACTTTCGATAGAACAAAAATCGTCCCGTCAAAATCGAGGGCAGGGGAAGGAAGAAACTTAAAAGACAAACGAGGTGGAGAAACTAAACTACTCTTCTTCAGTGTACGGAATCTAATCAAAATCATCCTGACACATGCTTACTCTAATCATAATCATCATATTATTGTACCTTCATTACTCCGGAATCTCCCAGAACTAGACCTACCGCGACGAAAGAAAGCAACCATCACACCTAAACCGACAAAACGTCAACGCATAGGGCCTCCTGCAGGGATTGTTATCTCCGTAAAAGGGTGATCATTCTCCAAAGCACACACCACCGATGCAGAAACGGTGTTTCTTTCAACAAAACTGAGATGATGAAAGCTAGATGCATAATGAGACATATTAAAAAGGATCATACGAGTCCAAAGGAGCAAACACGCCACCCACGGGGGTTGATTGGCAGAGCCTGCCGCAAACGCATACCAGACAGTACAACCAATGCCCAAGCAGATAGGACTCGACGAAACGCCCATAGCAACTGATGCAAATAATGGCATGACTACAAAGGAGCCAGTTCAAGTTCCAACTGGGCCGGTTACTAGAGCACGAGAAAAGAAGTTCAAAGTGCATTTAATGGGCTAATTCAAGAGGTTTGGGTTCAAGCAAATTCTTGGAGGCCCATTGAGGATGGTTCACGTGTTCAATAAACATGTATCAACATGATTAAACTACTAAAAGAATCCGGTCAAATCTGATTGTTTCTTTTTGTTTTATTTCTAGAACTTTCCTTATATTGATCAACCAAATTAAGGGGCTGATTGTTTCATTTTGTTTTGTTTATATTTCTAGAACTTTCCTTGTAGTGATCAGCCAAATTAAGAGGCTAATTGTTTCCTTTTGTTTTGTTTCTATTTCTTAAACTTTCCTTGTAGGAACTTTCCTTGTATTTTTTTAGCCTATAAGTAGGCGTCTAATGGAATAGAAAGGACACAGTTTACAGATAATTGGTGAGTTTATTCTATTTGGTTCTTCGAAGGACTATTCGAACTTATCGGAATTCTTCCGTGGCGTTCATCATCGACTTATCAAACGGCTTTCCGCTACTGTTTGTGGCGTCTTCCTTATACCAAGGTTCTTGCTTCGCATTAAAATAACGGGTTGAGATCAATTATACCGAGATTCTTGTTTTTGTTGAAGCAACGGGTCGAGGTCTCCCATCCAAATCTGATCGAGGACGTTCTTGGATTTTCCTCTTGTTCTACGGGTCTTATTATTCTTGACGGGGTTCGCATCATTTGGTATCAGAGCCACGGTTTTCTCATCTCAGGTTTGCCTATCCATTTTAAATTTAGTTTCTTTTCTCTTATCTGGCCGAATTTGTTGTGACCGAATTGGTTCTATCCCTAGGTCCCCATTTTGATTGTAATCTATTTCGTAATCTTGTTCTGTTATTAACGAAAGAAATAATCTGATCATTAAAAAAAGGGTCCGAAAAAAAAGGTCCGAAAAAAAAGGAGTCCGAAAAAAAAAGGTCCAAAAACAAAGAGTAAAAAGTTTCTTTTTTCGTTTGTTTCCAATAAGTCCGAAAATCACCTCACTCCAAAGACCAAAAATTTTCGTAGAAATTTTGCTGAATTGTGCTTTGAAAATCTTGTTTTTCTTACCTTTTGAACATTAATTCTCTTAATGAGTTCTTGGTAAATTGTTGATGGAATTTTGAATATTATTCGAATAGTTTCAAAATAACTGAAAGAGAATTATTAAGTGAAAAAAGGCAAGAGTGGTGAGTATATTAGAGAGTAAAAGCCAATTATACTGAGTGAAACACGTGAGAGAGTGTGTGAGATCTATTTCCTTTTTTTTTGTTTTCTAACTTTGATTTGCAGCAATCATGTCTCACAATAGTGAAAAGAGCATCGCTGAAGGTGCTACAGGGATGGCTGACTCAAAGTTGCTCATGAAGGCCATCATGAGTGAGATGAGGTGTGTGATGAGGTTAGAATTGGAGCAGGTACATGAGCGGATTGATCAGATGGAGAATACACGTTTGGAGCAACCACAAAACACTCATAAGGTGTATAGGAGGGAAAGAGTTCAACATCGGGGAGTGAGAGATGAAGATGGAGAGTATTATGGGGATGGTTTTGATGAAGAAGAAGATCGGGGTTCAGTTGTTGGTAATAGGAGATATGGAGGGCGGTTTAGAGAAGATAGGAATCAGGAAGATAATAACTTGGGTAGTATCAAGATGAAAATTCCAGCATTTTAAGGAAGAAACGATCCCGAGGCTTATCTTGAGTGGGAGAAAAAGGTGGAGTTAGTATTCGATTGCCACAACTACTCTGAGATGAAGAAGGTAAAACTTGCTGCCATTGAGTTTTCTGACTATACTATTGTGTGGTGGGATCGGTTAGTGTTGAGCAGGCGGCGAAATAGGGAACGACCAGTAGAGATGTGGGAAGAGATGAAAATAATGATGAAGAAGCAGTTTGTGCCAAGCTATTACCACCGGGAGTTGTACAATAAATTATAAATGCTCGGACAAGTTAACCGGAGTGTGGAGGATTATCATCAAGAGATGGAAATTGCTATGATCCGGGCTAATATCGAAGAAGACCGAGAGGCTACTATGGCTAGGCTCTTGAATGGCTTGAACCAAGAAATTCATGATAGGGTAGAGATGCAGCATTATGTGGAATTAGAGGATATGGTGCCCATGGCCATCAAGGTGGAGCAACAACTCAAGAAGAGGGGTGGTACACGTGCATCCCATAATTCGGATTTTTCCCGATGAAAACCGAATCATGTGAAGAAAGAGGAGAAACCAGCTACAAAACTAAAATTCGAGCCAAAACAAGAGACAACCAACCATGGCACTCAAAGTAATTTTGACCCTTCTACTTCTCGAAATCGTGACATTAAGTGTTTTAAATATCAAGGCAGGGGTCACATATCAAGTCAATGCCCGAACAAATGAGTCATGGTGATAAGGGGTAATGGAGAGATCGAAACCAACGATGAGTCCGATACCGACTCTATGCTACTATTGGAGGACGTGGATGATGAAGAATATGCCGTTCAAGGTGAATTGTTGGTGTCAAGAAGACTTCTAAGCTTGCAAGTAAAAGAAGTTGAAGAAGTGCAGCGGAAGAACATCTTTTGTTGATGGAGAAAGTTGTACTAATGTTGCAAGTACAATCTTGGTGGAGAAATGAGGACTGCCCATACTGAAACATCTTAGGCCGTACAAGTTACAATGGCTGAATGATAGTGGCGAGGTAAAGGTGAATATGCAGGTTTTGGTTTCATTCCGCATCGGAAAATATGAAGATGAAGTTTTGTGTAATGTAGTTCCGATGCAAGCTGGACATTTGCTATTAGGCCGACCGTGGCAATTTGATCGGAAAGTTAAACATGATGGCTTCACCAACAAATACTCGTTCATGCTCAACCAAAAACCCATCACACTTGTGCCGATGACACCGAAACAGGTTTATGAAGATCAAGTGATGTTGCAAAAAGAGAGTGATCAAAAGAAAGAGAATGAGCCAAAGAAAAAGAGTGAAAATCGGAGAGTGGCCAAGCAAAATGAGAGAGAAAAAGAAAATCAAAATTCAGCCATTGAGAGAAAATCAGAGAGAAAACAAAAGAATTTTTATGCAAAAGTGAGTGAGATTAAGCGAGCAATGTTTTCAAATCAGCCAATAATTGTACTTTTGTACAAAAAGGTATTTTTAAATACTAACGAACTTGACCCTGCTTTGCCCAGTTCTGTTGTTTCTCTTTTGCTGGAATTTGAGGATGTCTTTCTCGAGAAAACACCACATGGATTACCACCAATTCGAGAGATTGAATATCAAATTGATTTTGTTCCCGGTGCGACAATTCAAACCGACCAGCCTATAGAAGCAATTCCAAGGAGACAAAGGAGCTTCAACGGCAGATAAGTGAGTTGTTGGAGAAGGGGTACATGAGGGAGAGTATAAGTCCGTGCGCCGTTCCAGTTTTACTTATACCTAAGAAGGATGGGACGTGGAGAATGTGTGTTGATTGCCGAGCCATCAATAACATAATGGTAACGTATCGTCATCCTATTCCCCGCTTAGATGACATGTTAGATGAGTTGCATGGTTCTTGTGTGTTCTCTAAGATTGATTTAAACAGTGGTTATCATCAGATTAGAATGAAAGAAGGAGATGAATGGAAAACTGCCTTTAAAACAAAATATGGTTTGTATGAATGGTTAGTTATGTCTTTTGGGTTGACTAATGCACCAAGCACTTTTATGAGACTTATGAATCATGTTTTGCATGCATTTATAGGCAGGTTTGTTGTTGTCTATTTTGATGATATACTCATTTATATCAAAAACTTAGATGATCATGCTGTACATTTGAAATCGGTTTTAAATATGCTTAGAAAAGAAAAGTTATGCTAGCCTGAAGAAGTGTACTTTTTACACCGATAAGCTTGTATTTCTG
This sequence comes from Dracaena cambodiana, assembly GCA_036321105.1. NCBI lineage: Eukaryota > Viridiplantae > Streptophyta > Magnoliopsida > Asparagales > Asparagaceae > Dracaena > Dracaena cambodiana. The sequence goes on along the minus strand of JAYEPQ010000010.1, from coordinate 30,374,629 downwards.
GGATTTGTTGTTAGTGCACATGGTATACAGGTTGATGAAGAGAAGGTACGTGCAATCCAAGAGTGGCCGAGTCCCACAAGTGTAGGCAATGTTCGTAGTTTTCATGGACTTGCTAGTTTTTACCGGCGATTTGTGAAGGACTTTAGCATGCCGCACCACTTACCGAAGTGATCAAGATGAACGTCGGATTTAGATGGGGAGAAGAACAAGAGAAGGCGTTTCAGCTAATCAAAGAGATGCTAACCAACGCCCTCTTATTGTCATTACCTAACTTTTCTAAAACGTTTAAGATTGAATGTGATGTTTCAGGTATTGGCATAGGTGCAGTTCTTATGTAAGAGGGATGACCAATTGCTTACTTCAGCGAGAAATTAAGCGGGGCAGTTTTAAACTACCTGACTTATGATAAGGAGTTGTATGCATTGGTTCGAGCTTTGGAGACATGGCAGCACTACCTATGGCCTAAGGAGTTCGTGATTCACACTGATCATGAGTCCTAAAAACATTTGAAGGGCCAACACAAGCTAAATAAAAGGCATGCTCGTTGGGTAGAGTTCATTGAAATATTTCTATATGTCATCCGGTACAAGCAAGATAAGGAGAATGTGGTCGCCCATGCACTTTCTCGCAGGTATACATTACTCTCTACACTTGATGAAAAATTGCTTGGTTTTGAACACATTAAAAGTTTATACATTGATGATCATGAATTTTATGAAGAGTACCAAGCTTATGAAAAAAACGCTTATGGTAAGTTCTTTAGACATGATGAGTTCTTGTTTCGAGAAAATAAATTAGTGTGCCCAACTATTCTTTAAGGGATTTGTTAGTGCAGGAATCCTATGGAGAGATATTAATGGGACATTTTGGAGTTGCTAAGACCTTAGTTGTTTTGCAGGAACACTCCTATTGGCCACACATGAAATGAGATGTTAAGCGAATTTGTGGCAGATGTGTCACATGTAGACAGGCTAAATCTAAAGTGCAGCCCAACGGTTTGTATATTCCTTTGCCCATTCCTAGTAAGCCTTGGATTGATATTTCAATGGACTTTGTATTAGGATTACCTAGGACTGAACGTGGAAGAGATTCGATTTTTGTGATTGTAGATAGATTTTCTAAGATGGCACATTTTATTTAATGTCACAAAACGGATGATACTTCACATATTGCTGATTTGTTCTTTAGGGAGATTGTGAGATTGCATGGTGATGCAAACCCCGTCAAGAATAACGAGACCCGTAGAACAAGAGGAAAATCCAAGAACGTCCTCGATCAGGTTTGGATGGGAGACCTCGACCCGTTGTTTCAACAAAAATAAGAATCTCGGTATAATTGACCTCAACCCGTTGTTTTAATGCGAAGTAAGAACCTTGGTATAAGGAAGACGCCACAAACGGTAGTGGAAAGCCGTTTGATAAGTCGATGATGAACGCCACGGAAGAATTCCGATAAGTTCGAATGGTTCTTCAAAGAACCAAAGAGAATAAACTCACCAATTATCTGTAAAATTGTCCCCCTTCTATTCCATTAGACGCCTATTTATAGGTTAAAAAAAATACAAGGAAAGTTCTTATAAGGAAAGTTTAAGAAATAGAAATAAAATAAAAGGAAATAATCAGCCTCTTAATTTGGCTGATCAATACAAGGAAAGTTCTAGATATAGAAACAATCAGCCCCTTAATTTGGCTGATCAATAATACAAGGAAAATTCTAGAAATAAAACAAAAGGAAACAATCAGTTTTGACCGGATTCTTCTAGTAGTTGAATCATTTTGATACATATTTGTTGAACATGAGAACTATTCTCAATGGGCCTCCACGAATTTGCTTGAGCCCAAACCACTTGAATCAGCCCATTTAGTGTATCTTTGTACTTCTTGTCTCGTGCTCTTGTAACCGGCCCAGTTGGAACTTGAACTGGCTCCTTTGTAGTCATACAATTATTTACATCATTCCCCTCCTCTTGAAAAGGATTTGCCCTCAAATCATCACCTACATTAAAAGGACTCAAATCAGTAACATTGAAAGTAGCACTAACATTGTACTCACTGGGCAAATCTAGCTTATAAGCGTTGTCATTAATGCGCTCTAGAACTTGGAAAGGACATCCCTCTTGGAAGCAGTTTGGAACGTCTTTGCGCCGGAAATCTCTTTGTTCTCATATGCAACCAAACCCAATCTCCGGGTTCAAAAATAAGCTTGTGACGCCCCTTGTTGGCTTGTTTTGCACACTGCTCCATTCTTCTCTCAATGTTGAGCCTTTCCTTCTCATGTATCTGCTTTACCCTCTAACGAGGAGCAATACATACCCTCTAACGAGGAGCAATATTCATCCTCTAACGAGGAAACTTTATGTATAAATATGGAACATGGAGAATTCTCTTCCATAGTACATCATCCGGGTAGACCAAACCCTCCTCAAGAATCTACAGATGAAAATATGTATCATAGGGATACTAATGAAGCTTATGTAAATTCCTACATATTCAAACAAAGTAAAAGACACCCCGGAACAACCGTAAATCTAATATTCAATATAGATCATATACCAGCCAGTGAATTAAGAGATTACATAGTTAATTGGGAGCAATTAATGGTAGGAACATCAACATTAATACCAGATTCAGTAACACACAAAGATTTTGTATTATTAGCATGTGGTTATTGGCAAGAAATAGCATTAAGATGGTTAACCCAGTATGAAAAATTATGACCTATAGAAATATTAGCCTTAAATTCCCATGCTTCTAAAAAAGATGCTCTCCATAGTATTTGTAAATTATTATATGCTGATTTAACAGGAGATGATATTACGGCAGAAGGCTTAGATGAAAATATGCTATTAAAAATGAGGTTATGCAATATATGTTATATAGAAGAATTCGCTAACGAATATAGTAGTTATATATTCAAGCTAAATTCATTTGAAAAAAAATATTTTGGATAACATCCTTCTTTTCGAAACTGCTTATACCACGGGATACAATGATAGAGAAAAAAATATAATAATCTTAGAAACAATGCACCACACTCTACAGGTATATTAAAAAAGACCTGTATGGAAACAGTAAAGAAAACCTGCCAATTAAATAAAGCCAATAATCATCTTACTAAACATATTCATAAATCGGACATTAAGACATTCTATTGTCCTAAATGTGACAAAGATATTAATTACCAATTTGGTTGTCCTCCAGTATATGACTACAACAAACCATATAAACCCTATAAGAAAAAACACTCTAAACATTCTAAGTATAAACATAAATTTAGACCTAAATATAAAAAGAAAAGATACAAAGTATCTAAGAAAAAATGGAAACCAGAATATAAACATAAGTATAAAAAATCAGATAAATATAAAAAAAGAAAGTTTATTAAAAATAATAAAATAAATTATAAAAGGATTGTAAATGTTTCAAATGCGGGAAAGAAGGTCATTATGCCTATGAATGTACTCTAAATATATAAACAATTTGGCTAGAAGATCTAAAATCATATGATATACATCTAGGAACTATAGAAGAAATTCCTAGTGAAAATTCAACTATATACGAAGTAGAGTCTGTATATCACGAAAGCTCTTCTGAATCCTCTGAAACAGAAGATTTAGTAACAACTACACGTATATACAAAGTTAAATGAGTTTCCTAAAACAGTTAAAACTTTAAAACAACTACAAAGTTTCTTAGGATTATTGAACTATGGTAGGAAATTTATTCCTTACCTATCTGAGTTAATACAAAATCTACAAGAAAAATTAACGATAGAACAGTCGAAATACAAAGTAGAAAATGGTGAACAGCCTAGAAGATGGAATACAGATAAAATAAGTATTCACTTATCTCCTACTGAAGAGAAAGAAATAGAAAAAATTAAACAATTAGTTACTAAACAACCTATACTGTATTTCCCTAAAAATGAAGAATTAGTAACACTTCAGACCGATGCTTCAGACCTATTATGGGCAGGAATTTTAATAGTAAAACTAAGGGAGATAGTAGTTTATACTTCAGGAAAATTTGCAAAACCACAACAGAAATGATCAACCTATGACAAAGAATTATTAGCTATTAAATTAGCAATAAAGAGTTTAAAAATTTATTTGCTTAATCGCCAGTTTATAATAGAAACAGACAATAAAGCAGTGGCACAGTTTTTAAAAAAACGAACAATAAATAATCCAGAAGAAAATATCAGAAGAGTAAGAATTGCTTTCTATTTAGAAATTTATCAATATGACGTTAAATATATTCCTGGTCACACTAATTTTCTTGCAGATCTCTTAACTCGCCCATATGGATGAGGAAAGGGTAAAGAGACTGAAGGCCATAACCGAGAAGGCCAAGCAACTTGCCGAACCTCCTTGACAAACTGTAAACAATAAAAAGAATGAAGGAGAAAAAACCCCTATTAAGGGAGGAAACACATCTACCCAGGAAACTGGAGCAAAAGCCAAGACCCCTACCATGGGAGCACAGACCTGGAAACAGGAGCATCTACTACAAACAAAGAGACTACAAAAATTTTTCCACCTCTAGGAGTGACAGTTCTTCCTTGACCATCCTACAGTAATATAACGGCAGCACAAAGACGGGTTCAACAACAACAAAAGCTTTTTACAGCCACTATAGTCAGTGATTGGTATAATTTAGAGTTGAAAAACTCTAATGAGGTGATTTACAATAAACTTAATGGCTGTTATAGAGCCATCCAATCTAACGACTTCTCTTCCAACAAATATTGGCCGACCCAGATAGAAAATTAGTTCTATCTATGTTTTCTCACTATTCTCAGGAAAAATCAGAGAAAGTCTGTGGGAAAACTCTGTGACTACTCTCTCACATCACAAAGTCCAGACCTTTCTCTAAGGATTGGAACATGGTTTCAGGGTTCCTCTCAAGATCAGCAACACATGAGAAGAACTGTACAAGATATGGAACTCTCTGACTTAAAAGATACAAAAATAAGAGTAAATAGTATTATGGTATCGCCTTTTGATAAAAAGAAATTCTCAGAACAAATCAAAGAATTACTTGATCTAAAATTAATAAGACCTAGTATAAGTCCACACTCCTCTCCTGCCTTTATGGTAAGAAACCATGCAGAACAAAAAGAGAGAAAAAACTAGAATGGTTATAAATTATAGAAAACTAAACAATTATACAAAATTTGATGGCTATTTTATACCATCCGCTGAACAATTAATAAAACAAGTTCAAGGATCAAAATACTACAGCAAATTTGACGCTAAGTCAGGATTCTGGCAAATAAAACTAGCTAACACAGAGTCTATAGAATTAACAACATTTAGCTGTCCTCAAGGTCATTATGAATGGTTAGTAATGCCCTTTGGTTTAAAAAAATGCACCTCAAGTATTTCAAAAATGGATGAACTCTATATTCGGACACTTATGTTTTGTAGTAGTCTATATCGATGATATTTTAATCTTTTCTCATACTTTAGAAGAACATAAACAATATTTATTACAAGTTGCAAAAATGCTACTAGAAAATGGCATTATCCTAATCCCAAAAAAGATTTGTTTATTCAAAACAGAAGTTGAATTTCTAGGAAAATATATAAAAGAAGGACATATAGAATTACAACAACACATATATACAAAGTTAAAGGAGTTTCCTAAAACATTTAAAACTTTAAAACAACTACAAAGTTTTTTAGGATTATTGAACTATGGTAGAAAATTTATTCCTCGCCTATCTGAGTTAATACAAAATCTAAAAGAAAAATTAACGATAGAACAGTCGAAATACAAAGTAGAAAATGGTGAACAGCCTAGAAGATGGAATACAGATAAAATAAGTATTCACTTATCTCCTACTGAAGAAAAAGAAATAGAAAAAAATTAAACAATTAGTTACTAAACAACCTATACTGTATTTTCCTAAAGATGAAGAATTAGTAACACTTCAGACCGATGCTTCAGAACTATTCTGGGCAGGAATTTTAATAGCGAAACAAAAGGGAGATAGTAGCTTATACTTCAGGAAAATTTGCAAAACCACAACAAAAATATTCAACCTATGACAAATAATTATTAGCTATTAAATTAGCAATAAAGAGTTTAAAAATGTATTTGCTTAATCGCCAGTTTATAATAGAAACAGACAATAAAGCAGTAGCACAGTTTTTAAAAAAACGAACAATAAATAATCCAGAAGAAAATATCAGAAGAGTAAGAATTGCTTTCTATTTAGAAATTTATCAATATGACGTTAAATATATTCCTGGTCACACTAATTTTCTTGCAGATCTCTTAACTCGCCCATATGGATGAGGAAAGGGTAAAGAGACTGAAGGCCTTAACCGAGAAGGCCAAGCAACCTGTCGAACCTCCTTGGCAAACTGTAAACAATAGAAAGAATGAAGGAGAAAAAACCCCTATTAAGGGAGGAAACACATCTATCCAGGAAACTGGAGCAAAAGCCAAGACCCCTACCATGGGAGCACAGACCCTAGAAACAGGAGTATCTACTACAAACAAAGAGACTACAAAATTTTTTCCACCTCCAGGAATGACAGTTCTTCCTGGACCATCCTACAGTAATATAACGGCAGTGCAAAGACGGGTTCAACAACAACAAAAGCCTTTTGCAGCCACTATAGTCAGAGATTGGTATAATTTAGAGTTGAAAAACTCTAATGAGGTGATTTACAATAAACTTAATGGCTGTTATAGAGCCATCCAATCTAACGACTTCTCTTCCAGCAAATATTGGCTGACCCAGATAGAACAATTAGTTCTATCTATGTTTTCTCACTATTCTCAGGAAAAATCAGAGAAACAAGAAATCATCAAGTCTGTGGGAAAACTCTATGACTACTCTCTCACATCACAAAGTCCAGACTTTTCTCTAAGGATTGGAACATGGTTTCAGGGTTTCTCTCAAGATCAGCAATACTTGAGAAGAACTATACAAGATATGGAACTCTCCGACTTGGTGAACTTACCAATTCCGGAGTTTTGTCATTTGCTAGAACAATGTCAGATTTCAAGTGAGAAGGCTAGACAGCTTGAAGCCGAGCTCACTGTACACAAAATGATAAGTCTCAACAAACAACAAATGGTTGGTGACCAACAACTAAAAGAGTTCTTCAGGCATCTGGAAGCCACTGATATTATTTCTCTTCTTCATAAACATGATTTAATCTGGAACAAAAATAGATCTCTTCGCATCATCACCAGCTTCCAGGATATCAAAGCTTGCAAAAAGGCCATCCAGACTGGCCTAGTTCATGAGATTTTTATCAATTCTACACACCCAGAAGAGTATGAAGATGTCTTTCCTGCCCTTTATTCTAAAAGTATTAAGGCTTATGCTTCTAAGTATCAGTCCAGTTTCTTTTTTAGAATCTGGAGTATTTGGGAAGAGCGCAAGTACCTCAAACTCTACCCTTCTATACAACTCTGGGAGTTAAGAAGCCAGAATTATATTTCTTCTGATACTTGTGACAATCTTCCTCTACTGAAATTAGAAGAGGAAACAAAAAAAAGCTGCTAAGGAATTCTTCATTGAAGCTTATCAGCAGGCAATCTCGAGTTCATTCAGTCACTATAGACAATAATGTTTTATTATATGACTGGATTGGAGCCTTCGAAGCTTCAGAAGTTCGTATTCCTAAAGTCCTTGAATACCTTTCGAGTCTTCATCTTGGAAAACAAGGCATGGTAGCTAAGGAAGAATTCTATGAAGAATTAGATAGGGCAGAAGATGAAGATCTCGGGGGATACAATAGAGATGATATCCGTGAGGATATGGATGAAGAAGCCCTTCAAAATCTCATACAAGATTAAGCATGGTGGGACCATACCATCACCTGCCAGCAGCAATACCAACCGACAGCACCAGCAGCACCAACCGACAGCACCAGCACTACCAACAGCAATAACAACCAGCACTACCTACAGAACCAGTAATATTATTAAAAAAGGACAAACAACTTTTGTAAAAGTAGCTTTATTAAAGTAGCTTCTGTAAAAGCAGCTTTGAAAAGGTATGTCCTCTTGTAAAAGATGTAAGATTCCTTCTTATCTGAAGGAACCTCTCTGAAGATTATAAATAAAGGGTTAAGGCCAACGGGAAAGGGATAGAACGTACTAGCCTTCCTTTTTTTTTGAATCTCTTTGTGCCTCTACTTAGTTCTTTCAGTTTTTACTTTTTCTTCTTTTCTTTTGAAGTTTGTGAATAGTGCCTGTAAAAAACTACGCATCACTGACTGGTATCAGAGCCTTAAGGTTACGCGTTCTTCTTTTTTTGTAAGTATTTCTCTTTCTTCTATGTCTGGCTAAATTAGTTAGACATGTTATTTTTCTAATTTCTTTAGTTTTCTAGATATTAGTATCTTACGCCATGAGGTATGAAACGAATCATGGCTGTGCCCTCTCTCTTTGAAGCCATGTTATAGGCTTGTCGTGGACTAAGAGGTCCTTACAGCCGAACTCTAAAATGAAAGTCACTTTTAGAGGTGATATGTGCCGGAGAGAACAGGGTCAAAACGATACTCTTATCTAGCCAAACTAAGGAAAAAAGGAAAATAGCATGTCTAGTTATAAAATTCTCTATAATCATGTCTCGTTCTTTAGTTCTGCCCGAAAGTTATGAATGTCCTTATCATTTGAATTCTTATGAACATAGTAATCATCTTCCTTGCAACGGTACTATAGAACAATAAAACAGCATGTTAAATTATTTAAGTGATCAACTGTATCTTATTTCTCAAAAAATGACTGTTTTATAAAGGAACTCTAATTTACCTACTTTTTCTTCAAAGGAAAGATTTGGATCTGTCCGTATGATAAAAATATCTTCAAAAACCCTAAGTCGTATTAATCCAAAAGATATTAATTATAAAAATTATTTACAATATAAACTTTTACAACAAAAAGAATTAGATGGAGTAATTAATTCAAAAGAACTTTATGATTTCTATGAAAAATATTCTTCTTCTATAAAATATTTTTCTACTGCCGAAAAATTTTCTGATGAAAGTTATTTTTCTTTTGAAAATTCTTCTGATGATGAATTATCCATGCCCTCTAACGAGGAGCAATACATACCCTCTAACGAGGATCAATACATGCCCTCAAATGAAGAGCAATACATACCCTCTAATGAGAAGCAATACATACCCTCTAACGAGGAGCAATACATACAATACATACCCTCTAACGAGGAACAATATTCATCCTCTAACGAGGAAATATTATATATAAATATGGAACATGGAGAATCTTCTATAATTCATCATCCCGGTAGACCAAATTCTCATCAACCCCAAGAATCCACAGATGATAATATGTATCATAGAGATACTAATGAAGCTTATGTAGATTCATATATATTTAGACAAAGTAAAAGACACCCAGGTTCAACAGTAAATCTAATATTTAATATAGATCATATACCAGCTAATGAACTAAGAGATTATATAGTTAATTGGGAACAACTAATGGTTGGAACATCAAGTTTAATACCTGATTCAGTAACACATAAAGACTTCGTCTTACTTGCATGTGGCTACTGGCAAGGAATAGCGCTAAGATGGTTAACCCAATATGAAAAATTATGTCCTAACGAAATATTAGCTTTAAATACTCATACATCTAGAAAAAATACTCTACATAGTATTTGTAAATTATTATATGCAGATTTAACAAGCGATGATATTACGGCAGAAGGTTTAGATGAAAATATGTTATTAAAAATGAGGCTATGTAATATATGCTATCTTGAGGAATTTGCTAACGAATATATTAGTTATATATTCAAGCTAAATACATTAGAGAAGAAAATATTTTGGATAACATCCTTCTTTTCTAAATTACCTATACCTTGGGATTCTATGATAGAGAAAAAATATAATAACCTAAAAATTAGTGCACCACACTCTACAGGTATATTAAAAAAAGGCCTGTATGGAGACTGTAAAGAAAACTTGCCAATTACAAAAGGCAAATAATCATCTTACAAAATACATTCATAAATCAGATATTAAAACATCTTGTTGCCCAAAATACGACCCTAATATTAATTATCAATTCGGTTGTCCTCCGGTATATGGGTACAACAAACCTTATAAACCATATAAGAAAAAACACTCTAAACATTCAAAGTATAAGTATCGACATAAATTTAAACCTAAATATAAAAAGAAAAGATACAAAGTATCTACGAAAAAGTGGAAACCAAAATACAAACATAAGTATAAAAAATCAGATAAATATAAAAAGAAAAGGTTTATTAAAAATAATAAAATCAATTCTAAAAAGAATTGTAAATGTTTCAAGTGTGGAAAAGAAGGTCATTATGCTTATGAATGTACTATAAACATAAAGACAATTTGGTTAGAAGACTTAGAATCATATGATATACATCTAGGAACTATAGTTGAAATTCCTAGTGAAAATTCGACTATATACGAAGTAGAATCTGTATACGAAGAGAGCTCTTCCTACTCTTCTGAAACAGAAGATTTAGGAATAAATATGATGACCCTAAATAAAACATATCATTATGTTCAGATAATACCCTTATCAAAAACTGTAATATTACCCAAAAGAGAATCTTTAAAATTTCCAGGCCATATACTCTATGCGAATAAAAATTATAGTTTACAAAGATATCAAACTACTGAAATATATCTAGATTTAATAATAAAAATACTTTATGGATATTATGGAAAAATCTAAAACTTAAGATATCATACCATAAGAAATATTTTTATAACTTATGGATTTATAAAATCTATGACTGATCAAAATACATGTATAACAATGAAAAGTACTAGTCTAGAAAATCCTCCTTATCAAATTCCTATGGGAACTCCAATAGGTATTCTCATAATACATAAATACGAAGATTTACCATTTGTTAAGGTTGAACAAGATCCATTACTTTCTACTTCTCCTCCTTTAAGTCCAAATATGACACCCGGACAAACATATAAAGAAACCATGTATGAATACAAAGTATACATGAATATATTAACAGAAATAGAACCTCAAGAAACTCATAATACTAGTATAGACAATATTCAGGGAGAACAGTATGAGATTACTGATGAAGATATTGAAAGGCTAAAACTTTCTATACCTCATGCTAAACAAAATGAAGTATATAATCCCCAGTCAAAGTTTAAATCTTTATGGTCAAAGAAAAATACATATATTTTTGAAAGAATGCAAGAAAACATAGAATTAAAAGGTGATGAAGACTTTACTTCCATAAAAATATTAAATCTTGCACAAATTGAAAAATTTAAACAAAAATATCCGAAAAAGAAATATCTTCATATTGGATTAATTTAAATAAAAATAACCGGTCTATTTAGATCAGAAATAGATACTCCAATTATGATAATATGCTGTGATGAAAGGATAATCAATAATCCTTTAAATAGTATATTAGGCGGAGCAAAATCAAACTTAGCCAATAGAATATTTGGAGTTAATATCCATCCAGATTTTTATATCAGTCTAAATGACAAAAATATAGAAAAGGCTTGTACTCTATCTATAAACCTTAAAGGTATTGAAATGCTTTCTGGATCAAAAGTATTAGGCATTCAGTGGGAACACTGTTTAGCCCTAAATGAAACATCAACATTCAGATCCGTAACACCAACTCAATTTATTAAACTATATGAGGTTGGGAATGACAAAATAATTCAACCAAAATTAGTTAACATTAAACATCTAAAGTATGATAATGAAATGCAAGTATTTTTAAAAACTCTAAAACCAAAAACTCAACTTCCTATAGAAACTTTTATAGCTTCTAGAAATACTATTTCCACAACAATTATAAATCCAAATATCCCTCGAAGTATGAGCACTACAGACTATCGAAATACCAATCTACATTTAGAACCAAGCAAAACAAGTACTTCTGTACTTTTAGAAAATTCTGATCTAGAAACTACAACTTTAGAAAGAAGAACCCAACGGATCTTAGATCACCACAAGAGGATACAAGAACAAAATGTTATCAGATTACCAATCACTTCTTTTAGCATTTCTCATGTTGGATCTTAAGACAACACCTCAGTTACATATCTATATTCACTTAACTATCCGTCTTTCTGAAATAAGCACCCCATTCACTATACATGCTTTATTAGACTCGGGTGCAGAAACTAGTCTTCTACAAACTACCTTTATCCCTCAACAATTTTGGATTCCTTTAGACAAACCAGCAAAATTACATGATTTTATGGGACGACCAGTTTATGTCAGTCATAAAGCGAAATTAAACATTTCCATAAACATTTCTGACGCTCTGCTGGGCGATGGATTCCAGTTCTTACTGCAGATGTTTCTTATCAGTCAAGTAGTACAACAGCTGTATCTTTTCATTATAGCCCGGCGCATCGGGGATGCGATTTGGGATGGGAGTCTGATTCATGTGCTCAACGCATTGGGAGAACTTCGTGATCGTCGAGCCTCTATTGGACCCTCATTTCCGTTGGCGTTCTCCGAAGGATGGTCACGAATTTTCCGGGGGCGCTCGGAGGAAGCGGGGCGAGACTCATCTGATCAACGGTGATCGCCCGTCGCTTCGTCACAGAGTCAATGTCAGATTGTTGCTTCCCTTCTTCCTCTTTCACCAGTGTTTCAATGCTCGGAGGTGGGGCCAACATCATGCCTGGTCTCATTCACCACTGGATCGGATTCTGGTTTTGTTTCATCCTCAGCCACATCTGCAGCTCGTTCAGACCCTGGCTGCTCTTGGCCTTCCGATCTGTCTGAGCTATCTCTTCCACGTCAGTCGATTTACCTGTGGACTCCGGTTTGCCGGCCTACCAAATCACTGAGATTGATCTGGAGGTCGGGACCGTGGTCGTCCGTCCCCGGTTTGCCGGCCTACCAGATCACTGAGATTGACCAGCCAGCTGGGTTGGTTTGGCTATTCCTTACTATTGAAAAGGAGGTTGTTGTCTGCGCGAGTCACCTTCCTCCTTCTAGGCTCTGAGTCACCTTCTTCTAACGCTCCGCTGGGCGATGGATTCCAGTTCTTACTGCAGATGTTTCTTATCAGTCAAGAAGTACAACAGCTGTATCTTTTCATTATAGCCAGGCGCATCAGGGATGCGATTTGGGATGGGAGTCTGATTCATGTGCTCAACGCATTGGGCGAACTTCGTGATCGTCGAGCCTCTATTGAGCCCTCATTTCTGTTGGCGTTCTCCGAAGGATGGTCTTGAATTTTCCGGGGGCACCTGGAGGAAGCGGGGCGAGACTCATTTGATCAACGGTGATCGCCCGACGCTTTGTCACAGAGTCAATGTCAGAATGTTGCTTCCCTTCTTCCTCTTTCACCAGTGTTTCAATGCTCGGACGTGGGGCCAACATCATGCCTGGTCTCATTCACCACTGGATCGGATTCTGGTTTTGTTTCATCCTCAGCCACATCTGCAGCTCGTTCAGACCCTGGCTGCTCTTGGCCTTTCCGATCCGTCTGAGCCATCTCTTCCACGTCAGTCGATTTACCTGCGGACTCCGGAACACATTCGATAGGCTGTGTCCCTTTGACACTTTGTTCAGCAACCTTTTCTGGATCACCAGCCGACTCAGAACCAACATCAGTAATTTGTAAGGCAGTAGGTTTTGATTTGCTCGTCAGTGCTTCCTACAAGAATGAGCGGATAGTGAAATGTTGGCTCTGCGATCGACATGTGGACTTACGGATGGATCAGTGCCTTTTTCTGTGCGTCGAAGGGCACAAGGGTAGACCCCAATCTTTTGATTTCGGTCATGTGCCGTCGGTGCCCGAACCCTCCCTAAGATGTTGGGAGGAAGAGGTTGGCTTTGCCAACGCAGTCCATGCTGTACGGAAGATTGGTCCGTTCCGCAAAGCTAAGCTTTTCGGTTCGCTCCCTAGGAACTTTTTGGAAAAACCCTCTCTTTGCCTCCTTTCTCTTGCGTCGATTGAATAGTTCAATGCTCGAGCTCCCGCTTTGCTTGCGTTCTTCATTGGCGCTCGCCAGATGTATCACTCATCTCACTCCTGATGGTGACGAAGTCTTCCGTTTGTTAGACTCCATCACGGGAATGAATCGCATATGTTGGTTTAGAGTTGCTCGAGAATTCTATCGATAGTGACTTTTGCCCGGTTCTAGGGGGTCCCCTTTACTCCTCTTTTTTGTTGATCGAGCCACTATCCCTCATTCTACTCGTCCAGCCCTCTTCACGAACTTGTACAATCAATGCCACAAAGATAGCCAACTCTATTATCAAAGAAATAAGTAAACGGACGACGATTTGGCACCAGATATCCGGAGGTGTGGAAAGAGTTGCTGTTACCAGCAGAAAAACTATCAAAAAATGACGATTGCTCGTGGAGGTTTCCAAAGAAAGATCCCTTGGTTCTAGCAAACAGATCACAATTACAGGTGCCTGGGAGCATACCGATGGAATGAACGAAATACGAACAGTTAACATAATATGGTCATAGATCTTAGATTGTAACTTGATCATGAGCGAATTTGTTGATGTTGCACCCACGAAGTATGGAAAGTGCCCAACATTGGGAACTACCTGGGGAGGAGTTAGGAACAAGAACAAGGAGAAGCGAGAACCACTTAAATGGAGGAATCGATTGTATTTCGTCCTTTATTCCACATAGGAACTGGGGATCGAAAAGCACCAAATTTGATGACTTATTAAGGGAAAGACGAAGTCAGAGCATGCTACTGGAGACGTTGCAACATATGTCGGGGAGGCCTCCGTTGATTGTGTACAAACAAAATACGAGCCCAAAGGTAGTTCCAGAAAGGGTTTAAATAATAGAGAAATTGACTCTTCCGGGAACTAGTAACGCATAAACCATGTCTGAAAAAGACCGATCAATATCCGAATGGAATAGATTCGAACTTCTCCTAGAATAGTTTCCTGTCCGAAATGAAATTCAATGAGTAATTCAAAGGAGAAAAATCTTTGATAGGATTCATTTTGTTTTCTAAGGCGGAACGTCAAGCAGAAATGATGGGAAAAAAAAAGAGAGAACACTCCGTTCCTAGACCTTTCGGACGGGAACAAAGGGATTCCCTCCCTGTCGAAGTGGATTTATTGGCTCCATGAGTCAAACGAAAGAACGTGAAAGGCCAACTACTTCTTCATTCATGGCCAGAGGATTTGATTGATCTCCCTTACGTATTCATTCGAGGAGGGAGGGAAAGTTCTTTTATGCAATGCAGGAAGGGCGGGCCTCCTTTGGATTCCTCCAACTCCATGAATGTACAGGGGGAGTATGAGGAAGGCCGACGTCTTCTACATGAAGATGAAAAAAAGGAAAAGAGTCAAAGATTTCTGACGTCGACGAATATGACTGAATAAGGAACAGCTCCGTCATGTGGTCTCACTTTACCACCATCTGAAATGCGCGAAACTTCGATTGGTGGAATCCAGTCCATGAAGATTCTACCTTCTCTTACATGCAATTCCCCTCTTTCGTTAAGCATCCAGTATCTCAGCAAATGAACATTTCTCTGTCACTGGTACGTCGAACTTATACGTCGTTTGAAAGCTGCTCCGATAGATCCAACGAAGGGAAGACGGTTTGTTGACGAGCCCTGGCTACAATCCTAGGGACATCATAGACAGGGACCTGCGACTCCAACTTTTACCACTTCGCATATGGGCGTCTATATTATCCACAGCGTCAACCATGACGTTTGATTACATCGCGTTCATTTTGAGTTGGGCGTTGAAAAGTTTTCTAAACAATAGCACGAACTCTCGTTCTTTTACCATCTTTCACGCGCAAGTTGACCAACTTCGTCGATCTGAGAGTTTTTGCTCACCATCCGACGTCCCCCATCTCGCCGAGATTTTCCTAGCAATTGGAAGCCACTTTCGATGACGAGGCCGAGAAATTGCTCTCCCGCGATCCGTCACTGTCCATATTTATCAACTACGTCATATAAAGAAAGTGCATTTTCTAGGGAACTGTCGAATGCGTTCATAAGGAATGTTCTGACGAATATCATTTTCGAGATATTTTAAATGGTGATCCGACAGTGCTTTCTTTTAGTGGCGTTCCATTCGGATAGACATATATATTCGCGGATCGCATTTGGATTTGCTAAAATGCTTTGCCTACTATACCCATTGTTGAGTAGCGCTATTTCAATCATCTTTCTCTATGAGCAGCTGTTTATCGACTAAATCTTCCAATGCTCTCGGTATCGATTTCATTATGTCTGCCAATGTAGTGAATACGTAGTCACCTTTCGACACTCCATCTGTTGTTGGTGGTCGACCATAAGCGGCTGCTTCACCTCGTCCTCGAGAGGGTCAGTTCGGTTCGCTTCACTCCTCCGTGGTTGGTCGAGATCATTCCATAGGGCATCGTCATGGGACCTCGGGAGTTGCCGGTTGGCTAGTGGATGCCAGAATTTGCCCCCCATCGCAGACTGCCCCTGATTTGAGGCAGACGCTCCGAAACTCGCGTCCTCGGGTAACAAATTATTCTCGGGGAGAGGGGTCTTCGGCAAGAGTCGTCTAAAGCAAAAAGAATAGCCACCGCAAAGAGACCTACTGAGCAGCCCAGTTTGATGAGAAAGAAAGAGAGGGCTCGAACCCCTAGAGAGACCCCCACCTGAGAAAGTCGATTATAAAAAAATTCATTTAGCAGACAAAGACAGTAGCACACACCGAGAAAGGTCAAAATGATGAGGAAGGAATAAAGCAACAGGTCGTACTCTAGAAGTCAGGAGTGATAAAGGAAACCGTCGACGCATGGTTTCACTATTTCTTTTGCTTCCTATGAGAAAAAAAGAGAGGGCTCGAACCCCTAAAGAGACCCCCACCTGAGAAAGTCGTTTATAAAAAAATTCATTTAGTAGACAAAGACAGTAGCACACACAGAGAAAGGTCAAAATGATGAGGAAGGAATAAAGCAACGGGTCGTACTCTAGGAGTCAAGAGTGATGAAGGAAACAGTCGACGCATGGTTTCACTATTTCTTTTGCTTCCTATTTAGTCAACAAAAGGTGGAAATACTGTCGGTTTCCATGCCTGTGGGTTAGCAGAACAAGCCAACCTCTACGAGGTTAGTGCTGACAAGGGCTTCCGCGAGACCCCTTCCTCTCGATATGCAACCGTATATCCTACACACCCTAACTGAGTATGATTTGGCCCCGCAGTGTTAGAACGTCTTTCCAGTGAACCGGGCGTACGACTTCCAAACCTTCTATGGGCCATCGCTTCTCTTATGAAATTAAACAACTTGTCAGTCATACTCGACAAAGACGGTGGTCTATTCACCATCCTCACATGTTCAATCGACAGCAATTGTACTAACTGCTCCAACCGCCATTCTATTCCCCCCTACAATTTCAAATTCCGATGTCGAATTCATCAAAGAAGTAGATGAGAGATTGAGCTATTGACTGCATTTATTTCGGTATGGTTGTTGTGGGTTTTACGAGTTTACGCTGAATCCTTGTAACAGGAGTTCGTATAAGACGGTAGGCTCGGCTGAGCGAAGACGAAGGAGAGCAACCGTGTAGCTAAGCGAATTTCCAGTATACAATATAAAAGCCCCCGCCATTTTACTGAGAAAAGTTTTGTGTTGCTCGCCACTCCCCGAGGCCAAGGATGAGGTTGAACCATCATTCTAGGATTTGCAGTCTGATACATTTCCATTAACCTAGCCAAACCCACCACTTCATGTGCCAAAGTCAAACAGCTGTTCTTCCTTCCCCGCTCCCTCTTTTTCTGCTTATACGGTGGCGGGCGGAGCGCCTTATATGACCGGTGGCGGGTTACCAGATAAGAGGGAATAACTTCTTTCTACCTTGACTTGCTCAATCTTCCTTATCTAATTGAAAGTTGCAAGCCTCTCCACTACTGGTACATAGGCGACCGGAGGGAGGGTGGCTTCTTTGAGATGTATTTTCAGGCGAAGAACATGACGAATCCCGCTCGTCATTTTGGTTGCAACAATGCCTATCTCATCTCATTTAGCTTACCAAATTGGACGTGATCTTACTAAAAAAAAGTCAGTAAGCTGACTGTTCCATTCTGACTTCCCATGGCTTTTCACTATTCTTTTCATAGAAAGGTTGCACATCCTGTCCAGTGGATCCCTCGGTTTATGTGGCAGTGCGATGCGCTCGAAAATCTCTCTTTCACCTCTCCTCCTTTCCTTGTCTCCATTCTGATTGATTCGCTTCTTTGCGCAAGAGCGTCGGTTCGCCCTTTCGTTGCATTTCGTGATCCTCTGTTTCAAGATGCCTTTTTCATATCGCCGGGATCCGACATTGATTTCCTTTCGAATTGGTTGTTCTAGGTTTTAGGCGGCCCATCTGTTCCGTTTATCTCTCACTGCTGGAAGCCCTTGCGATTGTTTGGCTGCGTACTCCCCGTCTGCGTATCTCCAATGGAACCTATTTCATTTTCCTTTCCTGTATCTTTCTTTTGGAACATAGGTCGGCTTCGTGCAGATAGATGTTTCGCCGTGGGAGATTGGTGCTCCGTCGAGGTATGCCTTTCCCGCTTGCTTCTTCCCTTATCTGTCTTTTCCATCCAGTGCCCGCACTGCGTTAGAAAATCTTCGTTTTCGATCTTTCTTCGCTATGCAATAAAAAAGTCGGAATCTTTCTCTCAGCTCACGCTGTCATTGATTCAATCAATGGGGACTGCGTTCCCCCGAAAGCCTACGCCCGTCCATTCCGTCGAAAATGTTCGATCCTGCCCCCCGCCTTTCATCATCGCCGTCTTCCCGCAACACGCCAACAAAGAACCGTCGGCCCTCTCGCGTCAAAGGGCTATATTCAGTCGGAACCGAAGTCGTGTTTCTTAGAGTCGGTATGGTTCTCAAACCTTCGGTAATGGATTCCCTGGAGTTCTCACCGACGTCATCGCCAGCAATTTGCTCGCTATGCCGTCAGCGTCGGTGTCAAAGGGCGAGTTCCTGTCTTTTGTCTTGCCCCAAAACAGTCATTAATTGGAGACGGTATTGCGGCAAGGCAGTCCAGCTTCTTTCGTCGGAATCGCTTGCCGCGTCGGGATTCGGTGCCCCCGGTATCCGACCGCATCGGATTAGATTCTCTTTTCTAGTTGAAGATACAATCTACCTTCTTCTCCCATGAGAAGGGGAAATCCTTTCGTCTGCTTTTTTTCCTTCTCTCTTCCAATTATCTCATCTATTGTCAGAGGGGCGGATAAGACCACTCTATAGACGAACGACAAAAACAAAAAAAAAAGAAAAATGCACTTTCAAATGGTTTGAGCATCGGAAGCAACCAGCGGTATATCGATAGGCAAGAACAAACTGCTATTGGCTGCTTCGCCTATCGATTCTCTCTTGTATGGCCGGCGTCGGAGACATTAGAGGAAGACCATCATCTCGGGATGGATACGATCAGCGCTTCATTCATTCGTTGAACCGTTCGGGATAACCATTATATCAACATTGAGATCAATCACCACACCACCTCTATCATACATATGACATTACACGACGTGAGAGTGTATGGTCAACACGCACCTACAGTGCTTACGTTCCACTTGCAACCAATACAACCACAACCTCACTTGCAAGATATTAAACAACCGAAGCTACTGGTAGGAGTGGGGACGACATCCTCATCAGGAGAGTTAACAGTACTGAACAACCAAGTCATCGGTCCGGGGAAAGAAAAGGATCGTCTTGGACCATCATCTCGACGGAATTCGCTTAACTCTCCTAGCGTTTGGAACAAAATTTCTTCTTTTTTATGCTGAAGACGATCTTGCTCATTCTATTCATTATGGTATCGATCTCAAACATAAAAACTCTTCTTCTCTCCAAAAGACGAACCTATAGGCCTGCCTGTTTTAGCGCGTTTCCAAAGGTAACCGCGTCAGGTTGACTTTTAGTAAGCCGCTTCCTTCATCGGAAGGATGGCGTTACGGATCGTCTATCATCACTATGAACAGTTGATCGCACTCCGAATCATCAGTACCATGCCAAAATGAAAAAAAGACGATACCAGACGACCTGAGCTGCAGAGTGGAAAAAGAGGGGGATACTCGGTCTCATCTGGATCGACGTGCATCAGGTGGATCCTGGGGTTGATGGTTGACTCGTCGAGCATCACTTGACTTCCTATTCCAACTGTGCAATCGTCTAGTTTCCGGACATTTGAAATGCAACACCATGAAGCGACGATCCGCACTAAACCGTCGATGCTCCTCTCTCTCTAGCCAACATCAAGGGAGCGTGTCGCAATTGGGCTGTTCACTGAGCAGGCCAATGAGTACCTTCCCGCGTCAGGGGTAAGCGTGACGTAGACCTGTCAGGCCATGCCAAAACAAGAGGAGAGGCGATGGGAGCACTTTTCCCTCTCTCGTTCCGCAGGAAAGAGAATTTGGGCTATGCGATCAATGGTTCAATGCAATATCGTCAGTGCAATCAGATTTCGATACCTTCGAGTTCTCAGGTCATCCGTCTGTAGGCATCACATCGCTTCTCTATCCATCAATGTGCTCTTTCGTCTTTATACATGGAGAGGAAGGGGTGGTTTGTTGCAATTCGGGAAGTCAGGGACCATCACCATAGCCGTCGATTGCTTCAGTTCCAGTGAACTTCGACATGAGCACCATTGGCGTTTGCGTTCTGACTTTTGTTGAATGGGCCACGTCTCTGCGGTAGGTAGGGTGACCATATGACGTTGACCTCGAGCTATACCAAACGAGGGAGAGAGCTTTGATTCTCGGGGCGGGGAATCGGGGGGAGCAGAATGAACGGTAGTATTCATAGGCAAAATGAGTGTTCCCCCTTTCTCTTGCATGAAGGTGGAATGAATACAGCAGAGAAAATCGTGATTGGCAACCTCGCAGCACATTCTCGATCAAAAACGAAAGTCAAATTCGCTAAATCAGCACAGGATGATACATCGGAAACGATTCTAGAGTCTGACTAGGATTCTCTCATTCCTCCCTGGCTGGTGGAAACTGTTGGACCATTGGCTTCGTCAATCAGCTTGTTCAGATGGGTATTCCGAAAAACCAACAGAGTGAAGGTCTTACTACGGCAATCGAAAGTCGTTCCGATTGCAGTAATTTATCAGATGAGAGCAGGATGCTTGGAAGTCGTTGCCCTCTCATGCATGGTAGCCTACTGATGAGCATGCTACAACTACTACTGCTACGGATGAGAGACTTCCACTCTATTCTACCGTTGACGTGCTTCCTACCTCCGACCAGCCATAACAGTTGGACGTCGGAGAGGAAGGCGTGCCCCCACTCCGACGCTCATCATGAGTCCGAAAGAGCAAATGAAAGAGTAGATAATCGTATGAGTGTTACCTCGTCAGATGAAAAAGGTCGAACCGTCATGCTATTCCTGACGCGAGGAAGGAATAGAGGGAGGGACTTTACCCCGCCACCCTTCCATCAAGTATTGGCAATGGTAGGTGATCTAGAGGGAGAATTGGAAAGCAATTGATTCAGTACGGATGAGCAGACGACCAACACAGGAAGATGATAGTGCCAGTAGTTCGTACCGCCATAAGCCAGTGCCTCCGATAGCCAGCTGACGATAGTGCCTACTGCCTACCGCCTACGACAACTTTTGTTGACTACTACTGAAGCCTCTCCGCCTACTTCCTCCTAAAACTGCAGGACTGAAAGAGCGTCTATTGTTTGGTAGCACATGAAAGTGGACAATGCTATCGACGGTAACAGATGGTCTACTCGTCGACGTATCAGAGATCAGTACTTGCACGACTTCAACATCGACTACTGAACTCGGTTCGTCGTATACACGTCGGGATGTGAATTCGTCGATCATCCACTCGTTACACAGTTGCTTAGTCAACTCAGTCTTTGTCTTGACCAACTGCAAGACGGAGGCACCGGATCATTGACTGATTAACCGTCATGCTCCCCGTTTGACCTTTGCGACTTTGCTGTCTGACTGGGGTCGTCGCTTTTTCCGTAGTTATTTATGGAAGGAAATGGCGGTACGTTTGGGCTCCCTAAGCATAATCATTCACGATGAAAGGTAGACAGTGCGTGCCCTACCGACGTTCCCAATTGATCTGACGATGCCTTTGGCTTCGACGACTCCCTCGTCTAGATGAAGGTGAGCTCCTCTCCGCACTATGACTTCTTCAATGAAAGCCTCTTCATCGGCACCCAAGACCGTCCGTCGTCATCGATTTCTACGAATGACGCTCCCTTCCCCGAAGGACAAGTCAGAGAATGATTCCCAAACAAGCGTCAATGGGATGAGTTTGTCATGGCATGTCCCTTCCAACTTCCAACGCCGATTGATTAGTCAGGGTCAGACAGATCGAGGAGTGGCCCCATTGGTCCATTGAGGCCAGCCAGTAGGGCTTCTTTCCTCAATGAGTGAGTCGCTTTCGTATTGACGGGATGGCATTGAGACTCGACAAATCCAGGTGCATAGGTAGAATCAGAGGAGGGCGCAACCCACATAGAAGTTTGACAAAAAAAGGGGATGTGGGAGATCATTAATCCCCTCGCGCCCGGATCGTCAGCCGACGGATCGAAGGAGATGCTGCAACTAATCCGATCCAGTGGAGATTGTGCCACTTCCGTCAACGTCCTATGAACAGGGATGAGTGAATCCCGTGGAACCAGTAGACAGAGTCTCCATATCAATCGCTGCATACATGGTCGCAGGCTTCGAGAGGCGTACTCGAGACCGAATTCCGTCTTCCTGGTTCCTGTTTGCCTTATGGATGGAATCCCTATGTAGATGGGTTGAAGGAGGCTACCTGAACAAGTCAATGAGAGTCCCGCTGTGATGAATGTGCACATCGTTGCTTCGAGGTTGTCAACCGACGACTGTCTTCAGAATTCATTCAATGCCAATGAAAACTGCTGCTATTGCAGCTGGGGATGCCGTTTCTTGTGAACTCTCGACGATAGTACCGAAAAGGGAATCAGAGACTCTTTCATTCAGAATTCACTCCAGGGATATTAAAAGAGAACCTTTTCTATTTCTTCCGCCCTCTCTGATTTCGTCGGAAAAAGCTCTTCCTTAAATAGACGAAAGCCCATAGATCGAAACGTCAGGAAAGGTGAACCGAAATCCGGATCCGTCGACGGTGGGAGCGTCGAAACGAGTTTCTTACTTATCAGTACAAGGAGAATAGAGTGCTACTACAGGAGAGAGGGAAGTACTCCAAACTTCAATCGTGCTGGAATCATACTTCAATAGTGAGGATTCCCGTTTGCCAGGTTCTCGACATCGGGTATTAAACCCTCTTTCCCTCCTGCTGCAACCAATACTAAATGGCAAGGGGTTTTCATGTCAAATGCCTTCTTTTCTCCCTGCCTGGATCGAACTCGTCGACGACGACAGTCACGAACCCCCGCCGTCGCTTTGGTAGAATGCCTGGATCGCTTCCCCACTTCCAAGGCAAAAACAGGCAAGCCAACTCTGTCTCTCGTCGGATATACATATCGAAGTGATTTACTTTACTGGACTTCGTTGCTATCATGAAAGCAGCAGTCACACCTGGCTGACTCAACAACCCTATCTTTCCGCGAGAGAATTGACTCCGAGGTTGAAGTAATTTCTCAGTGATCATAGGAGCCAGGCTATGTCTGTATTATAATGACTTCCTTTTATCATCTCACATGTCTATGAAATGGGTGGAGGCTCTCTTTACCTTGAGTTTATAAGTGATAGAGATTTTCGTCTGACACCGATCTGGGATCTCAAGATAGAGTAGATGGATCGCAAACAACCAATGCTGGATTGGATCCGGATACTGCTTTTGCTGCGGAAAAAGAGACTTTCTCTCATTTCCAATGGAATGGATTAAAGTGCTCCTACTTCAACTATTGATGATCCTGACGAACCCGGAACGTCGGTCTTCTCCAGCGTCTGCTGCAGATCCTTTTTTTTTCATACGATTGATTCGAGGTCGTTGATTGAGACTCGGGATACCCTTGATCCTTTTGTTTTATCCTTACCGCAACTACTCATGGAAGGCTCTCGCCCATCGGAGACCACCATCAGCCAGTGATCCATACATAGTAGATCCATAGCTTCTATATCCGGGTGACCCAGTCGCATATGCAGGGGATATAGATCGATACCCCGATGGACCCCAGCCAGGTGATCGAGACCCATACCCCCTCCTTCCTGCTCACGAATCCCTTGCAGCTTTCGAGCCTATTGCAGTTTGCTGGGGTCTCGACACAAGATATTCGCAAAAGTTCTTTCCTTTTGTCAGGGGAGGTTCGGATGATTGAGAGTACCCTGACTTTCCGAACTCGTCATACCCAATGTCTTCTTCTTCTCCAGATCAAAAGATTCCCGGACTCGCAGAAGCAAGGACGTCATAGTGCCTCATGAGGATTGATCTTTGACTCCGTCCCTACAACGTCGAGCTGGGCAAGACAGCTATGGCAGTTACAAGGTTGAATCTTTCATGAGTCCGAAAGAGCAAATGAAAGAGTAGATAATCGTATGAGTGTTACCTCGTCAGATGAAAAAGGTTATATCGTCACGCTATTCCTGACGCGAGGAAGGAATAGACTGAGGGACTTTACCCCGCCACCCTTCCATCAGGTATTGGCAATGGTAGGTGATCTAGAGGGAGAAGTGGAAAGCAATTGATTCAGTACGAATGAGCAGACAGACCAATACAGGAAGATGATAGTGCCAGTAGTTCGTACCGCCATAAGCCAGTGCCTCCGATAGCCAGCTGACGATAGTGCCTACTGCCTACTGCCTACGACAACTTTTGTTGACTACTGTGCTTAGTCCTTCAAACATCTGTGCATTAGATCCATTCACTTTCTCCCTGACGATCTAAACTAGGTATGGTATGAACTCGATTTAAACGGGGATCAGAGCAAGAATAGCCCTTTGACTTTGATCTCCTACTTTGAGTCGCTTCCAGTAATGGGAGGACTTGCCTTTGCCCATCACTCTATGAATGACGGAAATACCCTGGTGTTCACTCGACGCTCTGAAATCATTGACGCTGTAGGCAAATATCCCTGGGAATGCTTTCATAGTCCCAGGTGATAACTTTTAATTCAGTAACTGACGCCCCGACGGTGGGAGAAGAAAAAGGAAAATAGGGCAACAACTCCTAACTTGAGGGTGAGAATTGGAATCGAATAGATTGAATTCGAAATGAACGTCAGAGAGAGGCAGAATAACCGTTGTTGGTGTAACGGCCACTTTTCATTGTGTTCATTTCACATAAAAAAAAAAAAAAATTTATTAAACTGAATTAAAATTTAGAAATCTGAAAAAAATAAATAAATAAATAATAATTTAAATATAAAATATATATAATGGGGTTGTTGGAGGGAAATCTAAACAGTTGGAAGGATATCAATCTTATCCGAAAAAGATTCGTTTGTTGGATCTCAACCAAATAGGTTATATCCTAATCTAAAGATAAATAAGGATCTAAAATCCGTTCTCACCTCTCTTCTCTTCTGGAACGCTGGAAATCTCAGGACGTATGGGAAGAGGAAGAGGAACGCAGGTCAGAAAAGAAAAGGGAAGGGGGAGGCGACTCAATTAAAGGTGAGTTTTTAAACTCACTTAACATGCTATGCTTCCTATTTTTATTTAGATGCATAAATATTAAATCGAAAATAGTCCTCTAATATTTGTTAAAAAATTGTTTATGAATTTTGTGAAAAAAAAAAAAAAGAAGAAGTTATAATTACCTTGCTGCTATGTTTACTATTTACTATGCTGCTATGTTTACTATGCTGTAAACTAATGTTTACTAGTCCTCTAATATTTACTATGCTGCTATTTGACTTAATGACTTAATTAGCAGATTAATCAAATTACAAGTTGATTAATAATTCATAAATGATATCAAATTATTGGCTTCATTTGTTTATGCTTCTTCTTCTCCTTCTACCTCTGCGTCTGCTGCTGCTTCATTTCCTTCTCCTCTTTCTTCGCCTCCGCTTCAGCGTCTGCTTGTGCTTCTTCTTCTCCTTCTTCTCCGGCTCCGCTTCCGCGTCTTCTTGTGCTCCTTCCTCGGCTCTGCTTCCGCATCTCCTTGTGCTTCTCCTGCCTCTACTTCCGCACCTGCTTGTGTTTCTTCTTCTCCTTCTCCTTCTTTTCCTTTTCTGCTTCTGCTGCTGCCGCTACTTCAATTCCCCTCTTCTCCTTTCCCTGTTTGGCTGCAATTGCAGCAACTTTTAGGAAATTCTAACTGAGCACCCATTTCACTAGTGAACACTATTTTCCCTATGTAGTAAACCACCTTACTTTCTAGTATATGGTGCGCATTTAGTCTACCTGCAGTAATTGCAGCAACTTTTAGGAAATTCTAACTGAGCACCCATTTCACTAGTGAACACTATTTTCCCTATGTAGTAAACCACCTTACTTTCTAGTATATGGTGCGCATTTAGTCTACCTGCAGTAATTGCAGCAACTTTTAGGAAATTCTAAGTGAGCACCTATTTCACTAGTAAGCACCATTTCCCCTATGTTGTAAATTACTTTATTAAATGGGTTGTGGTGTGCAGGTAGAACTACCTGGTTGTAGTGCAGGAAACTCTTGGGAGTTCTAAATGCACACATCTCTGCTAGTGAGCATCATTTCCCTATGTAGTAAACCACCTTACTTTCTAGTATATGGCGCGCATTTAGTCTACCTGCAGTAATTGCAGCAACTTTTAGGAAATTCTAAGTGAGCACCTATTTCACTAGTAAGCACCATTTCCCCTATGTTGTAAATTACTTTATTAAATGGGTTGTGGTGTGCAGGTAGAACTACCTGGTTGTAGTGCAGGAAACTCTTGGGAGTTCTAAATGCACACATCTCTGCTAGTGAGCATCATTTCCCTATGTTGTAATTCCCCTTAATTATATATTATTGGGTGCGCATCTAGAACTACCTCAATATTGCAGGAAAACTTTAGGGAATTCTAAATGCACACATATTTTACTAGTGAACACTACTTTCTCTATACTGTAATTTACTCTACATATAGAATGGGGTGCGCATTTAGGAATTCTACTTTTTCTTCTTTTTTTTTCTGTTTCGGCTACTGCTGCTTCTCTTTCTCCTTGCAATGATAAGTCGACTTTAGGAAATTCTAAATGCACACATATTTAGTAGTGAGCCCCATTTTTCCTATATTGTAAATCACTTATTATACATCATATTGGAAATAAAGCACGAAAAGACACCGTATAAATGCAAATTGTTATTGTATAAGATTGGTGATAGATAATTAAATTACCGCAACGTTATATTGTCACTGATATTGTTACTGTTCACTGAACCCAAATTATTATCACCAATCTACATACTGAACTGAAATTTACTGAGATCATAAATTATATTGAAATTGATAATTAACACCGAACTTGATATGCACTGGGGATTTGGGGGAAAATTTAGGTTTGTATGAATTAGATGGCTGAACGTAACTGTACTGTGCCACTGTTTCCCACTTTTGGGAGGATCGGGATAGGCTCCGATCAAATTACTGCGCCACTGTTTCCCATTTTTGGGAGGATCGGGATAGGCTCCGATCAATTACTGTTCCGTTTTCCCGGGGGTAGACGGGGATGCGTTCAGCTTCAGCTATATTCATATTTCCTTGAATTTTCAAATACCATAACTAAAAGACATTAATTGTAAAAATTTAAAAGACATCGATTAAAGTAATAGTGATGATAAGTATAAGTACGTAAAACCTCCCGTCCTTCATTTGCATGATTGTTCCTGACATTGAGATATTATTATTCATTATTTTTTTGTTGTTCCTTAATTATTGAATATTGGGTCGCTTTGCTGACGATCCTGGTTATGCATGACCAGATGCAGGCCTCTATCAAGAGGTAGATCCACCAGTGGCAGAACAGGATATGTTGTACTTCCAGGAACAAGCAGATCTGCAGGAGTGATTACTTCCTTTTGTTAGCTGCTTTCTTTTTAGAGAAATGTAATAAGTGCACATGGCACTATATTTAGTTTCATATGAGACAGTCCTTTTCTTTTCAAAAAGAATTTATCTGTGGTGACATTTGTTAATTTTATTTTGAGGAAATTTATTATTGCTTTGTTTTGATAAAGAAAAAAAAAATTTCATTTAGCTTCTGCATGTTATTCATATTAAATTGCAAATGGTGACTGTAATATTTTGTTTGAGGCTCGTCGAGTTATCATTCGACGCCGAACGTTCCAGCTTTCTACACTACTGGAAGTTGGGCGTTACAGTTGGAAGAAAGGCTACCACAATCTCGTTAAGCAAGGCAATGGTTCGGAGCGAGGTTTTAAAGGAAACAGTCCTTCCGCTGCACGAGCATCGACAAAGAGAGAGTTTAGAGCTCTCCGCCAATCAAATCACCAGAAAGAGCGAAAGAGAGATGAGAAGCAAAATCGACAATTCTATCCAAAACATCCCAGCCCAGAGGGAAAGATATGAGTATCCCACCTTTTCCACTCCAATGGAATTTCATTTTCGAACTGCACCAATCCTATCGTGCATGAACCCAAGCGAAGAAAGTTTCTGCACGGCTGCTTGCCATGAGCAGCCCAGGAACTCTCGTATTCTCTATAGCAGCCGACGGGAATCCTCCAATCAACCAAATCATTTTTCAATTGCTTCAGAATTGACTTCCGGACAGAAATGTATTTGATGTTCATTTAATCACTTTCATGACTTCGCATTTTGATGATGCTATATCACTGCTCGGGCACTGCTTTGCACTGAGCCGCCTATATCAGCTCCAACTACAAACGGAATCTTTTCCTTATAAACCCCACAGGCTGCTTGACAGACACTCCGCATCGAATGGAATCTACAGAGTACTTTGATCCTTGACATATTGATGCAAATAATGGCATGACTACAAAAGAGCCAGTTCAAGTTCCAACTGGGCCGATTACAAGAGCACGATAAAAGAAGTTTAAGGATGCACTTAATGGGCTGATTCAAGAGGTTTGGGCTCAAGCAAATTCGTGGAGGCCCATTGAGGATGGTTCACGTGTTCAACAAAGATGTATCAACATGATTCAACTACTAGAAAAATCCGGTCAAAACTGATTGTTTTCTTTTGTTTTATTTCTAGAACTTCTCTTATATTGATTAGCCAAATTAAGGGGCTGATTGTTTCTTTTTGTTTTGTTTCTATTTCTAGAACTTTCCTTGTATTGATCAGCCAAATTAAGGGGCTGATTGTTTCCTTTTGTTTTATTTCTATTTCTTGAACATTCTTTGTAGGAACTTTCCTTGTATTTTTATTAGCCTATAAATGACATCTAATGGAATAGAAGATATACAGTTTACAGATAATTGGTGAGTTTATTCTCTTTGGTTCTTTGAAGAACTATTCGAACCTATTGGAATTCTTCCGTGGCGTTCATCATCGACTTATCAAACGGCTTCCCACTACCGTTTGTGGTGTCTTCCTTATACCAAGGTTCTTACTTCGCATTAAATAAACAGATTGAGGTCAATTATACCGAGATTCTTGTTTTTTGTTGAAGCAACTGGTCGATGTCTCCTATCCAAACCTGATCGAGGACGTTCTTGAATTCTCCTTTTATTCTACGGGTCTCGTTATTCTTGACGAGGTTCACATCATTTGGTATCAGAGAAAAGGATTTCTCGTCTCAGATTTGCCTATCCTATTTAAATTTAGTTTCCTTTTCTTATCTAGCCAAATTTCTTTCTTTTACCCCATTCGAAATCATGTTCTGTTATTAAAGAAAGAAAGGGTCTGAAAAAAAAGGGGGTCCGAAAAAAACAGATTCGAAAAAAATCCGAAAAGAAAAAAAAGAAAAAAAAGGGGTCTGAAAAAAAAGGGTAAAAAAAGAGTAAAAAGATTCTCTTTTTTTCGTTTGTTTCCAATAAGCCCGAAAATCACCTCACCCCAAAGACCAAAAAAATTTTCATGGAAATTTTACTAAATTGTGCTTTGAAAATCTAATCACCCATATCCCTTATTTTCTTACCTTTGGAACATGAATTCCCTTAGTGAGTTCTTGGTGAATTGTTGCTAGAATTTTGAATATTGTTCGAATAGTTTCAAAAGAACTGAAAGAGGATTATCGAGTGGAAAAGGCAAGAGTGGTGAACATAGTAGAGGGTAAAATCTGATTATACTGAGTGAAAACACGAGTGGAAGAGAGTGAATCATTCTTTTAGTGAAACACGTGAGGGAGTGTGTGAGGTCTTTTTCTTTTTTTTTTTAACTTTGATTTGCAGCAATCATGTCTCACAACAGTGAAAAGAGTATTGCCGAAGGTGCTACAAGGATGGCTGACCCAAAATTGCTCATGGAGGCCATGATGAGTGAGATGAGGCGTGTGATGAGGTTAGAATTGGAGCAAGTATATGAGAGGATTGATCGGATGGAGAATACACGTTTGGAGCAGCCACAAAATACTCATAAGGTGCATAGGAGGGAAAGAGTTCAACATCGGGTAGTTAGAGATGAAGATGGAGAGTATTATGGGGCTGGTTTTGATGTCTTTCGACGGTGGCAAGGATGAAGCATCGACTCGGGAAGGAGGACTGCTGATGTCCGCACGACTTGTCGAAACTAAAAATATGCCGACGGATCTTCCAACAAAGAATTCATTATATCTTCCTAAAAAACCTATACGACTTCACTTCGACATGAGTGGTTGACGGTAGGAGAGGAGGTTCCGAGGGGTATACTTCCTAGTGTTTGCAACGTAGGAGGTACAAGATTTTGATGATGCCGATAAGGTCTTAGGATTCTTCATTTTGACTATCTTCGCTTGCATCAAAAACATTGCCAGCTCCTTTCTTTCTTTCAATATGCTCTGAGTAGTAGGTCTTTTGGAATGGAAAAAAGTCTACATAATGGCATTGAGGCGAGGCTATTATGTAGATCCTTTAGGTACTTTGGCAGATTTCCATCTTTTCGTCCAGTTCAGCTGCTTATGCAAGACCGAAGGTGAATGAACTGTCTCTGCCATATACTCTCCATTTACTGGAATTTACTCTCCCAAAGATCGAGCGTATTTGTTTTCACTTCCTTTCCTGGTGCCATTTCTCTTACAGAGATCGACGTCGACTTTTTTCTCGGAACTGGTGAAGAGTTGCTATTATTCTTTGACCATGGAGTGAAATCCTCCCTCCTGGTTTTAGCTTTTCTGCAGGACATTTCGCATGAGCGGACCGATTTTACACACTCGAATAAGTTAGAGGAGAGGTAAGCCTGCGTCGGAAATATAGAGTGAATCTCATAGATTTCTTCGACAAAGTCTTCGACAAAATCACAAAATAATTTTTCTTTTGAATGGGTGTACTAGAGAAGGCTTGTGAAGAAGTAGGATCTTTGTCTACTCATCATCGAAATGGATCTTTTATTTGTAGAATAGGTGACTGGAGGATGAGGTTCCTTAGAGGATATAAATTTGTCGATTCTAAAGGAAAGCGAAACCGTCGGAATTGTTTTCCCAACTAAACGACGATTTTTGTTTTGTTTCATCAGAGAATGATTCATCATAAAAAGAGTCGGAACCAGAATACATCTGGAAACGAATCTTTGGAAAGTGGCCATAGTAGACCGACGCCCCAAAAGAGGTTGCCGAGCTCAAAGACGGTCTCCAGAGCTGGAAGACGGAGAGGACAAGCCACTGTCGATCCGGAATAAGTGAAAACCTGGATACAGATCGACGAACTCAGGCCAACCTATGCCTTTTCAAAACCCTCACTGCCTTTTCACTTGAGATTTCGTTTTCTACTTTTCTATAGTTGTGTGTTGTTTAGATCACATGTCGAATGGTGGGTGACAAAGCCTAACTTCGTGAAATGCATCTCGAGCCATGAGGTCCCACTGTCTATTGAAAAAAGATTCTCAAACGACTTTACTTTCTCTTCAGGTCTATCTTCACTTCCACACAAAAAGAGAAAGAGAAAAACGAATTACATATATGATTATGGTTTGCTATCTTCCCGAAGATACCAAGCAAGCATAAGCCCAATTGGGCAGTGTGTCACCCGCCGTCGTCTATAGAGATGCTTTTTTGATTTAAGACAAGACTACGAACTAGCTGGCTTTAGAACAACAAACCTTTCGTTCGAATTTCGTAGATAACCAATCTTGTACTTTCATAGCTCTTGCTAGTACTTTAGAAAATGAAATTTAGGATCAGCGATAGTCGACCCAGCTTCGGAAGCAGACAAAGCTCCTTTCAAAAGCCTAGGAAGAGCGTCGGTATCAATCACCTCGATCGAAAGCCTCTATCTACAGACGTTCTTACCAGCTTCTTTCCTCTGGTCCACTAACCAACGGAGCCATACACCGGTCCAGTCGTGTTAATGTGATACCGTCACGTATCCTCTCCCGCGGCTTTTGTTTCGTTTCATTCTAGCAACTGCTTTGCTTTAGGAGCCATTTGATATAGAACCACATAGCTTGTCTGAAGCTATGGCATTGATAGGTAGGGCTGGGAGGTACAGCAGGCAAGCTGTTGAATCCTTCACAAATGTTGCAACTACTGGAGGAAGGCCATTCAAGCAATTATATTGACGACTGACCTCCCGAATGATGTTAACCTTCCAATCTATGTGTGCACGCTTCCTCAGTCTGATGGGCTTCCCATTCCCCCAATCGATGAGACTTATGTTCCCCCGCCATCTCATGCAATAGTCTTTCTCCCCCGTCCGTCTGACCTACCATGTCCTTGGTTCAGTCTTTTGTTTGGGCGCCCCGGACTTTCAGTACCTATGTCGAATGTGAGGATGAATTCCGACAGTATTTTTGGCCGGAAATAAGGCTGGGTAGTAGTCCTGTATTTCCTGAAATAGGTCAGAGGGATGCTGGATTGAAACCAATTCGACAATATACCAAAAAAAGACATATCAAAAGACATCGAACTACCTCTTCTAGATGGGCACATTTCTTTCTCAACACATCTTTCTTTGGTTAGGACAGGGAGTCCTGTCAGCCTCTGTTTTAGGGAGTACTTCCATGGGGGAGAAGCGTCTTCGTCATTCCGAAAGAGTACGAGAAGCTAGAAAACTCCAAAGCCAACGCGACGAAAAGGGTCTGACGGAGCGACGGTGCAGGAAAGCAAGCCCTCGATCGTAAGAAGAGCTTTTATGTGATGACTTTTTTGTAACTTTCCATGGACTGACGATTTCGGTATTTGGTAAAATCTGAGTCGACAGAACTAGAACTGTAACTCCAGTAAAGGGTCAGCAAAGCTAGTACCAACGTGTCCCAAGCCACGTATCCAGGATTGACCACATCATCCCTCTTTTATCGACGGTGTGGCCATGGTCTCAATTTTGTCAGTCTTGACGTATGTCCAAGCTTGACAAAGCAGTGGAGATTTTTAGTCCCTCAAAACGCGACTCCCATCATGAGGTAGAAGACAAAACTGACAGATTCTACGTCGGTACGGTACCGTTCATGTCACGCGAAGGCTCGCTCAGAACACGTACCAACGTTTTCTCCAAAAGGAACTAACAGGAGTGCTCCACCCTGAAAGAGAAGGAATGGAAAGAGCAGGTGACATCTCTCATCGTCTTCACGAAAATTTTCATCTGAATGACTAAAAAAAGAGAGCCGAACGGTATTTGTTTCGGGATCGAAAAGGTCAGCCAATCAGGATCAAAGAAAAGTGCCTAGTGGCGACGCGTCCACTAGGAAGACCCACCTTTCAGAAAATATAGACAGAAGGAACGCGAGGAAGAAGGCAACACGAAGAGGAAATCACCCTACTGAAATGGTATCCTCGTACGGACTTGACAGCTTCAGCGTACGATCGACCCGAGCTGAGACCAGAACATAGAAGACATCACCATGACGTATCAGGAGGGGTCATCCCCGTGGTAGGAAACACGTCCAAGTTCTGTCACCGAAAATTACGCTGCTAGATTCCTTATCTCTTACCCTGAAAAATACCATGAAAGCCCTATTTTACCAAACTACTTATCAAATGGAATCTGACCTTCCCCCTAGAATCCAATTAAAAAAGGGAGGTAAGTGCAAGTCTGAATGAAAAAACAAAATATTCTGACGCGGGTTACCTATCCTTTTCCGACGTCACCTGGCATACGCCCCAGCCCTGATGCAAAAAGGACAACAACAATTCTAGGAGACAATAGGCGTCCTGTCTGTTCTGGCTGCTGAGCCGAGAATCCATTTTTTGGTCTGGACGGAGAGAGGAATCACTCAGAGAGAATTCGCTTATCCTCGGATCGGCAGTGCTCATAGAATGGGATCACAGATCGACAATTCCGGAACGTCTTTTGTAAACGGAGGAGTTGGAAAAATGTTTTCGGCGCAACGTGACGGAGGCGGTGAGAGGTAATCGGCAAAAGAACCCTCCCCTCTCATTGGTAAAAGACCATAACTGGATGTCAAGGTCCGGAATTCGAAGTGAAATTCTTGATTTTCCCATTCCTAGTCATCATGGGAAAGAGACGGTGCTTGCGAAAAGCGCGAGAGATATTATTCCCCTTGATCTATTCCAATACCACCGATGGTTGTACTCAAAATGCATCTTCTTCGCTGGCTCCCTCAACATCTTGCTTACTGGGGTGCGTCGGGCATGTTTTGTCTGCTTTGAGCAAGTACGACGTCCGACGAGCCAAAAGAAGTCAAAGCGATATTCGTGATGATCATGCCCTAACTAAAATGGATAAAGAGAAACGAAATAAGGGAATTGGAGCAGGCAATAAAAGACGCAATGAAAGAAAACCGCAACCGCATATATCGATATACGACTCACCTCCAGGCCAAAAAAAGAAAATGACCTCTAGAAAGAGGGAAGAATGACAAAACATCACGAATACCATGAAAGCCCTAATTTACCAAACTACTTATCAAATGGAATCTGACCTTCCCCCTAGAATCCAATGAAAAAAGGAAGGTAAGTGCAAGTCTGAATGAAAAAACAAAATTTTCTGACGCGGGTTACCTATCCTTTTCCGACGTCACCTGGCATACGCCCCAGCCCTGATGCAAAAAGGACAACAACAATTCTAGGAGACAACAGGCGTCCTGTCTGTTCTGGCTGCTGAGCCGAGAATCCATTTTTTGGTCTGGACGGAGAGAGGAATCACTCAGAGAGATGCCTTGATTTTGAACGGAGTCTTTCGTACACTTTTGATACAGAACGGAATCCCCCGTATGGATGGGCCCTATCAGAATGGGCCCTATCAGAATGGTATCCTCGAGTGCCTCTGAGGGGCTTCGGGGACTTCCTCCGTCGACTCCTTTCGCAACAACGAAGTCAATTCCATTGATTCTTTGGTCATTTCAGTGCGCTATATCGATTGATAATCAACCCCGAGATAAAGAATGGAATGTTCATAGCTCGACGTCCAAGGATTAAAGAAAAAAGAACGAAGGTGAGCTTCAACCCCCCCCATTACCTATACCATTACCAAAGGAGCAAACGAAGGCGTCGACTAGTTCAGTAAAGATAATGACTGGTACCGCTTGGGCCCAATCCCATTGTGCCCGATCCCACTTCATTAACGCGGGATATATACTAGAACAAGAAGTTGCTCTGCTTTTCGTATACCGGCGTTGAAATTATCTTTCCCTCGTGTTCAGCTATAGATTTGACTCGTCATTCCGGCTTTTGAACTGGAAGGACTACTACGTGCATTATAATATATTACTATGGAGGTCAGAATAGGGCTGCCCCTGCTCCAACCTACGCCATCTGTTACCTTCTCTCCTATAGGTTGGCCCTGATCTCGAGATGCTGTGGCATAAACTGGTTTTTGATATGAATCGTCTGGCGCTGGAGCAACAACTACTAGGGGGCCATTCATTGGTTTGGATTCAAATACCTTTCTTTACCTTTCTTTCTGAAGCCTCCTCCCCTACTACGCTTACTGTGCAGCTAGAACGAGTAGACGGTTCTGTGCCCGTATCTGCCGTTACGGGTGCAGCTTGCTCAGATGATGGGTCACCAAAAAAAACTGCAAGTGCATATTCTCCACGTCCCATCCTTCTTAGGTACAAGTAAAATCGGAAGGGCGCACGGACTCATGCTCTCCCTCACGTACCCCTTCTCCAACAACTCACTTACCTGCCGTTGAAGCTCTTTTGTCTCCTCAGGATTGCTCCTATAGGCTGGTCGGTTTGGAATTGTCGCACCGGGAACAAAATCAATTTGATGTTCAATCCCTCAAATTGGTGGTAATCCATGTGGTGTTTTCTCAGGAAAGACATCCTCAAATTCCTGCAAAAGAGAAACAATAGAACTGGGTAAAACAGGATCAAGTTCGTTAGTGTATAAAAATGCCTCTTTGCACAAAAGTACAACCATCGGCTGATTTGAAAATATTACTCACTTAATCTCACTCACTTTTGCATAGAAATTCTTTTGTTCTCTCTGATTTTCTCTCAATGACTGAATTTTGATTTTCTTTTTCTCTTTCGTTTTGCTCGGCCACTCTCCGATTTTTACTCTTTTTTTTTGTTCACTCTCTTTCTTTTGATCACTCTCTTTTCGCAACCTCACTTGATCTTCATAAACCTGTTTCGGTGTCATTGGCACAGCCACTACTGGGGGGCCATTCATTGGTTTGGATTCAAATACCTTTCTTTACCTTTCTTTCTGAAGCCTCCTCTCCTACTGCGCTTACTGTGCAGCTAGAACGAGTAGATGGTTCTGTGCCCGTATCTGCCGTTACGGGTGCAGCTTGCTCAGGTGATGGGTCACCAAAAAAAACTGCAAGTGCACATTTTCCACGTCCCATCCTTCTTAGGTACAAGTAAAATCGGAAGGGCGCACGGACTCATGCTCTCCCTCATGTACCCCTTCTCCAACAACTCACTTACCTGCCGTTGAAGCTCCTTTGTCTCCTCAGGATTGCTCCTATAGGCTGGTAGGTTTGGAATTGTCTCACCGGGAACAAAATCAATTTGATGTTCAATCCCTCAAATTGGTGGTAATCAATGTGGTGTTTTCTCGGGAAAGACATCCTCAAATTCCTGCAAAAGAGAAACAACAGAACTGGACAAAACAGGATCAAGTTCGTTAGTGTATAAAAATGCCTCTTTGTACAAAAGTACAACCATCGGCTGATTTGAAAACATTACTCGCTTAATCTCACTCACTTTTGCATAGAAATTCTTTTGTTCTCTCTGATTTTCTCTCAATGACTGAATTTTGATTTTCTTTTTCTCTCTCGTTTTGCTCGGCCACTCTCCGATTTTTACTCTTTTCTCTCTTTCTTTTGATCACTCTCTTTTTGCAACCTCACTTGATCTTCATAAACCTGTTTCGGTGTCATTGGCACAAGAGTGATGGGTTTTTGGTAGAGCATGAACGAGTATTTGTTAGTGAAGCCATCATGCTTAACTCTTCGATCGAATTGCCACGGTCGGCCTAATAGCAAATGTCCAGCTTGCATCGGAAGTACATCACACAAAACTTCATCTTCATAATTTTCGATGCGGAATGAAACTAGAACCTGCTTATTCACCTTTACCTCGCCATTATCATTCAGCCATTGTAACTTGTACGGCCTAGAATGTTTTAGTGTGGGCAGTCCTAATTTCTCCACCAAGCTTGTGCTTGCAACATTAGTACAACTTCCTCCATCAACAATCATACTGCATACTTTGTCTTTGACATAGCACCTACTATGAAAGATGTTCTCCCGCTGCACTTCTTCAACTTCTTTTGCTTGCAAACTTAGAAGTCTTCTTGACACCAACAATTCACTTTGAACCGCATATTCTTCATCATTCACGTCCTCCACCATTGGATTTATCTCCATTACCTGTTTCTGAGCGTGTTAATTTTAATGGAAAGAAAAAGGCTGATTTTGTTAAGCAGATACATGAGAAGGTAAGGCTCAATAATGCGAGAAGAACGGAGCAGTATGCAAAACAAGCCAACAAGGGGCATCACAAGTTTATTTTTGAACCCGGAGATTGGGTGTGGTTGCATATGAGAACAGAGAGATTTCCGGCGTAAAGACATTCCAAACTACTTCCAAGAGGGGATGGTCCTTTCCAAGTTCTAGAGCGCATCAATGATAACGCTTACAAGCTAGATTTGCCCGGTGAGTACAATGTTAGTGCTATTTTCAATGTTATTGATTTGAGTCATTTTGACATAGGTGATGATCTGACCATCAGTTTGTGGGTGACAAGTAGTAGAAAATAAAAACTTGGTACCTAGCATACACCACAAAGTCTTCCCAAAGTAACTCAAGAACTTAGCATCTCTATCCGAAACATTAGTTCTAGGCATGCCATGCAATCTCAAAATCTCCCTAAAAAATAAATCAGCAACATGCGAAGTATCATCTGTTTTGTGACATGGAATAAAGTGTGCCATCTTAGAAAATCTATCCAAAACCACAAAAATCGAATCTTTTCCACGTTTAGTCCTAGGTAATCCTAACACAAAATCTATTGAAATATCAATCCAAGGCTCACTAGGAATGGGCAAAGGAGTATAAAAACCGTTAGGTGCACTCTGGATTTAGCTTGCTTACATGTGACACATCTGCTTCAAATCCGCTCAACATCTCATTTCATGTGTGGCCAATAGAAATATTCCTGCAAAACAGTTAAGGTCTTAGCAACTCCAAAATGTCCCATTAATCCCCCTCCATGGGATTCCTGCACTAACAAATCCCTCAAAGAACACTTAGGCACACATAACTTATTTTCTCGAAATAAGAACCCATTATGTCTAAAAAACTTACCACAAGCGTTTTTCTCACAAGTCTGGTACTCTTCACAAAATTAGTGGTCATCAATGTATAATCTTTTAATGTGTTCAAAACCAAGCAATTTTGCATCAAGTGTAGAGAGTAATACATGCCTGCGAGAAAGTGCATTGGTGAGCACATTCTCCTTATCTTGCTTGTACCGGATGACATATGGAAATGTCTCAATGAGCTCCCAACGAGCATGCCTTTTATTTAGCTTGTGTTGGCCCTTCAAGTATTTCAAGGACTCATGATCAGCGTGAATCACGAACACCTTAGGCCATAGCTAGTTCTGCCATATCTCCAAAGCTCGAACCAATGCATATAATAACTCCTTACCATAAGTCGGGTAGTTTAAGCCTGTCCTGCTTAATTTCTCGCTGAAGTAAGCAATTGGTCGTCCCTCCTGCATAAGAACAGCGCCTATGCCAATACCTGAAGCATTACATTCAATCTCAAATGTTTTAGAAAAGTTAGGTAACGACAATAAGGGGGCGTTGGTTAGCTTCTCATTGATTAGCTGAAATGCCTTCTCTTGTTCTTCTTCCTATCTAAATCCGACGTTCTTTTTGATCACTTCGGTAAGTGGTGCGGCTATGCTACTAAAGTCCTTCACGAACCGCCGGTAACAACTAGCAAGTCTATGAAAACTACGAACATTGCATACACTTGTGGGACTCGGCTACTCTTTGATGCACGTACTTTCTCTTCATCAACTTGTATACCCAGTGCACTAACAACAAATCCCATAATATAAGCTTATCGGTGCAAAAGTACACTTCTTCAAGTTAGCAAATAACTTTTCTTTCCTAAGCACATCTAAAACCGATTTCAAATGTACGGCATGATCATCCAAGTTTTTGCTATAAATGAGTATATCATCAAAATAGACAACAAAAAACCTGCCTATAAATAGCGCTAAAAAAAATTCTTGGAGAAAAAAATCCGAGTCAACAGAACTAGAACTGTAACTCCAGTAAAGGGTCAGCTAAGCTAGTACCGACGTGTCCCAAGTCACGTATCCAGGATTGACCACATCATCCCTCTTTTTATCGACGGTGTGGCCACGGTCTCAATTTTGTCAGTCTTGACGTATGTCCAAACTTGACAATAGCAGTGGAGATTTTTAGCCCTTCAAAACGCGACTCCCATCATGAGGTAGAAGACAAAACAGACAGATTCTACGTCGGTACGGTACCGTTCATGTCACGCGAAGGCTCGCTCAGAACACGTACCAATGTTTTTCCCCAAAAGGAACTAACAGGAGTACTCCACCTTGAAAGAGAAGGAACGGAAAGAGCAGGTGACATCTCTCGTCGTCTTCACGGAATTTTTCATCTGAATGACTAAAAAAAGAGAGTCGAACGGTATTTGTTTCGGGATCGAAAAGGTCAGCCAATTTATTTCCGTTTAAATCGAGTTCATACCAACTCAGTCTTTGGCTTGACCAACTGCAAGACGGAGGCACCGGATCATTGACTGATTAACCGTCATGCTCCCCCTTTGACCTTTGCGACTTTGCTGTCTTACTGGGGTCGTCGCTTTTTCCTTGGTTGTTTATGGAAGGAAATGGCTGTACGTTTGGGCTCCCTAAGCATAATCATTCATGATGAAAGGTAGACAGTGCGTGCCCTACCGACGTTCCCAATTGATCCGACGATGGCTTTGGCTTTGACGACTCCCTCGTCTAGATGAAGGTGAGCTCTTCTCCGCACTATAACTTCTTCAATGAAAGCCTCTTCGTCGGCACCCGAGACTGTCCATCGATAGCTACCATTCGTCATCGATTTCTACGAATGACGCTCCCTGACAAGTCAGAGAAAGATTCCCAAACAAGCATCAATGGGATGAGTTTGTCATGGCATGTCCCTTGCAACTTCCAATACCGATTGATTAGTCAGGGTCAGACAGATCGAGGAGTGGCCCCATTGGTCCATTGAGGCCGGCGAGTAGGGCTTCTTTCCTCAATGAGTAAGTCGCTTTCGTATTGACGGGATGGCATTGAGACTCGACAAATCCAGGTGGATAGGTAGAATCAGAGGTGGGCGCAACCCACATAGAAGTTTGACGAAAAGAGGGGATATGGGAGATCATTAATCCCCTCGCTCCCGGATCATCAGCCGACGGATCGAAGGAGATGCTGCAACTAATCCAATCCAGTGGAGATTGTGCCACTTCCGTCAACATCCTATGAACAGGGATGAGTGAACCCCGTGGAACCAGTAGACAGAGTCTCCATATCAATCGTTGCATACATGGTCGCAGGCTTCAAGAGGCGTACTTGGGATCGAATTCCGTCTTCCTGCTTCCTGTTTGCCTTGTGGATGGAATCCCTTTGTAGATGGGTTGAAGGAGGCTACCTGAACAAGTCAATGAGAGTCCCGCTGTGACGAATGTGCACATCGTTGCTTCGAGGTTTTCAACCGACGACTGTCTTCGAAATTCATTCAATGCCAATGAAAACTGTTGCTATTGCATGAGATGGAGGGGGAACATAAGTCTCGTCTATTGAGGGAATGGGAAGCCCATCAGAATGAGGAAGCGTGCACACGTAGATTGGAAGGTTAACATCCTTCAGGAGGTCAGTCGTCAATATAATTACCACTCCGGTACAATAAGGTAAAGTGACCTCTACATTTGCTTCGTCCCCGAGGCCAACCCCGTGTGCTAGAGAGAGGACTGGAAAGTGTGTTTCCAGCATATAGTTGGTTTTTGTCTTGTTTAGACATTTGGTGTCCCTCTTACCATTCCAATCAATTCAATCTCTCCACTAAAGGCATGGTAATCCTGAGATGATTGAACGACGGGACCTGGTATATACCGATGATCCGCGGCAGAGAGGTATCGATATTCCACTATGTGATGAACGAGAAAGGCTATGTTCCGATGCTCCACGATAGAGAGAGAGGTATGGCCGCACGAGCAAAGGCATTTGATGTAAACTCGGGTAGAGAAAGAAGTGCTTCGATATGGCTATCCACTCACTTTTCCTTGCCCACATTGCGTCGGCTTACTTCCCCTCTTTGATAGAATCCTCTTCAATGACATCCCCTTCGTCAATGACACTCTCTTATTCAACCGATTCATGCACTTTCCTCTACTTACAAACGTTGGCCTTCCAATACCAAAGAGATAGGGGTTGAAAAAGCCTTCCATTTCAATAATATCGACAAATCAGATTCAGGCTAGGCCACTACGGATTCTAGGGCATTCATCCAAAGCGATTCTGGGGATACGGATTATGGGGCATTCATCCAAAGCGAGTTAGTCCTTTTGAGCAATTGAGGAAAGTTAGTCCTTCGAAAATGTCATCGGATGCATCAGACCGACCCTTTACTCATTTAGGATAGCTGACCTCCTTTCCCTTCTCTTGTTATGATCGGATCGATCGGTTATCCTAAAAGACACGTCATCTCATTTCATTATCGCTTGTGCCGAGACAATCCCACAGTCGCTTTTGAGAGAATTTGCTCCGTCACTGTCAGGTCTAGGCTTGCTAGAGATACTGCTACTGGCTCTGTACTGACTTGGGGAAGGTTTGGGACACGTCGGTACTAGCTTAGCTGACTCTTTACTGGAGTAACAGTTCTAGTTCTGTCAACTAGGATTTTACCAAATACCGAAACCGTCAGTCCATGAAAAATTACGAAAAAGTCATCACATAAAAGCTCTTCTTACGATCGAGGGCTTTCTTTCCTGCACCGTCGCTCCGTCAGACCCTTTTTGTCGCATTAGCTTTGGAGTTTTCTAGCTTCTTGTACTCTTTCGGAATGACGAAGACGCTTCCCCCCCATGGAAGTACTCCCTAAAACAGAGGCTGACAGGACTCCCTGTCCTAACCAAAGAAAGATATATTGAGAAAGAAAGGTGCCCATCTAGAAGAGGTAGTTCGATGTCTTTTGATATGTCTTTTTTTTGGTATATTGTCGAATTGGTTTCAATCCAGAATCCCTCTGACCTATTTCAGGAAATACAGAACTACTATCTAGCCTTATTTCCGGCCAAAAATACTGCCGGAATTCATCCTCACATTCGACATAGGTACTGAAAGTCCGGGGCTCCCAAACAAAAGACTGAACCAAGCACATGGTAGGTTAGACGGACGGGGGAGAAAGACTATTGCATGAGATGGAGGGGGAACATAAGTCTCGTCTATTGAGGGAATGGGAAGCCCATCAGAATGAGGAAGCGTGCACACGTAGATTGGAAGGTTAACATCCTTCAGGAGGTCAGTCGTCAATATAATTACCACTCCGGTACAATAAGGTAAAGTGACC
Organism: Dracaena cambodiana; assembly: GCA_036321105.1. NCBI lineage: Eukaryota > Viridiplantae > Streptophyta > Magnoliopsida > Asparagales > Asparagaceae > Dracaena > Dracaena cambodiana. The sequence goes on along the minus strand of JAYEPQ010000010.1, from coordinate 30,331,683 downwards.
TCTACATTTGCTTCGTCCCCGAGGCCAACCCCGTGTGCTAGAGAGAGGACTGGAAAGTGTGTTTCCAGCATATAGTTGGTTTTTGTCTTGTTTAGACATTTGGTGTCCCTCTTACCATTCCAATCAATTCAATCTCTCCACTAAAGGCATGATAATCCCGAGATGATTGAACGACGGGACCTGGTATATACCGATGATCCGCGGCAGAGAGGTATCGATATTCCACTATGTGATGAATGAGAAAGGCTATGTTCCGATGCTCCACGATAGAGAGAGAGGTATGGCCGCACGAGCAAAGGCATTTGATGTAAACTCGGGTAGAGAAAGAAGTGCTTCGATATGGCTATCCACTCACTTTTCCTTGCCCACATTGCGTCGGCTTACTTCCCCTCTTTGATAGAATCCTCTTCAATGACATCCCCTTCGTCAATGACACTCTCTTATTCAACCGATTCATGCACTTTCCTCTACTTACAAACGTTGGCCTTCCAATACCAAAGAGATAGGGGTTGAAAAAGCCTTCCATTTCAATAATATCGACAAATCAGATTCAGGCTAGGCCACTACGGATTCTAGGGCATTCATCCAAAGCGATTCTGGGGATACGGATTATGGGGCATTCATCCAAAGCGAGTTAGTCCTTTTGAGCAATTGAGGAAAGTTAGTCCTTCGAAAATGTCATCGGATGCATCAGACCGACCCTTTACTCATTTAGGATAGCTGACCTCCTTTCCCTTCTCTTGTTATGATCGGATCGATCGGTTATCCTAAAAGACACGTCATCTCATTTCATTATCGCTTGTGCCGAGACAATCCCACAGTCGCTTTTGAGAGAATTTGCTCCGTCACTGTCAGGTCTAGGCTTGCTAGAGATACTGCTACTGGCTCTGTACTGACTTGGGGAAGGTTTGGGACACGTCGGTACTAGCTTAGCTGACTCTTTACTGGAGTTACAGTTCTAGTTCTGTCAACTAGGATTTTACCAAATACCGAAACCGTCAGTCCATGAAAAATTACGAAAAAGTCATCACATAAAAGCTCTTCTTACGATCGAGGGCTTTCTTTCCTGCACCGTCGCTCCGTCAGACCCTTTTTGTCGCATTAGCTTTGGAGTTTTCTAGCTTCTTGTACTCTTTCGGAATGACGAAGACGCTTCCCCCCCATGGAAGTACTCCCTAAAACAGAGGCTGACAGGACTCCCTGTCCTAACCAAAGAAAGATATATTGAGAAAGAAAGGTGCCCATCTAGAAGAGGTAGTTCGATGTTTTTTGATATGTCTTTTTTTTGGTATATTGTCGAATTGGTTTCAATCCAGAATCCCTCTGACCTATTTCAGGAAATACAGAACTACTATCTAGCCTTATTTCCGGCCAAAAATACTGCCGGAATTCATCCTCACATTCGACATAGGTACTGAAAGTCCGGGGCTCCCAAACAAAAGACTGAACCAAGCACATGGTAGGTTAGACGGACGGGGGAGAAAGACTATTGCATGAGATGGAGGGGGAACATAAGTCTCGTCTATTGAGGGAATGGGAAGCCCATCAGAATGAGGAAGCGTGCACACGTAGATTGGAAGGTTAACATCCTTCAGGAGGTCAGTCGTCAATATAATTACCACTCCGGTACAATAAGGTAAAGTGACCTCTACATTTGCTTCGTCCCCGAGGCCAACCCCGTGTGCTAGAGAGAGGACTGGAAAGTGTGTTTCCAGCATATAGTTGGTTTTTGTCTTGTTTAGACATTTGGTGTCCCTCTTACCATTCCAATCAATTCAATCTCTCCACTAAAGGCATGGTAATCCCGAGATGATTGAACGACGGGACCTAGTATATACCAATGATCCGCGGCAGAGAGGTATCGATATTCCACTATGTGATGAACGAGAAAGGCTATGTTCCGATGCTCCACGATAGAGAGAGAGGTATGGCCGCACGAGCAAAGGCATTTGATGTAAACTCGGGTAGAGAAAGAAGTGCTTCGATATGGCTATCCACTCACTTTTCCTTGCCCACATTGCGTCGGCTTACTTCCCCTCTTTGATAGAATCCTCTTCAATGACATCCCCTTCGTCAATGACACTCTCTTATTCAACCGATTCATGCACTTTCCTCTACTTACAAACGTTGGCCTTCCAATACCAAAGAGATAGGGGTTGAAAAAGCCTTCCATTTCAATAATATCGACAAATCAGATTCAGGCTAGGCCACTACGGATTCTAGGGCATTCATCCAAAGCGATTCTGGGGATACGGATTATGGGGCATTCATCCATTAGTCCTTTTGAGCAATTGAGGAAAGTTAGTCCTTCGAAAATGTCATCGGATGCATCAGACCGACCCTTTACTCATTTAGGATAGCTGACCTCCTTTCCCTTCTCTTGTTATGATCGGATCGATCGGTTATCCTAAAAGACACGTCATCTCATTTCATTATCGCTTGTGCCGAGACAATCCCACAGTCGCTTTTGAGAGAATTTGCTCCGTCACTGTCAGGTCTAGGCTTGCTAGAGATACTGCTACTGGCTCTGTACTGACTTGGGGAAGGTTTGGGACACGTCGGTACTAGCTTAGCTGACTCTTTACTGGAGTTACAGTTCTAGTTCTGTCAACTAGGATTTTACCAAATACCGAAACCGTCAGTCCATGAAAAATTACGAAAAAGTCATCACATAAAAGCTCTTCTTACAATCGAGGGCTTTCTTTCCTGCACCGTCGCTCCGTCAGACCCTTTTTGTCGCATTAGCTTTGGAGTTTTCTAGCTTCTTGTACTCTTTCGGAATGACGAAGACGCTTCCCCCCATGGAAGTACTCCCTAAAACAGAGGCTGACAGGACTCCCTGTCCTAACCAAAGAAAGATGTATTGAGAAAGAAAGGTGCCCATCTAGAAGAGGTAGTTCGATGTCTTTTGATATGTCTTTTTTTTGGTATATTGTCGAATTGGTTTCAATCCAGAACCCTCTGACCTATTTCAGGAAATACAGAACTACTATCTAGCCTTATTTCCGGCCAAAAATACTGCCGGAATTCATCCTCACATTCGACATAGGTACTGAAAGTCCGGGGCTACCAAACAAAAGACTGAACCAAGCACATTGTAGGTTAGACGGACGGGGGAGAAAGACTATTGCATGAGATGGAGGGGGAACATAAGTCTCGTCTATTGAGGGAATGGGAAGCCCATCAGAATGAGGAAGCGTGCACACGTAGATTGGAAGGTTAACATCCTTCAGGAGGTCAGTCGTCAATATAATTACTTGAATGGCCTTCTTCCAGTAGTTGCAACATTTGTGAAGGATTCAACAGCTTGCCTGCTGTACCTCCCAGCCCTACCTATCAATGTCATAGCTTCAGACAAGCTATGTGGTTCTATATCAAATGGCTCCTAAAGCATAGCAGTTGCTAGAATGAAACGAAACAAAAGCCACAGGAGAGGATACGTGATGGTATCACATTAACACGGCTGGACCGATGTATGACTCCGTTGGTTAGTGGACCAGAGGAAAGAAGCTGGTAAGAACGTCTATAGATAGAGGCTTTCGATCGAGGTGATTGATACCGACGCTCTTCCTAGGCTTTTAAAGGAGCTTCGTCTGCTTCCGAAGCCGGGTCGACTATCGCTGATCCTAAATTTCATTTTCTAAAGTACTAGCAAGAGCTATGAAAGTACAAGATCGGTTATATACGAAATTCGAAAGAAAGGTTTGTTGTTCTAAAGCCAGCTAGTTCGCAGTCTTGTCTTAAACCAAAAAAGCATCTCTATAGACGACGGCGGGTGACACACCGCCCAATTGGGCTTATGCTTGCTTGGTATCTTCGGAAAGATAGCAAACCATAATCATATATGCAATTCGTTTTTCTCTTTCTCTTTTTGTGTGGAAGTGAAGATAGACCTGAAGCGAAAGCAAAGCCGTTTGAGAATCTTTTTTCAATAGACAGTGGGACCTCATGGCTCGAGATGCATTTCATGAAGTTAGGCTTTGTCACCCACCATTCGACATGTGATCTAAACAACACACAACTATAGAAAAGTAGAAAACGAAATCTCAAGTGAAAACGCAGTGAGGGTTTTGAAACGGCATAGGTTGGCTTGAGTTCGTCGATCTGTATCCAGGTTTTCACTTATCCCCGATCGACAGTGGCTTGCCCTCTCTGTCTTCCAGCTCTAGAGAGCGTCTTTGAGCTCGGCAACCTCTTTTGGGGCGTCGGTCTACTGTGGCCACTTTCCAAAAGATTCGTTTCCAGACGTATTCTGGTTCCGACTCTTTTTATGATGAATCATTCTCTGATGAAACAAAACAGAAAAAGTCGTTTAGTTGGGAAAACAATTCCGACGGTTTCGCTTTCCTTTAGAATCGAAAAATTTATATCCTCTAAGGAACCTCATCCTCCAGTCACCTCTTCTACAAATAAAAGATCCATTTCGATGATGAGTAGACAAAAATCCTACTTCTTCACAAGCCTTCTCTAGTACACCCATTCAAAAGAAAAATTATTTTTGTGATTTTGTCGAAGACTTTGTCGAAAAAATCTATGAGATTCACTCTATATTTCCGACGCAGGCTTACCTCTCCTCTAACTTATTCGAGTGTGTAAAATCGGTCCGCTCGTGCGAAATGTCCTGAAGAAAAGCTAAAACCAGGAGGGAGGATTTCACTCCATGGTCAAAAAATAATAGCAACTCTTCACCAGTTCCGAGAAAAAAGTCGACGTCGATCTCTATAAGAGAAATGACACCAGGAAAGGAAGTGAAAACAAATACGCTCGATCTTTGGGAGAGTAAATTCCAGTAAATGGAGAGTATATGGCAGTGACAGTTCATTCACCTTCGGTCTTGCATAAGAAGCTGAACTAGACGGAAAGTTGGAAATCTGCCAAAGTGTCTAAAGGATCTACATAATAGCCTCGCCTCAATGCCATTATGTAGACTTTTTTCCAAAGGAATAGAATGACGGGCAACGTCGAAAGCGTCGACTTTGACTCGTCGAATGTTGGCATTTGTTTAAGGCGCTTTTATATATAAATAAAGTAGTGGATTGACGGCTCGACAGTAAGCATTAGAGCTACTTGGATTGAAGGTGGTGACTGCCCTCTCTTTCGTCGAGAGATGCAAATTAAAAGCCTACTTTCTTTCGTACCCACGAGAATGGGAATTTGCCACATGACCTTCAGAGATGGGCATCCAATTGCCTGCTTCTACACCTTTTCCTTGACGGTCCCGTTCTGCTTTCACTGGATTCTTGAAAGGCATTCCGTTCTTTGACCCCAGGAGAGGTCAATAGGAGCTGCTATAGAATCCGAATCTGGCTTTGCTGCGTCGAAAGCTGGACTTTCTTCTTTCTAGCATGACTGCTTTCTTTGCTAGATGGGATCGATCCCAGACCTAGCCGCTTTGTGCTGTCATGGTGGTCTCATTATCATCTTCAAAGTAGAAGATCCCACGTACGGTACGAAAGGTCATCTTAGTCTTCCGGTTGAACTGAACTAGACGGGAGTGAAAAGTCACCCAGTTCACAGTGAGCCAAGGGTTAGGGGAAGAGGTAAGTCCTTTCTCTCTTTTCAACTCGACGAAGAAGTAAGTTTTCAGCTTTAATCACTCTACCTTGACACCCGAGGGGAGACAACTCAACTCAATATACCGAGTTGACGTGCCTTATTGTGTATGGGTCAGGAATGGTAATAAAACTGACATTCAACTAGCAGCTTTCACGTGGCGAGAAGGAGACAGAAATAGCAATTCCCCCTCTTTCTCTTTGAATGAATCCGAAGTTCGAAGGATAGATTGATGTTGAACCTAAATCCGTCGGATCGCCGATAGTGTCTATGAAGAGGTTAGGTACTGACGCCACTTCTTTTGCCTTTAGCTTGACAGTAGGAATGTGATCTTTGCCTTTGACGCTTTGAGCTTGGCATCGTCGGCAGTAGGAGATATAAAAGGGGATAGGCCAGGCCAATTATTCCGTGTGGTTTGATAGCTTTTTCTCTTGTTTCATCAGTTGCCATTGGTCCTGTCATCTCCGACGGCACGGCCGTCATGTGGAGGAAGAAGACGGCGCTATCGAATCTACTTCTACGCAAATCCGATCTTTTCGGGGTTGAAGGAGTAAGTGCAGTTATGAAATCCGCATCTAGCTTGACTGTTGGAAAGCTTTACGTTGGCTTGTCCCTAAGGGACGAGCGACAGACAGTCTTCTTTTTCTTAGTCTTCTCTATCTAAAGAGAGTTTCGATTTCGCAGAATCCATAGGAGCAATAGACGGATTCCGTATGGTATAGCTGTGAGGAAGGCGCAGAGCAGTAGTGGTATGGAATTTTCCTGTTATAGAATCGACTCTAAACGCTTTTCATGGCATGGTTAGCAGTGAAAAAGAATAACAATTGTTGAATCAGTTTGATCTTTCGACTGTGATTGCTCTTGTGAAACTCTGAGGTGAAGTTTTCTTCCGTCTACTGTTAGGAGTAGGAGTGAAGGCGACGATCCAATTTTCAATCGAGTGAATAGCAGGCTTGTAGTTGAATTGAGATTGGCAATTAATACGACGATCGAAGATTTTTTTCGCAGCTCGTGCTTTCGATGCGAACGAATGGAACTAAAGGAATGATTGTTGACGGGACAGTTGAAAGTCGAGAGCCCTTCTTAGACACCCATTCGATATTGGACACGTTTCATAAACAGCGTCTTTTTCATCATCAATAGTCGACGTCAGTGGTACCATCTCTAATTCTTTACTACTATTGATCATGTCAGCTCTCTTTCGTCGGATCTCTTTTCTACGCTAGGATCCCGTCCCTCTTCGATATTTAATTGATAGTGAGTCCGGCTGTTCAAGAAAAAGCACTTTCTTTTGGTTCGGTTTATATCCGTTCCTTCCATGAAATAACCATTGTCAAAGTAACACCTACAGACGAATTCCCAAAATCTGCTGTGGGACATCGAAGTAGTGCGCAGGCGGGAAGGGGTTATAGGGTAAGGGAAAGCAAGCGATGGAAGGGAATGAGAATGGCATAGAATCATCCATCGTATCTGTGGTTGATGGTGTTGGAGGAATTACCAGTGCTATTGAATCAAATCTGAGGGAGGGAACTCGCTCATTCATCCCTTCCTAGATAGGACCCAGAGTATGAAACCTTTTTTTTTGTCGATTCCATTGCCTCACTGAAAAAGGATTGCCTGACGAATCGGAGGGACAGGATTGCTTACCTTCTGACACTGAAACCTACCTGGACCTAACACACTCCGTATGTCGAAGTCGTCTATTTCGTACTGACGGCACGTAGGCTTTTTTCAGCCTTTGATGGGGCAATCATCTGACTCTTTCTTTGACAGGAGAACGCACTTTCTGTAGGACGAGAACTCGGTGGCTCTCCTATTCCTATATCATTCAGACATCGGATGACCTCTCTTTCTCAGATGGGAGTCGAAGACCTAGGCTTTAACGGTGGACGCCTATTCGACGGAAGACTGTCATACACCATTTCCATTGTTTCCAATTCTTCTCTTTTGGAACCTGACAAATGGTTGTTGTGGGCTATTTTGGTGCGTCGGGCAAGCTTTCTTTTTATTGCTGATGGGCCCTTCGGGCTTCCCTTTGTTTGTTGAGGTTCCTTCGTCGCCATCGTCATGATGAACAAGATGGGGAGGTATATCCCATCCTTCAGACCTCCGGTATGGGTCCCCATGAAGTCTTCTCATTGTCTATTGCCATAGTTCCCAACGGAGTGCCCCCGTCTATAGCTAGGGATTCACTAAAGAGATACTGTCGGTTTGTCGTAGCTGGGCCTAGAGGTGCCTGCCCTCTTCAGCCTCATCTTCTTTTCCTTTTTCTATGACGACGGCCTTTTTTTTGTCTTGTCGGCCTTCTTTCCCATTCCAGCGGCATCGTTTGCTCGCCTTAGGCATTCGTCGACGACCCCAATGGAGGCCTATGACCAACGGGGCAAGGACTTCGTCAGTCTGGCTTCACTCAAAATCAGGATTGCTTACCTCTGACGTCAGCCTATATAGCAATTCATTCACAAGGTTTCAGTGAGGCAATGGAATCGACAAAAAAAAAAAATTTTGTGAAGAGTATCAGGCTTGAGAGAAAAACTCTTGTGGTAAGTCAAGGTAGGTTCAACCATTGAGGCTTTGGGCTTCGAAAGAAAAGAAGGAAGGCTTTTGAGCACAACGGTTTGCCAGACGTCTCTTCTCACTGCGCTCGATCAAAGGAAGGGAAAGAGAACAAGAGCTGCGCTCGACCAACAAGCGGGATCGAACTACCGAAAGATGGAATCAGTAGTGTCAGAAGGTACTTCAACCAGAACAGAGCAGCATGGGTCCAGATTCTGCGCAGTGAAGCTTTTGCAGCCTATCTTCTCTCGAATAGCAATAGATGTCGGTAGGTTTCGACGTGGGCAAGCACCGTCCATTTATAGATTTATAGATGGTGTTCATGGTATCGTTTTATTTGACGAAGGTCGGGGGGATACAGCTCAGGGCAAGACCGTTTGACTTGGAGGGAAGGAAAGGAATGCCCTTAGGGAAGAAAGAGGAAAGTAGCATAGCAGAAAAAATGGGATCAGTTCTCAGTCTGATGTAAGCCCGTCCTAGTAATAGTGGCTGAAACTGGTCTCGATCAATAGAGGAGAGCGAGATAGTTGTGTTCGACCAGACCGTCGATCTTCACCCTCGGAAGAGGGAAACAAGCGCATGGAAGGGTCATCAGTCCTGCAGTGTCTTTCCAACCATAGCTCTCATCCCGAATAGTCCATCGGGAGGAAAGGCGATCGACAGGCCGTTCGGAGTGCGTCTAGGGCTTCAGGTTGAAGAAACCTCTTTTTTTTTTGCATACATCAAACTTTCCTTTGAAGGAGACTGACCTTTTTCGCTTATCGACAAATGGTGGATCTAGAGCTCTCGTTGTCTTCCCACTTTGTTGCATGAATTTGATCGAGAGATTGAGTGCTTTCTCTGCCAATGTAAAGAGAGCTATAGGCGGTGAAACCCTTGGCAAAAAAGAGAGTTGAAAACTTCTCAAATGAAAAGAGGTAGGAGAAATCCATGGGGAGATCAAAAGGGAAAAGGTCGTGTTCCTAATACAGAGTCGCGTTCCCTCCAAAATGAAAGGTCACGATCATAATACAGAGTCGCGTTCCAAAAGTGAAAGAATGAAAGTTTGTGACCCTAACACAGAGTCATCTTCTTCTCAAGAATGAAAGTTTGTGACCCAAACGCAGAGTCGTGTTCTTCTCCAGAATGAAAGTTTGCGACCTTAACACAGAGTCGTCTTCTTCTCCGAAATAAAGGTTCGTGGTCCTAATACAGAGTTGCATTTCCCTTGCAAAATGAAAGTTTGCGACCCTAATACAGGGTCGCATTTCCTTCCAAAATACAAATTTGCGACCCTAACACATAGTCGTATGTTTCAAGAGTTGAAAATTGTGGCGCTAATACAGAGTCGCAATTTCCTTCAAAAGCAACAAATTGTGGCACTAATACGGAGTCATATTTTTCCTTCAAAAGCAGTAAATTCATGGTGCTAATACAGAGTCGTGTTCCTTTAAAAATGGGAGTTCGAGATATTGAGACAGAGTTATGTTTCCCTAAGTTGAAGAGGCATACCTCGACAGAGCACCAATCTCCCATGGTGAAACATCTATCTGCACGAAACCGACCTATGTTCCGAAAGAAAGATACAAGAAAGGAAAATGAAATAGGTTCCGTTTGAGATACATAGATGGGGAGTACGTAGGCGAACAATCACAGGGGCTTCCAACAGTGAGGGATAAAACGGAACAGATGGGCTGCCTAAAACCTGGAGCAACCATTTCGGAAGCCCCTGTGACCCAAAAGAGAATCTTTAAAATTTCCAGGGCATATATTATATGCTAATAAAAATTATAGTTTACAACGGTATCAAACTACTGAAATATATCTCGATCTAATTATAAAAATACCTTATGGATATTATGGAGAAATCCAAAACTTAAGATATCATACCATAAGAAATATCTTTATAACTTATGGATTAATTGAATCTATGACTGACCAAAATACTTGTATAACAATGAAAAGCACTAGTCTCGAAAATTATCCTTATCAAATTCCTATGGGAACTCCAATAGTTATTCTTATAATACATAAATACGAAGATTTACCATTAGTTAAGGTAGAGCAAGATCCTCTACTTTCTACCTCACCTCTTTTAAGTCCAGAACTGACACCTTGATAATCTGGACAAACTTCTAAAGAAACTATGTATGAATACAGAGTATACATGAATACATTAACAGAAATAGAACCTCAAGAAACTCATAATACAAGTATAGAAAATAGTCAGGGAGAACAATATGAAATTACTGATGAAGATATTGAAAGACTAAAACTTTCAATACCTCATGCTAAACAAAATGAAGTATATAATTCTCAATCAAAACCTAAATCTTTATAGTCAAACAAAAATACATATATTTTTGAACGAATGCAAAGTAATATAGAATTAAAGGGAGATGAAGATTTTACTTCTATAAAAATATTAAATCCTGCACAAATTGAAAAATTTAAACAAAAATATCCAAAAAAGAAATATCTTCATATTGGATTAATTCAAATAAAAATAACTGGTCTATTTAGATCAGGAATTGATACCCCCATTATGATAATATGCTGTGATGAAAGGATAATTAATAATCCTTTAAACAGTATATTAGGGGGAGCAAAATCAAACCTAGCCAATAGAATATTTGGAGTAAATATACATCCAGACTTTTTTATTAGTCTAAATGACAAAAATATAGAAAAAGCCTGTACTTTATCTATAAATCTTAAAGGTATAGAAATGCTTCCTGGATCGAAAGTATTAGGCATTTAGTGGGAACACTGTTTAGACCTAAATGAAACATCAACATTCCGATCTGTAACACCAACCCAATTTATAAAGCTATATGAGGTTGGGAATGACAAAATAATTCAACCTAAATTAGTAAACATTAAACATTTGAAGTATGATAACAAAATGCAAGTGTTTTTAAAAACTCTAAAACCAAAAACACAACTTCCTATTGAAACTTTTATAGCTTCTGGAAATACAATTTCTACAACAATTATAAATCCAAATATCCCTCGAAGTCTGAGCACTACAGACCATCGCAATACTTTACATTCAGAACCAAATAGAACAAGTACATCTATACTTTCGGAACCTTCTGATCTAGAAAATACACCTTTAGAAGGTAGAACTCAAAGAATATTAGATCATCAAAAGAGGTTACAAGAACAACATGTTATCAAATTACCAACTACTTCGTATAGCATTTCTCATGTTGGATCTTAAGACAACACCTCAGCTACATATCTATATTCCTTTAACAATACATCCTTCTGAACCAAGCACCCCGTTCACAATACATGCACTAATAGATTCTGGTGCAGAATCGGATCGGATAGCTAACCCAGAGAATAGGTTAGCAAAAGAGATCTGTAAATGCTAAAGTATATTACTGAATCGTCTGTGTGGGTCTACTAGTGATAGGTTGATATGCTTTCCGCTCTACCGGAGATAGGTATGGAAGCCACTATGAGTATATATCCAGGTATGCTTCTCCATAAGGATACATGACGTGACGAAAAAAGTTGTTTGCTTCTAACATCTGACGTGTCTCGTCAATTGTCGAGTAGTAGCGTCGTGTAGTATACTAGTGTGGGTCTAGGTGGGTCGTCACCCCTCTAGTGTGGAATGGTACTGTCGGGAGGGCGAGTCGGGGTTATCCCGACGAGTCATAGTATGAGTAGGAAAAGGCCAAAGACATGGTTTACCCAATTGACAACCAACACGATGAAGAGAGATCCATAGGGTTGTGTGCCATAGAATAAAGTAGTGGGACAGTTTTGACCAGGTCCCCAAACAGACGGAACCAAACGAAATTCCATGCTTTCTAGATCTTCGTAGAACTCCTCCTTAGCTTTAGAGCTGATTTTCCCTAGCTGCAAGGAGGATAAGAAAGCGAGAACTCTTGGAATTTTTACTTCAGATGCTTCAAAGGCTCCGATATAATCATAAAAGAGAATATTATTCTCTATTTTGATTGTATGAGCTCCTGAGATTGCCTTTGTGTATGCTTCATTGAAAAATTTCTTAGCTGCTTTCTTGGTTTCTTCTTCAAGATCAAGAACAGGTAGACTTTCACATGTTGGAGAAGGAGTATAGTTGTAATTGTGTAGCTCCCAAAGTTGGATGGATGGGAAGACTTTCAGATACCTTCTTTCCTCTCAAGTACTCTATATGCGAAAAAAAGAAAGTAGTTTGATACCTGGTGGTGTAAGCCTTGATTCCTTTCAGACAGATAGGTGGTAGAAAATCCTGAAATTCTTCTGGGTGAGAAGAATTTACAAAGAGCTCATGGACAAGACCTAGCTGGATGGCCTTGTAACATTTTGTTATTTCTTGAAAGCCAGAAATAATCCTAGGAAAATTATTTTTGTTGAGAATAAGTTCATGCTATTGCAGAACAATGATGATATCAGTGGCTTCCAACCTACTGCAGAATTCCCTTAGCTGGGAGTCAGGAATCATATTTTGTTGATTAAGGCCTATCATTTTGTGAACTGTAATCTCGGCCTCTAACTGCCTAGACTTTTCTGTCTGTATTTTGCAGAGCTTTAAAAGTCTATAGAATTCAGGCAATGGGTGGTATACCTGATCAGAAATTTCTATGTCTTGAATTACGTCCCTCAAATATTGTTGATCTTGGGACGGACCTTGGAACCAAGTTCGACGGCAGGTTGGATGAAGTTGAGTCAACCAAGTGTGACTGCTGCTTTCACGATAGCGACGAAGTCCAGTAAAGTAAATCACGTCGATATGTATATCCGATGAGAGACAGAGTTGGCTTGCCTGTTTTTGCCTTGGAAGTGGGGAAGCGATCCGGGCATTCTACCAAAGCGACGGCGGGGGTTCGTGACCGTCGTCGTCGACGAGTTCGATCCAGGCAGGGAGAAAGAAGGCATTTGATATGAAAATCCCCTTGCCATTTAGTATTGGTTGCAGCAGGAAGGAAAGAGGGTTCAATACCCGATGTCGAGAACCTGGTAACCGGGAATCCTCACTATTGAAGTATGATTCCAGCGCGATTGAAGTTTGGAGTACTTCCCTCTCTCCTATAGTAGCACTCTATTCTCCTTGTATTGATGAGTAAGAAACTCCTGTCGACGCTCCCACCGTCGACGGATCCAGATTTCGGTTTACCTTTTCTGACGTTTCGATCTATGGGCTTTCGTCTATTTAAGGAAGAGCTTTTTTCAACGAAATCAGAGAGGGCGGATAGAATTAGAATTCCTTGGAAAATACATAAAAGAAGGGCAGATAGAATTACAACAACACATCTACACCAAAATAAAGGAATTTCCTAAAACATTCAAAACTCTAAAACAACTACAGAGTTTTTTAGGATTATTAAATTACGGGAGAAAATTTATCCCCCATTTATCCCAATTAGTTCAAAATTTACAAAAAAAGTTGACTACGGAGCAGTCTAAATATAAAATAGACAATGGTGAACAACCTAGAAAATGGAATACAGATAAAATTGTAATCCAACTTTCTTCTTTAAAAGAAAAGGAAATAGAAAATATCAAAACGCTAATTACTCAGCAAACAATACTATATTTCCCAAAAGATGAAGAATTAGTAACTCTCCAAACAGATGCTTCTGATCTATTTTGGGCAGGAGTCTTAATAGCAAAACAAAAGGAAATTATTGCCTATACTTCAGGAAAATTTAATAAACCTCAACAAAAATATTCTACTTATGATAAGGAATTGCTAGCCATTAAACTAGCTATAAAAAGTTTAAAAATATATTTACTCAATAGACAGTTTATAATCGAAACTGATAACAAAGCTGTATCACAGTTCTTGATAAAAAGAACAATAAACAATCCTGAAGAAAATCTCAGAAGAATAAGAGTTGCATTATATTTAGAAATTTACCAATACGATGTTTAATATATTCCTGGTTTTACTAACCATCTTGCAGATTTGTTAACTCGCCCAGACAATGGACGAAGAACGATTGAAAAGGCTTAAAGCTATGGTCGAAAAGGCCAAATGGACTACAGTCCAAAACAACAAAAAGACCCCTGCACAAGGGAGTAACTCAAAGAAGAAAACTACCCTGGACACAGGAGCAACCACCCTGAAGACAGGAGCAATCGACCTGACTACAGGAGTATCTTCCTCTCCGGAAGAGAGACAGTTTCCTCCTCCAGGAATGACTGTCTTACAAAACATCACTCAACCTCAATCTTCCTACAGCAATGTAGCAGCCGCTCAAAGGCGAGTACAACCCACAAAACCAACTGCAGCAGCAGTAGTCCGAGATTGGTATAATCTCGAACTAAAGACAGCAAATCCTTACATCTATGAAAAAATGAATGGATGCTACAAAGCAATCCAGTCCAACGACTTCTCTTCCTCCAAATACTGGTTATCCCAGATTGAACAAATGGGACTCTCTATGCTCTCTCGGTATACCGAAGAGAAGACAGAGAAGCAAGCAATTGTTCAAGCCACAAAAGACCTCTGCACATACACCATTACTTCTCAAAGTTCTGATCTAACAGAAAGAAAAACTACTTGGTTCAGAGGTACTTCTCAAGACCAACAGTATCTAAGAGATATGCTACAAGATTTAGAGCTTGCAGATCAGGTATATCACCCTCTACCTGAATTCTACAATCTTCTTAATCTATGCAAAATTGATACTGCCACAGCAAGACAAATGGAGGCCGAGCTTCAAGTTCAAAGAATGATAGGCCTCAACCATCAAAATCTTATTCCTGACTCCCAGCTTAAAGCATTCTTTCTGCAACTGGAAGCCACAGATGTCTTACCACTTCTGCAACAACATGAGTTGATAATGAACATGTACAATTCCCCCCGAATTGTTACAGGTTTTCAAGACATCACAAATTGCAAAAGAGCCCTACAAATGGGGCTTGTTCACGAACTTTATGTCAACTCCTCTCATCCAGAGGAATACCAGGATGTTCTTCCTACCATATGCAGTCAAATCATTAAAACATATGCTTCCAAGTATCAAACCAGATTTTTCTTCCGAATATGGAGCACCTGGGAAGAAAGAAGATATCTAAAACTCTACAATTCAGTACAACTATGGGAGCTTCATAAAGAAAATTATGGACCTCCGTCTGCAATCTGCGACAATCTTCCTATTTTTGATCTGGAAACTGAAGCAGACAAAGCTACTAAAGAGTTTTTTGAAGAAGCATATCAGAAAGCTCGAATTGGAGCCCATTCAGCTAAAATAGAAGAAAATATCATGCTATACGACTTCATTGGTGCTTTCGAACCCTCTGAAGCCAAGACTGCAAGAGCCTTGAATTTTCTTGCCTCACTCAAGCTTGGAAAAATCGGCTCTAAAGCAAAAGAAGAGTTCTATGCAAACATGGAGCATGAAGAATCTGAAGAATCAGAGAACAACTATGCTGAAGACAATCATGATCCAGACCTGCCAGCTCAGATGGATGAAAATGCCCTTCACAACATCATGCAGGACTAAAACGCATGGTGGGCCCATTCCACTCAGCATCCTCATCACCAAAGATTCCACCTTATCTCCTTATCTCTTCAACCGACAGAAGGACACCAATCAAAGAAAGTGGGACCTCATCAAGGACAATAATAGAGCTCCTTTTTCTGTACAAAGGACAATAATATAGTCCTTCTTTCTGATCATCTTAGCTGTCAAAAGATTCCTCCTTATCGGAAAGGAATCCTTTTGTAAAAAAACTCTATAAATGAAAGGCTTCGGCCAAAGAGAAAGGTAGAGCCTATCAAGCCTTCTCTTTTTAGCAGAGAATTTAGTAAGCCAATGCCCAGCTAATGATTAGAAACTGCCTACTGGAGAAAGCGAGGTCGGTGTAGGTTTTGAACAGATGGCGCTATCTGAAAAAACCTTGCTATAGAGAAATCCCCTCATCCCTGGTTCTGTCTGAACTAGGAATCTTCCAACCATGATGTCAAATGATAGACTCACCCGAATCAGATAGATCAATGTGTAAATTGCTAAAGAGATGTCCATACCGCCTGAACAATCAGTAGTGTCTCCATCTGTAAACGTATCTGATGCATTGATGGTTTCCCAGAGGCGAAAGACAAACCCCAACATCATCAATATTGAAAGGGCAGGCTTTCCAAAATGCTATGTCATCTTTCTCTTCATTCCGGCCACAAAAGTATTATGAAAAGGTACCTGAGATCGTCGGGCCCCCTCATCCCGCCTTTTTCCTTTTTTCTCATCCCTAGGCACAACGAGACTACTACGGAATTCACCCACTTGTTTGCCTTCTGTCTGTTGTGTGCTTCGGAACGGATGGCCAAACGACTTGCCAGACACTGACATGGGCTGTATACAGAACGTGTCTCCACACCACTAGGGCAGTCCCGTCCCACTCATCACCTTGCTAACCTACAGGCAACTATTCGCCGACTGAAGGGAGAAAAGTAAGAATGAAGAACAACGAAACCCTTACGCGCATCCCTCCTTGCAAGAGGTAGGAGGGTAACGTCTAATAGTTTCTTGTAGTTACTCTAGACTCCTCTCTGTCTCCTCTTTCTCCTATCTATCAGACTGATTTTTTTTTCTTTGATTCATTTTTTATCTTGTGACATAGTCTTGTCTCTAGGTGAATATCACTATGGAATGCATTAGGATCCCTTCTATCTCTCCCTCTCTTTCTTCCTCCTATAGTCAGTATTGGTTTAGGCAGCTAGGATAAGTCACTCCATCCTTTCTAGCTTCTATCTTTTATGGATTGATTGCTCTTATCCTAGCAGCTAGTAGTCCTATCTTATCTACTGGACGATGTGCATTCTCGTCCGTATATATCTAACATCGTCCTTCTCTCTTTCTATCACTCAATACTGGGATTAGCCTCCATTAGAATGCATTATAAGTAGCCATCTTTCTCCTGCCTTTAGGAATGAATAGACTTGGTCCTTAGGGTCACTCTTTTTTATAGCAGTACTAGAACTTTGACTTCTTTCGTTGAGATTGATCCTTCATGTAGTCAGTCAAGTAATATGAAGCTAGCATACCTCCTTCTATCCTCTCTTCTAGTAGGATTGAGTGAATGTAAGGGAATTCTAATCTTCATTCTACCAGGACTATTCTATATCTTTCTATTGTCCTCCTCGTATGGGTTTATAACAATTAGGAGAGATCAACAGCTGCTACCTATCTTCCTATATATGCATTGTCGCTTCCTCGATGTAGAAGATATTGGATGAATAGAGGTTGGCCCTTCTCCCATTCCTCCCTCAAGCTCTTAATAAATAAGAAAAACCTTCTCACCGTTAGCTCATCTTTGAATCTTAAAGCACATCTGAGAGTGTGTGCATCTTACAAGCTCATGAAGACTAGTTAGTGACTTCGCTTCCCCTACGAATCTTGCTAATCAGCAGCCAGACTTACCTAATTAGGAGAAGAAGGCCTAGGGGTGCGGTCGATTCGTCTTGCTTTGGGGTCGAGGTCAAGAGCAGAAACTCGTACACTACTCTTTTAGGAATATATCTTATCCTAGAACCTAGGGTTTTTTGTTAGCACCTTGTCGCATCTCTAAGTACAAAGAAGGCGGATCCTAGGTATAGCCTAACAAACCCGACACCGACTTTATATAGATTATATTACCAGAAAATCAAGAGCGCTTAGTGCTTAGTCACAGATAGCAGCTCCTGATGAACAGCCTGGCTAGGCACGATCGTAGACAGACACAAATAGGGTGCGAAACTGCTTGCCTCAGTGAGCTCCCCAAAGAGGAAAGGGAGGATGCTTTATAGCACAAGAACAAAGGTGGAGTCATAGGGGATTGCTTGAGGAAGGCCCACATACCATTCCGAAAGAATGGAGTAAAGGCACCGTCAAGATAGATGTATACAAACAAGAAAGCATCATACATAGAATAGTTGTTATGATGAACAGTAACGCCACTTCAAGCGGCTATTTGTCTTATTGAGTTGGATTACTTCGGAAAGATGATTCGTAAAGCTCCCATACCTATAGGCACAGATACAACGCTTGGGATGTTAGCATTTTACTTGAATTCCGCTTGAGTCTCATCTTGTTATAATGGAAACCTTACTCAAAGGAGGCATCTGTGCCAACAAAGACGACTTTCTCAAGTAGACCGAGAGGCTATCATAGCAATGGAGATGGGCAGCATGAAGTACACACAACTACGCATGTGCACTCGGATAGCCTTTCAGCATTCCTTTCATCTGCCCTAGGCAACTTTCTTTCTTATCTTAAGATATTCTATATCGAGTTACCGTAGCATCAATAGGAAGCACCAATTATGAGAGCTTTTTAAGCAAGAGCGTCTGATTAAACAAAAGCCATTCTTGAACGATGGCTATAGCACCAGCTTCCCCCTAATCTGACTAATCTTTCCCATTTTTCCCGAATTATTAGATGCGGATTACCGTTCCGTGGGATAATAGCCCGTCACATACCTACATCCACAAAAAATCGAACGAAAGTTCCATTCGTTCGCATCGAAAGCACGAGCTGCGAAAAAAATCTTCGATCGTCGTATTAATCGCCAATCTCAATTCAACTACAAGCCTGCTATTCACTCGATTGAAAGTTGGATCGTCGCCTTCACTCCTACTCCTAACAGTAGACGGAAGAAAACTTCACCTCAGAGCTTCACAAGAGCAATCACAGTCGAAAGATCAAACTGATTCAACAATTGTTATTCTTTTTCACTACTAACCATGCCATGAAAAGCGTTTAGAGTCGATTCTATAACAGGAAAATTCCATACCACTACTGCTCTGCGCCTTCCTCACAGTTATACCATACGGAATCCGTCTATTGCTCCTATGGATTCTGCGAAATCGAAACTCTCTTTAGATAGAGAAGACTAAGAAAAAGAAGACTGTCTGTCGCTCGTCCCTTAGGGACAAGCCAACGTAAAGCTTTCCAACAGTCAAGCTAGATGCGGATTTCATAACTGCACTTACTCCTTCAACCCCGAAAAGATCGGATTTGCGTAGAAGTAGATTCGATAGCGCCGTCTTCTTCCTCCACATGACGGCCGTGCCGTCGGAGACGACAGGACCAATGGCAACTGATGAAACAAGAGAAAAAGCTATCAAACCACATGGAATAATTGGCCTGGCCTATCCCCTTTTATATCTCCTACTGCCGACGATGCCAAGCTCAAAGCGTCAAAGGCAAAGATCACATTCCTACTGTCAAGCTAAAGGCAAAAGAAGTGGCGTCAGTACCTAACCTCTTCATAGACACTATCGGCGATCCAACGGATTTAGGTTCAACATCAATCTATCCTTCGAACTTCGGATTCATTCAAAGAGAAAGAGGGGGAATTGCTATTTCTGTCTCCTTCTCGCCACGTGAAAGCTGCTAGTCGAATGTCAGTTTTATTACCATTCCTGACCCATACACAATAAGGCACGTCAACTCGGTATATTGAGTTGAGTTGTCTCCCCTCGGGTGTCAAGGTAGAGTGATTAAAGCTTAAAGCTTACTTCTTCGTCGAGTTGAAAAGAGAGAAAGGACTTACCTATTCCCCTAACCCTTGGCTCACTGTGAACTGGGTGACTTTTCACTCCCGTCTAGTTCAATTCAACCGGAAGACTAAGATGACCTTTCGTACCGTACGTGGGATCTTCTACTTTGAAGATGATAATGAGACCACCATGACAGCACAAAGCGGCTAGGTCTGGGATCGATCCCATCTAGCAAAGAAAGCAGTCATGCTAGAAAGAAGAAAGTCCAGCTTTCGACGCAGCAAAGCCAGATTCGGATTCTATAGCAGCTCCTATTGACCTCTCCTGGGGTCAAAGAACGGAATGCCTTTCAAGAATCCAGTGAAAGCAGAATGGGACCGTCAAGGAAAAGGTGTAGAAGCAGGCAATTGGATGCCCATCTCTGAAGGTCATGTGGCAAATTCCCATTCTCGTGGGTACGAAAGAAAGTAGGCTTTTCATTTGCATCTCTCGACGAAAGAGAGGGCAGTCACCACCTTCAATCCAAGTAGCTCTAATGCTTACTGTCGAGTCGTCAATCCACTACTTTATTTATATATAAAAGCGCCTTCAACAAATGCGGACATTCGACGAGTCAAAGTCGACGCTTTCGACGTTGCCCGTCATTCTATTCCTTCAACATATGCATATCCCACCCCTGAAGTGACTGTAGGCCTTTGACGAGTACCCCTTCCTCCAACTGTGCTTAGTCCTTCAAACATCTGTGCATTAGATCCATTCACTTTCTCCCCGACAATCTAAACTAGGTATGGTATGAACTCGATTTAAATGGGAATCAGAGCAAGAATAGCCCTTTGACTTTGATCTCCTGCTTTGAGTCGCTTCCAGTATTGGGAGGACTTGCCTTTTCCCATCACTCTATGAATGACGGAAATACCCTGGTGTTCACTCGACGCTCCGAAATCATTGACGCTGTAGGCAAATATCTCTGGGAATGCTTTCATAGTTCTAGGTGATAACTTTTAATTCAGTAACTGATGCCCTGACGGTGAGAGAAGAAAAAGGAAAATAGGGCAACAACTCCTAACTTGAGGGTGAGAATTGGAATCGAATAGATTGAATTCGAAATGAACGTCAGAGAGAGGCAGAATAACCGTTGTTGGAAGAAAGGCTACCACAAGCCCGTTGAGCAAGGCGATGGTTCGGAGCGAGGTTTTAAAGGAAACAGTCCTTCCGCTGCACGAGTATCGACAAAGAGAGAGTTTAGAACTCTCTGCCAATCAAATCACCAGAAAGAGCGAAAGAGAGATGAGAAGAAAAATCGACAATTCTATCCAAAATATCCCAGCCAAGAGGGAAAGATAATGAATATCCCACCTTTTCCACTCCAATGGAATTTCATTTTTGAACTGCACCAATCCTATCATGCATGAACCCAAGAGGAGAAAGTTTCTGCACGGCTGCTTGCCATGAGCAGCCAAGGAACTCTCGTATTCTCTATAGCGGCCGACGGGAATCCTCCAATCAACCCAATCCTTTTTCAATTGCTTCAGAATAGACTTCCGGACAGAAATGTATTTGATGTTCATTTAATCACTTTCATGACTTTGCATCTTTGATGATGCTATATCACTGCTCGGGCACTGCTTTGCACTGAGCCGCCTATATCAGCTCCAACTACAAACGGAATCTTTTCCTTACAAACCCCATAGGCTGCTTGACATACACTCCGCATCGAATGGAATCTACAGAGTACTTTGATCCTTGACATATTGATGCAAATAGTGGCATGACTACAAAGAAGCCAGTTCAAGTTCCAGCTGGGCCGGTTACAAGAGCACGACAAAAGAAGTTTAAGGATGCACTTAATGGGCTGATTCAAGAGGTTTGGGCTCAAGCAAATTCGTGGAGGCCCATTGAGGATGGTTCACGTGTTCAACAAAGATGCATCAATATGATTCAACTACTAGAAGAATCCGGTCAAAACTGATTGTTTTCTTTTGTTTTATTTCTAGAACTTTTCTTATATTGATTAGCCAAATTAAGGAGCTGATTGTTTCTTTTTGTTTTATTTCTACTTCTAGAACTTTCCTTGTATTGATCAACCAAATTAAGGGGCTGATTGTTTCCTTTTGTTTTGTTTCTATTTCTTGAACATTCCTTGTAGGTACTTTCCTTGTATTTTTATTAGCCTATAAATGGCGTCCAATGGAATAGAAGAGATACAGTTTACAGATAATTGGTGAGTTTATTCCCTTTGGTTCTTTGAAGAACTATTCGAACTTATCGGAATTCTTTCATGGCGTTCATCATCGATTTATCAAACGGCTTTCCACTACCGTTTGTGGCGTCTTCCTTATACCAAGGTTCCTGCTTCGCATTAAATAACGGGTTGAGATCAATTATACCGAGATTTTTGTTTTTTGTTGAAGCAACTGGTTGAGGTCTCCTATCCAAACCTGATCGAGGACGTTCTCTACGCTGACACTCCGCACAAACTCTTTCAATTAGCAGAAAAAGAAGGCTCTGGATGCTTGATCACAAGGGGTAATTCAAGAAGAAGATGTTCGATGCTTTCTTTTTCATTCTCCCGCCTTTTATAGGGGTAATAGGGTAACGTCTCCGTCTCATTCATTCGACCATTAGCCCCACTACTCTAGAAGTGCCGTCATACTCGTAAAGTAGTTACTCACACGATCGAAATAATGCCGCTACATTCGTTTGGCAGTTAGCTCCATGATCCGAGGTGATAACTCTCTTGTTTGGGTCAGGTGACTTTGTATTAAACCCCTCCCCGGAAACTATGGGTAGTATCACGAATCTCAATTTTAGATTTGCAAATTTGTTCTGTCGTCACTGGGTCGTGAACCGTGATCTTTAGGTTCACAGATCTGCTGAGTTGAAAAATCTTCAAGTGAGGGTTTTGAAAAGGCATAGGTTGGCCTGAGTTCGTCGATCTGTATCCAGGTTTTCACTTATCCCCGATCGACAGTGGCTTGCCCTCTCTGTCTTCCAGCTCTAGAGAACGTCTTTGAGCTCGGCAACCTCTTTTGGGGCGTCGGTCTACTGTGGCCACTTTCCAAAAGATTCGTTTCCAGACGTATTCTGTTTCCGACTCTTTTTATGATGAATCATTCTCTGATGAAACAAAACAGAAAAAGTCGTTTAGTTGGGAAAACAATTCCGACGGTTTCGCTTTCCTTTAGAATCGAAAAATTTATATCCTCTAAGGAACCTCATCCTCCAGTCACCTCTTCTACAAATAAAAGATCCATTTCGATGATGAGTAGACAAAGATCCTACTTCTTCACAAGCCTTCTCTAGTACACCCATTCAAAAGAAAATTTATTTTTGTGATTTTGTCGAAGACTTTGTCGAAAAAATCTATGAGATTCACTCTATATTTCCGACGCAGGCTTACCTCTCCTCTAACTTATTCGAGTGTGTAAAATCGGTCCGCTCGTGCGAAATGTCCTGAAGAAAAGCTAAAACCAGGAGGGAGGATTTCACTCCATGGTCAAAAAATAATAGCAACTCTTCACCAGTTCCGAGAAAAAAGTCGACGTCGATCTCTATAAGAGAAATGACACCAAGAAAGGAAGTGAAAACAAATACGCTCGATCTTTGGGAGAGTAAATTCCAGTAAATGGAGAGTATATAGCAGTGACAGTTCATTCACCTTCGGTCTTGCATAAGCAGCTGAACTAGACGGAAAGTTGGAAATCTGCCAAAGTGTCTAAAGGATCTACATAATAGCCTCGCCTCAATGCCATTATGTAGACTTTTTTCCAAAGGAATAGAATGACGGGCAACGTCGAAAGCGTCGACTTTGACTAGTCGAATGTCGGCATTTGTTGAAGGCGCTTTTATATATAAATAAAGTAGTGGATTGACGGCTCGACAGTAAGCATTAGAGCTACTTGGATTGAAGGTGGTGACTGCCCTCTCTTTCGTCGAGAGATGCAAATTAAAAGCCTACTTTCTTTCGTACCCACGAGAATGAGAATTTGCCACATGACCTTCAGAGATGGGCATCCAATTGCCTGCTTCTACACCTTTTCCTTGACGGTCCCGTTCTGCTTTCACTGGATTCTTGAAAGGCATTCCGTTCTTTGACCCCAGGAGAGGTCAATAGGAGCTGCTATAGAATCCGAATCTGGCTTTGCTGCGTCGAAAGCTGGACTTTCTTCTTTCTAGCATGACTGCTTTCTTTGCTAGATGGGATCGATCCCAGACCTAGCCGCTTTGTGTTGTCATGGTGGTCTCTTTATCATCTTCAAAGTAGAAGATCCCACGTACGGTACGAAAGGTCATCTTAGTCTTCCGGTTGAACTGAACTAGACGGGAGTGAAAAGTCACCCAGTTCACAGTGAGCCAAGGGTTAGGGGAAGAGGTAAGTCTTTTCTCTCTTTTCAACTCGATGAAGAAGTAAGTTTTAAGCTTTAATCACTCTACCTTGACACCCGAGGGGAGACAACTCAACTCAATATACCGAGTTGACGTGCCTTATTGTGTATGGGTCAGGAATGGTAATAAAACTGACATTCGACTAGCAGCTTTCACGTGGCGAGAAGGAGACAGAAATAGCAATTCCCCCTCTTTCTCTTTGAATGAATCCGAAGTTCGAAGGATAGATTGATGTTGAACCTAAATCCGTCGGATCGCCGATAGTGTCTATGAAGAGGTTAGGTACTGACGCCACTTCTTTTGCCTTTAGCTTGACAGTAGGAATGTGATCTTTGCCTTTGACGCTTTGAGCTTGGCATCGTCGGCAGTAGGAGATATAAAAGGGGATAGGCCAGGCCAATTATTCCATGTGGTTTGATAGCTTTTTCTCTTGTTTCATCAGTTGCCATTGGTCCTGTCGTCTCCGACGGCACGGCCGTCATGTGGAGGAAGAAGACGGCGCTATCGAATCTACTTCTACGCAAATCCGATCTTTTCGGGGTTGAAGGAGTAAGTGCAGTTATGAAATCCGCATCTAGCTTGACTGTTGGAAAGCTTTACGTTGGCTTGTCCCTAAGGGACGAGCGACAGACAGTCTTCTTTTTCTTAGTCTTCTCTATCTAAAGAGAGTTTCGATTTCGCAGAATCCATAGGAGCAATAGACGGATTCCGTATGGTATAGCTGTGAGGAAGGCGCAGAGCAGTAGTGGTATGGAATTTTCCTGTTATAGAATCGACTCTAAACGCTTTTCATGGCATGGTTAGCAGTGAAAAAGAATAACAATTGTTGAATCAGTTTGATCTTTCGACTGTGATTGCTCTTGTGAAGCTCTGAGGTGAAGTTTTCTTCCGTCTACTGTTAGGAGTAGGAGTGAAGGCGACGATCCAATTTTCAATCGAGTGAATAACAGGCTTGTAGTTGAATTGAGATTGGCGATTAATACGACGATCGAAGATTTTTTTCGCAGCTCGTGCTTTCGATGCGAACGAATGGAACTAAAGGAATGATTGTTGACGGGACAGTTGAAAGTCGAGAGCCCTTCTTAGACACCCATTCGATATTGGACACGTTTCACAAACAGCGTCTTTTTCATCATCAATAGTCGACGTCAGTGGTACCATCTCTAATTCTTTACTAATATTGATCATGTCAGCTCTCTTTCGTCGGATCTCTTTTCTACGCTAGGATCCCGTCCCTCTTCGATATTTAATTGATAGTGAGTCCGGCTGTTCAAGAAAAAGCACTTTCTTTTGGTTCGGTTTATATCCGTTCCTTCCATGAAATAACCATTGTCAAAGTAACACCTACAGACGAATTCCCAAAATCTGCTGTGGGACATCGAAGTAGTGCGCAGGCGGGAAGGGGATATAGGGTAAGGGAAAGCAAGCGATGGAAGGGAATGAGAATGGCATAGAATCATCCATCGTATCAGTGGTTGATGGTGTTGGAGGAATTACCAGTGCTATTGAATCAAATCTGAGGGAGGGAACTCGCTCATTCATCCCTTCCTAGATAGGACCCAGAGTATGAAACCTTTTTTTTTGTCGATTCCATTGCCTCACTGAAAAAGGATTGCCTGACGAATCGGAGGGACAGGATTGCTTACCTTCTGACACTGAAACCTACCTGGACCTAACACACTCCGTATGTCGAAGTCGTCTATTTCGTACTGACGGCACGTAGGCTTTTTTCAGCCTTTGATGGGGCAATCATCTGACTCTTTCTTCGACAGGAGAACGCACTTTCTGTAGGACGAGAACTCGGTGGCTCTCCTATTCCTATATCATTCAGACATCGGATGACCTCTCTTTCTCAGATGGGAGTCGAAGACCTAGGCTTTAACGGTGGACGCCTATTCGACGGAAGACTGTCATTCACCATTTCCATTGTTTCCAATTCTTCTCTTTTGGAACCTGACAAATGGTTGTTGTGGGCTATTTTGGTGCGTCGGGCAAGCTTTCTTTTTATTGCCGACGGGCCCTTCGGGCTTCCCTTTGTTTGTTGAGGTTCCTTCGTCGCCATCGTCACGATGAACAAGACGGGGAGGTATATCCCATCCTTCAGACCTCCGGTATGGGTCCCCATGAAGTCTTCTCATTGTCTATTGCCATAGTTCCCAACGGAGTGCCCCCGTCTATAGCTAGGGATTCACTAAAGAGATACTGTCGGTTTGTCGTAGCTGGGCCTAGAGGTGCCTGCCCTCTTCAGCCTCATCTTCTTTTCCTTTTTCTATGACGACGGCCTTTTTTTTGTCTTGTCGGCCTTCTTTCCCATTCCAGCGGCATCGTTTGCTCGCCTTAGGCATCCGTCGACAACCCCAATGGAGGCCTATGACCAACGGGGCAAGGACTTCGTCAGTCTGGCTTCACTCAAAATCAGGATTGCTTACCTCTGACGTCAGCCTATATAGCAATTCATTCACAAGGTTTCAGTGAGGCAATGGAATCGACAAAAAAAAAAATTTTGTGAAGAGTATCAGGCTTGAGAGAAAAACTCTTGTGGTAAGTCCAGGTAGGTTCAACCAATGAGGCTTTGGGCTTCGAAAGAAAAGAAGGAAGGCTTTTGAGCACAACGGTTTGCCAGACGTCTCTTCTCGCTGCGCTCGATCAAAGGAAGGGAAAGAGAACAAGAGCTGCGCTCGACCAACAGGCGGGATCGAACTACCGAAAGATGGAATCAGTAGTGTCAGAAGGTACTTCAACTAGAACAGAGCAGCATGGGTCCTGATTCTCCGCAGTGAAGCTTTTGCAGCCTATCTTCTCTCGAATAGCAATAGATGTCGGTAGGTTTCGACGTGGGCAAGCACCATCCATTTATAGATTTATAGATGGTGTTCATGGTATCGTTTTATTTGACGAAGGTCGGGGGGATACAGCTCAGGGCAAGACCGTTTGACTTGGAGGGAAGGAAAGGAATGCCCTTAGGGAAGAAAGAGGAAAGTAGCATAGCAGAAAAAATGGGATCAGTTCTCAGTCTGACGTAAGCCCGTCCTAGTAATAGTGGCTGAAACTGGTCTCGATCAATAGAGGAGAGCGAGATAGTTGTGTTCGACCAGACCGTCGATCTTCACCCTCGGAAGAGGGAAACAAGCGCATGGAAGGGTCATCAGTCCTGCAGTGTCTTTCCAACCATAGCTCTCATCCCGAATAGTCCATCGGGAGGAAAGGCGATCGACAGGCCGTTCGGAGTGCGTCTAGGGCTTCAGGTTGAAGAAACCTCTTTTTTTTTTGCATACATCAAACTTTCTTTTGAAGGAGACTGACCTTTTTCGCTTATCGACAAATGGTCGATCTAGAGCTCTCGTTGTCTTCCCACTTTGTTGCATGAATTTGATCGAGAGATCGAGTGCTTTCTCTGCCAATGTAAAGAGAGCTATAGGCGGTGAAACCCTTGGCAAAAAAGAGAGTTGAAAACTTCTCAAATGAAAAGAGGTAGGAGAAATCCATGGGGAGATCAAAAGGGAAAAGGTCGTGTTCCTAATACAGAGTCGCATTCCCTCCAAAATGAAAGGTCACGATCATAATACAGAGTCGCGTTCCAAAAGTGAAAGAATGAAAGTTTGTGACCCTAACACAGAGTCATCTTCTTCTCAAGAATGAAAGTTTGTGACCCAAACGCAGAGTCGTGTTCTTCTCCAGAATGAAAGTTTGCGACCTTAACACAGAGTCGTCTTCTTCTCCGAAATAAAGGTTCATGGTCCTAATACAGAGTTGCATTTCCCTTGCAAAATGAAAGTTTGCGACCCTAATACAGAGTCGCATTTCCTTCCAAAATACAAATTTGCGACCCTAACACATAGTCGTATGTTTCAAGAGTTGAAAATTGTGGCGCTAATACAGAGTCGCAATTTCCTTCAAAAGCAACAAATTGTGGCACTAATACGGAGTCATATTTTTCCTTCAAAAGCAGTAAATTCATGGTGCTAATACAGAGTCGTGTTCCTTTCAAAATGGGAGTTCGAGATATTGAGACAGAGTCATGTTTCCCTCAGTTGAAGAAGGTTCTAATACCGAATTTGTACTCTCAGAAATATGAAATGGAGATTCTAATACAGAATGATATATCCAAAGTATTCCAAAACTTCTCAAAGAATAATGAGAGTTTTGAAACTTTGGAGGGGGTTTTGTCGGCAAAAAATTATGGAAAACAAAGCAGATCTGCGAATTTAGGGTTGAAGATTTTTCAACTCAGCAGATCTGTGAACCTAAAGATCACAGTTCACGACCCAGTGACGACAATTTTACAAATAAAAGATCCATTTCGATGATGAGTAGACAAAAATCCTACTTCTTCACAAGCCTTCTCTAGTACACCCATTCAAAAGAAAAATTATTTTTGTGATTTTGTCGAAGACTTTGTCGAAAAAATCTATGAGATTCACTCTATATTTCCGACGCAGGCTTACCTCTCCTCTAACTTATTCGAGTGTGTAAAATCGGTCCGCTCGTGCGAAATGTCCTGAAGAAAAGCTGAAACCAGGAGGGAGGATTTCACTCCATGGTCAAAAAATAATAGCAACTCTTCACCAGTTCCGAGAAAAAAGTCGACGTCGATCTCTATAAGAGAAATGACACCAGGAAAGGAAGTGAAAACAAATACGCTCGATCTTTGGGAGAGTAAATTCCAGTAAATGGAGAGTATATGGCAGTGACAGTTCATTCACCTTCGGTCTTGCATAAGCAGCTGAACTAGACGGAAAGTTGGAAATCTGCCAAAGTGTCTAAAGGATCTACATAATAGCCTCGCCTCAATGCCATTATGTAGACTTTTTTCCATTCCAAAAGACCTACTACTCAGAGCATATTGAAAGAAAGAAAGGAGATGGCAATGTTTTTGATGCAAGCGAAGATAGTCAAAATGAAGAATCCTAAGACCTTATCCGGCATCATCAAAATCTTGCACCTCCTACGTTGCAAACACTAGAAAGTATACCCCCCGGAACCTCCTCTCCTACCGTCAACCTCCCTTGTCGAAGTGAAGTCGTATAGGTTTTTTAGGAAGATACAGTGAACTCTTTGTTGGAAGATCCGTCGGCATATTTTTAGTTTCGACAAGTCGTGCGGACATCAGCAGTCCTCCTTCCCGAGTCGATGCTTCATCCTTGCCACCGTCGAAAGAAGACCGACGCCGATAACCTCAGCTTTGTGGTTGGGGATGGTAGATCCACCCCCCCCGGACGAAGTGAAAAATCTTCCCGGAAGGGTTCTGAAAAGGCATAGCAAGCATGCGGTTAAACTATCAAATACCATTGATTGACTACACCTGCATTGTCGGAAGATGAAAAAATTTCACAAGGGAACGGGGTCGCGTTCTCGGTGAAAAACCACATCCGGGGACTATTTACGGGAACAAAAGACTTCCACTTCTCTTTTCCTTCCTTCCAAAAGAATGTGAAGGGGCCCACCTCACCACTCCCCTTCCCCTGCTCCATGGCTGAAACAGGGCCTGTATCTTCTCATTTTTTCTTCTGCCGAGAAGAGAAAGAAAGAGTACAGTTTTGTTTACGATCAGAAGACGAATGGAATCAAAAAGGCCATCATTGGGGCAAACAATGCAATAGTTTCGGTTAGAGCAAATCCCAAA
Organism: Dracaena cambodiana; assembly: GCA_036321105.1. Lineage (NCBI taxonomy): Eukaryota > Viridiplantae > Streptophyta > Magnoliopsida > Asparagales > Asparagaceae > Dracaena > Dracaena cambodiana. The sequence continues at coordinate 30,302,143 of JAYEPQ010000010.1, read as the reverse complement.
ATGGCATAACCAAATAATTGTTTAGCCAATGAGAGATTTCACACCATGGAATGAATCGAGGAACTGAAGACGTTTCCAATACCGACAGCTGCTCCCGTTTAAGCAATTGTCGCTGCTCCAGCACCTATTGATTTTGCACCCTCTAACATATGTCAGAATATGATCCCATTTGCTCATCACGCTTTTCCTTCGCTGCTCTTTCATCGGATTCTTTGTCGATTCCTCATAATAGCGCTCATCGAGACAAGTAATGCGCAGCGCTTCGACGAGATTCGTTAGCACCCTCTCTCACGCTCTCAAAAAAACCTTCTACTCGGGAAAAAATAAAATAAATAAAATCAGAGACCATTTGCTCGTCACGCTTTTGGCATCATAGGTAAGGCAAAGCGCTTTCTTTTAAAGAGGCATATGGTTCCATTTTTCTTTCTTCCGTTAACCCACCTTTTCTATGAAGGATTTTAGTAATTCGGGATCTATTCTACTTGGAATGGTTCTCATATTGAGAAATTTTGTCTAGTGGCATTCGATCACAGAAGCCCTTGACAGCTGCATAAATCACTACAATTTGTTTTTCAATTGGAAGTGGTGAATATTGTGGTTGTTTGGGCACTTCTGTAAGCCTTGCACCTCTCTCCCTGAGTCGCTGCATCAAGGTCTGAGCCAAATTGAGCGAAGGCGGCCACTTCGCGATATTATGCCAATTCCAGTTTTGAACTACAACGGACTTGTTTCATAGTTTTCAACTGAGCGGCAGACCCGACGGGACTGACAGATAAGCCAATGTTAATTGCAGGTTTAATTCCGCGATCCTCCACAGCTATCTCAGAATCCAAGTTTAAACAAAGAAGAAATCCATTTTTCTCATCTTCTGTAAATGGGAAAACGTTGGATTGTAATCTTTTATTGAAAAATCTCAATAGAGCGTCATTTACAATTTTTTATGGGGACACTTGTCATTATCGGCCTCGATGTGGTGGTCTGGAGGGGTGTTCAGTTCCTATGATGTTCGAGGAGATTCCCAGTTTGTCATTCGATATCTCACTGGTGAATGTGAATATAGGGACACAACGAGTGAATTTCGCCTCATATTGTGCCAAAACAAACCAATTGCTCGAAGCTTTCAGAGGAGTAAGGATCATACATTCCTCGACAATGGGAGAACAAGAAAGGAAACGCTATGGCGCAGATTGCCTCAAGAGTGATGGTTCCCAGAAGGGACCGTCACTCACCAAGTCAACATCCGGAAAGAAACCTAGAGAGCGTCTTTGAGCTCGGCAACCTCTTTTGGGGCGTCGGTCTACTGTGCCGACTTTCCAAAAGATTCGTTTCCAGACGTATTCTAGTTCCGACTCCTTTTATGATGAATCATTCTCTGATGAAACAAAACTGAAAAAGTCGTTTAGTTGGGAAAACAATTCCGACGGTTTCGCTTTCATTTAGAATCGAAAAATTTATATCCTCTAAGGAACCTCATCCTCCAGTCACCTAGTCTACAAATAAAAGATCCATTTCGATGATGAGTAGACAAAGATCCTACTTCTTCACAAGCCTTCTCTAGTACACCCATTCAAAAGAAAAATTATTTTTTTGATTTTGTCGAAGACTTTGTCGAAAAAATCTATGAGATTCACTCTATATTTCCGACGCAGGCTTACCTCTCCTCTAACTTATTCGAGTGTGTAAAATCGGTCCGCTCGTGCGAAATGTCCTGAAGAAAAGCTGAAACCAGGAGGGAGGATTTCACTCCATGGTCAAAAAATAATAGCAACTCTTCACCAGTTCCGAGAAAAAAGTCGACGTCGATCTCTATAAGAGAAATGACACCAGGAAAGGAAGTGAAAACAAATACGCTCGATCTTTGGGAGAGTAAATTCCAGTAAATGGAGAGTATATGACAGTGACAGTTCATTCACTTTCGGTCTTGCATAAGCAGCTGAACTAGACGGAAAGTTGGAAATCTGCCAAAGTGTCTAAAGGATCTACATAATAGCCTCGCCTCAATGCCATTATGTAGACTTTTTTCCATTCCAAAAGACCTACTACTCAGAGCATATTGAAAGAAAGAAAAGAGATGGCAATGTTTTTGATGCAAGCGAAGATAGTCAAAATGAAGAATCCTAAGACCTTATCCGGCATCATCAAAATCTTGCACCTCCTACGTTGCAAACACTAGAAAGTATACCCCCCGGAACCTCCTCTCCTACCGTCAACCACCCTTATCGAAGTGAAGTCGTATAGGTTTTTTAGGAAGATACAGTGAACTCTTTGTTGGATGATCCGTCGGCATATTTTTAGTTTCGACAAGTCGTGCGGACATCAGCAGTCCTCCTTCCCGAGTCGATGCTTCATCCTTGCCACCGTCGAAAGAAGACCGACGCCGATAACCTCAGCTTTGTGGTTGGGGATGGTAGATCCACCCCCCCCGGACGAAGTGAAAAATCTTCTCAGAAGGGTTCTGAAAAGGCATAGCAAGCATGCGGTTAAACTATCAAATACCATTGATTGACTACACCTGCATTGTCGGAAGATGCAAAAATTTCACAAGGGAACAGGGTCGCGTTCTCGGTGAAAAACCACATCCGGGGACTATTTACGGGAACAAAAGACTTCCACTTCTCTTTTCCTTCCTTCCAAAAGAATGTGAAGGGGCCCACCTCACCACTCCCCTTCCCCTGCTCCATGGCTGAAACAGGGCCTGTATCTTCTCATTTTTTCTTTTGCCGAGAAGAGAAAGAAAGAGTACAGTTTTGTTTACGATCAGAAGACGAATGAAATCAGAAAGGCCATCATTGGGGCAAACAATGCAATAGTTTCGGTTAGAGCAAATCCCAAAATGGCATAACCAAATAATTGTTTAGCCAATGAGAGATTTCACACCATGGAATGAATCGAGGAACTGAAGACGTTTCCAATACCGACAGCTGCTCCCGTTAAAGCAATTGTCGCTGCTCCAGCACCTATTGATTTTGCACCCTCTAACATATGTCAGAATATGATCCCATTTGCTCATCACGCTTTTCCTTCGCTGCTCTTTCATCGGATTCTTTGTCGATTCCTCATAATAGCGCTCATCGAGACAAGTAATGCGCAGCGCTTCGACGAGATTCGTTAGCACCCTCTCTCACGCTCTCAAAAAAACCTTCTACTCGGGAAAAAATAAAATAAATAAAATCAGAGACCATTTGCTCGTCACGCTTTTGGCATCATAGGTAAGGCAAAGCGCTTTCTTTTAAAGAGGCATATGGTTCTATTTTTCTTTCTTCCGTTGACCCACCTTTTCTAAGAAGGATTTTAGTAATTCGGGATCTATTCTACTTGGAATGGCTCTCATATTGAGAAATTTTGTCTAGTGGCATTCGATCACAGAAGCCCTTGACAGCTGCATAAATCACTACAATTTTTTTTTCAATTGGAAATGGTGAATATTGTGGTTGTTTGGGCACTTCTGTAAGCCTTGCACCTCTCTCCCTGAGTCGCTGCATCAAGGTCTGAGCCAAATTGAGCGAAGGCGGTCACTTCGCGATATTATGCCAATTCCAGTTTTGAACTACAACGGACTGGTTTCATAGTTTTCAACTGAGCGGCAGACCCGACGGGACTGACAGATAAGCCAATGTTAATTGCAGGTTTAATTCCGCGATCCTCCACAGCTATCTCAGAATCCAAGTTTAAACAAAGAAGAAATCCATTTTTCTCATCTTCTGTAAATGGGAAAACGTTGGATTGTAATCTTTTATTGAAAAATCTCAATAGAGCGTCATTTACAATTTTTTATGGGGACACTTGTCATTATCGGCCTCGATGTGGTGGTCTGGAGGGGTGTTCAGTTCCTATGATGTTCGAGGAGATTCCCAGTTTGTCATTCGATATCTCACTGGTGAATGTGAATATAGGGACACAACGAGTTAATTTCGCCTCATATTGTGCCAAAACAAACCAATTGCTCGAAGCTTTCAGAGGAGTAAGGATCATACATTCCTCGACAATGGAAGAACAAGAAAGGAAACGCTATGGCGCAGATCGCCTCAAGAGTGATGGTTCCCAGAAGGGACCGTCACTCACCAAGTCAACATCCGGAAAGAAACCTAGAGAGCGTCTTTGAGCTCGGCAACCTCTTTTGGGGCGTCGGTCTACTGTGGCCACTTTCCAAAAGATTCGTTTCCAGACGTATTCTAGTTCCGACTCTTTTTATGATGGATCATTCTCTGATGAAACAAAACTGAAAAAGTCGTTTAGTTGGGAAAACAATTCCGACGGTTTCGCTTTCCTTTAGAATCGAAAAATTTATATCCTCTAAGGAACCTCATCCTCCAGTCACCTAGTCTACAAATAAAAGATCCATTTCGATTATGAGTAGACAAAGATCCTACTTCTTCACAAGCCTTCTCTGGTACACCCATTCAAAAGAAAAATTATTTTTGTGATTTTGTCGAAGACTTTGTCGAAAAAATCTATGAGATTCACTCTATATTTCCGACGCAGGCTTACCTCTCGTCTAACTTATTCGAGTGTTCCCGCTTCTTATGGAGGGGCAAAATATGGAGCCGTCGGAGGCATCAAATATATCTGGCCGATATGACTTCCAGAAATTCTTTCCTGAGCTCAACCAACTGACAAAGGGGCCATCAGCCAAGCCAACCCAGCTTTGGCTCCACCAGGCTCAAACTCGATCGTCGTGGTAGACTGCCCTCCTTGGTAGGGCGTCGGGCACCTAACTCGTGGGGCACGACATCCCCAAATTCCTTGACGCACTCGCTGCATTTCTTGAGAAAAAAGTCTGATGTGTATTAGATCCGCTCTTCTATCCGCATGAATACATGACGTGCACTGCATGCTATTGGTAATGATTCGACTACGGTGCCGCAAATTCGCAAGCTGGTCCTAAGTAATCGTTGTTGTTCATTGGATTCCGGAGGAATGACTTCGTTAAGATTGGAGAATTGCTATGATTCTTCCTGAATAGACTCGATTCTCCCGTCGAGAGTGACTTTGAAAGTCTTACCTAAACTCTTCCGACTGAATATGAGAAAGCCTATAAAACAATGAACTACTATCATTTCTTCATTATAGATTGAGATCTTCTTCAGACTTGATGCACAAATGGATGGAATAGCAGCAAATAGCATCTTTCTATCCTACATATTCGTTGAACTCAATCTCATTGGGATATCTCATTTTATTTATCTATCTTCATTGCAAGGGAACGAGAAGTTGTGTAGGACAGGTTGCACTCGCCCGGCGACCAAGTCAAAAAAGAATAGAAAAAAAAGAAAGAAAGGCGTGAGGAACTTCGTATTTTGTAACTTTCCTTTAGTTCTCTTTAACCTTGAATACAGTTTATAGATTCGACGGCAATAGTACCTCAGACTCGAAAAGTTATAATGAAAATGGCTGATCCAATAGCAGATTCCGGAGCTTCCACGGTTGGAACTAATGAAGCAAATGATTGACCCATCATATCATCCAAAGAAACAGAAAAGACCAAAAAGTTCGAATTGACAGCTAATAACATTGATTCAATTGGCATTGACATAATAGGAATATTTCGTCTATTAAGGAGGATTCCCTGAATACCTAAAATAGAGATGATCATAGAAATTGTAAAATATTTGATAGGATCCGTTTCGGAAACATAGAATATCAGAGAAATTCAAATTATGTGAGGCTAAAGAAGGAAAGAAGTCCAGCTCTCTTCTTTTTATGCAGAAGAGTGCTCATCCGGATCAATTCGTGTGAAGACTTGACCCTTTAATTTCCAATAGGCGGGGGATTGTACTCCACCCCTCTGAATGTCTTGTAAGAGGGCAGTCTCTCCAAGGACTCCTCTCCCGTGGTGCTATGGGAGTTATTGAGAGCTCGAGCTCCCCGTCCCAGCCAATCTCCCGTTGGGTCAAGCTTTGCCATGAGGTTGATAATCTCAACCTTGACCTCGAATAGGTCTTCGGCTTGAATCCTTGCCATTCCTACGACCTCGTCGGAGGGAAACGAGTATTGCGCCAAAAGGCGCTGTTGGATGGAGAGAACAGAATCCCCCCTATCACTTCATCCGGTTGATACAGATAGGGGGCCACTTGTACGGTCCGATTAGCTGGACCAGCTTCCTCCCCCGGGGAAGCGACTGGATGGGAGGGTGGCGCAGGCAGTGCTACTGGTTGGTTTACGGACGAGCCCGTGTCCGCCGTTTCTGAAAAAGATTCCAGAAGGATATCTATTTCACGGGTGTCTTCCTTCCAGGTGGTGCCCGAACCCCCGGAGGATTCTATCATGTTACACCAGCCCCCGCTATTATCCCCCAAAATCAAAAGCACTTCCACTAGGAGACCAAACCACCCAAGCCTATAAAAGAGGAAGCGGATCCCCTTTGCCAGTAGCATGTAGTTGAGTTTGACAACCATCATATCAAAATACATAATTTCGTCGATAAGCCAAAAAAAGAATAAGATACACCGAGAAAGGTTAAAATGATTAGGACTTCATATAGCAATGGTTGTAGTCTCGGAGATGGGCGATGGATACTCATGAGACTTTTTTGACTTATGGGGAGAAATTCAAAAGTGAAAAATCCTAAGAAATGCATGGGAAAGAAGGTTAGACTAACCCCAAAAAAAGTGATCCAAAAATGATCCGAAGCGGTGGCTGCTACAAGAATGGAATATTCCAAAGCATTCGCTTATGAAAGAATTTGAACTAATTGTGCCACAGTCGATTGTTTCTGTCCAATCGCTACATCGACACAATACAATGTCTCAGTCTCAGAGGTTCCCCTTTTGTTCATTTGCTTTTGGTTTAATATAGTATCGATAGCTATAACTGTTTTTCCAGTTTGTCTATCCCCAATTATAAGTTCTCGTTTTCCACGGCCTATAGGAACCAGGCTATCTATGGCTTTTAACCCTGCTTGCATGGGTTCGTGCACAGATTTATGTTCAATAATCCCTAGGGCCTTCACTTCGACACGTCTTCGTTCGTGATTGCTTAGAGCCCTTTTTCCATCAATAGGTACTCCCAACACGTCGACCACACAGTCTAACATGGCCTTTCCTGCGGGAACATCCACAATAGATCCAGTGCACTTGACAAGATCTCCTTCTGTAATAGCGGTATCACTACCAAAGACAACAATACCTACATTCTCATTCTCAAGATTCAAGGCTATTCCTTTCACACCGCTGGCAAATTCGACCATTTCTCTAGCTTGAATCTCATTCAATCTATAAACACGTGCAATCCCATCTCCAACTAAGACCACTCAGCCAATCTCATCCACTTGAAAATTCGTGTAAAAGTTGGTCATTCAACTTGCTAATAGAGTCGTGAGTTCTGCAGCTCTAGGAGAGAATTCCATACGTTGAAGAAAGAAATTGAGAGAGTTGATGGGGGAAATCTACTCTAAAAAACAAACTGCACTAAAAGATCCCGCGCAGTCGGAACGTTTTCTTTTAGAATAGAAAGAAAATCGTGAAAGCGACGAAGCTAACGGCTGGAAGAGCTTGAAAGCACAGATCTCTCTACGAAATTTCACAAATACGAGAGGAGAGAAAGCTGAACTGCTTATGACATGACGGTAGGGGACCTACCTACACCCTATGGCAGCTGAGACTCGATTCCTGAACCATTGGTTTGCACCTTCGCGAGCTGACAAAGGAAAGTAAAAAAGGTAGGCTACGAACCATACGGAAACCAGATACTGCATAAGAAAGCTACCGTCAGCACTGCCTTCGAAAGTGACTACGATCATGATTATACTATGTCCATTCCAGCAGTCGGCCCCTCCATCAATGAAACCGGAGGAAAGAATGAAGTTCAGTGGCTCTCCGCAGTCGACCCGGCCATATCCCGCACCTCTGTTCGACCATGTAGGTCGTCGATAGAAAAAGAGTCTGGAGGTTCATTCTCTCCTTCCGACGAATCAGTCAGCTGCATCGTATCAATAGAGGATTCAGATGAGGTGGGCAAGAAAGAGAAGGTCAGGAATATTGGGAACTCGACAGCTAGCCCTCCACGTCAGTAGGGTGTCATACCTTCTTCATCATAAAGGCTATGATGACGACATGGAAAAAGCCCACCTACCCACCTTTTAGGGCAGGCTACTGAACCTGATCAACTCCTTCCGTCTATGGCAGGAGGTTGGATTCTGCAGTCGAGGAATCGGCATTGCAGGGGGCAGCGAGCAGAGTGATAGGGGTAGGCAATCAAGGTTGTCCATCTGTTTAGCTTTTTCTATCGACTTCGAAGGCACCAAGCAAACGAAAGGAAGCTTTTCAAGCCGTCATTCCGATCCCCGACTCCCGTCAAATAATGATGGAATACCAAAGCAAAAGGCAGCCTCATGCCAATCTGAGTGGGATCGTGAGTTCTTCTTTGATTCCGACTTTCTGGATTTCAGACAAAACTGATGGATGGTCTCCCCCTTCCTTTTTGTTGAAAGTAATCTATCGGAAAATGGGAGTCCTTGATACCGGAGAAATATCTTCAGGTAGTGAAGTGCGTTGATTTGCTACTGACCCGGGAGTCCAATACCTTTGCTACTGGTTTCACTCAGGTCCGTTTCACCCTACCGGCACTTTTCACCTTCGCTACCGGTTTCCCTTTCGAGAATGATGGGGAACGAGCAGAAATCAGGCCCTTCGGGTGCATCTGAACGTCGGTGATATAATCGATGGGAAATTCCTCCGCAAACCTAGTGGTGGCATTCACTAATTGGACTGGTAGTAATGCGGGATCTGGTCCCTAAAAGAAATAGTGAATGGAAGGAGTGGATGAGCCCGCTTCCGATTCTTCCTGCTCCTACGAAAGTCACAATACGTAGTAAACGGAGGCAAGTGTCGGGGCATGAACAGAAGAAAGAGCCCCTGACTTTTCCCAGTTATAGAGACCCAACTTCTCGTCGATTTATTTGATTCCTCACCCAGCTCAGGTTGTCATGGAAGAAAAAGACTTCGCTGACGGTTTCACCGTTGGTTGGAACGATTCTTCGCGCACGCTATGGTTTCATTGAATGAACTGCGAATTGAAGAAGACTTGCAATGCCTTTGGTTCAGGAAGTAAACTGTCGAACCTGTTCAATGACCACAGACAAGACCTTTACCACGCCACGATGGGTCGGGTCTTCCGGCAACTTCTCACCTCTCACTTGGAACTAACCGAGACTTCCATTCTGTACATCGACATAAAATCGTCTACATGGGGCCTCATCGTCGTTGAGAGTTGATAATTGGGACTGCGAGATGAAGAAGACCGATTGTCCACCCCCAGTGCTACTCCGAACAAGTGCTCTGTTGCTTACTGAAATACCATAATCATAGTGACGATGCTTTCTGGTCTCCATGAGCTCTCCAACGTCAATGACGACATCATAAAGAAAAAAAAGGATGACCTTCGAGATGAGGTTGGCAGCAACAACAGGATCGAGCAGTCAGGGGCAACCAGAGTCACAAGCTCTTGCGATTATCTATCGAAGGCTGGTCAGGGAGAAAGCATGGGTATCGGTAAGGCTACAGCCTTTTCATTCACACATGAAAGAAAGAGAGTGGAAGGATAAGAGGTCTAGTAGGCGCTTTAAACGTACTGGAGGGGAGGGACTTAATTCGACCCATTGCCGGCTGGCTTGCGTCGAAGGAAGATAGCCAAATCCAATAGATGAAACTCGAATTGAGAATCTCTCTCTCTCCATTGGAAGAGAACTCTATTTATAACATAGATCTATGGTAGGTCTTTTTGTTGATTCTTTTTTTGTCGTTTTTGTTCCAAAGGTTGTCTTCTCTGGAAACATTATGTTGAGTCACTCCGACGAGTAGAATCAGCAGCTCACCTCACGTTTTAGGAACAAAATGAGGAAATACGTAGACGGACCTAAGCATTCTCTTGCTCTACGGAGCCCTTTGTATCCTGAGTTGGGGCTGCTTGATGCTTTTCTCCTTTCGAGTGAATTGAATTACTTCGGCTCGGATGCCTTTGATCGAATGGAAGGATGGATGCCTGCCGTTCTGCGACTTCGTTCGGTCATTCCATCAATTACTTGTTCACTGTGGCTTCGAGAGTGAATCGCATGTTTTCATAAGTGAGAGATTGAAAAGAGGATCATTGGACCTTGCTCTCGGGCTTCATCTCTGACGGTACCATTTTGTTTAGTTGCTTTGCTCATATCGCGCTATGATGACATTCTTCCTTTCAAACGACTGGCTGGATGAGACTCTTTCTCAACCTACGTCTGAACAGGATCGGTGAGTGTGACAGGTAAGTAGCCAATTTCGATGATTTGATGACAATTTAGCAACATTTTCTTTTGCCGTTGTTCCTTTTTGCCTCCATTCGCTAAAGGAAAGGGAATCCCATTCTTCAATTCATCTGCGAAAGTGATATTGAAATCAATTTCCTCCTACATTCGGGATTTCTTTTGGTCAGGCCCCGAAACCACCATGTCGCCCATGTTTCTCAAGCTGTATAAAGAGTTGCCTCTGTGCGAAGGAAGGGTATATAATACAATACAGGCTATGTTCACTATGGTAAAACTCGCGATAAACTTGTCGAAACTGTTTTTACAGCTGGACGAATATTTTGATCAATAGAAACTATGTTAGATGCAGTTGAATCGATCTTGCTGTGCACAGTCCATTCCACATTTACACGAGTAACCGATCAATCGCTTACTTCACTATGATTGGAGTTATTGTTGTGGCCCTGGCGCTCGGAGAGAAGGTAGTCGCAGAAGCAGTCGTCAGGCTGCTAATCTAATGAAAAAAAGTCCCGGTAAGTCGACGAAATTCCACAATTGAATAACAAAGAGAGAGTCCTATAGTCTTATAAACTGCCTGACGATAGTCAGACGTAACGAAACTCATTCTCCACAGCTCAGAGGGAACCCACGAACCCCCTTCGTCATCGTGAGGTTTGGCTACGTTGCCTGAATGCCTCACTGTCGGAGATAGGCAGACTGGGCTCCGAGACCATCAAAGCCTCACTTGCTATGGCTTGACCACGGAAAGGCTGTCACTTTGCTACCCTCAAACAGTGAGGTCGTCGGTAACAGAGGGAAACAAACGTTTGACATCACCACTGCTCTCTTTCTTGCCTTTGTGATGCGCACTTTCGCAGATGAATTGAAGAACTGGATTCCCTTTCCTTTAGCGAATGGAGGCACAAATGAAGATTACCAATCACCCACTGACAATGGATTGGGAAGGAGAGAGTGGGAGAGACTATCGCTCGGAACTGATTGCCATTTTCAACAGCCTGGGGAGACGTGACATCCTCGAAATGAGTGACTCTGACGAATGGCGGGTCTTGTGATTAGACAGGCATAGATTGGACAAGATGACGGGAGTAACGTCCCCCGTATTGAAGGTGCTTTCCGCCAAAACCCTCCCGATGTACCTTTTTCTATGCGTCAAGTTAGCGGATCCCCATCAGTCGGCTTTCATTAGAGGCAGGAAGACCATTGAAAACATTCGTCATGGCTCACGAGCTGGTCCATCACTTTCTTAGAGACAAAAAAGGAACTCTTGACGTTTTGCGCTAATTCAGATATTCACAAGGTGCACGACTCAGTTTCGTGGGGATGCTATCCTCATACCTGTCGAATCTTTGTGATTAGACGGGCATAGATTGGACAAGATGACGGGAGTAACGTCCCGCGTATTGAAGGTGCTTTCCGCCAAAACCCTCCCGATATACCTCTTTCTATGCGTCAAGTTGACATTCTTCCTTTCAAACGACTGGCTGGATGAGACTCTTTCTCAACCTACGTCTGAACAGGATCGGTGAGTGTGACAGGTAAGTAGCCAATTTCGATGATTTGATGACAATTTAGCAACATTTTCTTTTGCCGTTGACGTAGTGACATCTGCTCTCTCTACCCAATAGAAGGCTTCGCTCATTACTCCTCCGCTGCTAGACTTCCTATATAAATGACGGAAAGGTTCATCATTGGTTGCTCACCTTAAACGATGCAAAAAAGGTGAGACGAGGTCGCTCCGATGGCGTCGAGCGTCAAATGGGAGTATCTGACCTCGGAATATTTCTAAAGGATTGCCCTACCCGAGAGATGAATCTTTCTTTGCTTTGAGCTGAGCCTATGTTGGACGCTAGGTCGGGTAGTAAACTGCCTCGGATTCATCATACTATATCAGTCGAGTTCATTTATGATTCCTTTCATTCGGGATCGTCGTTCTTTGTTCTTGGTCAATGCTTTTCTTTTTGCCTTCATAGCTTTCCATCCAGTAATCGATTCGTTTCGGATTGAGAAAAGCCCCTCTCCCATATCTATTTTCTTGCTTGCTTCCATCAGCAAAGAAGTCCTTCGGTTCCAGGCTTCGGTCGTCGTAGCCTTCGACGATCTTCTTTTGTTTTCTTCGCGTCAGTTGATACCAGTTCTGTTATCGAAAGAGCCAAACTGTATCTGAACGATGGATATGGGATCTGTCCGTGGGATGGCTGTAGCTTTTTATCGAATGCTTCTAGAAAAAGGCTTTGTAGCTAACCCAACGCAACCTGTGACCCTAAAGGGCTGTCTGTATCAAAGACATAAAAGCGGTGAGAAAGTCTTCCATATCGACGCGACGGGCATCGTCAGATGTAACAATGCCCGAAGATCTCGTACTACCTACATCGGCTGTAATCGAATCTGCCAAATCATGCAAAAGTGGACCTCTTTAGGTACTGTAGATGGAATCTGCGAAGTCGGGGATACGTACAAAAGGAAGAGGTTCTTGTGTCTATCGACGTGGAAGAGGAAGGACGTGGTAATACCCAGCATGAGAGGAAGCGCCGTTGGTTCAGCCCTTTCAGCAGTTCGAGTTTTAGCAGCAGGAGTTTCGGAATCAGTTGAATAAGTCAATAGGTAATTGACTTTGACGTCTGAAGCCAGATCAGATTGAGTGAATACTGATGCCCAGGCCCAGCCATTCCCCGTCGGTCTACTAAAGGATGTAACATCATTGAAAGAACCAGTGACTGAAAGCGAGACCAGGGATCAATGACGAAGGTCTTTCCTCTACAACAAGTAGAGTGAGACTCATGATCAGATGAAGTAACCTACGTAGACCAGCTCCCTCCCCGGGTGAAAGCACATTGGCCCGTTGGTTTTTTTCGAATCTCGGAATGGGGGAAGAATGATAGACTAAAAGCATTAAAAAGGAAAGTCCCTCCCGGATCACTCACCTAATCGAGATGGGTGGGAAACTCAGATGTAAGGGATCGATCCCTTGAGAATCACTCTGTCTTCTAGCCAGTAGCGAGCCGGATGCTTCCCGCCTTTCCACAAGGGAGTAGAGGGACGCCCTTTCCTATCCTGCATGTCACTCACTCTATCTAGTAAGAGCAAGCAAATCAGTATCGTATAGAGCCGGGGGGGAAGCAGCCTTTCTAGATAGTAGTAGCCGACCGAATGCCCGACTACAGTTCCTGGATTCACTCCGGTAACCAACAAAAGACAGCATTCCTAGTACGAGCAGTGGAAGAAAGCCAGTGACGATCTCTTTTCCAGCTTTGACGATTGTCCGTCAGGCTTTCTAGTCCCCGGCCTGTTCCCTCAATCTGATATGGAAATTGAAGACACATAAGACAGCCCGAAAAAAGCATTCCTAGAATCGCCTGCTTTTGGCTATTTACCGTCTTTCCTTTCCCTGTTGGTATGATCCCGAAGCGGAAGAAGCTCCTGTCCGATCCTTCACTTTAGCCTCATATAAAGAAGCTGCTCCGGTCATCGTAACATCGACGTCAGCAATTCCCTTTCTCTACCTACGCTACGGTTATCGGCTTTCATAAAGCTCTTTGGGCACTAGTTCCTAAAACATCTATCGAGATGACTATGGGAGATCCTTCCGTCAATCGAAAGTTTCAATGCGACGAAAGCGTATGACCAACCCCTTCTCACCTTTCTAAAGTGCAACGTCTCTCGGACGTCAAGGCATTGTAGGTAGTCCCATCCGTCGTTCCCCGTTTCAAAAGAAGTCCCCGACTACCTGAAGTCATGACTGCATTTGAAGTGATGGTTTACGGTTCCATCGTGTAACTGTCCTTTCTGTCTGAGTTTCAGTCGTTGAATCAGTTTTTCGCTTACGTCACGTTCGACGGGATCCTGATTACGCTTTCGAATGTTGGCTCTGTCAGTTGAAAAGGCTTCCTACGTGGGATATAGTAGCCTACCATTTGATTCTGCTTAGCGCAATCTCCACCAGCATATTCCCCAGCTCGGTGTTTGGGAGAGGGTGAGGGCAAGGCAACCTATAAACCAGAGGGGAATGGCTGACGGTTAGGCACCGGAGCCAACGAAACCAGAGAGGAATGGGTGCAAACATCGAATAGATGATGGAGAGAGCAGCCTCGACTCTCTTCACTTCACTACCTCGACACACGACGGGGGGATTCCTTGGTGTTTGGGAAGAGTGCAAGACGACGGATATCATTTGGTATTTTGAGTGACGATCTTCGTGAAAAAAAGGGATTCGTTACGTTCGCTTACTCACTTCACTCTTTTTTTGAGTTTTTTCAAACAATCTCGTAGAGAGATTGTTGAAAACGCTAAGGCGATGAAAGCCGTATTGCTGGAACCAGTTTCATCAACAAATCTAGTACGGCGTCGCGGAACAGGATGTCTCTGGGCAATAGTGGAGATATGTCGAATCCTGATGGTTCCAATTCAGCACAGGAAGGCGGCCATGCTTCTCAACGATGCTTGAGGATCAATCGTCGAAGTTTCTTCAGAAAGTGCTGCCCAGTGTGCTGAGTCAAAAACGTCAGCTCCACTGGAAAGCCAGCCCCCACCCCCCTCGACGTTCCTCCATTTCTCGGGGTATGTCGATTTAGATTCTGATATTTTTTATACGCATTTCTAGGAAATAATGAGAGACAAAAAAGCTGACGGGCACTGCATCTGCGTTCTTTAAGCGAAAAACAGAGATCCTTTCTTGATGAAGGTCTTCATCATCTTATTCCTCTGGGAAGACGTGGTTCATGACCCATTGACTCGATCATCAAGTCAAAATGATGGCACTTTCGTCGAGTTCTTTTATCATTTGTACCGCGGAGAGCAGCATCTGAGCTATGGGATCTCTAGCTTATGAAAGATCATAGATCGGGGACATCTGATTGAGATAGATCATCATCTCCGGGCGCTACTGTCTCGATTTCTGTTACACATGTTCACATTCGTGCTTCTTCAGACTCGCCTTAGTCCCGACCTCCGGGTCTCGGATCAACAGGGTCTGGGTAAGCCACGAGAACGTTGAATTGCTTGGAAAAGATCCTGCGACGCAACGGATGCGTCATGTTGAAAGTGTAGTAAAGTGTAACAACGTTGGGGTGGGGCGTGCGTCGATTCGGTATATCACCCAGCGACAGACCAAAGCGGAGAACCCACAAAGGTATAGGCCCCGCGCGGCATCCCTTTCATTTCTCGAACCGGAAACGAGAGTGATGGGAGTAGATACAGTTGATTGAATTGAGATAGCCCCCTCCATATAGAGCCCGCTGCTTCAAGTCAAAATGATGGCACTTTTGTGAGTTCTTTTATCATTTGTACCGCGGAGAGCAGCATCCGAGCTATGGGATCGCTAGCTTATGAAAGATCATAGATCGGGGACATCTGATTGAGATAGATCATCATCTCCGGGCGCTACTGTCTCGATTTCCGTTACCCATGTTCACATTGGTGCTTCTTCCGACTCGCCTTAGTCCCGACCTCCGGGTCTCGGATCAACAGGGTCGGGGTAAACCACGAGAACGTTGAATTGCTTGGAAAAGATCCTGCGACGCAACGGATGCGTCATGTTGAAAGTGTAGTAAAGTATAACAACGTTGGGGTGGGGCGTGCATCGATTCGGTATATCACCCAGAGACAGACCAAAGCGGAGAACCCACAAAGGTATCGGCCCCGCTCGGCATCTCTTTCATTTCTCGAACCGGAAACGAGAGTGATGGGAGTAGATACAGTTGATTGAATTGAGATAGCCCCCTCCATATAGAGCCCGCTGCTTTCCTTCGCTGGGATCCTCCTCGATGGAGCAAAGCTACCAACAGTAGACAGACGTCAAGAGATTCATTTTTTGAATGAGGCCGACGTAATAAATTATCTAGGCGTAGATAGAATTCTTTTCAGTCGATTAGAATAACTTTTCCATATCCAGGCATGGATTCATGGGTTGATGTACATTGAGATCCCGTGCTGGAAGAGGCAAAGGCATGACTGGTAGCAGTAGGAAGAGAGGCAGTTGATCCATCGATCCATAAGCAAATGTGACTGATCTAAGCGCGTCGACGATTGGACCATGCACAAGAAACCTTCTTTTCGTCGATAGTGTTGTGGAGGGAGAGGGTATACTCGGGATTGATGCCTTTCCTTTTCGGCACTGTCGTCTTCTTCTTTCCGTACCGCAGCTACCCCGATCTCAATGGCTGGATACCCTATATGACATGCTCATCGTTTTATCTGGAAAAAGCCTTTCTTGCCTTTCTGGAGGGAAAGATTTCTGCCTTTCGACTACCAAATCTGGTGGTTGATTCAAGTGAAACATGTCTGCTTAACCTCGTATCCCCCTCGGGGGACTGGGCTGTTTATAGCGCTTCAAACCGGTATTCTTTGTTTACTGCTTTGATCGAGCACTGCTTACTTGCCTTGCTACGTTGGTGGAACTACCTTTTTCTTTTCATCCAAAACAATTGACTGGGTTGAGAATTGGAAAAGATCCAATGATGAGTGGCCACTCTGTGGAAAAACAAGCACACCCAATCGTCGGATGACGATGCAATATCCCGACGAGAATCACCCCCCATCAAGCCAACGACGACTATGAATACCAGATCATGGAGACTACCCAATCTCTTAACATGTTCCCCTTCCATGGTTCTCGTCTGAATACCTTTTTTGTCTTTCCGACGCACTTTGATGGTCTAGCAATCGTCGATATCGTAATGAAAAAGGAAATCTCCAACTGAATGAGGATCCTCTTCTATTATTTGGACTAGGTCAAATGACGAATGACACGTGTCCTAACTCGTCGATGCGCACTTTATGTTCTCCCGTGGGCACAAACTAGATTCTATCTTCCTAGGAGAACTTTGCAAAATCTTTCATTCAACCAATCTTTATGGAAGCATTGATGGCAGGGTTATTGCTCAGATTTAGTCGGTAAGACTAAGCTTTTCAGAGATAGGGGTAGAGAGAAAAGTTTTGAAAAGACTGACACCATGGAGCCAGGCTGTTAGGCGACAAGCAACTAGGGGAGATTTGAAACAGGGGTATGCACGCCATGGCCTGACGTCATGCTTAAATGTTCTTCCGAATAAGATGTCAGTGTAAGCTGTAGTCTAATCGAACCGGGACCGGAATGATGAAAGCCGGCCTGGGGACCCTCGAACTACCTAGGGATGGACACGAAGACGAATAGAGATCTCGTCTCGGGAAAGCGCACCAAACCAAATAGTAGTAGTTAGAGATCGGGATTTTCGGTTCGTGAAAGGAATGAACTGCTACGATTCACTTCCGCTCCTGACAATCCTTTACAAAGCAGTATGCGGAAGGACTCTGTCTTTTGTAGCCAGGACAATGTGTGATGCTGATGGTGAGGACTCTTGCCCAGTAGCCAACTCGAAGGGGGCAAGTTGATTCGCTCTTCTGCATAAACATGTCAAAGTGCGAGTTATGAAGCACGAGCAAAACTATCTCCCCTCCGCGCTTTCCACACGACGAAATGCAATCCTTATAGTTCCAGTGTTTTCTGTTTAGAAAAGGGGATTTGACGTCAATTATATAGTGACGTTCTAGCTATGTTGACAATAAGAAAAGTTTTATTCCCTGAAAAATGAAGTAGAGCTTATCGAATCGAATCAAATCAAATTGAATCAAGCTTGAGTAATGAATTTCGCTCTCTTATTCTGCCTCTGTCCATTCTTCTAGCGAATCAGTCATCTCGTATTTTTTACTCGGATGGACCTGTTAATCAGGGAGATGTAGAGTTGGCTGATCAAGAATGGTTGATGTCAGTTCGAGAACTACTTATCTTGATTTTCATAGTAATAGATCTGTTTGAGTTTGACTCGTTCCGGCAAAGAGTTATATGATGAGACGGGAGAAGACTCTTTAGCTGGTTTCTCCTCTTTCTTCACATGACTCGGTTTCCATGGGGAAAAACCTGAATTATGGGATGCACGTGTACCCCCTCTCCTCTTGAGTTATTGCTCCACCTTGATGGCCATGTGCACCATATCCTCTAATTCCACATAATGCTGCATCGCCACCCTATCATGAATTTCTTGATTCAAGCCATTCAAGAACCTAGCCATAGTAGCCTCTCGGTTTTCTTCGATATTAGCCCGGATCATAGCAATCTCCATCTCTTGATGATAATCTTCCACACTCTGGTTACCTTGTCGGAGCGTTTACAATTTATTGTACAACTCCCGGAGGTAATGGCTAGGCACAAACTGCTTCCTCATCACTATTTCCATCTCTTCCCACGTATCTACCGGTCGTTCCCTATTTTGCTGCCTGTTTAACACTAACTAATCCCACTACACAATATTATAGTCTGAAAACTCAATGGCAGTAAGTTTTATCTTCTTCATCTCAGAGTAGTTGTGGCAATCGAAAACTAACTCCACCCTTTTCTCCCACTCAAGATAAGGCTCGGGGTCGTTTCTTCGTTGAAACGCTGGAATTTTCATCGTAATACTACCCAAGTTGTTATCTTCCCGATTCCTATCTCATCTAAACCGCCCTCCATATCTCCTATTACCAACAACTGAATCACGATCTTCTTCTTCATCAAAACCAGTCCCATAATACTCTCCATCTTCATCTCTCACTCCCCGATGTTGAACTCTTTCCCTCCTATGCACCTTATGAGTGTTTTGTAGCTGCTCCAAACTTGTATTCTCCATTCGATCAATCCGTTAATGTACCTGCTCCAATTCTAACCTCATCACACGCCTCATCTCACTCATCATGGCCTCCATGAGCAATTTTGGGTCAGCCATCCCTGTAGCACCTTTGGCGATACTCTTTTCACTCTTGTGAGACATGATTGCTGCAAATCAAAGTTAGAAAACAAAAAAAAGGAAAAAGACCTCACACACTCCCTCACGTGTTTCACTCAAAGAATGATTCACTCTATTCCACTCGTGTTTCACTCAGTATAATCTACTTTTACCCTCTAATATGCTCACCACTCTTGCCTTTTTCCACTCGATAATCATCTTTCAGTTCTTTTGAAACTATTCAAACAATATTTAAAATTCCAGTAACAATTCACCAAGAACTCATCAAGGGAATTCAGGTTTAAAAGGTAAGAAAGTAAGGGATATGGGTGATTAGATTTTCATAGCACAATTCAGCACAATTTCCATGAAAATTTTTTGTCTTTGGGGTGAGGTGATTTTCGGGCTTATTGGAAACAAACGAAAAAGAATCTTTTTACTCTTTTTTTTTTACCCTTTTTTTCGGACTCCTTTTTTTATTTTTTTGGGACCTTTTTTTTTTCGGACCCTCTTTTTTTTTTATGATCAGATTCTTCCTTTCGTTAATAATGGAACGAGATTTCGAAACAGATTACGATCAGAATGGGAATATAGGGCTAGACCAATTCGGCCACAACAAATTCGCCCAGATAAGAAAAAAGAAACTAAATTTAAATGGGATAGGCAAATCTGAGACGAGAAAACCGTGGCTCTGATACCAAATGATGCGAATCTCGTCAAGAAACAAAAGGAAAATCTAAGAACGTCCACGATTAGATTTGGTTGAGAGACCTCGACCCGTTACTTCAACAAAAATAAGAATCTCGTTATAATTGACCTCAACCCGTTGTTTAATGCGAAACAAGAACCTTGGTATAAGGAAGACGCCGCAAATAGTAGTGATAATCCATTTGATAAGTTGATGATGAACACCACGGAAGAATTTCGATAAGTTCGAATAGTCCTTCAAAAAACCAAAGAGAATAAAACTCACCAATTATCTGTAAATTATGATATCCCTTTTATTCCATTAGACGCCTATTTATAGGCTAAAAAAATATAAGGAAAGTTTCAGAAATAGAAACAAAACAAAAATAAACGCCCAAAATAAAAAAGGAAACAATCAAACTTTAATTTGGCTGATAACATGCCCATAATAGGAATGGAAACAATTAGTTTTGACCGGATTCTTCTAGTAGTTGAATCATGTCGATGCATTTTTGTTGAACACGTGAACCATTCTCAATGGGCCTCCATAAATTTGATTGAGCTCAAACCTCTTGAATCAACCCATTAAATGCATCTTTGAACTTCTTTTTCTCGTGCTCTTGTAACCGGCCCAGTTGGAACTTGAACCGGCTCCTTTGTGGTCATGCCATTATTTGCATCAACAGTGTCCTTGCGTTTTCTCTTGGTATAGTTCGATAAAAAGAAAGCTCGCATTCGTCTATGAAATAGATGATTTTGTAAGGAAGTCTTGTTTCAGAAAGATTCACGAACGTAGGAGTCAGAAAATATCCCTGGTTATAGGGGTCAGCTTTACTCCCGACCGTCTGTCGAAGAGGTTTCGTGTCAAGTTACTATACTCCGTGAGAAAACGATTAGTGACAGCATCGATCGCGAAAAGAAAAAGAAATGAAAGATATTTATGCACGTGGGTATATTCTAGCAAGGCTGACGGTGCAGTTGCTGTCGCGCTACGGTCCACGTCGGTGGATCCACAACTAGACGTCAATATATGATAACAAATCCCCCGAATACATTCTTCGAATTACTGCTCTGACCGATAAGAGAAATGAAAGGCCAAAGACAATACAATCTTTATGTCTGGATTTTCACGCATGGCAAAGTTGGCTCCTTTGCCACGTTGGTTTGGAGAGAAGTGATGCAAATAATGGCATGACTACAAAGGAGTCAGTTCAAGTTCTAACTGGACCGGTTACAAGAGCAAGAGAAAAGAAGTTCAAAGATGCACTTAATGGGCTGATTCAAGAGGTTTGGCGCAAGCAAATTCGTGGAGGCCCATTGAGGATGATTCACGTGTTCAACAAAGATGCATCAACATGATTCAATTACTAGAAGAATCCGGACAAAATGATTGTTTCCTTTTCTATTGTGGGCATGTGATCAGCCAAATTAAGGGCTGATTGTTTCCTTTTATTTCGTTTCTATTTCTGATTGTTTTCTTTTTTTTATTATGGGCGTGTGATCAGCCAACTGATTGTTTTCTTTTATTTTGTTTCTATTTCTGGAACTTTTCTTGTATTTTTTTAGCCTATTAATAGGCATCTAATGGAATAGAAGGGAGATAATTATTTTCTGAAAATTCGTGAGTTTTATTCTCTTTGGTTCTTTGAAAAACTATTCAAACTTATCGGAAATCTTCCGTGGCGTTCATCATCAACTTATCAAACTGATTTCCACTACCATTTGTGGTGTCTTCCTTACACCAAGGTTCTTATTTTGCATTAAAAAACGGGTTGAGATCAATTATACCAGGTTCTTATTTTTCTTAAAGCAACGAATCGAGTTCTCCCAACCGAACCTAATCGTGGACGTTCTAGGATTTTCCTTTTGTTTTACGGGTCTCGTTATTCTTGACGAGATTCGCATCATTTGGTATCAGTGTCAAGGATTTCTCATCTCAGATTTGTCTATCCCATTTTAATTTAGTTTCATTTTTTTATCTGAACGAATTTGTTGTAGCCGAATTGGTTCTAGCCATATGTTCGAATTTTGTTGTTTCCTTGTGCTTTAATTATGTGCTCTTTAGCTTTCCAAAATTCGGATTAACATATCATAGTTTAGCCGAATTTCTTTCTTTTACCCCATTCTGATCGTAATCTGTTTGCTCTAATTTTAATTCAAAATCTTGTTCTGTTATTAACGAAAGAAAGAATATAATCATAAAAAAAACAGAAAGGGGTCCAAAAAAAAGAGTAAAAAGATTCGATAAAAAAAATTTCGTTTGTTTTCACCCATTTTGCTTCCAATAAGCCCGAAAATCACCTCACCCCAAAGACCAAAAATTTTCATGGAAATTTTGCTGAATTGTGCTTTTAAAAATCTAATCACCCATATCTCTTGTTTTCTTACCTTTTGAACCTGAATTCCCTTGGTGAGTTCTTGGTGAATTGTTGCTGGAATTTTGAATATTGTTCGTATAGTTTCAAAAAAACTGAAAAGGATTATCGAGTGGAAAAAAGCAAGAGTGGTGAGCATATTAGAGGATAAAGGCCGATTATACTGAGTGAAACACGAGTGGAATAGAGTGAATCATTCTTTAAGTGAAACACGTGAGGGAGTGTGTGAGGTAATCATGTCCCACTTTGATTTTTCTAACTTTGAATCCTTTTTATTTTCTAACTTTGATTTGCGGCAATCATGTCCCACAATAGAGAAAAGAGCATCGCCGAAGGTGCTACAGGGATGGCTGACCCCAAAGATGCTCGTGGAGACCATGATGAGTGAGATGAGGCATGTGATAAGGTTAGAATTGGAGCAGATACATGAGCGAATTGATCGGATGGAGAATACACGTTTGGAGCGGCCACAAAACACTCCTAATGTGCGTAGGAGGGAAACAGTTCAACAATGGGGAGTGAGAGATGAAGATAGAGAGTATTATGGGGCTAGTTTTGATGAAAAAGAAGATCGGGATTCAGTTGTTGGTAATAGGAGATATGGAGGGTGGTTTAGATGAGATAGGAATCGGGAAGATAACAACTTGGGTAGTATTACGATGAAAATTCCAGCGTTTCAACGAAGAAACGACCCCGAGCCTTATCTTGAGTGGGAGAAAAAGGTGGAGTTAATGTTCAATTGGCACAATTACTCTGAGATGAAGAAGGTAAAACTCGCTGCCATTAAGTTTTCTGACTATGCTATTGTGTCGTGGGATTAATTAGTGTTGAACAGGAGGCGAAATAGGGAACGACCGGTAGAGACGTGGGAAGAGATGAAAATAGTGATGAGAAAGCAGTTTGTGCGTAACCATTACCACCGGGAGTTATACAATAAATTGTAAACGCTCCGACAAGGTAACCGGAGTCTGGAGGATTATCATCAAGAGATGGAGATTGTTATGATCCAGGCTAATATTGAAGAAGACCGAGAGGCTACTAAGGCTAGGTTCTTGAATGGTTTGAATCAAGAAATTCATGAAAGGGTGAAGATACAGCATTATGAGGAATTAGAGGATATGGTGCACATGGCCATCAAGGTGGAGCAACAACTCAAGAGGAGGGGTGGTACACGTGCATCCCATAATTCGTATTTTTCCTCATGAAAACCGAGTCATGTGAAGAAAGAGGAGAAACAAGCTAACATTGTACTCACCGGCCAAATCTAACTTGTAAGCATTGTCATTGATGCGCTCTAGAACTTAGAAAGGACCATCCCCTTTTGGAAGCAGTTTGGAACGTCTTCGCGCCGTAAATCTCTCTGTTCTCATATGCAACCACACTCGATCTCCGGGGTTCAAAAACAAGCTTGTGGCGCCCATTGTTGGCTTCTTTTGCATACTGCTACGTTCTTCTCTCAATGTTGAGCCTTGCCTTGTCATATACCTGCTTAACCAAATAAGTCTTTTTCTTTCCATCCAAATTAACACGCTCAGGTGATGGAGATAAATCCAATGGAGTCAAACGATTAAGCACAAACAATTTCAAACGGTGAGAATTTAGTAGCAGAATGAATAGACCTATTATAAGCAAACTCAATATCTGGTAAACACTCTTCCCATGTTTTGATATTCTTTTTAATTATTGCCCTCAATAAAGTAGACAAAATCCTATTTACTACTTCGGTTTGATCATCAGTTTGTGGGTGACAAGTAGTAGAAAATAAAAACTTGGTACCTAGTTTACACCATAAAGTCTTCCAAAAGTAGCTCAATAACTTAGCATCTTTATCCGAAACAATGGTTCTATGCATGCCATGCAATCTCACAATCTCCCTAAAGAACAAATCAGTAACATGCATCATCCGTTTTGTGATATGAAATAAAGTGTGCCATCTTAGAAAATATATCCACAACCACAAAAATCGAATCTTTTCCATGTTTAGTCCTAGGTAATCCTAACACAAAGTCCATTGAAATATCAATCCAAGGCTCACTAGGAATGGACAAAGGAGTATACAAACCGTTAGGCTGCACTCTGAATTTAGCTTGCCTACATGTGACACATCTGCCACAAATCCGCTCAATATCTCGTTTCATGTGTGGATAATAGAAGTGCTCCTGCAAAACAGCTAAGTCTTAGCAACTCTAAAATGTCCCATTAATCCCCCTCCATGGGATTCCTGTACTAACAAATCCTTCAAAGAACAGTTAGGCACACAAAACTTATTTTCTCGAAATAAGAAACCCATCATGTCTAAAGAACTCACCACAAGCATTTTTGGTACTCTTCACAAAATTCGTGGTCATCAATGTATAAATTTTTAATGTGTTCAAAACCAAGCAATTTTGCATCAAGTGTAGAGAGTAATGCATACCTGCGAGAAAGTGCATCGGCGACCACATTCTCCTTACCTTGCTTATACCGGATGACATATGGAAATGTCTCAATGAACTCTACCCAACGAGCATGGCTTTTATTTAGTTTGTGTTGGCCCTTCAAGTGTTTCAAGGACTCATGATCTGTGTGAATCACGAACTTCTTAGGCCATAGGTAATACTGCCATATCTCCAAAACTCGAACCAATGCATACAACTCCTTATCATAAGTCGGATAGTTTAAGGCTCCCCAGCTTAATTTCTCACTGAAGTAAGCGATTAGTCGTCCCTCCTGCATAAGAACTGCGCCTATGCCAATACCTGATGATGCGAACCCCGTCAAGAAAAACGAGACCCGTAGAAAAATCCAAGAACGTCCACGATCAGGTTTGGTTGGGAGACCTCGACCTGTTGCTTCAACAAAAACAAGAATCTTGGTATATTTGATTTCAACCCGTTGTTTAATGCGAAGTAAGAATCTTGATATAAGGAAAACGCCACAAACGGTAGTGGAAAGCCGTTTGATAAGTCAATGATGAACGCCACGGAAGAATTTCGATAAGTTCGAATAGTCCTTCAAAGAACCAAAGAGAATAAACTCACCAATTATCTGTAAACTGCCTCCCTTCTATTCCATTAGAAGCCTATTTATAGGCTAAAAAATACAAGAAAAGTTCCTACAAGGAAAGTTCAAGAAATATAAACAAAACAAAAGGAAAAAATCAGCCCCTTAATTTGGCTGATCAATACAAGGAAAGTCCTAGAAATAGAAACAAAATAAAAGGAAACAATCAGCCCCTTAATTTGGCTGATCAATACAAGAAAAGTTTTAGAAATAAAATAAAAGGAAACAATCAGTTTTGACCGGATTCTTCCAGTAGTTGAATCATATTGATGCATTTTTGTTGAACACGTGAACCATTCTCAATGGGCCTCCACGAATTTGCTTGAGCCCAAACCTCTTGAATCAGCCCATTAAGTGCATTTTTAAACTTTTTTTCTTGTGCTCTAGTAACCGGCCCAGTTGGAACTTTAACTGGCTCCTTTGTAGTTATGCCATTATTTGCATTACGTGAAGTATCACATTCAATCTCAAACGTTTTAGAAAAGTTAGGTAAAAAAGTAAGGGGGCGTTGGTTAGCTTCTCCTTGATTAGCTGAACGCCTTCTCTTGTTCTTCTCCCAATCTAAATCCGACGTTCCTCTTGATCACTTCGGTAAGTCGGCTATGCTACTAAAGTCCTTCACAAACCTCCAGTAAAAACTAGCAAGTCCATAAAACTACGAACATTGCCTACACTTGTGAGACTCAGCCACTCTTGGATTGCACGTACCTTCTCTACATCAACCTGTATACCCTATGCACTAACAACAAATCCCAGAAATACAAACGTATCGGGGAAAAAAGTACACTTGTTTAGGTTAGCAAATAACTTAAAAATCTTTAGATCCAGTTAACCCAAAGGATATTGATTATCAGTTTTATCTACAATACAAACTATTACAAAAACAAGAATTAGATGGTATTATTGATTCTAAAGAACTTTACGAGTTTTATGAAAAACATTCTTCTTCAATAAATTATTTTTCTACGGAAAAGAATTTCTCTGAAGAAAGTTTTTCTTATGAAAGTTCTAATGAATTGTCTATACCTTCTAATAATGATATATATATATCCTCTAATGAGGAACAAAATACACTGCATATACCCTCTAACAAGGAGTCCTCCAACGAGGAAAATTTATTGAACAGGGTGAATCCTCTATAATACATCATCCTAGACACCCACAGCAACCTCCTCCTACACAAGAAGCTACTGATGACAATATGTATAACAGAGATACTGCTGAATCCTATGTTGATTCTTATATATTTAGACAAAGTAAAAGACACACTGATTCAATAATAAATCTAATATTTAATATAGATTATATACCAGCCAATGAATTAAGAGATTATATAGTAAATTGGGAACAATTAATGGTGGGAACATCCACTTTAATACCTGATTCTGTAACACATAAAGATTTTGTATTACTTGCTTGCGGTTATTGGCAAGGAATAGCGTTAAGATGGCTAACACAATATGAAAAATTATGTTCTAATGAAATATTAGCTTTGAACAGTTACGCTACTAGAAAAGATGCTTTACATAGTATTTGTAAATTATTATATGCTGATTTAATAGGAGATGATATTACAGCAGAAGAAATAGATGAGAATATGCTATTAAAAATGAGGCTACGTAATATATGTTATCTTGAAGAATTTGCTAATCAATATATTAGTTATATATTCAAGCTAAATTCATTAGAAAAGAAGCAATTCTGGATAACCTCTTTCTTTTAAAAATTACCAATGCCATGGGATTCCATGATAGAGAAAAAATATAATAACATTAGGAATAATGCACCCCACAATACAGGCATGTTAAAAAAGGCTTGTATGGAGACTGTAAAGAAAACTTGCCAGTTACAAAAGGCAAATAATCATCTTACCAAATATATTCATAAATCAGATATTAAAACATCTTGTTGTCCTAAATATGACCCAGATATTAATTATCAATTTGGTTGTCCTCCGGTATATGGGTACAACAAATCATATTTCCCATATAAGAAAAAACATATAAAACATTCTAAGCAACATAAGAAGTATAAATACATATATAAACCAAAATATAAAAAGAAAATATACAAAGTATCTAAGAAAAAATGGAAACCAGAATACAAACATAAGTATAAAAAATAGGATAAATATAAAAAAAGAAACTTTATAAAACATAATAAAAGCAATTCTAAAAAGAATTGTAAATGTTTTAAATGTGGAAAAGAAGGTCATTATTCTTACGAATGTACTCTAAATGTAAAAACAATTTGGTTAGAAGATCTAGAATCCTATGACATACACCTAGGAATAATAGAAGAAATTCCTAGTGAATGCTCCATTATATACGAAGTAGAATCTATATACGAAGAAAGTTCTCCTGAATCTTCAGATTCAGAAGGCTTAGGAATAAATATGATAACCTTAAATAAGACATATCATTTTGTCCAAATAATACCCTTGACTAAGAATATAATTTTACCTAAAAGGAATCTTTAAAATTCCCTGGACATATCTTATATGCAAATAAAAATTACAGTTTACAAAGATATCAAACCACCAAAATATATTTAGATCTAATAATAAAAATACCATATGGCTATTATGGTGAAATTCAAAACCTAAGATATCATACTATACGAAATATTTTTATTATTTATGGATTAATTGAATCTATGACAGATCAAAATACCTGTATAATTATGAAAAGTACTAGCTTTTGTATAACCATGAAAAGCTTGGAAAACCATCCCTATACAATTCCTATGGGAACTCCTATTGGTATACTTATAATACATAAATATGAAGATCTAGCTTTTGTAAAGGTTGAATCAGATCCTCTACTTTCTACATCCCCCCATTAAGTCCTGAAATGACACCTGGACAAACTTCAAAGGAAGCAACTTATGAATACAGAGTATACATGAATACTTTAACTGAAATAGAACCTCAAGAAACGCATAATTCTAGCTTAGATAACAGCCAGGGAGAACAATACGAAATTACAGACGAAGATATAGAAAGATTAAAACTTTCTATACCACATGCAAAACCAAATGAAGTATATAATCCCAAGTCAAGATTTAAATCCTTAGGGTCAAATAAAAATACATATATATTTGAACGTATGCAAGGTAATATAGAACTAAAGGGAGATGAAGACTTTTCTTCTATCAAAATTTTAAACTCTGCTTAAATAGAAAAATTTAAACAAAAATACCCTAAGAAGAAATATTTACATGTTGGATTAATACAAATAAAAATAACTGGTCTATTTAGATCAGGCATAGATACTCCCATTATGCTAATATGTTGCGATGAAAGAATAATAAATAATCCTTTAAATAGTATACTAGGAGGAGCAAAATCTAATTTAGCAAATAGAATATTTGGCGTTAATATACATCCAGATTTTTGTATTAGCCTTAATGATAAAAATATAGAAAAGGCTTGTACATTATCAATAAACCTAAATGGTATCGAAATGCTTCCTGGATAAAAAATATTAGGAATACAATGGGAACACTGCTTAGCTCTAAATGAAACATCTATATTTAGATCAGTAACACCAACACAATTTATAAAACTATATGAAGTTGGAAATGGTAAAATTATCCAGCCAAAATTAGTAGATATTAAACATCTTAAATATGACAATGAAATACAAGTTTTTTTGAAAACTTTAAAACCCAAATTGCAACTTCCCATAGAAACATTTATAACCTCTGGAAATACAATTTCTACTACTATTATAAATCCAAGCCTTCCACGCAGTTTAAGTACTACTAATTATAGAAATAAAATGTTATATCTAGAAGCAAATAGACCTAGTACTTCTACGATAGAAGGAACCATATTGGAAAATACTCCTATTGAAGGCAGAACACAAAAAATACTAGATCAACAGAAGAAACAATAAGACCAACACATTATAAGATTACCCACCTCTTCATTTAGTATCTCTAATGTTGGATCTTAAAACTAAATCTCAATTACATATCTGTATACCATTAACAATACAGTTTTCTAATCCAAACTACGAATTCACTATTCACGCTCTTGTAGATTCCAGAGCAGAAACTAGTCTTATACAAAATAATTTTATACCACAACAACATTGGATTACTTTAGAGAAGCAAGCCAAACTACAAGATTTTATGAATCATCCAGTTCATATCACCCATAAAGCCAAACTTTCTGTTACTATACCCGATATCCATAATCAAGAACACCATTATCTTTTTGAGTTTGCATTACTGCCTAAAGAATTTGACATTGATTGCCTTCTTGGCATGAACAATTTACGACACTATGCTCCTTTTAAAACTCATTATTTCACTTTTTACAATCATTCTATTCCCCGTGTTCCTTTTCCTATGCCCTTATCTCCCAATTTTACGCCAGCCTAGCGTGGTGAATCTTTAATAACCTATTACCAACAACAAAATCCTCAACAAACATTTTATACATATCTAGTAGCAATTGCTTCTGATACAGAAAGAATCATTCATAGTATGTTGAAACCTCTTTATTCTAATAATCCTTTACTACATTTTGAAAAATCTCCTAGATATTGCTCTTTGGAATTACTAGATCAATATAAAGATACTAAAATACGAGTAAACAGTATCATGGTATCCCCTACAGATAAAAAGAATTTGCAAAACAAATACAAGAATTATTAGATTTAAGATTAATACAACCTAGTATAAGTCCACATTCCTCTTCTACTTTTATGGTAAGGAATCATGCAGAACAAAAAAGAGAAAAAGTTAGAATGGTTATAAACTATAGAAAATTAAATAGTTACATTAAATTCGATGACTATTTTATACCATCAGCAGAACAATTAATCAAATAAGTTCAAGGAGCAAAATATTATAGTAAATTTGATGCTAAATCAGGATTTTGGCAAATAAAACTAGCCAATACATAATCAATACAATTAACAGCCTTTAGCTGTCCCCAAGATCACTACGAATGGAAAGTAATGCCTTTTGGTCTAAAAAATGCACCTCAAATATTTTAAAAATGGATGAACTCTATATTTGGACATCTATCTTATGTAGTTGTTTATATAGATGATACTTTAGTATTCTCAAAAACATTAGAAGAACACAAACAACATCTACTTCAAGTTGCAAAATTATTATTAGAAAAAGGAATTATACTTAGTCCCAAAAAGATTAGTCTATTCAAAACAGAAGTGGAGTTTTTAGTAAAATACATAAAAGAAGGACAAATAGAGTTACAGCAATATATATATACAAAACTAAAAGAATTTCCTAAAACTTTCAAAACTCTAAAACAATTGTAAAGTTTTCTAGGATTATTAAACTATGGATGAACATATATACCTCATTTGTCAGAATTAGTACAAAATCTACAAGAAAAATTAAAACAAGAACAATCAAAATATAAATGTGAAACTGGTGAGCAACCAAGAAGATGGAATACTGAAAAAATATCAATTCAATTATCTTCTAAAGAAGAAAAAGAAATAGAAAATATAATAAAAAGAATAATTACAAAACAAAATATCTTATATTTCTCTCAAGAATCTGAATTATTAACACTACAAACAGATGCCTCAGATTTATTTTGGGCAGGAGTATTAATAACCAAACAAAAGGAAATAGTAGTTTATACTTCTGGAAAATTTTCTAAACCTCAGCAAAATTATTCTACTTATATTAAAGAATTACTAGCAATAAAATTAGCAATTAAAAGCCTACGAATATATTTACTATATCGAAATTTTATTATTGAAACCGATAATAAAGTTGTAGCCCAATTCTTAAAAAAAAGAACTATAAACAATCCTGAAGAAAATCTCAGGAGAGTAAAAATTGCTTTATATTTAGAAATTTATCAATATGATGTTAAATATATTCGTGGTTATACAAATTATCTTGCAGATCTTTTAACTCGTCCGAATGGATGAGGATCGCCTCAAGAGATTGAGGTCTATGGCTGAACAAGCCAAATGGACTACCGTCCAGAACACCAAGAAGACCCCTCAATAGGGAGGAAACACCAAAGAAGACAAGCTAAAGACCCCTGAAAAGGGAGGAAGTTCATCAACCCTGGAGACAGGAGCATACAATACATCTACTACCACAGCATCCAACTCTACAACAGTAGCATACAATACATCTACTACCACAGCATCCAACTCTACAACAGTAGCAAAAACCTTTCCACCATAAGGAATAACTGTCCTACCGGTTCAGCCAACTTCAGCACCATCTTACAGCAATATAGCAGCAGCTCAGAGAAGACTGCAGACTACTAAACCAACAGCAGTAGCAGTAGTCCGGATTGGTACAATCTCAAACTAAAAAGCTCCAATCCTCACATCTATGAACGATTGAATGGGTGCTATCGCGCCATTCAATCCAATGATTTTTCTTCTTCCAAATACTGGTTATCTCAGATAGAACAATTAGTTCTATCTATGTTCTCACATTATACGCAGGAAAAGTCAGAGAAACAAGCTATAATCAAAGCCACTGCTGACTTATGCAACTACACTCTTACTGCTCAAAATTTCGATTTTAACCAAAGGATTGGAACATGGTTCCAAGGGACTTTCCAAGATCAAGAATACTTGAGGGAAGTAGTCCAAGACATGGACATTGCAGATCAAGTATACCATCCTCTACTAGAGTTCTATAAGCTTCTCGATTTATGTAAAATCGAGACTGAAAAAGCCAGGCAATTAGAGGCAGAATTGACAGTTCATAAGATGATCGGCCTCAACCAACAAAACATGATTGGAGACATACAGCTGAAGAATTTCTTTAAACAATTGGAGGCTACTGACATCTCAGCTATTCTTCAACAACATGAATTGATATGGAATAAGAATAATTCTCCCCAAATTATTACTTGTTTTCAGGACATCGTCACCTGCAAAAAGGCCATCCAACTTGGCCTTGTTCATGAAATTTTTATTAATTCTACTCACCCTGAGGAGTACCAGGAGTATCTTCCTCAGATTTGTGTTAAGAGTATCAAAACTTATGCATCCAAATACCAGACTAGCTTCTTTTTCAGGATATGGAGCACTTGGGAAGAGAGGAAGTATTTGAACCTCTATCCTTCTGTACAGCTATGGGAGTTACATGGACAGAATTATATTCCATCCTCTGCCTGTGACAATCTAGCAGTTTTAGACCTGGATGCAGAGACAAAGAAAGCGGCCAGAGAATTCTTTGATGAGGCCTACAACAAAGCTTTAATTGGAACTCATTCAATTAAAATAGAAAATAACATTGTGCTGTATGACTATATCGGCGCCTTTGAACATTCTGAGGTGCGAGTTCCAAAAATTCTCGAATTTTTACCTAATCTGCAGCTTGGAAAACAAGGCTCCAAAGCAAAAGATGAGTTCTATTCTGATCTTGAAAGAGTAGAAGACGAGGATCTAGGAGGAGAAGACAACCATGATAATGATGTTAGAGAAGACATGGATGAAGATGTCCTCCGCAACATTATGCAAGATTAAAGCGTGGTGAGACCATGCTAACCATTCTAGATTCCTCCTCATCTTAAAAGAAGTATTCGCCGACAACAGCACCTGCTTCACCTACCAAAGATTCCTTCTTATCATCTCTAGCTCACTCTCCACTCAGCAGACAAGCTTTAATAATTGTATGAATAGTTGTACTTTTTACTATTCTAATTATTAAGTTTTCCTGTTACAAGATTCCTTCTTATCTAAAGGAGTCCTACTGTAATCTAGACACATCTATAAATAAAGACTCAATCGAAGGCTAAGGGACATCAAGCTTTCCTGATCCTTCTTTTCTTTCATCTTTTGGTCTTCTTAAGATTTTAAGTTTTAGTTTTTGAGTGTGCAAAATTGTGAATAAATTCAATTTGAGCTGTGCTGTTGTGCTGTGCAAAAGTCGTATCAGAGCCCCAGAGTTTGACGTTCCTTTCTCCTTTTTTTGTAAGTACTTTTATTTTTAATGTCTAGCTAAATATTTTAGACATGCTATTTTCTGAGTTTCATTAGATAGTTAGATAACAGTATCTTACGTCATGAAGTAGGAAACGAATCATGGCTGTGCTCTCTCTCTCTAAAACCATGTAATAGGCTTGTGGTGGACTAAGTCCTTGATGGAACAACAGGTCCTTGCAGCTGAACCCTAAGATGAAAGCCACTCTTAGAGGTTATATGTGCCGGAGAGAACAGGGTCAAAACGATACTATTATCTCACTGTCTAAGGAAACAAAGAAAATAGCATGTCTCTCTTAATCTTCATTATATGTCCAGATCCTTAATCTTACCTAAAGACTATACTTGTCCTTACAATTTAAATTCTCATGAACATAATATACATTTTCCTTCAAATGGTTCTCTAGAACAACAAAATGGTATGTTAAATTATTTGTGTGATCAACTTTATTTAGTGTCTCAAAAAATAAAGGATTTTCAAAGGATTTCTCATGTTCCGATTTATACTCCTTCTAAAGAAAGGTTCGGTTCTGTTCGAATGTTACAGGTTTCTTCAAAATCTTTAGATCCAGTTAACCCAAAGGATATTGATTATCAGTTTTATCTACAATACAAACTATTACAAAAACAAGAATTAGATGGTATTATTGATTCTAAAAAACTTTACGAGTTTTATGGAAAACATTCTTCTTCAATAAATTATTTTTCTACTGAAAAGAATTTCTCCGAAGAAAGTTTTTCTTATGAAAGTTCTGATGAATTGTCTATACCTTCTAATGATGATATATATATATATCCTCTAACAAGGAACAAAATACACTACATATTCCCTCTAACGAGGAGTCCTCCAACGAGAAAAATTTATTGAACAGGGTGAATCCTCTATAATACATCATCCTAGACACCCACAGCAACCTCCTCCTACACAAGAAGCTACTGATGACAATATGTATCACAGAGATACTGCTGAATCCTATGTTGATTCTTATATATTTAGACAAAGTAAAAGATACCCTAGTTCAACAATAAATCTAATATTTAATATAGATTATATACCAGCCAATGAATTAAGAGATTATATAGTAAATTGGGAACAATTAATGGTGGGAACATCCACTTTAATACCTGATTCTGTAACACATAAAGATTTTGTATTACTTGCTTGCGGTTATTGGTAAGGAATAGCGTTAAGATGGCTAACACAATATGAAAAATTATGTCATAATGAAATATTAGCTTTGAACAGTTACGCTACTAGAAAAGATGCTTTACATAGTATTTGTAAATTATTATATGCTAATTTAACAGGAGATGATATTGCAGCAGAAGAAATAAATGAGAATATGCTATTAAAAATGAGGCTATGTAATATATGATATCTTGAAGAATTTGCTAATCAATATGTTAGTTATGTATTCAAGCTAAATTCATTAGAAAAGAAGCAATTCTGGATAACCTCTTTCTTTTCAAAATTACCAATGCCATGGGATTCCATGATAGAGAAAAAATATAATAACATTAGGAATAATGCACCCCACAATACATGCATGTTAAAAAAGGCTTGTATGGAGACTGTAAAGAAAACTTGTCAGTTACAAAAGGCAAATAATCATCTTACCAAATATATTCATAAATCAGATATCAAAACATCTTGTTGTCCTAAATATGTCCCAGATATTAATTATCAATTTGGTGGTCCTCCGGTATATGGGTACAACAAATCATATTTCCCATATAAGAAAAAACATATAAAACATTCTAAGTAACATAAGAAGTATAAACACATATATAAACCAAAATATAAAAAGAAAAGATACAAAGTATCTAAGAAAAAATGGAAACCTGAATACAAACATAAGTACTAAAAATCGGATAAATATAAAAAAAGAAAGTTTATAAAACATAATAAAAGCAATTCTAAAAAGAATTGTAAATGTTTTAAATATGGAAAAGAAGGTCATTATGCTTACGAATGTACTCTAAATGTAAAAACAATTTGGTTAGAAGATCTAGAATCCAATGATATACACCTAGGAACAATAGAAGAAATTCCTAGTGAATGCTCCACTATATACGAAGTAGAATCTATATACGAAGAAAGTTCTCCTGAATCTTCAGATTCAGAAGGTTTAGGAATAAATATGATAAGCTTAAATAAGACATATCATTTTGTCCAAATAATAACCTTGACTAAGAATGTAATTTTACCTAAAAGGGAATCTTTAAAATTCCCTGGACATATCTTATATGCAAATAAAAATTAAAGTTTACAAAGATATCAAACCACCGAAATATATTTAGATCTAATAATAAAAATATCATATGGCTATTATGGTGAAATTCAAAACCTAAGATATCATACTATAAGAAATATTTTTATTACTTATGGATTAATTGAATCTATGACTGATCAAAATACCTGTATAACCATGAAAAGTACTAGCTTGGAAAACCATCCCTATACAATTCCTATGGGAACTCCTATTGGTATACTTATAATACATAAATATGAAGATCTACCTTTTGTAAAGGTTGAATCAGATCCTCTACTTTCTACATCCCCCCATTAAGTCCTGAAATGACACCTGGACAAACTTCAAAAGAAGCAACTTATGAATACAGAGTATACATGAATACTTTAACTAAAATAGAACCTCAAGAAACACATAATTCTAGCTTAGATAACAGCCAGGGAGAACAATACGAAATTACAGACGAAGATATAGAAAGATTAAAACTTTCTATACCACATGCAAAACCAAATGAAGTATATAATCCCCAGTCAAGATTTAAATCCTTATGGTCAAATAAAAATACAAATATATTTGAACGTATGCAAGAAAAAATAGAACTAAAGGGAGATGAAGACTTTACCTTTATCAAAATTTTAAACTCTGCTCAAATAGAAAAATTTAAACAAAAATACCTTAAGAAGAAATATTTACATATTGGATTAATACAAATAAAAATAACTGGTCTATTTAGATCAGGCATAGATACTCCCATTATGCTAATATGTTGCGATGAAAGAATAATAAATAATCCTTTAAATAGTATACTAGGAGGAGCAAAATCTAATTTAGCAAATAGAATATTTAGAGTTAATATAGATCCAGATTTTTGTATTAGCCTTAATGATAAAAATATAGAAAAGGCTTGCACAGCACAACATCACAGATTAAATTGAATTTATTCACAATTTTACACACTTAAAAACTAAAACTTAAAATCTTAAGATGACCAAAAGATGAAAGAAAAGAAGGATCAGGAAAGCTTGATGCCCCTTAGCCTTCGATTGAGTCTTTATTTATAGATGTGTCCAGATTATAGTAGGACTCCTTTAGATAAGAAGGAATCTTGTAACAGGAAAACTTAATAATTAGAATAGTAAAAAGTACAACTATTCATACAATTATTAAAGCTTGTCTGCTGAGTGGAGAGTGAGCTAGAGATGATAAGAAGGAATCTTTGGTAGGTGAAGCACGTGCTGTTGTCGGCAAATACTTCTTTTAAGATGAGGAGGAATCTAGAATGGTTAGCATGGTCCCACCACGCTTTAATCTTGCATAATATTGCAGAGGGCATCTTCATCCATGTTTTCTCTAACATCATTATCATGGTTGTCTTCTCCTCCTAGATCCTTGTCTTCTACGCTTTCAAAATCAGAATAGAAATCATCTTTTGCTATGGAGCCTTGTTTTCCAAGCTGCAGATTAGCTAAAAATTCGAGAATTTTTGTAACTCGCACCTCAGAATGTTCAAAGGTGCCGATATAGTCATACAGCACAATGTTATTTTCTATTTTAATTGAATGAGTTCCAATTAAAGCTTTGTTATAGGCCTCATCAAAGAATTCTTTGGCCGCTTTCTTTGTCTCTGCATCCAGGTCTAAAACTGCTAGATTGTCACAGACAGAGGATGGAATATAATTCTGTCCATGTAACACCCATAGCTGTACAGAAGGATAGAGCTTCAAATACTTCCTCTCTTCCCAAGTGCTACATATCCTGAAAAAGAAGCTAGTCTGGTATTTGGATGCATAAACTTTGATACTCTTAACACAAATCTGAGGAAGATACTCCTGGTACTCCTCAGGGTGAGTAGAATTAATAAAAATTTCATGAACAAGGCCAAGTTGGATGGCCTTTTTGTAGCTGGCGATATCCTGAAAACAAGTAATAATTCGGAGAGAATTATTCTTGTTCCATATCAATTCATGTTGCTGAAGAATAGCTGAGATGTCAGTAGCCTCCAATTGTTTAAAGAAATTCTTCAGCTGTATGTCTCCAATCATGTTTTGTTGGTTGAGGCCGATCATCTTATGAACTGTCAATTCTGCCTCTAATTGCCTGGCTTTTTCAGTCTCCATTTTACATAAATCGAGAAGCTTATAGAACTCTGGTAGAGGATGGTATACTTGATCTGCAATGTCACTACTTCCCTCAAGTATTGTTGATCTTGGGAAGTCCCTTGGAACCATGTTCCAATCCTTTGGTTAAGATCGGAACTTTGAGCAGTAAGAGTGTAGTTGCATAAGTTAGCAGTGGCTTTGATTATAGCTTGTTTCTCTGATTTTTCCTGCGTATAATGTGAGAACATAGATAGAACTAATTGTTCTATCTGAGATAACCAGTATTTGGAAGAAGAAAAATCATTGGATTGAATGGCGTGATAGCACCCATTCAATCGTTCATAGATGTGAGGATTGGAGCTTTTTAGTTTGAGATTGTACCAATCTCGGACTACTGCTGCTGCTGTTAGTTTAGTAGTCTGCAGTCTTCTCTGAGCTGCTGCTATATTGCTGTAAGATGGTACTGAAGTGGTTGACTGAACAGATAGGACAGTCATTCCTTGTGGTGGAAAGGTTTTTGCTACTGTTGTAGAGTTGGATGCTGTGGTAGGAGATGTATTGTATGCTCCTGTCTCCAGGGTTGATGAACTCCTCCCTTTTCAGGGGTCTTTAGCTTGTCTTCTTTGGTGTTTCCTCTCTGTTGAGGGGTCTTCTTGGTGTTCTGGATGGTAGTCCATTTCGCTTGTTCAGCCATGGACCTCAATCTCTTGAGGCGATCCTCATCCATTCGGATGAGTTAAAAGATCTGCAAGATAATTAGTATAAGCAGGAATATATTTAACATCATATTGATAAATTTCTAAATATAAAGCAATTCTTACTCTCCTGAGATTTTCTTCAGGATTGTTTATAGTTCTTTTTTTTAAGAATTGGGCTACAACTTTATTATCAGTTTCAATAATAAAATTTTGATATAGTAAATATATTTGTAGGCTTTTAATTGCTAATTTTATTGCTAGTAATTCTTTATCATAAGTAGAATAATTTTGCTGAGGTTTAGAAAAATTTTCAGAAGTATAAGCTACTATTTTATTTTGTTTGGCTATCGATACTCCTGCCCAAAATAAATCTGAGGCATCTGTTTGTAGTGTTAATAATTCAGATTCTTGAGGAAAATATGAGATATTTTGTTTTGTAATTATTCTTTTTATATTTTCTATTTCTTTTTCTTCTTTAGAAGATAATTCAATTGATATTTTTTCAGTATTTCATCTTCTTGGTTGCTCACCAGTTTCACATTTATATTTTGATTGTTCTTGTTTTAATTTTTCTTGTAGATTTTGTACTAATTCTGACAAATGAGGTATATATGTTCTTCCATTGTTTAATAATCCTAGAAAACTTTACAATTGTTTTAGAGTTTTGAAAGTTTTAGGAAATTCTTTTAGTTTTGTATATATATGTTGTTGTAACTCTATTTGTCCTTCTTTTATGTATTTTCCTAAAAACTCCACTTCTGTTTTGAATAGACTAATCTTTTTGGGACTAAGTATAATTCCTTTTTCTAATAATAATTTTGCAACTTGAAGTAGATGTTGTATGTGTTCTTCTAATGTTTTTTAGAATACTAAAATATCATCTATATAAACAACTACATAAGATAGATGTCCAAATATAGAGTTCATCCATTTTTGAAATATTTGAGGTGCATTTTTTAGACCAAAAGGCATTACTTTCCATTCGTAGTGACCTTGGGGACAGCTAAAGGCTGTTAATTGTATTGATTCTGTATTGGCTAGTTTTATTTGCCAAAATCCTGATTTAGCATCAAATTTACTATAATATTTTGCTCCTTGAACTTATTTGATTAATTGTTCTGCTGATGGTATAAAATAGCCATCAAATTTGGTGTAACTATTTAATTTTCTATAGTTTATAACCATTCTAGCTTTCCTCTTTTTTGTTCTGCATGATTCCTTACCATAAAAGCAAGAGAGAAATGTGGATTTGTACTAGGTTGTGTTAATCTTAAATCTAATAATTCTTGTATTTGTTCTGCAAATTCTTTTTTATCTGTAGGGGACACCATGATGCTGTTTACTCGTATTTTAGTATCTTTATATTGATCTAGTAATTCTAAAGAGCAATATCTAGGAATGATTCTTTCTGTATCATTTGATCACTTCGGTAAGTCGGCTATGCTACTAAAGTCCTTCACAAAGCTCCAGTAAAAACTAGCAAGTTCATGAAAACTACGAACATCGCCTACACTTGTGGGACTCGGCCACTCTTGGATTGCACGTACCTTCTCTGCATCAACCTGTATACCCTGTGCACTAACAACAAATTCCAGAAATACAAGCTTATCGGTGCAAAAAGTACACTTGTTTAGGTTAGCAAATAACTTTTCTTTCCTAAGCACATCTAAAACCGATTTCAAATGTACGGCATGATCATCCAAATTTTTGCTATAAATGAGTATATCATCAAAATAGACAACAACAAACCTGCCTATAAATGCATGCAAAATATGATCCATAAGTCTCATAAAAATGCTTGGTGCATTAGTCAACCCAAAAGGCATAACCAACAATTCATACAAACTATATTTTGTTTTAAAGGCAGTTTTCCATTCATCTCCTTCTTGCATTCTAATCTGATGATAATCACTCTTTAAATCAATCGTAGAGAACACATAAGAACCATGCAACTCATCTAACATGTCATATAAGTGAGAAATAGGGTAACGATACTTTACCGTTATATTGTTGATGGCTCGGCAATCAACGCACATTCTCCACGTCCCATCTTTCTTAGGTACAAGTAAAATCGGAACAACGCACGGACTCATGCTCTCCCTCACGTATCCCTTCTCCAACAACTCACTTACCTACCGTTGAAGCTCCTTTGTCTTCTCGGGATTGCTCCTATAGGCTGGTTGGTTTGGAATTGTCGCACCGGAAACAAAATCAATTTGATGTTCAATCCCTCGAATTGGTGGTAATCCATGTACTGTTTCCTCAGAAAAAACATCCTCAAATTCCTACAAAAGAGAAACAACAGAACTGGGCAAAGCAGGGTCAAGTTCGTTAGTGTTTAAAAATTCCTCTTTCTACAAACGTACAATCATCGGCTGATTTGAAAATATTGCTCGCTTAATCTCACTCATTATTTGCATAGAAATTCTTTTGTTTTCTCTCTGATTTTCTCTCAATGGCTGCTACACAGTTTCATCCGCCGAAGAATTCACATCTGGAGATGTATCAGAAGATTGTCAAAAGTTGTCAAATCGTAAGTTCAGACTGTCGGGCCTGACCCTACTCTTCCGACGCCCATCGGTGACGGGCTATTCGGTACCGCTCCTTCCCATCAACTTTTGACAATCTTCTGATGCATCTCCAGATGTGAATTCTTCGGTCCACCGTTTATGAAATGTCGGTATGTGGCTCTTACCGTGAAGTTACCATTCTTCTCCCATCTCCAGATCGGTCTATCCTCTTCTGATGAAGAGGGGATTATCTTGCTCAAGAATTGTTTAACCAGTTTTATTTTAAGAAAATTCTGTCCAGATAATGCCGTTGAATTCCATCTCCTTCTTGAGCGACCCCAATATTCACACACCTTGGAGCTTTTATCATTAGCTTTTTGATAGAGGTCTTGATATAATGCCTTTAGAGGGAGTTGCGAGCACCATCTATCATGCCAAAAGGCTATTTTATTCCCCTTTCCCAACTTGTATTCCAGACTGTGGCAAATTAGATGTCTTACACTTAACAACCCTTTCCAGAAAGCCGATGTATTATGCTTTTTCTTTGCTTCCCCATATAACGTGCCTCCCTTCGAGTGAGGTTGCAAAAAGAGAGAAAAAGGGGAGCTCCAATAGAAAACATCCCCCCTTCCCATGAACCTTTCTTTCCGAAGCCTCCTCCCCTGCTGCGCTTACTGTGCAGCTAGAACGACTAGACAGTTCTGTGCCCGTATCTGCCTTCCCGAGTGCAGCTTGCTCAGATGATGGGTCACCCAAAAAAATCTGCAAGTGAAAAACTCCGCGAGATTTTGATATTTCTCATCAGTACTAGGTGGTACCGAATAGGAGCAACTGAATCAATTGGATCGATGATCAAATAGCCAGTCATCAAAAGCCCATCAATAACCAACCCCTTCCCGACGGGGTGGCTCTGTCCTAACGGAATAAATTCTTTAGTCCCTAGAGTGACAAACTTCTACCAGTAAAGGCAAGCGACGTGTGGGAAATGATTTTGATCATTTCATTACAGCCCCCCAGTCCGAACCAACCTACGGCCGAAAAGGTGGAGCAAGGGAGTACCTATGAACGAAGAACTGGTAAGTAACCTTGTCAATGGAAGGCTTGCCTTCTTCCAAAGGAAAGAAAGCTTATCCGCACAATCAACGTGTATCGTTTACTTTGCTTGGAAGAATGCGTCAACATCCCTACTTACACAGTGTCGGAGTGGGGATTCTCCATTCCTCATTAGAGTTCGAAAATTGCCCAGAATCTTTGCATTCATTATAATGACGTTGAGCTCGTCACAATGCATCAGTATATGATTCTCTCCCCAGTCCTGAACTCTCTCCCCAATCGTTTAGTCGTTTACCTCATCCCCTCCCCTATTTCGAAGTCCACTCGTCATACCTTTGATAGAGCTTTCCTCACTCTTCCCTCACTCCTCACATAAGGGGAACTCTGGAAATTC
Source organism: Dracaena cambodiana (assembly GCA_036321105.1). Taxonomy (NCBI): domain Eukaryota; kingdom Viridiplantae; phylum Streptophyta; class Magnoliopsida; order Asparagales; family Asparagaceae; genus Dracaena; species Dracaena cambodiana. The sequence continues at coordinate 30,260,115 of JAYEPQ010000010.1, read as the reverse complement.
CCTCTGAAACGACGAGGGAAGGTAGATTGTGACTAAGCCGAAGCTTCGATATTGTAGACTGACAACGGGAAGTCGAATACCTTTCATTGCCTATTTGTCTTGTCAACTACAAACTTTCAATCTGTCTGGAAGAATGCAGTGATGCTCGTCAGTGCCCGTCACGCGCAACGGCTGGACTCGGAGCGGGATGGCTTCGAAAGCGTAACCATGTGTTTTTTCTCTTTCTATTCACTCTCTCCACAATCCTGAACTCACGTCTATTGCATTGATTTGCTGTTTGAAATCGATATTCTTTCGATGTTTAGTTTAGTCAATGGTACCGTACCAATGACGATCGACTTCCTCCCTTTGTTCTTCCAGTTGGGATTCAATAATCACATAAATGAATCGAAGCTGTGCTCTATGCCTCGTCTAACTTATTTTTTCAACCTCCCGTCGCCTACTTTTATTCGTCGTGCTTGCTTGTGCTCCCTTTTTTATGGTGCTTGCCTAGATCGCTATCGTCACGGGAAGGGGGGATGTTTTCTATTGGAGCTCCCCTTATTCCTTTGGTAGAGCATAATGATTCGAATTGGGCTTTATTGTATAATTCTTTGCCGAAAGAGGTCTCCGCCGACCCAACGACTTTTCGATGTTCAGACTGTCGGTTGCAAAAACAGCACTGGGAAAAGGGGTCCGGAAAAAAAGAGTCCGAAAGAAAAAGGTCTGAAAAAAAAAGTCCGAAAAAAAAGAGTGAAATGATACTTTTTTCGTTTGTTTCCAATAAGCCGAAAGTCACCTCACCCCAAAAACCAAAAATTTTCGTGGAAATTTTGCTGAATTGTGCTTTGAAAATCTAATCACCCATATCCCTTGTTTTCTTCCCTTTTGAACCTGAATTCCGTTGGTGAGTTCTTGGTGAATTGTTACTAAAATTTTGAATATTGTTCGAATAGTTTTAAAAGAACTGAAAGAGGATTTTCGAGTGGAAAAAGGCAAGAGTGGTGAGCATATTAGAGGATAAAAGCCGATTATACTGAGTGAAACAAGAGTGGAATATAGTGAATCATTCTTTGAGTGAAACACGTGAGGGAGTGTGTGAGGTTTTTTCCTTTTTTTTTGTTTTTCTAACTTTGATTTACAGCAATCATGTCTCACAACAGTGAAAAGAGTATTACCGAAGGTGCTACAGGGATGGCTGACCCAAAGTTACTCATGGAGGCCATGGTGAGCGAGATTAGGCATGTGATGAGATTAGAATTGGAGCAGGTACATAAGCGGATTGATCGGATGGAGAATACACGTTTGGAGCAGCCACAAAACACTAATAATGTGCGTAGGAGGGAAAGAGTTCAACATCGGGGAGTGAGAGATGAAGATGGAGAGTATTATGGGGCTGGTTTTCATGAAGAAGAAGATCGGGATTCAGTTATTGGTAATAGGATATATGAAAGGCGGTTTAGAGAAGATAGGAATCGGGAAGATAACAACTTGGATAGTATTAAGATGAAAATTCCAGCGTTTCAAGGAAGAAACGACCCCGAGGCTTATCTTGAGTGGGGAAAAGAGGTGGAGTTAGTGTTCGATTGCCACAACTACTCTGAGATGAAGAAGGTAAAAGTTACTGCCATTGAGTTTTCTGACTATACTATTGTGCGGTGGGATCAGTTAGTGTTGAATAGACGGCGAAATAGGGAATGACCGGTAGAGACATCGGAAGAGATGAAAATAGTGATGAGCAAGTAGTTTGTGCCTAGCCATTACTATCGGGAGTTGTACAATAAATTGCAAATGCTCTGACAAGATAACCGGAGTGTGGAGGATTATCATCAAGAGATGGAGATTGCATCGGAAAATATGAAGATGAAGTTTTGTGTGATATAGTTCTGATGCAGCTGGACATTTGCTATTAGGCCAACCATAGCAATTCGATCGGAGAGCTACATAATTTCCGAGAAGTGTATTTGGTTCCTTCCTTAACGTCAGATGATGGCAGACGCGCAAAATAGTCTCTACTCTTTCTGTAATTGACTCCCTCCTACTCCCGACTCCGCTTCTCCCTCCGATGCGGGTATCTCAATTCCGACGACCAAACCCATTGATTCCTTTGGTGAAATAATCGTTGATGCGAACTCGATAGTGCTACTGAAACTACTGGTCTTGCTTGTACATCTTCTGTTGCCGGAAAAGGAAGACGTGTTGGGTAAGTCCGGTACGTCGACGCTTGCGGAGATGGCCTGGCTGCCCCTATACATGGGTTGATAGATAGAAGCCTGCTCATGCAGTTTCGACAGCGCTTTTTCGCCTTCTCTTTGCTCTGGACAGGAGCATGGAGGGACACAGGGAGACCAAAAGGTATTACTTTCCAATCGTAGTGACCTTGGGGACAGCTAAAGTGTAACAACCTAATTTCATTATAACTTACATTTTTTTATATCAGATTAATCCCAAAATAAATGTGTTGTGTTTGTCTCATTTTTCTATATTTTTGTGATTTTCTTGAAAATTTTAAGATAGTCACTTAAAATAATATTATTTTAATCACCGGTGGGTCCTACACATATTTTTACTAGTCTCTTCTTTGACTTGTAAAGATGAAGTTTGACTTTTTTTTGGGTTAGTTTAATTTGAAATTATAACTTTAAACAACTCTAATAACCTATTATTAGTATTCATTTGTCCTATTCCTATTTTGTTTTTATTCACCCATACCTCCTTCACCATACTTGTCCTTTGGTCAAGAATGACAAACCATCATGTTACCCCATATCTCTCCTTTATTTATATCTTTTTCTTCCCCTCCTTTTATTTGTTTTCTCTCCTTTATTTTCATTAATCTCTTCCTTTTATTTTTTTCTACTCCAACTCAAGAGAAGAAGAAGAACAGAGAAGAAGAAGAAAAGAGGAGAAAAAGAATAAAAAGAGAAGTTCTTTAATCTCAAGATAGATTTACATTCCTTAACCTATCAAGGCAAGTAAAATCACATCCCCTCTCATGTTTTATTTCTAATTCTAATTGTTTATGGTTAACTTAGAATCTTGATTTGTTTAATTTTAGAAATGTGATATTTTTATACAAAATTCTCTATGATTATTTTAAATATAAAAATATGATTCTTATACTCTACTCTATGTTTATGTATTAAATTTGTGATTTTATTTAAGGTCTCCTATGCTTAAACTATAAGTTACAACTTAAACTATGTTTTATTTTGAAATTACAAAGAAACTACCTTTATGAATGTTCATCATATTGGATATACATTTGAATTTTTCCATATAAATTCTTCATGTATAATGTAATGATTTTAAAAATCATTTTCCACTTGCCGTTAGAAAATATGTATATATATACATTTATTTATTTATTCATTATCATGTTTTAAAGAGAGAGTTTCATATAAGTATTACATTAAATTTACTAAAATATTTCTTTTATGCAAGCTATTATATTAGGTCATAATTCCTTTATGCTAATTCATGTTTACTTTAAATATATATACATTAGTAAGGTTTAATAAATTTTGCTACTTTCCATACCATGAAATCATTATAGAATTTGGAAAATTCATTCATTCTAACATTTTATACTCCATCATACTTGCATTGACACATGCATACTAGTTACTTGTACAACATATACGAAATTATGCCGGACTTTCCTTATTAGTACATACACGTCTTGATAGTGCCATGGATCTTGAATTGCCTGTTAACTTGATTTTGACATTCCATCATATTTACTTCGACGTATACATACTAATTACTTGTACAAGATACATGAAAATATTCCGGATTTTCCTTGTTAGTATATACACATGTCTTGATGGTGCCATGGATCCTAACTTGCCTGTTAACTTGATTTTGACATTGACCATATCTTGCTTGTTACTAGACATGTATATGTATTAATCTTGACATGATTAGTTTATCATATTCCGAATTGATTTGCATGTAAAATAACTTGAAATCTTGGGTTATGGGAGAACTAAAGGGTAGACAAATATTGTATCGTGAAAGGTTTAGGATAGGTTGCGCAACCGAAATAGGGGCCCATCCGCGGGGGCGCCCGGGTGGTACTGAGCCATCATCTCTTGTTTAGTCCATGTTGATGGGACGACCGATTACTCAGTAATCGGTATCTGCTTGAGTGCTTAGCGGCACGGCTGGTTCAGTGCCAGCATCTTGGCCGGGTCCCGGGTATGCACGGGTACTTTCACGATACGAGTCATTTCTTCACCACTTAGTTCAAAATATAAAATAAAATATGATATTAAGCTAGACTTGATATCTATTAGTCTCCGTACTTGATATCGATCACATACGATACAGATTTATTTCTTCACCAGTTAGTTCAAAATATAAAATAAAATATGATATTAAGTTAGACTTAATATGCATGTATATCCCTACTTGATATTGCTACTTAATCATTACTGTTTTCATACATGTGCATATGCTTTTTATATCAAGTCATATTTTACTTTTTTTAGTGCATATTGCACACTCCCTACGATACGAGTCATTTCTTCACCAGTTAGTTCAAATATAAACTAAAATATGATATTAACTTAGACTTGATATGCATTAGTCTCCGTACTTGATATCGATCACATACGATACAGATCTATTTCTTCACCAATTAGTTCACCATGCATTACATCAATTCATATTTTACTTATTAATACATATTGCATGCTCTCTACCATACAAGTCTATTTATTCACCATTAGTCTCCATACTTGATGGCATGTACATTCTTTCTTGATATCATTACTTGATCATTTAATATTTTCCACACATGCGCATAGTTTCATATCCACACCCATATCTTACCTACTTGTTTATATTACACGCTCCGTACTTCTTATTATTTTACTTGCCGGGTTTGACCCTGAGCTCCCCCACACGCTCAGGTACTGAAGATGTAGCGAGGATCTGCCACTGCATGATTCGTACTTTCTAGAGCAGACCGAGCAGCAATAGATTTATAGGCCTCCGCTTTTGTATTTTTGGTTTGGTATGTATCACTCCTTTGGGACTTTATTTCTAACTTTTGTATCAGTATTGTACTCGTTGCTGCTTATCTTAGACATGTATATTTTCTCTTTTATATGGCAGTAGACTAACTTCCAAGATCCTGGTTGATTACTAGTATTAAATTCCATTCATTTCTTCTTTTACATATTTATAGGCCTCGTGCACGTCGACTTACACGTGCCCGCCGGTAACGCACTCCGTTTTCGTATCCCTACGGAAAATGGGGCGTTACAGAGTGGTATCAGAGCTCTAGGTTAATTTAGGATTTCTTAGGGACTACTGCCATATATAAACATGTCCAAAATTTTTTTTGATCTGATATCTTATCTTGGTCCTATTATTAGTTAATTTTCTATCTTGCCTTATTTTTTTATCCATATCATATATATCTTTTGATTTTCTATGTACCTAGTCTTGTACTTCTGTTGTTCGAGTCCTATTGAGTTGACGTGGTAATTATAGAGGTTTATTCTCAATCGACAACAATTACAGCCATTCATTAGAACTATAACAAGCGGATTTATGAGATACTCCATAGTTGATTTTCGACCAAAATCATATGCTTTCGCTATTATGAGTCTTACCTATTGGCGTGGCAATAACTGATCTGCAGGAAATTATTGCAGCTATTCACAAGGACCTTAATAAGCGAGACTTATGATATTTTTTCCATCATATATCTTTAATTATTTATCCCACTAGTTTAGATAGTATGACAAGTTAGTTAGTTTTCAGCTATATTCTGATTGGAACAATTTTCTCAATAACCACATTCATATCAATTGATTGATATCTTATTATTCCAATTAGTTAAAAAAATTAAATTTCGAGGACGAAATTTTTTTGTAAGGAGGGTAGGATGTAACAACCTAATTTCATTATAACTTACATTTTTTTATATCAGATTAATCCCAAAATAAATGTGTTGTGTTTGTCTCATTTTTCTATATTTTTGTGATTTTCTTGAAATTTTTAAGATAGTCACTTAAAATAATATTATTTTAATCACCGGTGGGTCCTACACATATTTTTACTAGTCTCTTCTTTGACTTGTAAAGATGAAGTTTGACTTTTTTTTGGGTTAGTTTAATTTGAAATTATAACTTTAAACAACTCTAATAACCTATTATTAGTATTCATTTGTCCTATTCCTATTTTGTTTTTATTCACCCATACCTCCTTCACCATACTTGTCCTTTGGTCAAGAATGACAAACCATCATGTTACCCCATATCTCTCCTTTATTTATATCTTTTTCTTCCCCTCCTTTTATTTGTTTTCTCTCCTTTATTTTCATTAATCTCTTCCTTTTATTTTTTTCTACTCCAACTCAAGAGAAGAAGAAGAACAGAGAAGAAGAAGAAAAGAGGAGAAAAAGAATAAAAAGAGAAGTTCTTTAATCTCAAGATAGATTTACATTCCTTAACCTATCAAGGCAAGTAAAATCACATCCCCTCTCATGTTTTATTTCTAATTCTAATTGTTTATGGTTAACTTAGAATCTTGATTTGTTTAATTTTAGAAATGTGATATTTTTATACAAAATTCTCTATGATTATTTTAAATATAAAAATATGATTCTTACACTCTACTCTATGTTTATGTATTAAATTTGTGATTTTATTTAAGGTCTCCTATGCTTAAACTATAAGTTACAACTTAAACTATGTTTTATTTTGAAATTACAAAGAAACTACCTTTATGAATGTTCATCATATTGGATATACATTTGAATTTTTCCATATAAATTCTTCATGTATAATGTAATGATTTTAAAAATCATTTTCCACTTGCCGTTAGAAAATATGTATATATATACATTTATTTATTTATTCATTATCATGTTTTAAAGAGAGAGTTTCATATAAGTATTACATTAAATTTACTAAAATATTTCTTTTATGCAAGCTATTATATTAGGTCATAATTCCTTTATGCTAATTCATGTTTACTTTAAATATATATACATTAGTAAGGTTTAATAAATTTTGCTACTTTCCATACCATGAAATCATTATAGAATTTGGAAAATTCATTCATTCTAACATTTTATACTCCATCATACTTGCATTGACACATGCATACTAGTTACTTGTACAACATATACGAAATTATGCCGGACTTTCCTTATTAGTACATACACGTCTTGATAGTGCCATGGATCTTGACTTGCCTGTTAACTTGATTTTGACATTCCATCATATTTACTTCGACGTATACATACTAATTACTTGTACAAGATACATGAAAATATTCCGGATTTTCCTTGTTAGTATATACACATGTCTTGATGGTGCCATGGATCCTAACTTGCCTGTTAACTTGATTTTGACATTGACCATATCTTGCTTGTTACTAGACATGTATATGTATTAATCTTGACATGATTAGTTTATCATATTCCGGATTGATTTGCATGTAAAATAACTTGAAATCTTGGGTTATGGGAGAACTAAAGGGTAGACAAATATTGTATCGTGAAAGGTTTAGGATAGGTTGCGCAACCGAAATAGGGGCCCATCCGCGGGGGCGCCCGGGTGGTACTGAGCCATCATCTCTTGTTTAGTCCATGTTGATGGGACGACCGATTACTCAGTAATCGGTATCTGCTTGAGTGCTTAGCGGCACGGCTGGTTCAGTGCCAGCATCTTGGCCGGGTCCCGGGTATGCACGGGTACTTTCACGATACGAGTCATTTCTTCACCACTTAGTTCAAAATATAAAATAAAATATGATATTAAGCTAGACTTGATATCTATTAGTCTCCGTACTTGATATCGATCACATACGATACAGATTTATTTCTTCACCAGTTAGTTCAAAATATAAAATAAAATATGATATTAAGTTAGACTTAATATGCATGTATATCCCTACTTGATATTGCTACTTAATCATTACTGTTTTCATACATGTGCATATGCTTTTTATATCAAGTCATATTTTACTTTTTTTAGTGCATATTGCACACTCCCTACGATACGAGTCATTTCTTCACCAGTTAGTTCAAATATAAACTAAAATATGATATTAACTTAGACTTGATATGCATTAGTCTCCGTACTTGATATCGATCACATACGATACAGATCTATTTCTTCACCAATTAGTTCACCATGCATTACATCAATTCATATTTTACTTATTAATACATATTGCATGCTCTCTACCATACAAGTCTATTTATTCACCATTAGTCTCCATACTTGATGGCATGTACATTCTTTCTTGATATCATTACTTGATCATTTAATATTTTCCACACATGCGCATAGTTTCATATCCACACCCATATCTTACCTACTTGTTTATATTACACGCTCCGTACTTCTTATTATTTTACTTGTCGGGTTTGACCCTGAGCTCCCCCACACGCTCAGGTACTGAAGATGTAGCGAGGATCTGCCACTGCATGATTCGTACTTTCTAGAGCAGACCGAGCAGCAATAGATTTATAAGCCTCCGCTTTTGTATTTTTGGTTTGGTATGTATCACTCCTTTGGGACTTTATTTCTAACTTTTGTATCAGTATTGTACTCGTTGCTGCTTATCTTAGACATGTATATCTTCTCTTTTATATGGCAGTAGACTAACTTCCAAGATCCTGGTTGATTACTAGTATTAAATTCCATTCATTTCTTCTTTTACATATTTATAGGCCTCGTGCACGTCGACTTACACGTGCCCGCCGGTAACGCACTCCGTTTTCGTATCCCTACGGAAAATGGGGCGTTACAGAGTGGTATCAGAGCTCTAGGTTAATTTAGGATTTCTTAGGGACTACTGCCATATATAAACATGTCCAAAAATTTTTTTGATCTGATATCTTATCTTGGTCCTATTATTAGTTAATTTTCTATCTTGCCTTATTTTTTTATCCATATCATATATATCTTTTGATTTTCTATGTACCTAGTCTTGTACTTCTGTTGTTCGAGTCCTATTGAGTTGACGTGGTAATTATAGAGGTTTATTCTCAATCGACAACAATTACAGCCATTCATTAGAACTATAACAAGCGGATTTATGAGATACTCCATAGTTGATTTTCGACCAAAATCATATGCTTTCGCTATTATGAGTCTTACCTATTGGCGTGGCAATAACTGATCTGCAGGAAATTATTGCAGCTATTCACAAGGACCTTAATAAGCGAGACTTATGATATTTTTTCCATCATATATCTTTAATTATTTATCCCACTAGTTTAGATAGTATGACAAGTTAGTTAGTTTTCAGCTATATTCTGATTGGAACAATTTTCTCAATAACCACATTCATATCAATTGATTGATATCTTATTATTCCAATTAGTTAAAAAAATTAAATTTCGAGGACGAAATTTTTTTGTAAGGAGGGTAGGATGTAACAACCTAATTTCATTATAACTTACATTTTTTTATATCAGATTAATCCCAAAATAAATGTGTTGTGTTTGTCTCATTTTTCTATATTTTTGTGATTTTCTTGAAATTTTTAAGATAGTCACTTAAAATAATATTATTTTAATCACCGGTGGGTCCTACACATATTTTTACTAGTCTCTTCTTTGACTTGTAAAGATGAAGTTTGACTTTTTTTTGGGTTAGTTTAATTTGAAATTATAACTTTAAACAACTCTAATAACCTATTATTAGTATTCATTTGTCCTATTCCTATTTTGTTTTTATTCACCCATACCTCCTTCACCATACTTGTCCTTTGGTCAAGAATGACAAACCATCATGTTACCCCATATCTCTCCTTTATTTATATCTTTTTCTTCCCCTCCTTTTATTTGTTTTCTCTCCTTTATTTTCATTAATCTCTTCCTTTTATTTTTTTCTACTCCAACTCAAGAGAAGAAGAAGAACAGAGAAGAAGAAGAAAAGAGGAGAAAAAGAATAAAAAGAGAAGTTCTTTAATCTCAAGATAGATTTACATTCCTTAACCTATCAAGGCAAGTAAAATCACATCCCCTCTCATGTTTTATTTCTAATTCTAATTGTTTATGGTTAACTTAGAATCTTGATTTGTTTAATTTTAGAAATGTGATATTTTTATACAAAATTCTCTATGATTATTTTAAATATAAAAATATGATTCTTATACTCTACTCTATGTTTATGTATTAAATTTGTGATTTTATTTAAGGTCTCCTATGCTTAAACTATAAGTTACAACTTAAACTATGTTTTATTTTGAAATTACAAAGAAACTACCTTTATGAATGTTCATCATATTGGATATACATTTGAATTTTTCCATATAAATTCTTCATGTATAATGTAATGATTTTAAAAATCATTTTCCACTTGCCGTTAGAAAATATGTATATATATACATTTATTTATTTATTCATTATCATGTTTTAAAGAGAGAGTTTCATATAAGTATTACATTAAATTTACTAAAATATTTCTTTTATGCAAGCTATTATATTAGGTCATAATTCCTTTATGCTAATTCATGTTTACTTTAAATATATATACATTAGTAAGGTTTAATAAATTTTGCTACTTTCCATACCATGAAATCATTATAGAATTTGGAAAATTCATTCATTCTAACATTTTATACTCCATCATACTTGCATTGACACATGCATACTAGTTACTTGTACAACATATACGAAATTATGCCGGACTTTCCTTATTAGTACATACACGTCTTGATAGTGCCATGGATCTTGACTTGCCTGTTAACTTGATTTTGACATTCCATCATATTTACTTCGACGTATACATACTAATTACTTGTACAAGATACATGAAAATATTCCGGATTTTCCTTGTTAGTATATACACATGTCTTGATGGTGCCATGGATCCTAACTTGCCTGTTAACTTGATTTTGACATTGACCATATCTTGCTTGTTACTAGACATGTATATGTATTAATCTTGACATGATTAGTTTATCATATTCCGGATTGATTTGCATGTAAAATAACTTGAAATCTTGGGTTATGGGAGAACTAAAGGGTAGACAAATATTGTATCGTGAAAGGTTTAGGATAGGTTGCGCAACCGAAATAGGGGCCATCCGCGGGGGCGCCCAGGTGGTACTGAGCCATCATCTCTTGTTTAGTCCATGTTGATGGGACGACCGATTACTCAGTAATCGGTATCTGCTTGAGTGCTTAGCGGCACGGCTGGTTCAGTGCCAGCATCTTGGCCGGGTCCCGGGTATGCACGGGTACTTTCACGATACGAGTCATTTCTTCACCACTTAGTTCAAAATATAAAATAAAATATGATATTAAGCTAGACTTGATATCTATTAGTCTCCGTACTTGATATCGATCACATACGATACAGATTTATTTCTTCACCAGTTAGTTCAAAATATAAAATAAAATATGATATTAAGTTAGACTTAATATGCATGTATATCCCTACTTGATATTGCTACTTAATCATTACTGTTTTCATACATGTGCATATGCTTTTTATATCAAGTCATATTTTACTTTTTTTAGTGCATATTGCACACTCCCTACGATACGAGTCATTTCTTCACCAGTTAGTTCAAATATAAACTAAAATATGATATTAACTTAGACTTGATATGCATTAGTCTCCGTACTTGATATCGATCACATACGATACAGATCTATTTCTTCACCAATTAGTTCACCATGCATTACATCAATTCATATTTTACTTATTAATACATATTGCATGCTCTCTACCATACAAGTCTATTTATTCACCATTAGTCTCCATACTTGATGGCATGTACATTCTTTCTTGATATCATTACTTGATCATTTAATATTTTCCACACATGCGCATAGTTTCATATCCACACCCATATCTTACCTACTTGTTTATATTACACGCTCCGTACTTCTTATTATTTTACTTGCCGGGTTTGACCCTGAGCTCCCCCACACGCTCAGGTACTGAAGATGTAGCGAGGATCTGCCACTGCATGATTCGTACTTTCTAGAGCAGACCGAGCAGCAATAGATTTATAGGCCTCCGCTTTTGTATTTTTGGTTTGGTATGTATCACTCCTTTGGGACTTTATTTCTAACTTTTGTATCAGTATTGTACTCGTTGCTGCTTATCTTAGACATGTATATCTTCTCTTTTATATGGCAGTAGACTAACTTCCAAGATCCTGATTGATTACTAGTATTAAATTCCATTCATTTCTTCTTTTACATATTTATAGGCCTCGTGCACGTCGACTTACACGTGCCCGCCGGTAACGCACTCCGTTTTCGTATCTCTCCGGAAAATGGGGCGTTACATAAAGGCTGTTAATTGTATTGATTCTGTATTGGCTAGTTTTATTTGCCAAAATCCTGATTTAGTATCAAATTTACTATAATATTTTGCTCTTTGAACTTATTTGATTAATTGTTCTGCTGATGGTATAAAATAGCCATCAAATTTGGTGTAACTATTTAATTTTCTATAGTTTATAACCATTCTAGCTTTCCTCTTTTTTGTTCTGCATGATTCCTTACCATAAAAGCAAGAGAGAAATGTGGATTTGTACTAGGTTGTGTTAATCTTAAATCTAATAATTCTTGTATTTGTTCTGCAAATTCTTTTTTATCTGTAGGGGATACCATGATACTGTTTACTCGTATTTTAGTATCTTTATATTGATCTAGTAATTCTAAAGAGCAATATCTAGGAATGATTCTTTCTGTATCATTTGATCACTTCGGTAAGTCGGCTATGCTACTAAAGTCCTTCACAAAGCTCCAGTAAAAACTAGCAAGTCCATGAAAACTACGAACATTGCCTACACTTGTGGGACTCGGCCACTCTTGGATTGCACGTACCTTCTCTGCATCAACCTGTATACCCTGTGCACTAACAACAAATCGCAGAAATACAAGCTTATCGGTGCAAAAAGTACACTTGTTTAGGTTAGCAAATAACTTTTCTTTCCTAAGCACATCTAAAACCGATTTCAAATGTACGGCATGATCATCCAAATTTTTGCTATAAATGAGTATATCATCAAAATAGACAACAACAAACCTGCCTATAAATGCATGCAAAATATGATTCATAAGTCTCATAAAAATGCTTGGCGTATTAGTCAACCCAAAAGGCATAACCAACAATTCATACAAACTATATTTTGTTTTAAAGGCAGTTTTCCATTCATCTCCTTCTTGCATTCTAATCTGATGATAACCACTCTTTAAATCAATCGTAGAGAACACATAAGAACCATGCAACTCATCTAACATGTCATCTAAGTGAGAAATAGGGTAACGATACTTTACCGTTATATTATTGATAGCTCGGCAATCAACGCACATTCTCCACGTCCCATCTTTCTTAGGTACAAGTAAAACCGGAACAACGCACGGACTCATGCTCTCCCTCACGTACCCCTTCTCCAACAACTCACTTACCTACAGTTGAAGCTCCTTTGTCTTCTCGAGATTGCTCCTATAGGCTGGTCGGTTTGGAATTGTCGCACCGGAAACAAAATCAATTTGATGTTCAATCCCTCGAATTGGTGGTAATCCATATAGTGTTTTCTCAAGAAAAACATCCTCAAATTCCTACAAAAGAGAAACAACAGAACTGGGCAAAGCAGGGTCAAGTTCGTTAGTGTTTAAAAATTCCTCTTTCTACAAACGTACAATCATCGACTGATTTGAAAACATTGCTCGCTTAATCTCACTCATTTTTTGCATAGAAATTCTTTTGTTTTCTCTCTGATTTTCTCTCAATGGCTGAATTTAGATTTTCTTTTTCTCTTTCCTTTTACTCGGCCACTCCCCGATTTTCACTCTTTTTCTTTAGCTCACTCTCTTTCTTTTGATCACTCTCTTTTTGCAACCTCACTTGATCTTTATAAACATGTTTTGGTCTCATCGAAACAATAGTGATGGGTTTTTGGTTTAGCACGACAGAGTATTTGTTGGTGAAGCCATCATGCTTAACTCTCCGATCGAATTGCTATGGTTGGCCTAATAGCAAATGTCTAGCTGCATCAGAACTATATCACACAAAACTTCATCTTCATATTTTCCGATGCAATCTCCATCTCTTGATGATAATCCTCCACACTCCGGTTACCTTGTCAGAGCATTTGCAATTTATTGTACAACTCCCGGTAGTAATGGCTAGGCACAAACTACTTGCTCATCACTATTTTCATCTCTTCCGATGTCTCTACCGGTCGTTCCCTATTTTGCCGTCTATTCAACACTAACTGATCCCACCGCACAATAGTATAGTCAGAAAACTCAATGGCAGTAACTTTTACCTTCTTCATCTCAGAGTAGTTGTGGCAATCGAACACTAACTCCACCTTTTTCCCCCACTCAAGATAAACCTCGGGGTCGTTTCTTTCTTAAAATGCTGGAATTTTCATTTTAATACTACCCAAGTTGTTATCTTCCCGATTCCTATCTTCTCTAAACCGCCTTTCATATCTCCTATTACCAACAACTGAATCCCGATCTTCTTCTTCATCAAAACCAGCCCCATAATACTCTCCATCTTCATCTCTCACTCCCCGATGTTGAACTCTTTCCCTCCTACGCACATTATGAGTGTTTTGTGGCTGCTCCAAACGTGTATTCTCCATCCGATCAATCCGCTTATGTACCTGCTCCAATTCTAATCTCATCACATGCCTAATCTCACTCACCATGGCCTCCATGAGTGAGACATGATTGCTGTAAATCAAAGTTAGAAAAATAAAAAAAAAGGAAAAAACCTCACACACTCCCTCACGTGTTTCACTCAAAGAATGATTCACTCTATTCCACTCTTGTTTCACTCAGTATAATCGGCTTTTATCCTCTAATATGCTCACCACTCTTGCCTTTTTCAACTCGAAAATCCTCTTTCAGTTCTTTTAAAACTATTCGAACAATATTCAAAATTTCAGTAACAATTCACCAAGAACTCACCAAGCGAATTCAGGTTCAAAAGGGAAGAAAACAAGGGATATGGGTGATTAGATTTTCAAAGCACAATTCAGCAAAATTTCCACGAAAATTTTTGGTTTTTGGGGTTAGGTGACTTTCGGCTTATTGGAAACAAATGAAAAAAGTATCATTTCACTCTTTTTTTTCGGACTTTTTTTTTCAGACCTTTTTCTTTCGGACGCTTTTTTTTCCGGACCCCTTTTTTTATGATCAGATTCTTTTTTTCGTTAATAACAGAATAAGATTTCGAATTAAAATTAGAGCAAACAGATTACGATCAGAATGTGGACCTAGGGCAAGAACCAATTCGACCACAACAAATTCGGCCAGATAATAAAATGAAACTAAATTTAAATGGGATAGGCAAATCTGAGACGAGAAATCCTTGACTCTGAATACCAAATGATGCGAACCCCGTCAAGAATAATGAGACTCATAAAATAAGAGAAAATCCAAGAACGTCCTTGATCAGGTTTGGATGGGAGACCTCGACCCGTTGCTTCAACAAAAACAAGAATCTCGGTAAAATTGATCTCAACCCGTTGTTTAATGCGAAACAAGAACCTTGGTATAAGGAAGACGCCACAAACAGTAGTGGAAAGTCGTTTGATAAGTCGATGATGAACGCCACGGTAGAATTCCGATAAGTTCGAATAGTCCTTCAAAGAGGATAAAACTCACCAATTTTTGAAAAACTATCATATCCCTTCTATTCCATTAGACGCCTATTTATAGGCTAAAAAAATACAAGGAAAGTTCAAGAAATAGAAACAAAATAAAAGGAAACAATCAGCCCCTTAATTTGGCTGATCACACATCCATAATAAAAAAATGGAAACAATCAGAAATAGAAACGAAACAAAAGGAAACAATCAGCTCTTAATTTGGCTGATCACACGTCCACAATAGGAAAAGAAACAATTAGTTTTGATCGGATTTTTCTAGTAGTTGAATCATATTGATGTATCTTTGTTTAACGCGTGAACAATGCTTAATGGGCCTCCACGAATTTACTTGAGCCCAAACCTCTTAAATCAGCCCATTAAGTGCATCTTTGTACTTCTTTTCTTTTGTAACCGGCCCAGTTGGAACTTGAACCGGCTCCTTTGTGGTCATGCCATTATTTGCATCAAGCACCTTGCTATCATGAAAACGCCAGTTGTGACCATAGTAGCTGCATGAATCAAAGCAGATACTGGAGTGGGACCCTCCATTGCATCGGGTGACCGAGTATGCGATCCTATCTGTGCAGATTTCCCAGCAGCACCAATAAAAAGTAAAATATAAATCAGAGTTATGTTATTAAATCTCATATTGTGAGAAATCCATGAATTTTTGGGGGCAAACGCACGAACAAAAATGGTGGAAAAGTCTACTATTTGAAAGAGGGTAAAACAACCCGAAATACCAGGAGCTAATCCAAAATCACCAACTCTATTGACAAGCATAGCTTTTGTAGCTGCTTTATCTGCCTGAAGTCATGTGAACCAGAATGAATTAACAAATATGAAGCAAGACCTACTCCCTCCCATCCCAGGAATAATTGAAGAGAGTTATCTCCAGTCACCAATATTGGCATAAAAAAATAGGAATAGATAAATAACACATAAATCGAGGGCGATGCATATCCTCTGACATATATGAAATTGAATAAAGATGGACCAAACTACTTATGGATGTAACCACAATTAACATAACTACGGTCGGGCTATTGAACACGGAGTCAGAAGTGAATTAGGAGTCGGACCAATCCGCGAATCGAGCGAGCTCCCCTTACAATGATGTGGTGGTGAACCTCTCATTCGTCTTTAGTGCTCTCCAAACTGTGTGGGAAGGTTTTGCATCACATGACTCACCAACGTCGATCTTCTGCGGAACCATATGTCCGAACAAGCCTGGAAAAATGGGTACAGTCTCGCTTTCTTGCCACTCTACATGTACGGCGGATGCCGTGCGTCAGGCCCATCACTTCCCTTACCTAATCAAACAAAGAGTCCACCGCCTACCTGCCATACATTGTATGTGTATAGGTATGGCGTGCAGGTTCGTCGGATTGCCAGGTGATGGAAGTTGGAATACTGAAGCGAAGAAAAGGCTGGATCAAGAAAAGGGACTGGGTACTACGAGCCCTTTGCCCCACGCATCCGAACAGCTCGCGTGGTTCAGCGGTTCCACCGACGTCACCCGTCATTCCGAGTGATTCAGTCGATATAGAGGTGCGCGTCCGACGTGAGGGGTGTGCTGTCCCTATTGGCTGGGCCCTTCCCCATGACGACCCCACCGTCGGGGCATAAGCGCCCTCTTGCTACCCATATGCAAGGCGTCATCGTCAACCTTCCCTGACCAGGATCACTCCCACACCGGTAGCGTTTGTGATCGGTGTTCGATCAAAAGGCAAGGTGGCACAGCCCCCAACTCCCCCCTTGATTCCCGACATGCTATGATACGCCGAGGGTGGGTAGGAGCGAGTCGAGTCCGTATCGCCGCGGAGCAACTGCAGCATCGGAATATGATCTATCTACTCGGCAATTCATCCGGTGACTTCATGGTCGCCAAAGAAGCCCCAAGAAGCATCAAACATTTCCGATGAGATCCATGGAGCTATTCTGAGATGGAAAGTACTAGCTCCCGTTGCAACTTCATAAAAAGCAATCATTGAGAAGATTGAAGAAAATGAAATGCACGTGGTGATCATTATAGCGGTTCCTTCTGATATGAGAAAACGTCCGAAAAAACAGGCTACGGAACTACCGAGCAGAGGCAAAAAGACAATCAGTAGATACATGATGATCGAGTGAATTCATCAAATCGATAAAAGCAGACAATGAAAGAGCAGCCTGTCATTGAGAAAGGAGCGACGACGGCATGAGGACTCTGACGAGGCGAATGAAGAATCCATGTTTCCAGCATAGAAAAGCAAAATGGAGGCTTTCTTTCAGGAAATTTTCATGCGCGACGTTGCATCAACCCGGCCGGAGAAGGCACTACTGTAACGCCCCACTTCCAGTAGTGTGGAAAGCTGGAACGTTCGGCGTCGAATGATAACTCGACGAGCCTCAAACAAAATATTACAGTCACCATTTGCAATTTAATATGAATAACATGCAGAAACTAAATGAAATTTTTTTTTATCAAAACAAAGCAATAATAAATTCCCTCAAAATAAAATTAATAAATATCACCACAGATAAATTCTTCCTGAAAAGAAAAGGACTGTCTCATATGAAACTAAATATAGCGCCAGGTGAACTTTATTACATTTATCTAAAAGAAAGCAACTAACAAAAGCAAGTAATCACTCCTGCAGATCTGCTTGTTCCTGGAAGTACAACATATCCTGTTCTGCCACTGGTGGATCTACCTCTTGATAGAGGCCTGCATCTGGTCATGCATAACCAGGATCGTCAGCAAAGCGACCCAATATTCAATAATTAAATAACAACAAAAAAAAATAATGAATAATAATATCTCAATGTCAGGAACAATCATGCAAATGAAGGACAGAAGGTTTTACGTATTTATACTTATCATTACTATTATTTTAATCGGTATCTTTTTAAATTTTTTTTTTCTTTACAGTTAATGTCTTTTAGTTATGGTATTTGAAAATTTAAGGAAATATGAATATAGCTGAGCTGAACGCATCCCCGTCTACCCCCGGGAAAACGGAACAGTAGTTGATCGGAGCCTATCTCGATCCTCCCAAGAATGGGAAACAGTGGCACAGTAAATTGATCGGAGCCTATCCCGATCCTCCCACAAGTGGGAAACAGTGGCACAATACAGTTACGTCCAGCCATCTAATTCATACAAACCTAAATTTTCCCCCAAATCCCCAGTGTATATCAGGTTCGGTATTAACTGTCAAATTTTAGTATCAATTGGTGATTTCAGAAATTTCAGTTCAATATGTAGATTGGTGATAATAATTAGAGTTCAGTGAACAGTAACAATATCAGTGACAATATAACGTTGCGGTAATTTAATTATTTATCACCAATTTTATACAATAACAATTTGCATTTGTACGGTGTCTTTTCGGGCTTATTTCCAATATGATGTATAATAAAGTGGTTTACAATATAGAAAAAATGGGGCTCACTACTAAATATGTGTGCATTTAGAATTTTCTAAAGTTGACTTATCATTGCAAGGAGAAAGAGAAGCAGCAGTAGTCGAAACAGAAAAAAAAAGAAGAAGAAGTAGAATTCCTAAATGCGCACCCCATTCTATATAGTAGAGTAAATTACAGTCTAGAGAAAGTAGTGTTCACTTAGTAAAATATGTGTGCATTTAGAATTCCCTAAAGTTTTCCTGCAATGTTGAGGTAGTTCTAGATGCGCACCCAATACTATATAATCATAGTGAATTACAACATAGGGAAAGGATGCTCACTAGCAGAGATGTGCACATTTAGAACTCCCAAGAGTTTCCTGCACTACAACCAGGTAGTTCTACCTGCACACCACAACCCATTTAGTAAAGTAATTTACAACATAGGAGAAATAGTGCTTACTAGTGAAATAGGTGCTCACTTAGAATTCCCCTAAAAGTTGCCTGCCAGGATACAGGTGTCTAAATGCGCACCACATACTAGATAATAAAGTGGTTTACAACATAGGGGAAATAGTGCTCACTAGTGAAATAGGTGCTCACTTAGAATTTCCTAAAAGTTGTTGCAGGTAGTCTAAATGCGCACCACATACTAAATAATAAAGTGGTTTACAACATAGGGGAAATAGTGCTCACTAGTGAAATAGGTGCTCACTTAGAATTTCCTAAAAGTTTCATTGAAATTACAACCAAACAGGGAAGGAAGGAGAGATGCAGCAGCAGACGCAGAAGCAGAAGTAAAAAGGAGAAGGAAAAGAAGTAAGGAAAAGAAGAAAAATTCAATAAAAAAAAAGAGAAGTCTTCAATCCAACAAGGCGGTGGCAGAGATTGATAAAGCCGAGATCGTTGACGGTCACCTGCGCTCGTCTCGGCCGAATCGCCTCGTCGACTCTAACCCAAAGCTTCAACCGACGAGGGCAGCAGCAGAGATCGATGGAGTCGAGATCGTCAGCGGCCACCGGCGTTGGGTTCGACCGGATCATCTCGCCGACCCTACCCCGAGACTTTCCCAAGTTAGGGTTGCGGGTGATTCGGGTTAGGTACCACACCTGGTCCCTTTTGCTGGCATATTTTGGCTGCATAGTTCATGTTTGTTTAACAAGAAATTTTGAGATTTTATTCTTTTGGAAATTTTGAGGTTCTATTTGCTGGCATAGTTGGGTTGCTTACAATTCTATTATCTTCAATTGCATGGGTTGTACAATTACATGAATTTTTGATTGCGCATTTAAAATTTCTCCGAAGTCGAAATATCAGTGCAACTAATTAAAGAAGAAGGGCAGCAGCAGCCGACGCAAAAGCAGAAAAAAATAATAAATAAAGGAGAAGAAGGAGAAGAAGACGCAGTAGCAGAGGCAGGAAAGGAAGAAGAGGAAGAAACTCAAGCAGGTGTGGAAATGGAAGCAGAAGAAGCACAGGAAAATGTGAAAGTGGAGCCGAAGAAGGAGCACAAGGAGATGCGGGGGTGGAAAAGAAAAAGGTGAAGAAGAAGCCAATAAATTGATCATGATTTATGAATTATTAATCAAATTATAATTTGATTAAACAGCTAACTAAGTAATTAAGTCAACATAGCAGCATAGTAAATATTAGAGGACTAGTAAACATTAGTTTACAGCATAGTAAACATAGCAGCATAGTAAATAGTAAACATAGCAGCAAGGTAATTATAACTTCTTCCCTCTTTTTTTTTTTTTTTACAAAATTCATAAATAATTTTTTAACAAATATTAGAGGACTATTTTCGATTTAATATTTATGCATCTAAATAAAAATAGGAAGCATAGCATGTTAAGTGAGTTTAAAAACTCACTTTTAATTGAGTCGCCTCCCCCTTTCCTTTTCTTTTCTGACCTGCGTTCCTCTTCTTCTTCCCGTACGTCCTGAGATTTCCAACGTTCCAGAAGAGAAGAGAGGTGAGAACAGATTTTTAGATCCTTATTTATCTTTAGGCTAGGATATAACCTATTTGGTTGAGATCCAACAAACGAATCTTTTTCGGATGAGATTGATATCCCTCCGACTGTTTAGATTTCCCTCCAACAACCCCATTATTTATATTTTATATTTAAATTATTATTTATTTATTTATTTATTTATTTATTTTCCAGATTTTTAAATTTCTAATTCAGTTTATTTTTTTTTTATTTTTATTTTTTTTTGAAGTGAAATGAACACAATGAAAAGTGGTCGTTACATTTCATCCCCCTTAAGAAAAATTTCGTCCTCGAAATTTCTTTAAACTTAAATGATGTAGAGAGGTTATACCTTTATTCAAATAGGTGTGGAAAACGCTCCCGAATGTCTTCCTCTCGCTCCCATGTCGATTCCAAGAAATCAATACCAGTGGAATTACTTTATTCTTCAAAGTCTTCTCCATTCGATCAAGTATGGAGACTGGTTCCTCTGGATAGGAGAGGTCTGGTCCAACCTCCAATTCTGAATAGTCCACGATATGCTTTTCATCATGAACATATCGTTTTAATTGCGAGACGTGGAAAACGTTATGTACTTGCTCCAGTGTAGACGGTAGTGCCAGGCGATAGGAGACTTTGCCTATCCGTTCCAAGATTTGGAAGGGTCCGATAAACCTTGGGCTTAACTTCCCACGATTGCCAAAGCGAATGACTCCACGTGTGGACGACACCTTCAAGAAAACTGAGTCCCCAACTTGAAATTCCAGAAACCGCCGTCGTTGGTCTGCCCAGTTCTTCTGTCGATCTTGGGCTGCTCTCAGATGTTGTCGTATTAAGTTAATTTTATCTACTGCCTGGGTGATTATTTCTGGTCCAAGCAGTTTTCTTTCTCCAATATCATCCCAATATAACGGAGATCTACATTTCCTTCCATACAGAGTCTCAAATTGTGCCATCTTGATACTTGCTTGGTAGCTATTATTGTAGGCGAATTCCACTAGGTGCAGGTAATCCTCCCATGAGCCCCCGAAGTCAAGCATACAGGCTCTCAACATATCCTCCAATGTCTGGATAGTCCATTTTGATTGGCCATCTGTCTCTGGATGATATGCTGTGCTGAACTCTAATTTTGACCCCAGACTATCTTGCAATTTCTTCCAAAACTGAGAAGTGAACCGAGCATCTCGATCCGATACAATACTGACTGGCACACCATGTAATTTTACCACTTCACGCATATACTTCTCTGCCAATATTTCGGTAGACTGTCCTACACGAAATGGTATGAAATGCGCTACTTTGGTAAGGCGGTCCACAATCACCCAGATTGCATTATTACCCTTGGGACTACGTGGCAATGCGGTAACAAAATCCATAGTAACTCTTTCCCATTTCCATTCAGGTATGGGTAGAGGTTGAAGGAGTCCCGGCATTCTTTGATGCTCTGCTTTAACTTGTTGACAAGTCAAGCATTTGGATACAAACTTGGCGATTTCACGCTTCATTCCATGCCACCAAAAATATTGCTTCATGTCTTGATACATTTTTGTTCCTCCGGGATGGATTGAATAGACTGAACTATGAGTCTCTGATAATACTTCCTGCCGAATTTATCCTTTGGGCACATACAACCTGTTGCCAAATCGAAGAGACCCATCTGCGTGAATACATAAATCTGTTCTCCATCCTTCTTCTACTTGTCTTCGAAATCTTTGCAACTTAGGATCATCTTTCTGAGCTTTTTTAATTTTCTCTACCAATGAAGGTTGAAGTTGCAAAACCAGCATTTGAGCCTTAGCACCGGGTAAGAAAATTTCTAATTCTAACTTTATAATCTCTTCAAGTAGCTCTTTTTGCTGAGTTAGAACCATTGCCATTGGCTTCCTGCTTAAAGCATCTGGTACCACATTGATCTTACCCGGATGATACTGCAAGTTAATGTCATAATCTGCCATCAATTCAAGCCACCTTCTCTGTCTCATATTAAGTTCTTTCTGTGTGAAGATATACTTAAGGCTCTTATGGTCTGTATAAATCTCTACTCTACTACCCAACAAGTAGTGTCTCCAAATCTTCAATGCAAAAATCACAGCTGCAAGCTCCAAATCATGTGTGGGATAGTTTTTCTCATGTGGCCTCAATTGTCTAGAAGCATAAGCTATGACCCGTCCCCGTTGCATCAACACACAACCTAGCCCTTTGCCGGACGCATCACTGTACACAACCATTCCTTCGGTCCCTTCCGGAACGGCTAATACTGGTGTTGTTGTGAGCCTCCTTTTCAACTCATTGAAAGCTGCATCACATTCAACTGTCCAGTCGTACTTCTCTCCTTTCCTCAGGAGTTTGGTCAGAAGCCCTGCAACCTTAGAAAAGTCCTGAACGAACTTTCGATAATAACCTGCCAATCCCAGAAAGCTCCTCACTTCTGAAACATTTTTCGGAATCGGCCAATCCTTTACTGCTGAAACCTTGCCAGGATCAACAGAGATTCCTTCTTGAGAAATAATGTGTCCCAAAAATGAAACACTCTTCAGCCAAAATTCACATTTGCTGAGCTTCCCATACAATTTCTCTTTCCTTAGCGTCTCCAAGACTATCCTTAAATGCTTAGTGTGATCCTCTTGGGTCTTAGAATATACCAATATGTCATCTATGAACACCACAACGAATTTATCCAAATATGGAAGGAAAATTCGATTCATTAAGTTCATAAAAATTGCAGGTGCATTTGTTACTCCGAATGGCATCACTAACAATTCAAAATGCCCATATCGAGTTCGGAATGATGTTTTAGGAATGTCTGACTCCTTCACTTTCACTTGGTGATATCCAGACTTAAGGTCCAACTTAGAAAATACCTTAGCACCGCTAAGTTGATCAAACAAATCATCAATTCTCGGTAGTGGATACCGATTCTTGATAGTGACCCTATTCAATCCTCTATAATCAATGCATAATCTTTTGCCTCCATCTTTCTTCCCAGTCAAAAGTACTGGTGCACCCCAAGGGGAAGTACTTGGTCTGATAAAACCTTTAGCTTCCAACTCGTCTAATTGTACCTTAACTTCCTTTAGCTCTGCTGGACCCATTCGATATGGTGCTTGAGAGATTGGTGTGGTGCCAGGAAGAAGCTCGATGGCGAACTCCACTGTCCTGTGTGGTGGTAGTCCTGAGAAATCCTCGAAGATGTCTAAGAACTCCGACACCACTAGGATGTCCGCCGGTATGGCATCCATTTGGATTATTACTCCTTCCCCAGGTTGAGCTCTGAATTCTGCTGACTCCTTGGTACTGCTGCCCCCGATGAATTCGAACTCCAGGTGATTCGGTATCTTGAAGACCACGCTCCTCCTCCGACAATCAATAATTGCATGGAAGGTACTTAACCAATCCATTCCCAGTATCACATCAAATCCGTGAGTATCAATAACCAAAAAATTAGCATAAAATTCCCTTTTACAAATCACTACAGGACACATTCTACACATTTGGGTAAAATCAATACTCCCATTACCCGTACTTATTCTCCATCTAATGTTCGAGTTTTCACAAGGTATGGCATGTCGTGTCACAAATGTAGAAGAAATAAAGTAATGTGATGCTCCTGAGTCAAATAAAACGGATGCAGGTACATGATATACTAGAATCATACCTGTCACCACATCATCTGACCTCTCCGCTTGCTCTGCAGTTAGATTATATGCTTGCCCACGTCGTTTATCCACTGTCATATTCTTCTTGGCCTGCTCGTAAACTTTATTTTGAGGTGGAAGTGGTCGCCTATTCTGACTGCTGATTTGATCCTTGGGTGGTTGTTGTTGTTGGGATGCTGGAAGACGAGGCATTGGCCCCCTGTTGCTCCTTCGTGGGCAATCTCCGATCCTGTGTTCACTTGATCCACATGCTAGACATAAGTTGTTGGCATACCGACACTCCTTGATAGTGTGTCCTGGCTTCTGGCAATGTGTGACCTTCTGTTGCGAAGACGTAACCAGCCGTTTCTCCGCATTCCTAGCTGAAGTTCCACCCAACATTTGACTGGCCGACCTCTTGGGCGCAGAAGATTGAATCCTCCTCTCCTTATTTATTACTTGCTCTACATTCTGAGCTGCATAAATAACCTCCGCATAGGTCTCTATTCTGGAGGTTACTAAATATTTCTGGATATCTATCCTCAATCCCTGTTGGAAGCGATGAGCACGATCTGCCTCATTTGATACCATGTACGGCGCAAATCGACTCAGACGGACAAACTCTGATGCATATTCCTCTACCGTCATCCCGGCCTGCCTCAAGTTGATGAATTGGTGCTCCATTTCCCTCCTGGCTGATAGGTGTGAAAAACGCTTCCGAATGTCTTCCTCTCGCTCCCATGTCGCCTCCCGATTAGAATGTCGATTCCAAGAAATCAATACCAGTGGAATTACTTTATTCTTCAAAGTCTTCTCCATTCGATCAAGTATGGAGACTGGTTTCTCTGGATAGGAGAGGTCTGGTCCAACCTCCAATTCTGAATAGTCCACGATATGCTTTTCATCATGAACATATCGTTTTAATTGCGAGACGTGGAAAACGTTATGTACTTTCTCCAGTGTAGACGGTAGTGCTAGGCGATAGGAGACTTTGCCTATCCGTTCCAAGATTTGGAAGGGTCCGATAAACCTTGGGCTTAACTTCCCACGATTGCCAAAGCGAATGACTCCACGTGTGGGCGACACCTTCAAGAAAACTGAGTCCCCAACTTGAAATTCCAGAAACCGCCGTCGTTGGTTTGAAGACTTCTCTTTTTTTTTTTTATTGAATTTTTCTTCTTTTCCTTACTTCTTTTCCTTCTCCTTTTTGCTTCTGCTTCTGCGTCTGCTGCTGCATCTCTCCTTCCTTCCCTGTTTGGTTGCAATTTCAATGAAACTTTTAGGAAATTCTAAGTGAGCACCTATTTCACTAGTGAGCACTATTTCCCCTATGTTGTAAACCACTTTATTATTTAGTATGTGGTGCGCATTTAGACTACCTGCAACAACTTTTAGAAAATTCTAAGTGAGCACCCATTTCACTAGTGAGCACCATTTCCCCTATGTTGTAAATTACTTTACTAAATGGGTTGTGGTGTGCAGGTAGAACTACCTGGTTGTAGTGCAGGAAACTCTTGGGAGTTCTAAACGCGCACATCTCTGCTAGTGAGCATCATTTCCCTATGTTGTAATTCCCCTTAATTATATAGTATTGGGTGCGCATCTAGAACTAGCTCAATATTGCAGGAAAACTTTAGGGAATTCTAAATGCACACATATTTTACTAATGAACACTACTTTCTCTATACTGTAATTTACTCTACTATATAGAATGGGGTGCGCATTTAGTAATTCTACTTTTTCTTCTTTTTTTTTTGCCTGTTTCGGCTACTGCTGCTTCTCTTTCTCCTTGCAATGATAAGTCAACTTTAGGAAATTCTAAATGCACACATATTTAGTAGTGAGCCCCATTTTTCCTATATTGTAAATCACTTTGTTATACATCATATTGGAAATAAAGCCCGAAAAGACACCGTATAAATGCAAATTGTTATTGTATAAGATTGGTGATAGATAATTAAATTACCGCAACGTTATATTGTCACTGATATTGTTACTGTTCACTGAACTCTAATTATTATCACCGATCTACATACTGAACTGAAATTTACTGAAATCATAAATTATATTGAAATTGATAATTAACACCGAACTTGATATACACTGGGGACTTGGGGGAAAATTTAGGTTTGTATGAATTAGATGGCTGAACGTAACTGTACTGTGCCACTGTTTCCCATTGTTGGGAGGATCGGGATAGGCTCCGATCAACTTACTGCGCCACTGTTTCCCATTTTTGGGAGGATCGGGATAGGGTTCGATCAACTTACTGTTCTAGGGGAATTCTAAGTGAGCACCTATTTCACTAGTAAGCACTATTTCCCCTATGTTGTAAATTACTTTACTAAATGGGTTGTGGTGTGCAGGTAGAACTACCTGGTTGTAGTGCAGGAAACTCTTGGGAGTTCTAAATGTGCACATCTCTGCTAGTGAGCATCCTTTCCCTATGTTGTAATTCACCATGATTATATAGTATTGGGTGCGCATCTAGAACTACCTCAACATTGCAGGAAAACTTTAGGGAATTCTAAATGCACACATATTTTACTAAGTGAACACTACTTTCTCTAGACTGTAATTTACTCTACTATATAGAATGGGGTGCGCATTTAGGAATTCTACTTCTTCTTCTTGTTTTTTTTTTTTTACAAAATTCATAAACAATTTTTTAACAAATATTAGAGGACTATTTTCGATTTAATATTTATGTATCTAAATAAAAATAGGAAGCATAACATGTTAAGTGAGTTTAAAAACTCACTTTTAATTGAGTCGCCTCCCCCTTTCCTTTTCTTTTCTGACCTGCGTTCCTCTTCTTCTTCCCGTACGTCCTGAGATTTCCAGCGTTCCAGAAGAGAAGAGAGGTGAGAACAGATTTTTAGATCCTTATTTATCTTTAGGTTAGGATATAACCTATTTGGTTGAGATCCAACAAACGAATCTTTTTCAGATGAGATTGATATCGCTCCGACTGTTTAGATTTCCCTCCAACAACCCCATTATTTATATTTTATATTTAAATT